>CM055122.1:193368646-193968646 GCA_029206835.1 Rana muscosa
TGATAATAATATTCCCCTTGAAGAGGTATGTCTCCAGCTTGGACTACTTCCGTCCAACAGGGGTTGATTTACTATAACTGGAAAGTGCAAAATCTGGTGCAGCTGTGCATGGTAGCCAATCAGCTTCAAAACTTCAGCTTGCACAGAGCAGCCCAGATCCTCCTCTTCTCGGGTATCTCACAGGCTCTCCTGGCCCCTCCCTCCTGCCGAGTGCGCCCATAGAAAGCAGCTTGCTATGGGGGCACCCGAGCCAAGCCACTGCTCTGTGTGTCCAATTAGACAAGGAGCTGCGATTCGGCCCGCTCCCTCTCTTTCCTCATTGGCTCACTGACTTTGACTGACAGCAGCCAATGGCGCCACACTGCTGTCTCAGCCAATGAGGAGGGAGAGTCCCGGCAGCCGAGACTTTCCTGCAATATCGCTGGATCGAGATGGGCTCACGTAAGTATTAAGAGGGCTGAGGGGGGCTGCTGCTCACAGAAGTTTTTTTATCTTCATGCATAAAGATAAAACACCTTCTGATTTTACAACCACTTTAAGCTTGACCAAAAATCTGGAAGCTGATCGGTTTCTATGCAGAGCTGCACTAGATTTTGCACTTTCCAGTTTTAGTAAATCAACCCCATAGTGTTGTAATATTTGAGGAATGTATTTAGTGGAGCCTGTTAAGGCTTCTTTGAGATATAAGAGGACTCCTGGACAAAGCTCAGTCCAATGGGCCTGTAACAGCTTTGTAAGATTAGTATTAATATATTCTTTAAAACTCTAGGTTTCTACACACAAATAATCAATTTTGCCCCAACCAGTCAGCTACAGTTGTTTTGGAAAGTACCGTATATGCTATGTCTGCATGTACCCTACAACTTTCCCAGAGCTTTCTTGTGAATAGAGAAGTTTTTATTTTTTCCTTGGGGTATTCTGCTGCCACGGATGTCTGCAGAGTGCTTCTCCTCAATAGGAACAAATTTGCCTGCTGATTTAAATGTGTATGTTTTGGTATCCTGCCATGTGTCTGATTGACTACTTGACTGAGGTACTGCTGATGCTTCGGCTACCGTGACCTTACATCTCTAGTCCATACCCCCGACTACCCCAGTAAAGACATAAACACTTACTTTGGATTTAAATGGCCAAGCAGCCTTTTTATTAACAAAACCACCAACATAATTTTTTAACCATAATGTACCTAACTGACTATTTCCTGAGTCTTAGGTTAATGGAGGCACGTTTTTCTCTATCGCATCGGCTGTATCAACCACATTCCTTTCCCAGTCCCCAGCCGCACCAGCTTGGGGACAATTTAACCTCCCTGGCCGTGTTCCTGAGTGTGGCTCGGGGTGAATTTTCATTACCAAAAGCGGTAACCCCGAGCCACACTTGGGATTGCATCGCAATATCCTGGTGCAGTGTACTCACCTTCTCCCGAGGATCCTGCTATGTCTCCCTGCTGTGTCCGCGGGCTGTGTCCTCCTCTCGATTCATCACCGTGCCGGGCTCCGTTCCCTGCGAGCGCCGCGACACAGCATTCCTATCCCGCTCATCCCAGTACAGTGCCGGATGGCGGTCACATAGCGCAGAGACGTACCCCATGCTCACCCGATGAACGGGAAAGACCTACGGCGGCATTTCCTACCCGCCTCGTGGGTCAGCCAAAGGATCCAAGATGGCTATCGGCACGAGCTCTATCCAAGCAGGGAAGGGGCAGCAGCAGTCACAGTCGCAGAGGAACAGGGGATAGCCATCTACCCACGGATTGCTCTGTATGGGCTCCCCCATAGCCATCCAATCCTCAGGTGAGCCGACAGATCATCCCTGTCCATCATCCAGCCCTGCCAGATCCCTGTCATAGGCCTCTATACCATCTCCAAGCCCTGCTTCCCATACTTCATCTGCTTTAGAAAGGGATATGGCAGATATATTCCTCAGCCAGACTAGTGGCCAAGATATAGATCCTGACAGTCCTGAGAGATCCCCAGATCATTTCCCTGCACCACTACCATATGTCATGGATATGCATTAATGTCTGTCTGCCATCTTACCTTCCTCCTCATGTGTTCATCTAGAGACCAGACCTCCTTCACCTGGCTTCCTTTATAATCTCCTCCCAGCCTGACTCCACCCCAGGCCCTATCACAGAACACTATATTAACCTGTGCACTGCAAGCCTGCTTTGCTGATCAACGTGTTTGTTAGGCATTGTGTGTTTGGGTTCCTGCCTGCCGTGTGCTACGTCTGTCTCTCTGTTACGTTATTGGCTTGTCCCCGACTATCCCTGTCTGCTCGTGACCCTTGACCTTCGGCTCGTTCTTCGTTATCCTTGTCTGCTTGTGGCCCCTGACCTTCAGCTTGTTATTCGGTTCTCTCTTATCGTGTGCTGCTGCTTCCCCTCTTTTCCCCTTATCCTACAGGGCGTGAGCTAGGAAACTCCAGGGGCCGCGACCTGGTCCCAGCCTGCAGCTAACATCCTCACCACTAGAGGCCCTGGAGAAGACCAGCTGGGTCTTAGACTCCGCGCCCTGGGGAATCTTGGCTCTAGCTTCCGTTTGGATCCCGGTTGTGCTCCTCTGGTCCCGCTTTCCACAACCACCCAGTTTCCTATCCGCAGAAGCCAGCCATAGGGTTCACTACCTCGCGGTGCACTCCTGTCCCCCTACGGTGTGCATCTGTCACCTGGCCACAGGTGATCCTGACAGTTTGATCAGCCATGAACCCGGCTGACATCCCGCTCCCCGCGGATGATCCATTGCAGGGCATAGTTCGCAGACTTGAGACCCAGGAATCAAATCAGACTCAGGTGATGCGATTCCTCCAGGATCTGGCTTCTCGATTCGAGCAGCTTCAGGTCTCCTTGGGAACCCCGAATCCGCAACCCCAAGTACAACCAGCGGCTGTACCTATCGCACCAGTCGCAGCCTCACACTCACTGGGATTGCCAGCTCCGTCCCGTTTCTCTGGGGACTCCAAGGCCTGCAGGGGGTTTCTCAGCCAATGCACAATTAATTTTGAGCTTCAGCCTCAAAGCTTCCTGTCTGACCGGGCTAAGGTAGCCTATATCATTTCCCTCCTCTCCAGTGAAGCTTTGGCCTGGGCTGCCCCCCTGTGGGAGAGGAACGATCCGGTGGTTTCCAGTCTGTCCGATTTCTTGAAGCTCTTTCGTAATATCTTCGAAGAGCCGGCTCGGGCTTCTTCAGCGGCTAGTGCTGTCTTACGTCTTCGCCAAGAATCTAGTTCAGTGGGGCAATATGCTCTTCAGTTCCGTATCCACACAGCTGAATTGAGCTGGAATAATGAGGCCCTGGTCGCTACCTTTTTACATGGCCTCTCTGACCGAGTGAAAGACGAATTAGCGGGAAGAGCCATTCCCGTCGGTCTGGACGATGTAATTTCATTATGCAACCAGATCGACATTCGTTTTCAAGAGAGGTCCTTAGAAAAAAGACGCCAGCACTCTCTGGGTCCTAGCCAGTCTGAGCTCCCCTCCCTTCATTCCGTGGAGCATCCTCTACCTGCTGAAGAACCTATGCAGCTGGGCCGGACCAGACTAACCCCCAAAGAACGTGCTAGGCGCAGAACTCTGGGCTTGTGCCTCTATTGTGGGGGCAAGGGTCATTTTCGTGACTCCTGCTCGCTTCGTCCGGGAAACGCTCGGGTCTAATACATTTGGAAGGTGGAGTATTGGACCCAGAATCATCACCTTCTCGCCTGCTCTTGCCGGTGTTCCTTCATGTAGGCACTTCTCCTCAGTCAACCCTTGCATACCTGGATTCCGGGGCTGCCGGCAATTTTATGGATTGGAGAACTGCTTCTTCTATGAAGCTTACCCTTTCACCTCTCACTACTAGTGATGAGCCGAACACCCCCGGGTTCGGTTCGCACCAGAACCCGCGAACGGACCGAAAGTTCGAACGAACATTAGAACCCTATTAAATACAATGGATGCGAACGTTCGAATTCTAAAGTGCTAATTATAACAACTATTATGCATGTTATTGTCATAAATAGGGTTTGGGAACCCGGGTTGTGCACCAGGGGACATGTATCAATGCAAAAAGAAGTTTTAAAAACGGTCGTTTTTCGGGAGCAGTCATTTTAATGATGCATAAAGTGAAAAAAAAAAAGTCAAATATTCCTTTAAATATCGTACCTGGGGGGTGTCTAAAGTATGCCTGTGAAGTGCCACGTGTTTCCCGTGTTTAGAACTGTCCCTGCACAAAATGACACTTCTAAAGGAAAAAAAAGCCATTTAAAACTGCTTGCGGCTTTAATGTAATGTCTGGTCCCGGTAATATGGATGAAATTCTTTAAGAAAAATGGCATAGCTACCCCATGACCCCCCCCTACCCCAGCCCATTACCAGCCCCTTTGGGTCTTGTATGGATATTAAGGGGAACCCCGCACATAAAATAAAAAAGGCCCTATATACTCTGAACAGCCGTATACAGGCGGTGCATACAAGACAGGGACTGTAGGTTTGTTCTTATGTAGAATCTGTTTGTAATTTTGAACAGGTACATTGTTGAAGTGTAGCTCCAGCCCAAAAATCTATTTTTAAACTTTTTGGGAAACATAGGTAAGGGTTATCACCCCTGTAACATTTGTTTTGCTGTCTGTGCCCCTGTTCAGAACATTTCACCTCACTTTCCGTCCCAATGACAACTGTTTTTGAAATGTGGTGTTTTTCTTGAAACAAGGATTGCTGATAAAGCATCAGTACAGATGAGACCCCTTTCTCCCATATTTATTCTTACAGGAGAGAATTTTCCTTTCTAGGGGTAGATTTCCTCTCACTTCCTGTTGTCTTCTTTCGTTTGCAAGTAGGAGTCGTTTGTAAGTTGGATGTTTGAAAGTAGGGACCTGCCGTATATACTCTGCAGAAATAGGCCCCTTAGTTGTTGGTGTTGGCACAACACTGTAAGCACTCAGTTACTCTTGGTTGGTGCTGGAACGCCCTGCTGTCAACTATTATATCAGGAATTTTAATTACATATAATTGTTGAACAGTGGTAGTAAAAATTGGGGCTTTGATGGTGGTGCTGGTGCCACAACACTGTAAGCCCTGACAGTTACTCTTGGTGGGTGCAGCAATGGGCCCTGCTGTGAATTATTAGATCAAGAATTGTAATTACATGCCCCTTTTGAACAGGGGCTGAAAAATTGGGCCTTTCGTGGTGGTGGTGGTGGTGGCGTTGCCACAAGACTGTAAGCCCTCAGAGTTACTCTTGGTGGGTGCAGCAATGGACCCTGCTGTGAATTATTAGATCAAGAATTGTAATTGCATGCCCCTGTTGAACAGGGGCTGAAAAATTGGGCCTTAGGCACTGGTGGCACAACACTACAACCCCTCACAGATACTGTACTTGGAGCACAGCAATGAGCCCTGTTGCAAAGTATTGCTTCAAAAATTGTAATGACACGCCCCTGTTAAACAGGGGCTGAAAAATTGGGCCTTAGGCACTGGTGCCACAACACTCCAACCCCTCACAGATACTGTACTTGGAGCACAGCAATGAGCCCTATGGCAAATTATTGCTAAAAAAATTGTAATTACACGCCCCTGTAAAACAGGGGCTGAAAAATTGGGCCTTAGCCACTGGTGGCGGCACCCATAAACAAAAATGATCTTCCAAGCTATCATCATCAATCGTATCATTGAGGACTCGGAGGAGGAGGATAGCCAGTCAACATAACAGCACAGGCACTCAGCATCAGCATCAGTCTTGAAGGGATGTGACATGTTAAAATCAATTAGTCTGTTATATCAGCATCAGGTGTGTGGTAGCTGGTGGTGATCCAAGACTGGTTCATCTTGATGAAAGTCAGTCGATCAACCGAGTCGGTGGACAGGCGCACCCTGTGATCCGTGACAAATCCTCCAGCAGCACTGAATGTGCGTTCCGAAAGAACGCTGGATGCAGGACAGGCCAGTAGCTCAATTGCATACTGTGCAAGCTCTGGCCAGTGATCCATCCTCAAGACCCAGTAAGCCAGAGGATTTTCGGTGGGGAAGGTGTCCAAGTCTGACCTTGCCCCTAGATATTCCTGCACCATGTTTATCAGACGCTGGCGATGGTTGCTGGAACCGATCATACTTTGGGGCTGCGGACTAAAGAATTGTCTGAACGCATCGGTCAGACGGCCACCTTCCCCACCGCTCCTTCTTTGACTGGCCGAAGCCTCAGCAACTCGTTGTCCAGGACCAGGAGTTTGTAACCTCCCAGTCTCTGGGAACGCGTTGCACAGACCTTTCTGCAAGGCCTCCCGGAGTTGTCTCATCCTCTGCTCCCTCTGCGACGGTAACATAAGGTCCGCAACCTTACCCTTGTACCGTGGATCAAGGAGAGTGGCCAGCCAGTAATGGTCCCTCTCCTTGATCCGAAGAATACGAGGATCCTTCCGCAGACTTTGCAGGATCAGGGAGGCCATGCAGCGTAGGTTTGCTGAGGCATTCGCTCCGGAGTCCTCTGGGTCACTAAGGACGACATGATCCGCAGCCACCTCCTCCCAGCCACGTACAAGTCCACTGGTTTCTTGGGACTGTAAATCATCCCTAAAAGACTGCTGCTGATGATGCTGAGTACCAGCCTCCACCTCCATGCTGACACAATCCTCCTCCTCCTCCTCCTCCTCCTCCTCCTCTTCCTGTGCGATGGGTGGGACAGAAGGAACACTGTCTGGGTAAAGGGGGCCTTGAGAGGCAAGGAAGTCCTCCTCTTCCTGCCTCTGTTCTGCCTCAAGTGCCCTGTCCATTATTCCACGCAGCGTGTGCTCCAACAGGTGGACAAGAGGTACAGTGTCAATGATGCATGCACTGTCACTGCTCACCATCCTTGTGGCCTCCTCAAATGGTGCCAGGACAGTGCATGCATCCCTGATCATGCCCCACTGGCGTGGAGAAAAAAAACCAAGCTCCCCTGACCCTGTCCTGGTGCCGTAGTCGCACAGGTACTCATTGATGGCCCTCTGCTGCGTGTGCAGCCGCTGCAGCATGGCCAACGTTGAGTTCCACCTGGTGGGCATGTCACATATAAGGCGGTTCTTGGGCAGGTTCAACTCCTTTTGCAGCTCAGCCAGGCGAGCACTGGCATTATAAGATCTGCGGAAATGCACACAGACTTTCCTGGCCTGCCTCAGGACATCCTGTAAGCCCGGGTACCTGCCCAAGAACCGCTGCACCACCAGGTTAAGGACGTGAGCCACACAGGGCACATGGGTCAGTTGTCCCTGTCGGAGGGCGGAGAGGAGGTTGGTGCCATTGTCGCAAACCACCATTCCTGGCTTAAGCTGGCGTGGCGTCAACCACCTCTCGGCCTGGCCCTGCAGAGCAGACAGGACCTCTGCCCCAGTGTGGCTTCTGTCCCCCAAACACACCAGCGCAAGCACGGCATGGCATCTTTTTGCCTGCGTACTTGCGTAGCCCCGTGAACGGCTACGGAGCACCGCTGGTTCATAGGACAAACCACAGGAAGAGGCCATGGAGGAAGAAGAAGAGGAGGGGGTGGAGGAGAGAGGTGTGTCACAACCAGTAGTAGCATTTTGGAGGCGTGGCGGTGGGACAACCTCCAACACTACTGCACCTTGTCCTGCATCCTTCCCAGCTGCCAAAAGAGTGACCCAATGGGCCGTGAAAGAAAGGTAACGTCCCTGTCCATGCCTGCTGGACCATGAGTCAGCGGTAATATGCACCTTACCGCTGACCGCCCTGTCCAGCGAGGCCAAGACATTGCCTTCCACATGCCGGTAGAGAGCCGGAATAGCCTTCCGTGAGAAAAAGTGGCGTTTGGGAACCTGCCACTGAGGAACCGCACATTGCACAAACTCACGGAAGGGGGCCGAGTCTACCAACTGAAAAGGCAGCAGTTGAAGCGCTAGCAATTTAGCCAAGCTAGCTGTCATGGATATGCATTAATGTCTGTCTGCCATCTTACCTTCCTCCTCATGTGTTCATCTAGAGACCAGACCTCCTTCACCTGGCTTCCTTTATAATCTCCTCCCAGCCTGACTCCACCCCAGGCCCTATCACTGAACACTATATTAACCTGTGCACTGCAAGCCTGCTTTGCTGATCAACGTGTTTGTTAGGCATTGTGTGTTTGGGTTCCTGCCTGCCGTGTGCTACGTCTGTCTCTCTGTTACGTCATTGGCTTGTCCCCGACCATCCCTGTCTGCTCGTGACCCTTGACCTTCGGCTCGTTCTTCGTTATCCTTGTCTGCTTGTGGCCCCTGACCTTCGGCTTGTTATTCGGTTCTCTCTATCGTGTGCTGCTGCTTCCCCTTATCCTACGGGGCGTGAGCTAGGAAACTCCAGGGGCCGCGACCTGGTCCCAGCCTGCAGCGTAACATCCTCACCACTAGAGGCCCTGGAGAAGACCAGCTGGGTCTTAGACTCCGCGCCCTGGGGAATCTTGGCTCTCGCTTCCGTTGGGATCCCGGTTGTGCTCCTCTGGTCCCGCTTTCCACAACCACCCAGTTTCCTATCCACAGAAGCCAGCCATAGGGTTCACTACCTCGCGGTGCACTCCTGTCCCCCTACGGTGTGCATCTGTCACTTGGCCACAGGTGACCCTGACAGTTTGATCAGCCATGAACCCGGCTGACATCCCGCTCCCCGCGGATGATCCATTGCAGGGCATAGTCCACAGACTTGAAACCCAGGAATCGAATCAGACTCAGGTGATGCGATTCCTCCAGGATCTGGCTTCTCGATTCGAGCAGCTTCAGGCCTCCTTGGGAACCCCGAATCCGCAACCTCAAGTACAACCAGCGGTGGTACCTATCGCACCAGTCGCAGCCACACACTCACTAATACTGCCAGCTCCGTTCCGTTTCTCTGGGGACTCCAAGGCCTGCAGAGGGTTTCTTAGCCAATGCACGATTCATTTTGAGCTTCAGCCTCAAAACTTTCTGTCTGATAGGGCAAAGGTAGCCTATATCATTTCCCTCCTCTCCGGTGAAGCTTTAGCCTGGGCAGCCCCTCTGTGGGAACTGAATGATCCAGTGGTTTCTAGCCTGTCTGGCTTCTTGAAACTTTTTCGGAATATCTTTGAAGAACCGGCTCGTGTCTCTTCAGCGGCCAGCGCCCTTCTACGTCTCCGCCAAGAGTCTGCTTCAGTGGGACAGTACGCCCTTAATTTCCGCATACTGTCGGCTGAGTTGAGCTGGAACAATGAGGCCTTAGTCGCAACCTTTTTGCATGGCCTTTCTGATAGAGTGAAGGATGAATTAGCAGGAAGAACCATCCCCACTGATCTGGACGGAGTTATCTCCTTGTGTAACCAGATCGATATTCGCTTTCAGGAAAGGACCCTAGAAAAGCGGCGCCAGCACTCCTTGGTCCTTAGTCAGCCTGAGCTCCCCTCTCCTCGACCCGTGGAGCATCTCCTGCCAGCTGAGGAACCCATGCAGCTGGGCAGGACCAGGCTATCCCCAGAGGAACGTGCTAGGCGCAGAAATCTAGGCCTGTGTCTCTACTGTGGGGGCAAAGGTCATTTTCGTGACACTTGCTCTCTTTGTCCAGAAAAACGTTTGGGTCCACTTCATCTGGAAAGTGGAGTATTGGACCCAGAAATATCACCTTCCCCTTCTCGTCTTCTGCTTTCTGTGTTCCTTCATGTTGGTGCTTCTTCTCATTCGGTCTCAGCATATCTGGGTTCCGGAGCCGCTGGTAATTTCATGGACTGGGAAATCGCATCGTCCATGAGACTTACTCTTTTGCCCCTCACCACGCCATTGGTGGTCTTGGCGATTGATGGTACTATTCTCCCAGGGGGACCTATCCGCTTCCAGACCCTCCCTGTTAAGATGTCGGTGGGTACACTCCACCAGGAGTGGATATCCTTCCTTATCTTACCCAAGGCCTCAACGCCTATAATTTTGGGTCTCCCATGGTTACAGCTCCATTCTCCTCATGTGGACTGGACTACTGGACAGATCCTGGCTTGGGGTCCCTCCTGTTCCTCGTCCTGCCTACCCAAGGTTGCCCCCTGTGAATCTGAGCCGGTCATTCATTCCAGGTTGCATAACCATTTACATTTCTCTGTCCCTAACCACCCTTGGACGCACAGCCAGGCTAGCTTGTCTACAAGTCCTGCAGTCGCTACGTCTTGCGATGCGATTCAGGTAGTCGCTACACCTGACTCAGCTATTCACTCTGCCTCTGTACTAGTTATGCCAGTCCAGCCCATGCCCAGTGAGCCTCTCACTTTTTCTTGTTCGGGACATTCTGCTTGTCCTTCAGCTATTCAGCTTGACTCCGGCGACATGTCACCTTCTAACCAACCTGACTTCAGGGTTCCACTGACATCTGCCCAGTCTGATGGTCCTGTGCAAGATGACCAGTTCCCCTTTAAGGGTCTAGGGGACCCTCCTCAGATTCCTGTTGATCGTCTCATGCCCTTGCTTATTCCTAGAGAGCCTTTGGTCCTCAATAGATCTTCTTGTCATCTCCCTACCTCGTTTTCAGTCTCTGAGGATAATCTTAAGTACGAGGTTAGACAAGTTCTGGATTCTCGGCTCTGCAGAGGCATTCTTCAGTACCTTGTGCATTGGAGAGGTTTTGGTCCTGAGGAGGCGTCTTGGATCGCTGCATCTGATGTCGCTGCACCTCATCTGTTGAGAAGGTTTCATCAGAGATTTCCCTTTAAGCCTGGGTCCAGGCGGGGGAGGGCCCATAAGAGGGAGGGTACTGTCATGGATATGCATTAATGTCTGTCTGCCATCTTACCTTCCTCCTCATGTGTTCATCTAGAGACCAGACCTCCTTCACCTGGCTTCCTTTATAATCTCCTCCCAGCCTGACTCCACCCCAGGCCCTATCACTGAACACTATATTAACCTGTGCACTGCAAGCCTGCTTTGCTGATCAACGTGTTTGTTAGGCATTGTGTGTTTGGGTTCCTGCCTGCCGTGTGCTACGTCTGTCTCTCTGTTACGTCATTGGCTTGTCCCCGACCATCCCTGTCTGCTCGTGACCCTTGACCTTCGGCTCGTTCTTCGTTATCCTTGTCTGCTTGTGGCCCCTGACCTTCGGCTTGTTATTCGGTTCTCTCTATCGTGTGCTGCTGCTTCCCCTTATCCTACGGGGCGTGAGCTAGGAAACTCCAGGGGCCGCGACCTGGTCCCAGCCTGCAGCGTAACATCCTCACCACTAGAGGCCCTGGAGAAGACCAGCTGGGTCTTAGACTCCGCGCCCTGGGGAATCTTGGCTCTCGCTTCCGTTGGGATCCCGGTTGTGCTCCTCTGGTCCCGCTTTCCACAACCACCCAGTTTCCTATCCACAGAAGCCAGCCATAGGGTTCACTACCTCGCGGTGCACTCCTGTCCCCCTACGGTGTGCATCTGTCACCTGGCCACAGGTGACCCTGACACTAGCATTCAACCGCTGGGCATGTGGATGGCTGGGAGTGAACTTCTTTCGACGGTCCAGCAGCTGGGGCAGGGAAATTTGCCTGCTAGAATCGGACGTCGGTGTACTGCTAGCAGAGTGGCCGCAAGTACTTGGCTGTGACACACCTAATTCTACACCTTCATTCCTCTCAGTGCATGTTTCAGAGAGGACTGAAGTTATAGTGGGGTTGGAGATCCCAGCTGATGCGGTGCAAGGAGAGGTCCGCTTTGTTCTTTGGTGTGGGTCTTTGAGGTAGGCTTGCCAACGAGCTGCATGGCAGGTCAACATATGTCTGGTCAGGCATGTGGTACCCAAGCGGCTGATGTTTTGGCCACGCGATATACGCTTGAGACATATGTTGCAAACAGCAGCTGTGCGATCTGATGCACTAGCCTCAAAAAAGGCCCACACCAAAGAACTTTTTGAATGACGGGCAGAGGCAGCGCCCTGCACAGGCGGAGCTCTGCGGTGTGATTCCGTCGGTGTACTGCCCTTACGCTGGCCACCAAAGGGCATCCTGCCTCGTTGGAGATGTGCCTCCTCCTCATCCTCCTCCTCCTCCTCTCTCCTATTAGGCACCCACGTGGAGTCAGTGACCTCATCATCACCTCCCTCCTCATCACTGGAGGCAATCTGGCAGTATGCTGCAGCTGCTGGAACATGACTGCCAGATTGGTGTCCTTCTTGAGCATCCCCTCTGTCTGCTCTCACGCTACTGCCTTCCTCTAGCTGGGTTTCATCATCAGACCCTTCGAAATGCTGGGCATCCTCCTGGAGCATGTACCCAACACTGTGCTGAAACAGTTCGGGGGACTCCTCAGGAGGAGGACATGGTGGGTCTAGGGAAGGAGTGACTGATGATGAGTCTGACATTGATACCAGGGAAGAGGACGCTTTGGCAGCTGCTTTTCCAGTACCCTGAGCCTGGGTGAGAGAGGATGAGGAGGGCTTGGTCATCCACTCTACCAAGTCTTCGGCATGATGTGGCTCAACATGTCCAGCTGCCGAAAAGAAGGACAAGCGTGTCCCATGGCCATGTGCTGATGACAATGCACCGCGTCCACGACCAGCACTGTTGCCCCCAGACACAGAGCCTGCTTGCCCTCTTTTATTGCCTCCTGACTGTCTGCCTCTCCTTGTTTGCCTTCCAGACATTCTAATAGATGGCCTGCAGGGAGATGGGAAAAAAGCAATAAGGGCTACCTTCAGGTGTCCTTCTCTGTCCCTTGAAACAAGGACTTTGACAGTGAAAGAAACTGACACACTCTCCCTACCTACAGTTTTCTGTCCCTAGAAAAAATTTTTTTTTAAAGCACAATTTAGCACAAGGAGAATTCACTCACTGTCCTTCCAGGTCCCTGGAAACAAGGACTTTGACAGTGAAAGAAACTGACACACTCTCCCTACCTACAGTTTTCTGTCCCTAGAAAAAATGTTTTTTTTAAGCACAATTTAGCACAAGGAGAATTACCTCACTGTCCTTCCAGGTCCCTGGAAACAAGGACTTTGACAGTGAAAGAACCTGACACACTCTCCCTACCTACAGTTTTCTGTCCCTAGAAAAAATGTTTTTTTTAAGCACAATTTAGCACAAGGAGAATTACCTCACTGTCCTTCCAGGTCCCTGGAAACAAGGACTTTGACAGTGAAAGAAACTGACACACTCTCCCTACCTACAGTTTTCTGTCCCTAGAAAAAATGTTTTTTTTAAGCACAATTTAGCACAAGGAGAATTACCTCACTGTCCTTCCAGGTCCCTGGAAACAAGGACTTTGACAGTGAAAGAAACTGACACACTCTCCCTACCTACAGTTTTCTGTCCCTAGAAAAAATGTTTTTTTAAAGCACAATTTAGCACAAGGAGAATTACCTCACTGTCCTTCCAGGTCCCTGGAAACAAGGACTTTGACAGTGAAAGAAACTGACACACTCTCCCTACCTACAGTTTTCTGTCCCTAGAAAAAATGTTTTTTTTAAGCACAATTTAGCACAAGGAGAATTACCTCACTGTCCTTCCAGGTCCCTGGAAACAAGGACTTTGACAGTGAAAGAAACTGACACACTCTCCCTACCTACAGTTTTCTGTCCCTAGAAAAAATGTTTTTTTTAAGCACAATTTAGCACAAGGAGAATTACCTCACTGTCCTTCCAGGTCCCTGGAAACAAGGACTTTGACAGTGAAAGAAACTGACACACTCTCCCTACCTACAGTTTTCTGTCCCTAGAAAAAATGTTTTTTTTTAAGCACAATTTAGCACAAGGAGAATTACCTCACTGTCCTTCCAGGTCCCTGGAAACAAGGACTTTGACAGTTAAAGAAACTGACACACTCTCCCTACCTACAGTTTTCTGTCCCTAGAAAAAATGTTTTTTTTAAGCACAATTTAGCACAAGGAGAATTACCTCACTGTCCTTCCAGGTCCCTGGAAACAAGGACTTTGACAGTGAAAGAAACTGACACACTCTCCCTACCTACAGTTTTCTGTCCCTAGAAAAAATGTTTTTTTTAAGCACAATTTAGCACAAGGAGAATTACCTCACTGTCCTTCCAGGTCCCTGGAAACAAGGACTTTGACAGTGAAAGAAACTGACACACTCTCCCTACCTACAGTTTTCTGTCCCTAGAAAAAATGTTTTTTTTAAGCACAATTTAGCACAAGGAGAATTACCTCACTGTCCTTCCAGGTCCCTGGAAACAAGGACTTTGACAGTGAAAGAAACTGACACACTCTCCCTACCTACAGTTTTCTGTCCCTAGAAAAAATTTTTTTTTTAAGCACAATTTAGCACAAGGAGAATTACCTCACTGTCCTTCCAGGTCCCTGGAAACAAGGACTTTGACAGTGAAAGAAACTGACACACTCTCCCTACCTACAGTTTTCTGTCCCTAGAAAAAATGTTTTTTTTAAGCACAATATAGCACAAGGAGAATTCACTCACTGTCCTTCCAGGTCCCTGGAAACAAGGACTTTGACAGTGAAAGAAACTGACACACTCTCCCTACCTACAGTTTTCTGTCCCTAGAAAAAATGTTTTTTTAAAGCACAATTTAGCACAAGGAGAATTACCTCACTGTCCTTCCAGGTCCCTGGAAACAAGGACTTTGACAGTGAAAGAAACTGACACACTCTCCCTACCTACAGTTTTCTGTCCCTAGAAAAAATGTTTTTTTTAAGCACAATTTAGCACAAGGAGAATTACCTCACTGTCCTTCCAGGTCCCTGGAAACAAGGACTTTGGCAGTGAAAGAAACTGACACACTCTCCCTACCTACAGTTTTCTGTCCCTAGAAAAAATGTTTTTTTTAAGCACAATTTAGCACAAGGAGAATTACCTCACTGTCCTTCCAGGTCCCTGGAAACAAGGACTTTGACAGTGAAAGAACCTGACACACTCTCCCTACCTACAGTTTTCTGTCCCTAGAAAAAATGTTTTTTTTAAGCACAATTTAGCACAAGGAGAATTACCTCACTGTCCTTCCAGGTCCCTGGAAACAAGGACTTTGACAGTGAAAGAAACTGACACACTCTCCCTACCTACAGTTTTCTGTCCCTAGAAAAAATGTTTTTTTTAAGCACAATTTAGCACAAGGAGAATTACCTCACTGTCCTTCCAGGTCCCTGGAAACAAGGACTTTGACAGTGAAAGAAACTGACACACTCTCCCTACCTACAGTTTTCTGTCCCTAGAAAAAATGTTTTTTTTAAGCACAATTTAGCACAAGGAGAATTACCTCACTGTCCTTCCAGGTCCCTGGAAACAAGGACTTTGACAGTGAAAGAAACTGACACACTCTCCCTACCTACAGTTTTCTGTCCCTAGAAAAAATGTTTTTTTTAAGCACAATTTAGCACAAGGAGAATTACCTCACTGTCCTTCCAGGTCCCTGGAAACAAGGACTTTGACAGTGAAAGAAACTGACACACTCTTCCTACCTACAGTTTTCTGTCCCTAGAAAAAATGTTTTTTTTAAGCACAATATAGCACAAGGAGAATTCACTCACTGTCCTTCCAGGTCCCTGGAAACAAGGACTTTGACAGTGAAAGAAACTGACACACTCTCCCTACCTACAGTTTTCTGTCCCTAGAAAAAATGTTTTTTTTAAGCACAATATAGCACAAGCACAAAACACACTGACACTCTCCCTACCTATCCTTCTCTTTCCCTAAACTAAAGGAATCCAGGTTAAGCAAGAAAGAAATAAAAGTCACTGTCCCTGCCTATGCTGCTCTATCCCTGCTCCGGAACACACTACACTAGGCCGCCGTGCTGGCGGCCTTTTATAGTGTGGGGCGTGTACTAAACCCCCTCAGCAATAATTGGCCACAGGCATCCTGCCTGTGGCCAATCATTGCTCTCCTCGCTGCCGGCGCTGTGATTGGCCAAGCATGCGGGGTCACAGTGCATGCTTGGCCAATCACAGCGCCTGGATGACACTGCGATGGCGTAGTGCATTGTGGGCCGTTCGCGTCACTCGAATTTGGCGCGAACGGCCCAAATCGTTCGATCTTCGTCGAACGATCGAACAGCCGATGTTCGAGTCGAACGTATGTTCGACTCGAACACGAAGCTCATCCCTACTCACTACCCCATTGGTAGTCTCTGCAATTGATGGCACTGTTCTCCCAGGGGGCCCTATTCGCTTCCAGACGCTACCCATTAGGATGTCGGTAGGGATTCTCCACCAGGAGTGGATATCCTTTCTTATTCTACCCAAGGCCTCTACCCCAGTTGTATTGGGCCTCCCTTGGCTACAGCTCCACTCTCCACATGTGGACTGGGTCTCTGGGCAGATCCTGGCCTGGGGTTCCTCATGTTTCTCGTCGTGTCTTCTCAAGGTGACCCCCAAGGAGAGTCTTCCGGTTGCTGCCACTTCTGTTTCTTCTGATCTTCCTGCTGCATACAGCGATTACCGGGATGTGTTCTGTAAGAAATCAGCTGAGGTGCTTCCTCCCCACAGGTCTTTTGACTGTGCTATTGATCTTGTCCCCGGAGCAACTCTACCCAGGGGTCGTACCTACCCTCTGTCCATCCCAGAGACCCAGGCCATGTCGGAGTATGTCGCAGAGAATCTGGAGAGAGGTTTCATCCGGAAATCCTCATCGTCTGCAGGGGCAGGGTTCTTTTTTGTTGCCAAAAAGGATGGTACCTTAAGACCCTGCATCGATTATCGGGGTTTAAATGCGGTTACTATTAAAAATCGATACCCCTTACCCTTAATATCTGAGCTATTCGATAGGTTGAAGGGTGCCTCCATTTTCACCAAGTTGGATCTCAGAGGCGCGTACAATCTCATTCGAATACGGGAGGGTGACGAATGGAAGACTGCATTCAACACTAGAGACGGGCATTACGAATATCTGGTGATGCCTTTTGGTCTGTGTAATGCTCCAGCCGTGTTTCAAAACTTTGTCAATGAAATCTTCAGAGATCTGCTGTACCAGTTTGTTGTCATCTATCTGGATGACATTCTGATCTTTTCTGAAAATCTGCTCGTCCACAGAAACCATGTCCGCACTGTACTTCAACGTCTTAGAGAGAACAATCTCTATGCCAAGCTGGAGAAATGTTCCTTTGAATGTTCTGAGGTCCTGTTTTTGGGGTGCTTCGTCTCATGTTCGGGTCTTCGTATGGACCCTGGGAAGGTCTTGGCTATCACCAACTGGCCTCTTCCTGCTAGCCTCAAGGCCACACAGCGCTTTCTTGGCTTCACTAATTATTATAGGCAGTTCATAAGGAATTACTCTTCCATTGCCGCGCCTATTATCGCTTTGACCAAGAAGGGTGTGAATGCCAGAGACTGGCCTCCCGAAGCTGTCTCTGCATTTCACAACCTGAAACAGGCCTTTGTTTCTGGCCCCCTCTTGAGGAGACCAAATCCTGGGAATGCATTTTTTATTGAAGTGGACGCTTCCTCAATGGGGGTGGGAGCTGTGCTTCTTCAAATCTTTGAGAAGAGACGCCAACCATGTGCGTTCTTCTCCAAAAAAAATTCTCAGGCAGAGAGGAATTATGCCATCGGTGATCGGGAACTTCTCGCAATTAAATTGGCGTTAGAGGAGTGGCGTCATCTCTTGGAGGGTTCCCCTCACTCCATAACGATCTTTACCGATCACAAGAATTTACAGTATCTACAGAATGCTAAACGTCTGAATCCTAGACAGGCCAGGTGGAGTCTCTTCTTTGCCCGTTTTAATTTCACGATTACCTACAAACCTGGTTCCTGCAACGGTCGGGCTGATGCGCTCTCTAGGTCATTTGACACTTTGGACGAGGAGTCCGCCCCTGAACCTGAGCCGATCATTCCCACCTCATGCATTGTTGCCCACTCTACCACCCTGAAGTCAAAAATTCCGCCTGGTAAGACCTTTGTCCCCACTGAGCTAAGAGCTAAGATCCTTCGTTGGGGACATGATTCCAAGGTGGCAGGCCATTCTGGATTCCTCCGTTCCTTCCTACTCATCAGTCGTCACTACTGGTGGCCTAATCTCCGCTCAGACGTCAAAGACTACGTTAAAGCTTGTCATGTCTGCACTCAGTCCAAATCATCCACACAAGCTCCTGCTGGTCTCCTCATGCCCTTGCCCATTCCTAAGGAACCCTGGGCCCATATTGCCATGGATTTTATCACCGATCTCCCACTGTCTGAGAATAATACAGTCATTTGGGTGGTAATCGATCGATTCTCCAAGATGGCTCATTTTGTTCCTCTTCCTGGTCTTCCTTCTGCCCCTGCCTTGGTTCCCATTTTCATTCGGGAAATTCTCCGCCTACATGGGGTCCCTTCTCATATTGTTTCCGACAGGGGAGTCCAATTCACGTCTCGTTTTTGGAGAGCCTTTTGCAAATCCCTCAATATTGTCTTGGATTTTTCTTCTTCTTACCATCCCCAATCCAATGGACAGACTGAGAGGGTTAATCAGGAGTTAGAGGTCTTTCTTCGCACCTTTGTGTCTTCTCACCATGACGATTGGTCCTCTCTACTCCCGTGGGCAGAATTCTCCCATAACAATCATGTGAATACCAGTTCGCAGAAGACACCCTTTTTCACAGTTTATGGAAAACACCCTCAACTTCCTCTTCCCATGATCTGTTCTCCAGACATTCCAGCTTTGGCTTCGGTTCAGGAGTCTCTCAATTCCGTTTGGGGTCACGTTCATGATTCCCTCCGGGCAGCTGCTGAAAAATTCAAAGGCTTTGCCGACCGCCGCAGGCGTAAACCGCCTTCTCTTCAGCCAGGGGACAAAGTCTGGCTCTCTACCAGGAACATCAAGCTCCGAGTTCCTTCTCTGAAGTTTGCTCCACGATTCATCGGTCCATACACGGTAACTGCTAAACTAAATCCGGTTTGTTTCAAACTCCAGATTCCTAAGAGCCTTAAAATCACTAACTCCTTTCATGTTGCTCTTCTAAAGCCTTTAGTCCTCAATAAATTCTCTCGTCCTCTCCCTACCGTGGCGCCTGTCTCTGAGGATAATCAGGAGTACGAGATCAGTCAAATTCTGGACTCCCGACTCTGTAAAGGCGTTCTTCAGTACCTCGTTCATTGGAAAGGGTTTGGTCCTGAGGAGAGGTCTTGGATCACTGCATCTGAGGTCTTTGCACCTCGTCTGTTAAAGGAGTTTCATCTGAAGTTTCCCTCTAAACCTGGGCCCAGGCGGGGAAGGGGGAGGCCTCGTAAGAGGGAGGGTACTGTCATGGATATGCATTAATGTCTGTCTGCCATCTTACCTTCCTCCTCATGTGTTCATCTAGAGACCAGACCTCCTTCACCTGGCTTCCTTTATAATCTCCTCCCAGCCTGACTCCACCCCAGGCCCTATCACAGAACACTATATTAACCTGTGCACTGCAAGCCTGCTTTGCTGATCAACGTGTTTGTTAGGCATTGTGTGTTTGGGTTCCTGCCTGCCGTGTGCTACGTCTGTCTCTCTGTTACGTTATTGGCTTGTCCCCGACTATCCCTGTCTGCTCGTGACCCTTGACCTTCGGCTCGTTCTTCGTTATCCTTGTCTGCTTGTGGCCCCTGACCTTCAGCTTGTTATTCGGTTCTCTCTTATCGTGTGCTGCTGCTTCCCCTCTTTTCCCCTTATCCTACGGGGCGTGAGCTAGGAAACTCCAGGGGCCGCGACCTGGTCCCAGCCTGCAGCTAACATCCTCACCTCTAGAGGCCCTGGAGAAGACCAGCTGGGGAATCTTGGCTCTAGCTTCCGTTTGGATCCCGGTTGTGCTCCTCTGGTCCCGCTTTCCACAACCACCCAGTTTCCTATCCGCAGAAGCCAGCCATAGGGTTCACTACCTCGCGGTGCACTCCTGTCCCCCTACGGTATGCATCTGTCACCTGGCCACAGGTGATCCTGACACCATACTCTCCAGATACTATCCTCCTTGCTCGCTATTGCGAATAAGTTGAAAAAGGAGTTGGAGAAAGCCACTTCTAAATTGGCTCCTGACATGTCGTTTAGACAGTATTGAATCCAAAGTTGATGACACTGTCCATAGAGTGACACAGAACTCTACCATGATTACTGAACTCCATGATCATCTGGAAGAAGCTTACACTAGAATTGACGATCTTGAAAATCGTGCCAGACGGTATAATCTCCATATCCGTGGTTTACCAGAAACAGTTAAAGATATAATTTCTATCACTTTTTCCCTGTTTCAATCAGCTGTCCCAGATATTGACGAAACCCACATGGAGATCGATCGCATTCACAGGGCCCTACATGCTCTAAAACCCAACGGGCCTCCCCGAGATGTGATTGTAAAGCCTCACTTGCGGACATGCTACCATTCAAAAAAGAAGAGCATTTAAACCTTTGCTTTCCCCTCTGATTCAACCTGACATTCGCTATCGATGGAACTATCCTTTCCGTTTACAAGTCACATATAACAATAGATCATATGCCTTCTCTACGTTCGCCGACAGTGAAAAGATTTTGCTGAAGTTGGAATTTATCTCAAATAATCCCTCATTTCAAGACCCATCAAGATCCAACGGCCCTCCTCCTCCGCTTTCATCTCTTTGGTCTTCCCCATCTTCAAGGAAATCCGCAACTTCACGCTGAGTTGCCTGAAAAATTCCTGACTGATACATATTGCCTTGCTTTTTTTTTTTTTTTGTGTTTTGTTTTGTACTTTACAGCAGTGGCTTCTCAGTGGTCCTCTCACGGGACATTAGCTGCTGCCTATGTTTGGTTAACATTTTTTAAATACCATACACCTGGTATCTCTTACATTCTAGGTCATTCTGGTATTGTCAACCTTGGGGCCTATTATTTGTCTTGCAAAATATTTGATATACAGTCAGGTCCATAAATATTGGGACATCGACACAATTCTAATATTTTTGGCTCTATACACCACAATGGATTTAAAACGAAACGAACACGATGTGCTTTAACTGCAGACTTTCAGCTTTAATTTGAGGGTATTTACATCCAAATCAGTTGAACGGTGTAGGAATTACAACAGTTTGTATATGTGCCTCCCACTTTTTAAGGGACCAAATGTAATGGGACAGATTAACAATCATAAATCAAACTTTCACTTTTTAATACTTGGTTGCAAATCCTTTGCAGTCAATTACAGCCTGAAGTCTGGAACGCATAGACATCACCAGACGCTGGGTTTCATCCCTGGTGATTCTCTGCCAGTCCTTTACTGCAACTGTCTTCAGTTCCTGCTTGTTCTTGGGGCATTTCCCCTTCAGTTTTGACTTCAGCAAGTGAAATGCATGCTCAATCGGATTCAGGTCAGGTGATTGACTTGGCCATTGCATAACATTCCACTTCTTTCCCTTAAAAAAACTCTTTGGTTGCTTTCGCAGTATGCTTCGGGTCCTTGTCCATCTGCACTGTGAAGCGCCGTCCAATGAGTTCTGAAGCATTTGGCTGAATATGAGCAGATAATATATCCCAAAACACTTCATAATTCATCCTGCTGCTTTTGTCAGCAGTGGCATTATCAATAAATACAAGAGAACCAGTTCCATTAGCAGCCATACATGCCCACGCCATGACACTACCACCACCATACTTCACTGATGAGGTGGTATGCTTTGGATCATGAGCAGTTCCTTTCCTTCTCCATACACTTCTCTTCCCATCACTCTGGTACAAGTTGATCTTGGTCTCATCTGTCCATAGGATGTTGTTCCAGAACTGTGAAGGCTTTTTTAGATGTTGTTTAGCCAACTCTAATCTGGCCTTCCTGTTTTTGAGGCTCACCAATGGTTTACATCTTGTGGTGAACCCTCTGTATTCACTCTGGTGAAGTCTTCTCTTGATTGTTGACTTTTGATACACATACACCTACCTCCTGGAGAGTGTTCTTGATCTGGCCAACTGTTGTGAAGGGTGTTTTCTTCACCGGGGAAAGAATTTTTCGGTCATCCACCATAGTTGTTTTCCGTGGTCTTCTGGGTCTTTTAGTGTTGCTGAGCTCACCGGTGTGTTCTTTCTTTTTAAGGATGTTCCAAACAGTTGATTTGGCCACACCTAATGTTTTTGCTACCTCTCTGATGGGTTTGTTTTGTTTTTTCAGCCTATTGATGGCTTGCTTCACTGATAGTGACAGCTCTTTGGATCTCATATTGAGAGTTGACAGCAACAGATTCCAAATGCAAATAGCACACTTGAAAAGAACTCTGGACCTTTTATCTGCTCCTTGTAAATGGGATAATGAGGGAATAACATACACCTGACCATGGAATAGCTGAGCAGCCAATTGTCCCATTACTTTTGGTCCCTTAAAAAGTGAGAGGCACATATACAAACTGTTGTAATTCCTACACCGTTCACCTGTTTTTGATGTAAATGCCCTCAAATTAAAGCTGAAAGTCTGCAGTTAAAGCACATCTTGTTCTTTTCATTTCAAATCCATTGTGGTGGTGTATAGAGCCAAAAAGATTAGAATTGTGTTGATGTCCCAATATTTATGGACATGACTGTATTTCTACTATTTGTGGGTGCATTATAACTGTATGGTGTTTTTTTGTTGTTGTTTTGTTTTGTTTGCTCAGGAACATTTAGAAGGGCCTTTTACATGCTATATAATATTTGTGCCACGAGGAGGCTATGCACGCTACCTGTTTGTCAGTCTGCACCCATCGATTACCATTGGCAGAGACTCCCACACTCCCAGGACCTGTGTCTTGGACTATGTGGTTATACTATATTTTATCTCAGTCGTTCAATTTGTTTTTCCATGTTATACTCCTTGATACTGGGCGTTCCTAAGCCCACATATCAACTACTCTCTTTTCTTTTTTCTATTTTCTCTATTTCTAACCTTTTTTCCTTTTCCTCCCTGAGGGTCAGCCAGAAGTTCTCTTGGTTTCCAGAGATGCCTATATATTGGAGTTGGTGGGTGAGTTTGCCTATTACAGCTGTTTTTGTCTTTTACCATGTCCAAGTTGATTGATTCCACTGGAATGCTTTCTCATAATGTTCAGAGATTGGGCTCTCCATCTAAACGTATTAAGGTGTTTAATTATTACAAGTCACTGGGTGCTGATATTGTAGCTCTTCAGGAAACACATTTTGCTTTTTCCTTCACTCCCCGCTATATACATAAAGATTATCCCGTTTATTATTTTGCTAATGCCAGGGAGAAAAAAACGAGGGCTGGCGCTATGCTTATCACAACGACTCTCATTCACTGAATCTTAAATACTGAGGGACCAGGAGGGGAGATACTTAATGGTAAACGGACACTTGGGGGGTAATTTAGTGACATTGTTGATCTATTATGCCCCCAATACGAACCAGGTAGCATTTTTCAATTCCTTGCTCCGATCTTTGGCGCCGGAGTTTGAGGGAGATGTGATCTTAGCTGGTGATTCTAATCTAGCATTAGACCATATTCTAGACAAATCTCACTTGTCTCAACTTCAGTCCCCTCCCAAACAAAGCCATACATTTGCTCAGCTGTTACATCATGACCTGGTTGATGCTTGGAGGGAGGCCAACCCTACCACTCAAGACTATTCCCACTTTTCTAGGGCTCATAATCATTATTCATGTATTGATCACGCATTTCTCCTTTCCGGAGCTAATACCCAAATTGACTGCAGCTTAGATAGTGCCGACGTCCTGGTCTGACCATGACCCTGTGGTACTAATGTTTTCTAACTTAACGATCAAGTTGGCTAAATCTCACTGGACGCTAAATGAGTCTATACTCAGTAACAAATCTTACTGATTAGATATTATTACTCACCTTAAAACTTACTTTGATATTATAAAGCAGAAGATACCACTCCTGCCATTAATTGTGCAGCACACAAAGCTTCAGTACAAGCTTTCTTGATTCAGTTAGCGTCCAGACTTAAAAAAGCTTGCGATGAAGTGATCCTGGTCAAAACTAAGGAATATGAAACCCTAGCTACCCAACACAAACATTCCCCACATCCAGACTTGTTGCTCAAACTTGAACAGGCCCATAAAGAACTCAATATTTGCCTCACTACAAAAGCGGAGAAATGCCTACACTGGACTAATCATAAATTGTTTACCTGGCGTGACCGGCCAGGCTCATTGCTGGCACATAAACTTACTCCTAAACATGCACCTGCTGCTCTCCCGAAAATTAGACTCTCAGGGGGCAATCTCTCCCAAAATCCTCAAATCCTCGTGAATTTCAAGATTTCTATACTAACCTATATACCTATATACCCCGGCCCAGGGCCACGTGTCTTCTTCTATCAGTGACTTCCTACATGCTTTATCTCTACAGTCTCTCACAGAATCTCATAGGGAACTTATGGACCAACCCATTACATGTGAAGAAATACACAACACTGTTAAATTGTTGTCTTTGCATAAATCGCCTGGCCCTGTTGACCTCCCCAATAATTATTATAAAAAAAATTCTGAACAATTGGCTCCTCATATGGCTCTCTATTTCAATTCCTTGCGAGATGGTGGAGAAGTTCCTTTAGACAAAAAAAGGGCTTACATTAGTGTCATATCTAAACCAAATAAAGACTCCACTGATATTCTTAATTACTGCCCTATATCGTTGATTAATTGTGATCTCAAAATTCTGACGAAGCTTTTAGCTTTGCGTCTCGGTGCATTTCTACCACAGTATATCCATAAAGAACAATCCGGATTTATAAATCAATGCCAAACCCTAGACCAGATTCGCCGATCTATAACACTGATTTCTGCAATTCATTCTAAATGGGATGCTCCTTGGTCTAGGGAACTGTTACTACTTTCATTGGACCTTCATAAGGCCTTTGATAGCTTGAACTGGGACTACTTATTTACCACTTTAGAGACCTTTGGATTTGGTCCTACCTTTATCTCATTATTAAAAACACTATATAGCAATCCGTCGGTCCAGGTCTCCATTCGGGGTTATAGATCACTTTCATTTCCTATCCAACGCGGGACAAGACAGGGCTGTCTGCTTTCCCCATTACTCTTTGCATTAGCAATTGAACCCTTAGCTGTCACAATTCGATCCCACCCTAAAATACATGGAGTATGTTGTGGACAACAAGAGCATAAATGTTCCCTGTTTGCTGAAGACGTCCTCATGTATGTCACTAATCCTCAAGTTACTCTACCTACTATGCTAACTCTATTTCACCAATTTTCCCAGCTCTCAGGGCTCTCTTTAAATACTCAGAAAACAATGGCTCTTAATATCTCTTTGCCCCCCTCGATGGAACAGAAATTACGAACTACCTATAACTTTCAATGGGCATCAAACTTCCTTCCATATCTAGGCATCCAGCTGACGTCTTCGATTAACACTCTGTATCGGGCTAACTATCCTCCAACTTTGGGAAGATCTTCAACGATGAGCAGACTATCCCTTATCTTGGTTCGGTAGAATCAATTCTATTAAGATGACATTTTTACCCAGGATACTTTATTATTTTAGAACTTTACCAATTGCAGTCCTGAGGGGAGATCTACAAGGACTACAGTCGAATGTTCTCAGTTTTATTTGGGGTAATAAAAAGCCTTGCATGAACAAACAGACGTTATATGTCTCAAAATCATGTGGTGGGCTTGGCCTCCCTAATTTACAAGCTTACTATCAAGCAGCTCAAATAACACAGCTTTCCTACATAACGGCCAAGGGGTCTCCACCCCTCTGGGTCTCTATTGAGGCTCTTTCATGCCACCCTTTTGACATCGGCTCCCTAATGTGGCTTCCGACCCCGCCTTCGCCCCCTATTTTGGGCTTCACCCTGTCTCACTCCCTAGCAGTTTGGGACAGGGTGCGACATCATAAATCCTTGTCGTCGCCACATACCCCACTAGCCCCCTTGTTCTGTAATCCTGAGTTCTCCCCCGGCCTGACTCCACTGTTATTTCAATGGTGGCTCAATAAGGGACTTCTTAGGATAGGAGACTATCTTGATGGAGATCAACCATACTCTTTGCAATATTTTAAAGACATGTTACAGATGCCCTCTAGTGAATTGTTTAGGTACAATCAGCTTATTTCTTAGATGGACCTCTTACACTTACATATTTTGAATTATCTTGCCAAATTAAGGGCCTCCTACGGGGACGGGTATCTACGGTATATGCTACTCTTAGGGACTTAAATACCACTTTTGAATTATCTGACTGGCAAGATATTGCTTATGCTTTACCTAAAGTATCTATTAATATGACACTAATTGAAGTTAATTATAAAACTCTCCTTCGCTGGTATTTAGTACCAACCAGGGTCGCTAGGATGCATCCATCTGCATCCCCATTTTCTTTAGACGGTGTGGCCAGGTGTGTACAATGTATCACGTTTCGTGGCAGTGTCCTACTATCACTAGATTTTGAATTTGTGTATTCAACCTGGTGTACTCTGTGACAGGAATTAATATCCGTAGATCCCCGGAAGCTGCACTTTTCCATAAGCTTCCTGAGGAGGTCCCTAAAAAAATCGTTCAAGCTAATTATATACATAGTTTTAGCTTCCAGAATAACCATTGCTAAATATTGGAAGCAGTTGATGGTTTCTCGATTCTGTGAAGAATAAGCTTAACTGGATCATGGTTAATGATAGACTCACCTGTATCCTTCGCAACACTACTAAGAAATTTGATGTGATGTGGGATCCGTTGATACGATATATATCTTCATCCTAATGCACCTCTGGCTGGCCCTCCTTTTTTTCTTTTCTTCTTTTTCTTTTTTCTTCTTCTCCTTTTCCGTTCTCCTCTCTTTAATATTTACTGTTTATCAGATATTCTTATAGATATAGAATGTCTTGTTAGTACATATAATTCCATGCTGTTGATACTTACAGGAAGGTGCACAACCCCCCCTTTTTTTTATCTTTTCCCTTCCCCTCCCCCTCCCCTTCCCACTCCATATCCCCCTCTTTTGGTTCCTACGCTATATCTTTTCCCTGTGCTATAACCATTCCCAGTACTACAGGTCCAAGTGGCTCATTGGGACTCTATGTAATTAGTCCCTAACGAATCAGAAAAATGTTATATGACCTGGTCCCTAACGACTTATATCCTTCTATGTTATTTTGTCTTGTCAACCTCACCAATATTTCCACCAAATATATTTTATATTGAAATTTCTCAGTTTAATGTTTTGAGGTGTTGTATTTCTGCATATCCTGATGGAAGGACATTCAGATGCTTTTGCTTAATTTCACATTTATAAGCTTTATTGCTCATTGAATGTACTTTATAAGACATTGTCTTGCTACTTGAATAATAATAAAAATATTGAAAGTTAAAAAAAGAAAATTAATGGCTCCATAGTGTCTGCAGCTACAGTGTTCAGTGAGGACTTCTCTTAAAGTGATTCTGTCCCTAAAATAAAAATAGTAAAAAATGTGTCCACTGCAAAGAGGATATCTATCCACTCCTCGGAAGAATCTTCTCAATCCAGCACTTCTAGGAATGTTAAATTCCCGGTTCCTTGCCACGCACAGCAGTCATATGGTTGTACAACATGTTAATGCTAGTATAGAGACATTTTGGTCTGTAGAAAATGACCTTTTTATTATGTTTAAAGCAGAAACCAGTGTACACAAACACAGGATGCATATACAAACTTCATGCAGATAACGAGGCAAGAATACTATCCACTACTATTCTGTATGATGGTTAAGTGGCTGGCACAGGGGATGTCTTCCATATTTCTTTTCAGGATAACGATGCATCTTCAGGAAGAGCGACGGGTAGTTTCTGTAGGTGAAAGGTTATTTGGCAGCATCAAGATAAGTTGTATAAACCAATTTTTCTAATGCTAAAGAGGCTAACACTAACATTCTACGTACCAGTCTCTTCACATTTTACACATTTGCAAAGGGATAAAATCAAATCAAATGGGTGACAGAGCCTTTAAAGTAATGATGTATATCAGTAAGCAAAAGAAACTCTGAATTATGTGCAGGTTGCAGATTAAATATAGATTATGGCTTCTCTAAATACTTTGCCTGCAGTTATTCAGTCCTGGCTAATGAGAAAAACATTTAGCCAGGACTTCTGAACTGAAATGCATGCTTGTTAGTCACGGTGCAAATTGACGCACATTTGGAAGAGTGGGGTATGAACTTTGCTAATGAGTGCTTTGTTGTACTGTATACCAAAATATAAAAGGATCACAGAATGTATGCATCTAAACCAATTAAATGGGGGCCATAAATGTGCCCATAACTTAGATACCAATGACTTGTGCTTTATGAAACAGGATCAGACTAATGCCAACCTCGCAGCGAATCATTCTGTACAAAATAACCAGAAGAGAGGTTTAATGAAGCAAATACTGATGGCTATCTAGAGGATTGCAGACAAATAGGAAAAAATAAAGATATTATGCACAGAATTGGCAGAACAAGAGATAGAGACTATTAAAGGAAATGCATTACGAATTGTAGCTCAGCGCTTGCACAGAGCAGCTGGTGAGAGAAAGATACAGGGCCTTTGCTGGCTGTGCAAGTGTCATGAACGCAAAATGTTATTTGGTTTTTAATATAGAATTCTATCTGCAAAGTCAGTGTACATCTGTTATTTGTGCTGGAAAAGTTCATTGGTAAAAATTGCATTTTTAAGGTTGTATACTGTTTGGCATGGTGTGCTGTAAAAATGTGTATTGAGAAGTATGGTATTTAGGAAAGCTATTGGGTTTTGTTGTGGCTACATTTAACAACCTTCTCAAACCTTCCTGCAACTGACCCCCTCACCATTCATAGCTACAAACTGCCCTTCTTTGGAGGTAAAGTGTTTTTTTTTTTGTTGGACCCTCTCAAAATATGCAAACGCAACATTCCCCACGCACACATTCAAGAAAACCGGCAATTCAGTGATTACTATAGGCTGGAAACCGTGGATGATCAAAGTATAGAAATGTCATCAGCACACCAAGGATTCCTCGAAGGGGTCCAAAGCTTTATTCTGTGGTCACATAATAAATATACAGCACTGTATATTGATCATGTGACCACCGAATAAAGCTTTGGACTCTTTTGAGGAATCCTTGGTGTGCTGATGACATTTCTTCACTCTCAAAATATGCCACTCTTTTGGGTCAGTACTTTGTTACTTTCAGATTGGATAGGTATGCTACATGTATCTAAACCAGTGTTTCTCAACCTTTTTTCAGTCAAGGCACCCTTTAAAGTTATGAACAATCTGAAGGCACCCTCTAAAATTATGGACAGTCTCGAGGCACCTTATTCTAAAATGTAGAAAACTATTCTATTAGTTTTACAAAACACGTGTGCGTAGGACACCCAACGTTAGAGGTGATTTATTCTTCCAAATCCAATATACTTTTTCACACTGGTACTGACTAGTATTCTAATGTTTCTCTTCTCCCTCAGTTTTTCTCCATCTCTTGGCTAATGTGACCCCCACCGCTGACAGAGGGGCAAGGGAGGGTCATTGGTTGTTAGGACGCCGGAGGCTAAAAGGTCGCAATGATGCACAATGAAAACCTGTGGCTTTGTGTAACCAAAAGGAAGCTTTCCCGGATCTGCTGGCTTGTATAGAATTTAGGCATTTTGTCAAGGCACCTCTGAAGAAACTTCAAGGCACCCTGGTTAAAAAAGGCTGATCTAAACCGAGATCTATACAACAGACCAGAAAGAAGGACATTTGTGAAGAAAAGAGGGACTGAAAGATTTGGTTCTATAAAAGGGACAATATAGGGATAGTTCTAAGCTGTAGTGGCTAACGCTAGAGTAATGCTGTGATGCTGAGCCTTCTGGATTGAAAGAGCTGAAATCCAATGATTGAAATAAGGCAGGCTCTACCTGACCTTCTGCAGCTTCTAATACACACTGTGAGCAGCTCGCAGTGTGCAGAGAAATCAAAGCAATCAATTTCCGTACAGGGGAGGAGCCTGTACAACGATAAAAGACTGAAGTTACATGTTGAAAAAACACCATCCAGTTCAATCTGTATACATGTGCGTGTCTTTGTGTGTGTGTGTTTTTATCACTAGCAATTTCCATATCCCTGTACATTGTGTTCAAAACTGAGAAACACATCTCAAAGTTTTATTTAATTTATCTACACTCCCCGCTGATACAATCAACTGTGGAATTGAGTTCCACAACTTTATCTCTCTAATGCCGCGTACAGACGATCGGACATTCCGACAACAAAACCGTGGATTTTTTTCTGACAGATGTTGGCTCAAACTTGTCTTGCATACACACGGTCACACAAATGTTGTCGGAAATTGCAAATGTCAAGAACGCAGTGACGTACAACAGGTACGACGAGCCAAGAAAAATGAAGTTCAAGAGCCAGTGTGGCTCTTCTGCTTGATTCCGAGCATGCGTTGAATTTTGTGCATCGGAATTGTGTACACACGCTCGGAATTTCCGACAACAAGTTTTGTTGTCGGAAAATTTGAGAACCAGCTCTCAAATTTTTGTTGGCGGAAATTCTGACAGCAAATGTCCGATGGAGCCTACACACGGTCGGAATTTCCTTCAACAAGCTCCCATCGAACATTTGTTGTCGGAAATTCAGACCATGTGTACGTGGCATAACAGTGAAGAACCTCTTATGCCGTGTTCACGCGATCGGTTTTACCGATGAAAACAGTCCGATGGACTTTTCTCATCGGACAAACCGATCGTGTATGAGCCCCATCAGTCTTTTTTCCACCGGTGAGAAAAAATAGAACATGTTTTAAATTTATCCGATGGGAAAAAAACTGATAGCAAATTCCGATCGTCTGTGTGGAACTCCATCGGACAAAAAACCCAAGCATGCTCAGAAGAATCAAGTCGACGCATGCTCAGAAGCATTGAACTTAATTTTTCTCGGCTTGTCGGAGTGTTTTACGTCACAGCGTTTGGGACGGTCGGATTTTTGACTGATGGTGTGTAGGCAAGACTGATGGAAGTCAGCTTCATCGGATTTCCGATGGAAAAATCCATCGGATTAGAATCCATCGGAAATCCGATCGTGTGTACACGGCTTTACACAGTTTGGGATTGAACTGCTTATTGTCCAACTTCATTGTCTGGCCATGTGACTTCTTTAGAGACCTTAGAATAAATAGTTTTCTCCCAATGATACAGTCACCATATAAAGACTTGTGTATTGTGATCATGTCCTCTCTTACAGTGCCTTGAAAAAATATTCATACCCCTTGAAATTTTCCACATTTTCTTACGTTACAACCAACAACATAAATGTATTTTATTGGGATTTTATGTGATAAACCAACACAAAGTGGCACATATTCGTGAAGTGGAAGGAAAATGAAAAATGTTTTTTAAAATTGTTTACAAATAAATATTTGAAAAGAGGGGCGTGCATTTGTGCATTCAGCCCCCCAAAACTTTGTAAAAACACCTTTCACTGCAATTACAGCTGCAAATCTTTTTGGGTATGTCTCTACCAGCTTTACACACCTATAGAGTGACATTTTTGCCCATTTTACTTTTCAAAATAGTTCAAACTCTTTCAGATTGGATAGAGATTGTCTGTGAACAGCAATTATCAAGTCTTGCCACAGATTCTCAATTGGATTCAGGTCTGGACTTTGACTAGGCCATTCTAACACATGAATATGCTTTCATAAACCATTCCATTATAGCTCTGGCTGTATGTTTAGGGCCATTGTCCTGCTGGAAGGTGAACCTCCGCCCCAGTCTCAAGTCTTTTGCAGACTCTAACAAGTTTTCTTCTAATGCCGCGTACACACGACCGTTTTTAATGACGAGAAAAATGAAATTTTTTAAAATGGTCATTAAAAATGATTGTGTGTGGGCTTTCCAGCAGTTTTCCCGATGAGAAAAACGCAGAGAATCACGACGAGAAAAATTGGAACATGCTCTAATTTTTCACGTCGTTTTTTACATCAACGTTTTTCTCGTCATGAAAAACGGCCGTGTGTGGGCTTTAACGACGTGAAAAAAATGCGCATGCTCAGAATCAAGTATGAGACGGGAGCGCTCGTTCTGGTAAAACTAGCGTTCGTAATGGAGATAGCACATTCGTCACGCTGTAACGGACTGAAAAGCACGAGGGCTGAAAAGCGCGAATCGTCGCTCAACAAACTTTACTAACATGAAGGGTGGCGCCATCCAAATGGAACTTCCCCTTTATAGTGCCGTCGTACGTGTTGTACGTAACCGCGCTTTACTCAAACATTTTTTTCCACGATATTGTGTAGGCATGGCAGGCTTGAGAGGAAACACGAAAAATCACGTCGAGAAAAATGCAGTTTTTTTCAATGACATTAAAAACGGTCGTGTGTACATGGCATAAGATTGTCCTGTATTTGGATCCATCCATTTTCCCATCAACTCTGACCAGCTTCCCTGTACCTGTTGAAGAAAAGCATCCCGCAACATGATGCTGCCACCACCATGTTTCACAGTGGGGATGGTGCGTTCAGGCTGATGTGCAGTGTTAGTTTTTCACCACACATAGCGTTTTGCTTTTAGGCCAAAAGTTTCAATTTTGGTCTCATTTGACCAGAGCGCCTCCTTCCACACAGTTGCTGTGTCCCCCACAAGGCTTCTCACAAACTGCAAACGAGACTTAATATGGCTTTCTTTTAACAATGGCTTTCTTCTTGCCACGCTTTCATAAAGGTCAGATTTGTGGAGTGCACGACTAATAGTTGTCCTGTGGACAGATTCTCCCACCTGAGCTGTGGATCTCTGCAGCTCCTCCAGAGTTACCATGGGCCTCTTGGCTGCTTCTCTGATGAATGCTCCCCTTGTCCGGCCTGTCAGTTTAGGTGGACGGCCATGTCTTGGTAGGTTTGCAGTTGTGCCATACTCTTTCTATTTTCGGATAATAGATTGAACAGTGCTCCGAGAGATGTTCAAAGCTTGGAATATTTTTTTATTACCTAACTCTGCTTTAAACTTCTCAAAAACTTTATCCCTGACCTGTCTGGTGTGTTCCTTGGCCTTTATGATGCTGTTTGTTAACCAAGGTTCTCTAACAAACTTCACAGAAGAGCTAAATTCATACTGAGATTAAATTACACACAGGTGGACTCTATTTACTAATTAGGTGACTTCTGAAGGCAATTTGTTCCACTAGATTTTAGTTAGGGGTGTCAGAGAAAAGGGGGCTGAATACAAATACACGCCACACTTTTCACATATTTATTTGTAAAAAAATTGGAAAACCATTTATCATTTCCTACTTTGTGTTGGTCTATCACATAAAATCTCAATAAAATGCATTTACGGTCTTGGTTGTTACATGACAAAATGTGGAAAATCTCAAGGGGTATGAATACTTTTTCAAGGCACTGTAAGCGGGGATTTTTAAAGTCATTCCTCATAACTGAGGTCCTCTAGCCCCCTTATTAGCTATGTTACCTTTCTCTGGACTCTCTTCAGTTCAAGAACATCTTTCCTGAGGATTGGTGACCAAAACTGGACTGCATACTCAAGATTTGGTCAAACCACAGTTTTGTAAAGTGGTAGAATTATAGTTTTATAATGGCTGGGTTCACACTGGTCCGACAAACGCTCCGACATGTGAAAATCAATGTTTCCCTATGAGAGCCGTCTTAACTGGTCCGACACAAGTCGGTCCGACTTTGAAAATGCTCCCTGTACTACTTTGGTCCGACTTTGATCCTACTCCAGCCCATTGAATATGATTGAAATCGGATCAAAGTAGGATATTTGTCCTAACCATCCGACATTTGACATCCGACATGGTGATTACAGCAGCAGCAAAAAGGAATTTATCTCACTCTGGGATTGTTTTGATTGGTCAAAGAACAAGTCAGACTATTACAAAGTCGGATCAAAGTAGTATCCTGTTCATTCAAGTCGGATGGATGTAGGACCAATGTAGGACCGATGTAGGATGGATGTCGCAAAGCAAAGTAGGATGAAAGTCGTATGACTGTCGTGTCGTATCAGTGTGAACCCAGCCTAAATACCCTTTTTAATGCATGATAATATTTTGGTAGCCCTGCTTGCTGCAGTTTGGCATTTACATGCTATTGCTGTGTTTGTGCTCTATTGGGACCCCCAAATCCTTTTCCATCCCCGATTTCCCCAGAGGTTCTCTTTCTAGCGAGTAACTTGCATTCAAGCATATTGCTCCCAAGTGCTTTACCTTACATTTTTCAATATTAAACCTAATTTGCCTTATAGTTGTAATATATATGTAGCAGGGACATCCTTACATGTTGATGTGTGTTTACATATTTTAATACCATCCTTGCATATTGATGTGTATCTGCATACTCTAATACAAAGTCTATGGACATTGCTATGGTTCAGTATTTGGAGCCATCTAGTGACCAAATACTGGTAATGCACATATATGATTTTTACACCAGAAGCACAAAGGACTAAACAGGAAATGACTGTTTGTTTTGATTGGAAGGCTGACCCTTGTTACCCAGGAGACTTGGTGACCTACCCATGAACACTTTCTTTAGCAGTGCATGCTGGGTAGGATGGCACTGAGTCCCAGTTGGATGAATTATTCTCCACTATCAACAATAACAGTTGGGGGATTCGATTTGTGCATGAAGCAAGTCGAGATAGAATCAGTTTTCTGGATCTTGTAATATCAAAAACTGAAGGCAACTTTACGACTACCTCTTTTTAAAAAAAAACAGATCGTAATGCCTTTATATGAATGGGGAGTTGTCATCATGAACCTTGGCTCAGATCGGTGCCAAAAAGTCAGTTTATTAGAATGAGACGCAATTGTACAAATTTAGATGATTACAGAGCTCAAGCTGGCGTTCTATTAACTAGACTGGAAGAAAAAGGCTATGATCCTGACATTTTGGGAAAGACCTTGGAAGAGGTAGCTCTAATAGATAGATCAACACTATTAGAAGATGGTCCTAAAAAACACCACTTATTCTATCCAACATTACCAGATTAAAAAAATGCTCCAGAGACGTTGGCACCTATTGGGGAATGACAGGATTGTCAAAACCTTTCTTCCTGCCAATCCTCAGGTCATTTTCAGAGCGGTTCCCTCCCTAAGGGACAGGATTGCCCCGAATGTTGTAGACCCTCCAAATAAGAAGGTGTAATTTTTCCAGAACATTACTGGATACCACCAATGTCGTAGATGTCTGGTCTGTAAACTAAATAAAATTAGAAACAGAAAAAACAGAATCATTTGTGTCAACTAGCACATCTAAAGTACATCAAATTGAGCCTTTCATTACTTGTAGCTCAACGGGCATTGTATATCTTTTACAATGTCCATGCGGGCTCCAGTACATTGGTAGAACTAAACAATCTATGCAGGTCCGTTTGGGGGAACACATTACCAACATTAAAAGTGGTTTTCGTTTTCATTCTGTTTCCAAACATTACGCTACCTACCACAATCGTAATCCAGCCAGCACACTCTTTCTAGGAATAGATAAGTTTAGTGCTCACTGGAGGGGGGAGCTCTCTAGTGAGAGAAATTTCAAGGCTAGAGATGGCGTGGATACATAGCGTTCGTTGTTATACACTGTACGGCCTCAACATTGAAACAGATGTCAATGCATTTATAGATAATGGTTGACACTGTTTGAATGTGAACTGGTTCTGATTTCCTGGTTGTCGGAATAAGTAAGGTACTCTAATTGAAAATAGAGCACTTGGGGGTCAGTACATATCAAACCCCCCCCTTTTTTGTATCTTTTTTATATATTCTTCTCTTCTCTTTTTAAATTTCTTTTTGTCTATAAATGGGACACATAATGGATGCCCACAATAATTTAACATTGTGAGATTGCATAGAGAGGCTCATGAGAATAAGAACATCTTTGGGTATTATTTAATTAAACATCCAGCCTGTATGATACAATGAGTGGTGCAGGAGAGGTAGATCAAACTTTAAGATGAGGTTGTCCTCCAAAGGGGACAAGGATTTCACCCAAATTAACCAATACTGATAGCATTATTTTTTTTCTTTTTTGTCATTTTTTTTCTTTTTTTAAAAAGTGCATTCAGCATAAGGAAAGGTGCTAGCATTATCACTAATGCATTGTATTAAAGGGAGGTATTCATCTCTCTTGACATTTAATGTGCACGGAGGGATGAACATTTCCTCTTTTTCCTTTTTTTAATAAATTCAAACAAATTTTCTCTTTTTTAATAAAACAAATATAATTCTCTCTTTTTATATTCAATATGGGGGGAATAAATTTCTGTTTGGATCTGACATCAGGTGAGGCTGTCATATAGGGTTCCTCTGTAGTACCAGATATGGCCGCTGAGGCTTTGTGCTGTCCGATATAGATGTATATGAAGGAGATGATAGTTTAAATAACCATTCATTCTAATTTATCCCTTTTTTTTTATTTTGTATTTCAATCCATGCATATTACACCCAATGGGGTATTTTAATTGCAAGTACGATGTGGGTTCTCGCTCATACCTCGTACATAGAGGTCAAATGCCAGCTTTCAAAATGGCGATTGATCTTTATTGAAACTGCCTACTACCATCTGCATAATTGTAAGTGCAAATCTTTTCATTCTGAATAAATGTTTTTATGGAATTATGCTATGGTGGCATCCCCCTTTCTGTTTGCATGGGAATGAATACGGATGCTGTTACGGATCCTGCGGTTGGAAAATACTGACGATATATTCAGTACCAGAGTGTAAAGACCCAGGGCTGGGGAAATACCCCCAAGCGTGTACGATCTCCCTAAAAAGAGATCCCAACTTCTGGTAAGCGGCAGCATATCATTGGTGGAGCATCCTTCTGTCACACTATCATCACTCCTTTTTTTTGGCTGTTTGTTAATCATCACTGAAGATATTTGGGTGAAAAGACTCTATTATTCATCTTATACTTTCACTTGGAATAATATGGTGATAATATCAGATGGGAGAAAGTTCATCTAATCCTTCCTATTAATCATTCTGATATTTGAGAAGAGACTTTAGAATACAAGTACCTATTAGGTCACTCTAATAATATTGTTTGGAATTGGAAAATTTACGTTTTCTCACGTTTTGTTTGTTTTTATTTAACACTGTATTGAGAGAGGTCACATTCTCATCTGTATGCACACACATCTTAGAGGTATTCATTTTGGTATATGCACAGCTTATCGTTTTAGAATTAGGAGGATATAAAAGGAACCCGAGCGGCCATTTTAGGTCTCTTCTGGACGCATGGCCTGCCTGTGAGGACCTGTGAGGAGGTTTTCCAGAAGGAGCGGCCTACAGCCATTGCAGAGCGTAACTATAACAGACTGTGTGAGCAATCTGACGGGATAAGAGACACAGTGACTGGATAGGAAAGATCCAGAGACACTCGTCTGAGCATCAGAGGACCCGATTAACCCAGCGGAGCTGGTCGGCATTGAAGCAAGCCACAAACACCGGACCAGAGCTACTATACAGAGCTTCCGATCCAGTTGGTGAGCGGGTTGCGGCCCACAGTTTTATTATACATTTGCATCCAGTCAGACTCATATACAGATTTCGCTGGGACCTGTAGTCCCACGGAGGAAGAATACAGTAACTGACACCAGGCAGATATAAGGCCTAATTCTTATTGCATCTTAAGCATTGTACTATACTTAAGGAAACACTTTCTGGAACATTTATAGAAACAGTAACAGGATCACCTTTAAGTCAATCCTAATTTCTTTACCTTTTTGGATTACAATTTATAAGAAACCATCATAGCTAACAGAAGACAAGAAGATTAAAGACTGTACTTTTAATGAGATCTTGCAACTAGCTATAAAAGTAGGGGGAGCTCCCTTGTAGTTTCACTGTGTAAAATTGTTGTTCATATTCATTGTCCTGTTGTTCTATGTTAAGGTGACAGTACAAGAATTGTATTCATCTGTTTATCACAGTTTACAGTAAAGTATACTTCTGGTTAAGTACCCCAATTGTGTGGAGTATTGTGTCTCTCCCACCAGGTGGAGTCAGTGGATCCTGGGGTTACAATACAGGTACTTTGCATTGTCTTATATTATATTGTATTGCATTGCACCACAGCTGTGCCAAGGGGATTGAGCCAAGTTAGTGGGGTTTTTGGTAGAGTGCAGGCCCAAATCAAACCAGCAGCTCCTTCAGGGGTTAGTGCTACACGTGGGGGCTCTGTCCGGGATCCTGTCATTCTACAAGCAAGCCCACCCCTTGGTGCTACCATGGACCCCATCAAAGTAGTCCAATGGTGCGAAGCAGAAGGGACACGCTCAGAAGCGAGCGTGGCCATTGAACTTCCAGGGAGTGACTGGGGAGAGGAACAAATTAAAGAGGTGGCACAAACATTGTCCCCGGATAGAAAGGCTTACGTGGTCGCAGTAAGACCAGACCCAAGGACCAACTGCACCTATGCACTGATAGAGTGGGGACAGGATGTCCCTGAAAACTTCCACGGTGCCAGTATAAAATTGTCCGAAAAGACTGAGTTCCACCTGACACATCCCAGTCAGAAGCAGTTTGAACCCTTGGACAGGAAAGCAGGGGCTGCTGTTAAATCGCAGGCAGAACAACAGCTGGCTGATCTGAAACGACAGTACCGTAACATACAAGAGAGGTTTCAGGAGACTTCCAGTATTATAGCTGAACGCATTTATGGGTTACGTGTCGCTTTTGAGGATCAGAAAGATGGTCAGACAATGCCCAAACCTGGCAAGGTACTGAAGAAACAAGCTCAGGGCCGTCTGCAGGAAGTAAACATCTTGAAGGATTTCCGCATTGACGGCCAGATAGGAGAAAGAGGGCAGAAGGACAAACTGTCCTACACCAGCCTCCTACACCAAATAGAGTTGGGGCTACAGAAAGGATATCAGGAATCTGAAATTAGAGAGGCTGTAATTCATACCATCAGCCCAGGTTCAAGTGTCAGGGGCATGTTGGAGAGGAAGAGTGGATTGACCCTGAACCAGCTACTGAGGATACTGAAAAGCTATTATGAGGAGGAAGATGCCACTGAGTTATTTCATCGACTGATAAATATGACCCAGGATAGTAGAGAGACTCCTCAGAACTTCCTATTCCGGGCCATTGAGCTCAAGGACCGCCTGTTGTCCACATAAAAGGAAGAAGGAACTGGAGAGCATTTTGCAGCCGTGCTAGTACAAAAGAAATTCCGGAGATCTGTGACTACGGGATTGAGGAGTGACTATATCAAGCTACAACTGAAGCTGCATTTGGAAGACCCCTCAACTCCGGATGAGGTCCTCATTGAGAAAGTGAATGAAGCAGATAAGATGGAGATTGAGGGGGACCAAAAACAGAGGAAACTTCAACCTCCTAGCACCACAAGAGCCAAAGTAAAGCAGATAGATATCCCCTCAGACACTCGGGAACTCAGTGTACTGGCAGCAAGCACTGAAGAGGGATCATGGTTTTCACCTATTCACCACCTCCCCGCAAGTCAGACTGGACTGAAGAAGCTGTTCCAGACCCAGAAAGAAATACTGGAGATGATGACAATGTTGATGACTCGTCTGGTGAAACCCCAGACAGAACAAGTCTCACCCTTTAAGGCCCCGGAGACTCCTACCACTAACCGCCCTATGAAACAAACACAGAGAGTCTGCTTCAAATGTGGAGGAGTAGGACATCTCAGGTGAGTGTGCTCAAGCCCAGTAGCTGAGAAAAAGTCCAAACAGCCGGCGGAAAACTTCAGAGGGCCCCAGTGAAGGAGTCAATTGGGCGCCCGGTTGCCATAGCTAACTCCACACCGACTCATATGCCACAAACCACTGGGGTCACCAACAAGCCCAGACGGAAGAGAGAGAGGCCCCCAAAACCAAAGGCGAAGGTACAAGCCACCAAGCAGACCAAAGGTACCGCATTCAGTGGATTTCCCCCCAAGCTAGTGGGACCCTCCCCAATTGTCCCCATCCAAGTAGCGGGGATTTATACAAAAACCCTGCTGGACACTGGAGCCCAAGTAACCTTGCTCTACAGGGATTTCTACGACAGGCATCTCAAGCACCTGCCATTACAGAAATTGGAGGAGCTAGAGATATGGGGGTTAGGCACTCAAAACTTCCCATATGATGGTTACCTGCCGGTCAGACTCACCTTCGACCCAAGTACAGCAGGACAGGCTGAGACTTTCGACACCTTGGTCATGGTGTGCCCTCATCCCCCAGGGGCTGACAAACATTCCCTCATCATTGGGACGAACACTGACTTAGTGAGGAGGCTACTTGCACCCCTTGTTCTGCAGAAGGGGACCCTCCCCACTAAAATACATCCAATGTTGGTCCAGACATACCAAGACCTTATAGAAACAAATAGTGCGGCGCTAAAACATTAATGTTGCTGCCGATGAGCAGCAAAACAGAACATAAATAATTGATTATGAGTGAGTGTTACCAGAAAATGATAACTCCTGAGCTAAACACCCACTGTGTGCTAGTGTGTGAACAAACAAACAACAGTCCATAAGTGAATTATCTCAAATGAACGGCCAAGACCATGAGACTGTCCTTCATGTGAAAAATGGGAGTGGTACCCCGAAAGTGCAAAGATCAAAGAGACATTCGCCCACCACGCAGACTGACTTACGATACATTGGGCGAATGCTCTGAAGCATCTCAGTTTGTCAGCAAAAGAAACCCGGAACTGCCTGGTTCCTCTACTTTTGATACAGTAAGGGACAACCCCACCTCACCCCTTGGCACATCTGTACCAGACACGGTAGTATCAGCTGTGAGTGCACAGGATAGCTCCCCATCATATGACAATTGGTGGGAAGCTTCTCTATCTGTATTGTATGACCGTATAGAGGCTAAAATACAGGATAGAGTTAGCAATTTGAACCTCTTTGGGGACCAAAGAGATAAAGTAGGGGGAGTGTGTAGCGGGGACATCCTTACATGTTTTTTTTTTAATCTTTATTTTATTTGAGATAAAATGCGTTATACAAAGAACACATATCATAACCTTTTTAAATCTAACATATCTCCTATTTATATTTTTCCCACGCCCTACCCGCCCACCCCCCGCCCCCAAGGTCCGCCCTTTTCGCCATCTTAAGTTATCTCAAAAAAAATTTTTTTTTCCATTTCTGTCATTCCTATTAGATATTTCTCTGAACACTTAAACTCACTCCATTTCAGCCAGGTACTTCTATGTCTACTTTCCATTCCCTGCTCTCTGCTGCTCAGGTACTCCATCTCATGCACGTAGTCTACTCTCTGTATCCATTCTTTTATGGATGGGCTCTCCACTTGCAACCATTTTTTGGGAATCAAGGCCTTTGCAGCATTGAGTAGGGAAGGGACTAATGTTTCTTTATATTGTTTTTTGGTTTTATTTGTCCCATGGAACAGAACATTCCAGGCATTTTGGGGTATCTTTTCCCCAGTGATTTCATTTATATACTCCAATATAATATGCCAATATTCTTTTATTTTTTGACACTCCCACCAAATATGCATTGTTGTTCCCCTTTGCCCACATTCCCTCCAACACTGTGATGATCTACCTGGCTGAAATTGATTGATTCTCACCGGGGTTAGATGCCACCTCACCAAACTCTTATAGTTCGCTTCTACCGTTACAATATCTGTCGCATAGTCATGTACTGCTCCAATCATTTGTTTTTCATCTAGTTTTATCCCAAGGTCTTGTTCCCATTTTCCTATAAAGGGGAGGGCCCCGGTTCCTTCTAAATCTGTTAATATGTTATACATTTGAGATATTCCATTTTTCGTAGGTGTTTTAATATTGCAAAGCTTTTCGATTGGGTTCAGTGTCTTCTCCTCTCTAACTGGTTTGGGAATTGTGCTTACAAAATGTTTAAGTTGTGTGTATACCCATTCACTTAAAAACTGCCACCCATATGTTGTGATTAGTTCTGTTCTCGCCCTTATTTTCCCTTGTATCATTATGTCTTTTATTTGTGCATCCCCTAAGTACCTCCCCATCTGAGTCCCGTTTCCTGGAACGAAAAAATTTGTTCCTGCCAACGGAATCAGTGGAGAGTTATACTCCCATTTTTCTCTTCTATATATTTTGTCCCATTCTTTAAAGAATGGGACAAAAAACATCCTTACATGTTGATGCGTGTTTGCATATTTTAATACCATCCTTGCATATTGATGTGTATCTGCATACTTTAATACAAAGTCTATGGACATTGCTATTGTTCAGTATTTGGAGCCATCTAGTGACCAAAAACTGGTAAAGCACATATATGATTTTTACACCAGAAGCACAAAGGACTAAACAGGAAATTACTGTTTGTTTTGATTGGAAGGCTGACCCTTGTTACCCAGGAGACTTGGTGACCTACCCATGAACACTTTCTTTAGCAGTGCATGCTGAGTAGGATATAAAAGGAACCCGAGCGGCCATTTTAGGTCTCTTCTGGACGCATGGCCTGCCTGTGAGGACCTGTGAGGAGGTTTTCCAGAAGGAGCGGCCTACAGCCATTGCGGAGCGTAACTATAACAGACTGTGTGAGCGATCTGACGGGATAAGAGACACAGTGACCGGATAGGGAAGATCCAGAGACACTCTTCTGAGCATCAGAGGACCCGATTCACCCAGCGGAGCCGGTCGGCATTGAAGCAAGCCACAAACACCGGACCAGAGCTACTATACAGAGCTTCCGATCCAGTTGGTGAGCGGGTTACGGCCCACAGTTTCATTATACATTTGCATCCAGTCAGACTCATATACAGATTTCGCTGGGACCTGTAGTCCCACGGAGGAAGAATACAGTAACTGACACCAGGCAGACATAAGGCCTAATTCTTATTGCATCTTTAGCAATGTACTATACTTAAGGAAACACTTTCTGGAACATTTATAGAAACAGTAACAGTAACCATTTAGTCAATCCTAATTTCTTAACCTTTTTTGATTGCAATTTTTAAGAAACCATCATAGCTAGCAGAAGACAAGAAGATTAAAGACTGTACTTTTAATGAGATCTCGCAACTAGCTATAAAAGTAGGGGGAGCTCCCTTGTAGTTTCACTGTGTAAAATTGTTGTTCATATTCACTGTCCTGTCGTTCTATGTTAAGTTGACAGTACAAGAATTGTATTCATCTGTTTATCACAATTTACAGTAAAGTATACTTCTGGTTAAGTACCCCAATTGTGTGGAGTATTGTTTCTCTCCCACCAGGTGGAGCCAGTGGATCCTGGGGTTACAATACAGGTACTTTGCATTGTCTTATATTATATTGTATTGCATTGCACCACAGCTGTGCCAAGGGGATTGAGCCAAGATAGTGGGGTTTTGGTAGAGTGCAGGCCCAAATCAAACCAGCAGATCCTTCGGGGGTTAGTGCTACATATATAGATATATATATATTAGGGCTGTGGAAATTAACTATTAATTCCTCGATTAATCGATTATGGTTTTTGATCGATCAAAATTCTTTTGATCGATCAAAATTCCGGGTCTTCAGGGAGTTCCGTCGGAGATCCGGTGACGCCACAGACACCGGCGGGGCTTGCCATGTCCATCTTAAGGGCTCCTTTGCTGTGCCTTAATATCTGCATGCCGGCGGGACCTTACTATCTGCCACACGCAAGGGCTGTTACACTTCCCTCTATCACTTCCCTCTATCAACCTTGGATTCAACAGCCATCCACTGGGAGTTGTGATAGTTCCCTTCACGGGACATCTACATGCCTACAGACTGATGTTAACCCCTCCTCATCTGGATTCAGCAGTGGTATCGTTGTACACATTTTTATACCAATATCATACTTGTTGATAGCTACATGTTTTTATGACTGCTTTTGCTACCGTTTGGTATTACTCACACCATTTTTACAGTTTATGTAGCTACATCGATTTTATCTCCAGTGCAATATTTATTTTGTTACCTACTTGAAGACTATAAAAGTTTTAATGCTATTCCCATCGAGCGCTGCCTTTGTGTGTTTTTTGTACCCTGCTAATCATTTTTCCAGTGGTTGGTAGCTGCACTGGGAATCAGCCTGCAAGGAGATCAGCTAAAAGTAGTTGGATCTGTATGTGCATTATAATTAATCGAAATTAGTAGATTAATCGATTAAAAAATAAATCGATTAATTGAACACGAAAATTTTAATCAGTAACAGCCCTAATATATATCTATATAGATATATATATCTATATAGATATATATATATATATATATATATATATGTAGCACTACCCTAGAGTTGCCACCTCATCCCTTTAAAACCGAATACATATTAATTACACAGGGTGTGTGGCTGATTAAGGTGGTAATTAAACTCACTTGGTGCCTTACCTGCATTAAATTTGCCTCAGAACCTGTGTAATTCATATGTGTTCGGGTTTAAAGGGATGAGGTGGCAACTCTACACTACCCCCTCTCTGAGATCGGGCTGCTGGTTTTGTTTTGGGTCTGCGAATTACCTCCATGGCTTCCGTTGTCAGGGTGTGAGAAGAGTGTTCAGAAAGGCTAATGTAAAATCCAAACAGTCAGGCTTTATTTTTCTCTTGCTGAGGAAACTTTAGGGGAAGAGTAGGACACGAGAGAAAAAAAATAACACACAGGGGAAGGTTCAGGCACGCAACACCAAAATAACACAATAGATAGATATATATATATTTATCTATCTATCAGCTATAAGGCAAATAAAGCTGAACTCCAAATGTAACTAATACAGTATCTCACAAGAATAATTGAGGAATATCGAATCACTTTATGAGAGACATGTCCTACTATAAAAACTCTGTTATATTTCAGAGAGGCCAAACACAGACAAATCATCAATAGGTTACATGGATTTACAGACATTGACTTTAACATTACCAAAAGATGGATACAGACTTTCGACCGGTTGTTCTGGCCAAGATCACTGCTGTCTCTTTATACCTTGTGATTGAAAATAAGTATTCCAACAATTTATAGAGTGACCCTAGCATGAAGTAAACAGCAATGAAATTAAGATTCTAATGTTAAAGCTGAACTCCAAATGTAACGAATATATGCTTTATACATATATATATATATATATATATATATATATATATATATATATATATATACTGTATGTATAGTAGGACATGTCTCTTATAAAGTGATGAGATATTCCTACATCCCCAATCCAGGGCAGGGAAGCTGGACAGGGTGATAAATCTTTATGTTAATATCAGAAAATGAGTAATAGTAAACCAAAGTTCAGTATAACTCGCTCAGCGCACACGGAAAGTATCAAAAAGAGATAAAAAGCAGCTACTATATTGATCTAAAATATAAAAAAAATATGTCCAAGTAAAACTATGACATTAGCAGCGCGAGTAAAGGTTAATAAGGTGCATGTGTAGCTGACAATCAATGATAATTAATTGCCCATCTGGGTTTAGAACAGGAGGAAAGTCCACATATAAATACCATATAATGATAAAAGATATAATAAAGTTAGGATGATATCCAGAGAAACAGTCCACTAAATAAATAGTAAAAGTCTGTTGTAGCAGAAGATAAGTGCAAAAGAGTCCATTCATATAGAAGAGATTGGAATCCAAATCTGTAGTAAAACTCCTTCACCACACCACATGTGTTATCACCCTCTAGGTGTTCCACTTACCAGATTGCTCTGGGTAAAAAGCCTGTCAGTAGTGAGATGTGATCACAAGCGCTGATTAATAGCCATCTAAATGTTGCTCATGACAAGCAAAACAGAAGAAAAATGTACATAGCGTAATGCAATATAACGCAATTTTATTTGTTGGAAATCTTATGATCATACACTTACAAACATAAAAATCAATAGGGCATGTAGTTGTAGCGACCTCACCCCTCTCACCCCTTCTCATTCTCGGCTTGTCTGTCTTTGTCTAGGGGTGTTAGTGCTTAGGGGAGGGATGAGATACACCACGGCCCATGTCCTCCATAGTGAAGAGGTGAAGGCCAGAAAGATCGGGCTTTGTGTAGGTGTCCTAGAGTCAAGTCCTGTACTTCGTCCCTGACTCCTTTGCTCCTAGTAACCAGAGTTCCACACAGTGAATAGGTCCAACACAGTTTTATTCTTCTCAGCGAATAAACACACAGCACGGTTAAGTTGGATTCTTTTGCAACAACTTAGTCTCAATGGGGTTAGGTCGAGGCACAATCCTTTCCCTTCTCTTGCCAACCACTGTGGTATCACCAGTGGCGAATAGTCACTGCCACTGACTATGTGAAATAGAACGTGAATTACCTTCGCTAACACGGCCCCTGTCATGGGAAGGATATCCGTCCAAGGGAGATACCGGAGGCCTCTCTGTCACCAGCGATGCTGCGCCGGACCCTCCAGAGAAGTTCTGCACACCAGACCTCACGAACTCAGACACGGGCACCCAAGGAGTTAGGGCCCCCTCAGATTCCTCCACCCTCGCGGAACTCAGTCGAAGGTACTGAGCCCCAGGCATCCGCCATAGTACCTCATCCCAGGCTAAAGGTGCCTGAGATGGACTCCATCTCCGCTCCCGCCAGGTCAAAGGCACCTGGGCCCGGAACACCGGAACACCAGCACCCAAGCTGAAGGTGCCTGGGTGCAGCCACGTCCTCCGACTCTGCACTCTGATCCCGTGGTAAGGGCGTCCGCCCCTTTTTCTCCTCTCCCTTCGCGCCACAGCGGGTTCCCCGCCCCGCTGTACCAGCTCCAGGGGAGGACAAAAAGGCACAGTCCTGCAGTGTGAGTTCACCTCCGGCCCCCGGCAACAACGCCACCTATAGGCCGAGGGAACCTCACACCACCAGAGTCCTCCAAGAACCATAAAAGAACCTCAGATTCCCTAGCAATCAGTGCATCTGGGTTACACTCCCACCCAGATGCTTCCCCTAAATTCAAATGCCCGCTACACTCTCGCCCCGGTGATTTGACACTGGTCCCCAGTGTCTGGTGCAAACCCATGTCTCCCAAGAAGTGGCAACATAAGTCTGACCCAGAGACCAACTACACAATTTAACCCTGAATTGTGGCAAGACCTAAAATGGGAAAAGGGAAAATAGAAATGTAAAACAATAAAACTTTCAATAAAATACTCTTTAACATTTACACATGTACAATTCCCCCCCTTGCTATCTAAGGACCACCCCATTCTCAGCAGCCTTGACAGACGAGTCTCCTGCAGAGGGGAAAAAAATCAATACACATCCTAACATCATATATGTGTTTGCTTGGAGTGAATCGGTCTGTCCAAGAAGAAACCCACTCACTCCAATGAGTGTTGCATAGTGTTAAAAAAAAAAAAAAAACAATCGTTGCGTAACACTGCCACCTGGTGACAATGCCGCGGTAAAGACACTTATCACTTCCAGATGAACTTTTCTCTCTTTATCTTTCTTCTCTGTGACCCTACACTGACTAAAACCCCAAAGTCAATGATTTCTCTGAAGTGCAAGGAGAAGGAGGGAGAACAAAACAGTAACAACTCCCATTTCTCCAAAGAGTAGAACGCCCAAATACAAAAAAAAAACTAGGGCACAGTCCTTGTGTTCCGGCAAGAGCACTCCGGAAAGTTCAGCAATAAGCAGCAAGAAAGAAAACACAGGAGTCTTTGTCTCCTAAAGGTAAAACTTTGGATGCGGCAGGAACACAGGTTTCAAATGCTTGTCAAAAGCCTCCACGTTGTACTCAACATTTCTTCCATCCTTGCGACAAATCACCACTCTGTCCGCATAGATATGCCTTCCCAGCATCCACTTAGCTTTACAGTCCTGAAACTTTTTGGTGACCGTTGGTAAACATAAAGGGTACCGGCGTGCTTGAGTTACTTTAAGTTTGTCCCAAACAAAGGTATTGTACCACCTCCGGCGAAAAACTTCCACCTCATAGAACAATTCTTGAGGCAGGTATGGGTACTCCCACCCATACTCTTGGGCAACCTTCTGGCTAAAGAGACGCTGCAGCCTGGCCAAAGGTGGCATAGTGGCACGGTCTCCTTCTCCGGGCAACACACAATTGCTTCTGGATGGCGAGGTGCGTTCACCACCTCGATAGATCTGGGCACAGGGGCCTGCAGTGACTGGCGTTGCACTCCTGCAACAGGAGCAGGTGAAATGGAGGTTGAATCCAGAAGAGGGATTTCAGACAGTGGACCAGATTCTTCCCTCGGCGCCGAGGCCTCAACCCGGGGTGTATTATCCCCAGTAGACATAGGTGGGTCCCTTGTGACATGGGACAAGGGTAACTTCATCTTGTCCCATCCCTTTCGGTGGAAGATTTCGTCTATCTCCCCATCATCGCCATTGTCAGACAATGAATCCAGGTCGGAGGTGTCGTAACACTCAGCGGGCAGATAATTCCCAGTCACGGAATCATCCCCCTTGACGGCCTTCACCGACTGTGGGCTTCCGCCACTTTTAACCACACAGACAGTCCCAACCCCTGGCTCACCTGGGCCTTCAGAAGAACAGGGATGTCCAGGGCTCTTCCCTCCGGATCCATCCAGGCCAGGCAAGCAGCGGGGCGAAGCTCTTCCGCGACCACACGAGGCCGACTTTCCTCTTCGGTGGTCGGAGCAGGGAGCTGCTGGTGACCGAAGCAGCATCTTCGGATTTTTCTCTTTTAACTTCTGTTTGAGCAGTCACTTTGCCCTGGTCAGCGCGCACAGGAATACCCGCCATGGCATCGATCTCTCCCTCCAGAGTGGCAGTACCTGTGAGGTAGTTGAGGTGGAAGGCGCGAGGCCTTTCTGTGGATGGTTCCACCTCGAAGAGAAACCCCTTGCAGACCTCACATCGCCCGAATGGCTTCAACTGAACCACCAGTCCCGAACAGCCGGGACAGATCACACCGAGGGCCTCTATGTCTCTGCAGGTGTACAGAGCCAATCGCCCCCGGGGCCTTAGTCTGATTCCCGTGTCCATAATGGGAGCAGCAAAGGAAGTCATGTCCGTGAAAGAAGAAGCTGAAATCCATGGAGTGTTTGAAGTCATTTTTCCTGTTCGTTGCTCCAATGCGCACTGACCCACTCGCGCCGGAATCTCCACGTGCGTACGTCCACATGGCCAGACTCCTCCCACACTCTGCACTTGTTCGTGGGCTTTCCCTTTTTCCCGCCCACGAACTACGCAGCTATGGTTTGCCTCGTGGTGCGTTGGCCAATATGGCGACCTACTCGGAACTCCTCCGGGCAGCAAAGTTCAAATTCAGACACCATACACATCCCGGACCAGTCCCCACGTGTAGCGACCTCACCCCTCTCACCCCTTCTCATTCTCGGCTTGTCTGTCTTTGTCTAGGGGTGTTAGTGCCGGGGGGAGGGATGAGATACACCACGGCCCATGTCCTCCATAGTGAAGAGGTGAAGGCCAGAAAGATCGGGCTTTGTGTAGGTGTCCTAGAGTCAAGTCCTGTACTTTGTCCCTGACTCCTTTGCTCCTAGTAACCAGAGTTCCACACAGTGAATAGGTCCAACACAGTTTTATTCTTCTCAGCGAATAAACACACAGCACGGTTAAGTTGGATTCTTTTGCAACAACTTAGTCTCAATGGGGTTAGGTCGAGGCACAATCCTTTCCCTTCTCTTGCCAACCACTGTGGTATCACCAGTGGCGAATAGTCACTGCCACTGACTATGTGAAATAGAACGTGAATTACCTTCACTAACACGGCCCCTGTCAGGGGAAGGATATCCGTCCAAGGGAGATACCGGAGGCCTCTCTGGCACCAGCGATGCTGCGCCGGACTCTCCAGAGAAATTCTGCACACCAGACCTCACGAACTCAGACACGGGCACCCAAGGAGTTAGGGCCCCCTCGGATTCCTCCACCCTCGCAGAACTCAGTCGAAGGTACTGAGCCCCAGGCATCCGCCATAGTACCTCATCCCAGGCTAAAGGTGCCTGGGATGGACTCCATCTCCGCTCCGGCCAGGTCAAAGGCACCTGGGTCCAGAACACCGGAACGCCAGCACCCAAGCTGAAGGTGCCTGGGTGCGGCCACGTCTTCCGACTCTGCACTCTGATCCCGTGGTAAGGGCGTCCGCCCCTTTTATCTCCTCTCCCTTCGCGCCACAGCAGGTTTGGTGACCCACCAAGAGGCACTCCCCTGGGGGAGCGGCGTTTATGTAAATATGTTAGCAGCGTGTATCGCCACTAAAACAGATCTTAAATACACAGATATGCACATTCACTATAGTGGTTACAAAAATAGCATAATTGTCATATGTGTGTCTGTAAAGAATAATAGGCGCATACTCTGCTTAGAACAGATAATGATTGCTGCCAATCTGAACCAGCAGATTGTGTCAATGCACAATCATGCAAAACTAATTGGGTTGTTCAGTGTATGTTGCTTATGAAGCTGCTGAGCCAATTAAAGATCTGCAATTTCATCAGGTGGCCGCAAAACCTCAAGATATGTGGTATTTAACTGAGCACCACGATGTGTGTCTACAGGGCATTTTTAAAGCTTAATGTTAACATCTACTCTTTGTACTCGGAACTGTGATAGAAAGGTAGCAGAATAGTAGCTTTTTAAGGTGAACATTTAGACCCCATTCACACCTGAGTGTTTTGTAGCTTGAAGCCTGAAGCTACAAAACGCTGGAGGGGGAAAAAATCAATTATTCTCTATGGAGATGGTTCACATCTCCACTCCAAAACGCCTGAAGCCAAAAGCTCCAAAACGCCTGAAGCTCAAACAAGTTCTGGGACTTTTTTTTAGGCCGATTTTGGCGTTTTTCTGCTTTTTACATTGGTGACCTTTTGACCTGTACAAATTGCACCTAAAACGCATCAAAATCGCGGCAAAAACACTGTAAAAAAATGCCGTGAAATTTTGCGACTTTCTGCCTGAAAACGCTATGCTCAGGTGTGAATGGGGCCTTACTGTGACGAGGTATGGGTCATTTGGTTTTAGTGATACAGGGGATATTGGAGTTCTGTTGTGAGGCACAGCTTCTGATTGGCCAGTTGTACCTAAATATATGTATAAAGAGTACTAATGCGCTAACAAAAGTGTTAAAACAAAATATATAATACTAATAATAAAGTGCTATAATGAGGGCGTAAACAGCAGCTGACTTCTGTAGTGTATCCAGCACCCAGAAATTGTTTTAAATATATTGAAGTAGCGCTAATTACTATTTAACAAAGTGCTATGTAAATAAAGTTAGTGCAAATGAATCTCATATTAATAATAATGATAACTTGCATCACAACAGTGTATGGTTAATAATTTTAAAGTCCATTCAGGTAAAATATATACTAAACTAAAACCAAGTCCATGTGAGAAAGTGCTATAATTGGTGCATCCACAGAAAAAATCTCTGATCATCCAGGGAGCAACTCAGTCCTTTTCACAACAGGATAATTTCATGGATGAGCAAAATAACAGAGCGGAGGAAAGGGACGGGCAAGGGAGTCCATGTCTGGAAAATATGTAGATAAAAACGACAGATTCCTCGTATCCTCCCCCTGTGGTGATGGCCGCTTACCTAAATATATGTTTCCAATTTTTCCATTGTACTTTTATCAAAATGGTAAAACAACAGTGCAATAATTTAATTAGAAGTCCAGACCTTTGAGATGTATATATATATATACCCTTAATGCATGATGGTAAGCACACAAATGATCTACTGCCTAAAAGTAGGCGCCGCAGCCACATCTCTGCACAGGCAGATGACAAAAATCGGTGGCTCGGGTATGCTGAGAAATCTGGGGGAGAGCTATTAAAACTGGTGCACTCAAGATCTGGTGCAGCTGTACATGGTAGCCTATTGACTTCTAACTTTAGCTTGTTCAATTAAGCTTTGGCGGTAAAAACCTGGAAGCTGGTTACAATGCACATCTGCACTAAATTTTGCACTCTCCAGCTTTAGTAAATAATCCCCTCTGTGTGTTGCATTACACTTAAAATAAAGTGGCACTAAACTGCATTGACAGTCCAGTCATTCTAAATGTACTAGCTATTGCAGCATGTATTTTATAGCACCGTGTTTGGCATGTTTTGATTCCTTATTTTATCGAAATATCATGAACCGTGAATAGGGCATCCATTAAGGGCAGAGTATTAATGCACAAAAATACACACCTGATGTTCAATAAGGATGTATTGGGAGCTGTAAAACAGTTTTTTGGTTTTTATAATTTGATATGAATTAAACCTCTGAAACCTTTTTTTTAGTCATGTGACTGGCACAGCACCAATTGGGGCTGGCCAGACACAGACACACTGTAGAGAGCATACATCAGTACAGAGTAATAGATGCCCCTCCCAAGGATCTTCCCCTGCAGATGCCAAAGAACAGGGAAAAATCATGTGACCACACAACAGCGCTGTAGGAAAAATATACTATGGCAACCAACACTTCTCTGTTTAGTATCACTTTAATGCTAGTAAATAAGGGGAACCTGTGTTTGAATACCCAATCACGTGTGACTAAAATGTAAAACAAAAGGTGCCTTTTTAGCAAGTTGCGTACCTTAACCACTTAAGGACCGCCGCACGAACATTTACCTCGGCAGAATGGCACGGACAGGCAAATCGACGCATATTTACGTCCCTTTAAATTTGCCGCCGTGACGGCATGCGCGCGCCCCTGCCGCAAGCTCCATGATCGTGCCCGCGGGACCCGCGGACTCGATGTCCGCCAGTGTCCCGCGATCGTGTGTCACGGAGCTGCAGAACGGGGGATGCCTGTGTAAACAAGCATCTCCCCGTTCTGCCTAGTGACAGAAAACTGATCGTCTGCTTCCTCTCATCGGGAGCAGCGATCAGTGTCATGTCACAGTAAGCCACGCCCCCTAACAGCTAGAATCACTCCCTAGGACACACTTAACCCCTTCCTAGCCCGCTCGTGGTTAACCCCTTCCCTGCCAGTCACATTTACACAGTAATCAGTGCATTTTTATAGCACTGATCGCTGTATAAATGTGAATGGTCCCAAAATAGCGCCAAAAGTGTCCAATGTGTCCTCCATAATGTCGCAGTCACGATAAAAATCGCTGATTGCCGCCATTACTAGTAAAAAAAAAAATTATTAATAAAAATGCCATAAAACTATCCTCTATGTTGTAGATGCTATGTCTTTTGCGCAAACCAATCAATAAACGCTAATTGCGATTTTTTTTACCAAAAACATGTAGAAGAATACGTATCGGCCTAAACTGAAGAAAAAATATTTTTTTTATATATAGATTTTTTGGGGATATTAATTATAGCAAAAAGTTAAAAATATTGCTTTTGTTTCAAAATTGTCGCTCTATTTTTGTTTATAGCGCAAAAAATTAAAACCGCAGAGGTGATCAAAAACCCCCAAAATAAATCTCTACTTGTGGGGAAAAAAAGGACGTCAATTTTGTTCGAGAGCCACGTCGCACGACCGCGCAATTGTCAGTTAAAGCGACGCAGTGCCGAATCGCAAAAAGTGCTCTGGTTTTTGGGCAGCCAAATGGTCCGGGGCTGAAGTAGTTAAGTACCCGGCACCCATCAATGGGTTTACGCTGTGTAATCACAGCAGAAGCAAGCCACCGGCGCCGCACACACACGCCCCCTACCCGGAAGTGCGAGACCATGTATATATATATGTATACGTGATCCGGCACACAGCTGCTGTCCTGTAGCAGTAAAACTGCACAGCACAATCTCCACTTTGCGACAAGACAGTGAAAAGAGAAGCAGCACACTGATGAGCTTCTCCCTTCCCTTCTCTGCGATACAGACTATATTGGGGCTGCAAGAGGCTGACACAAAGAAAAATTCAGGTACTTAAACAGCTTTAATTTCCAAAATAAATGTATCGAAGTACTAGTTATTATAAAGCTGCATTCATTTGTGCAATTTTATACTGGCCTAGAGTTCAGCTTTAACCTACTGTGCCTTAAAAGATTTGTAAGATAATAATACATTTGTAAATCAACCTTCAAATCAGTAAAATTTTAGTTACAACTGTAATTTCCTCACTTCTAGTAGCCACTTTGCAGCTGTCATGTTGGTGTTTTTGTTTCAATACGTTTTTATTGAGGTGTTCAAGAGCCAACAAAAAAAAAATCATCAGAGATATACAACATGTCTGCAAGAGTTAAAAGCGGGTAAAACATAATTTATAGTATACATTTAATCAGTGTAGCCATGTCAGAGATTTTACAGACTTAATGAGAGTGGTTATACAGAAGCACTGGCACAATGACGTCTTCAGAATGTGTTGTCAGCTTGCTTACGTTAAGTTTTGTTTATAGGAATAGGGTAAAAGAATAAATATAAGATGGCAAATATAAAAGAGGACAAGGAGAAAGAGGAATGAATGAGGACCTGGGGGTGTTCACAGAGTTAGCTTATTTATTGTTAAGACCAGGACATTTTACTCATATTGTTAAAGTTATAGACATAGTAAGCTTTTTTTTTTAATCTACTGGGGGGTAATTATTGACCCAAGAGTTCCATGTTCAAAGAAACTTGGGTATGGTGTTAGACAGGAAAGCTGTCAGTCTTCTAATAACCATCATCAAGTGAGATGATGTCTGAATACTCAGCTTACTGAGGGAAGCTTCCAGGTGTATTCTACCGCAGAAAATCTAAATTGTAACATTTGAATTGGTGGTTATACATACAATCCAGTCTTTTATTTAGTAAGCTTCAAATAGACTGTTGTAAAGGCATGGCAGAAGAACAAATTATACTAGTTGATATTCTGAAGACCAAAATCCTCAATTCTTTTGATAGTTCCATAATATGTCTAAATATGCTTTTGACAGCAACTTTGAAAACCACATGGAAAAAATCTCAATGCAAACTGGGCTAATCTCCTGAAAAAATTGTTCCTAGTCTTCCTTTGACAATCTCTTAAACCTTCTTTCCATTTACTGTACTGTAGGTGTATTGCATTTCTATGAATAAAGGATCTCTTTATCTGGAGAAAAAACTTGGAAAAGATCATTTAAAATCACCTTAACCCTTCCACTTACCCTAATAATAGCCTCTAAACCTCTTAAAAGTTTTGTTTCTCTTGTTTATTATTTCTGGAGCCAAGATTTCATTGTTGGAAAGTAGTGATCCAGAACACCTAGGTGTTGTTCTAGAAATAAATTTGAGCATTTTGTTAGTCTCTTATGAAAGCTGTAATTGGCTTATGTTAAAAATGTAATTATAGGTAGGAATGTTGGCAGAGTACTAGATATGTATAGTCAGATTTTTCTGTCATGCTCTGTTTGCTTCCCTGATAATTGGTCGTAGCTATTGACATATTAACATGTTCACAAAAGTTATAAGAACCTTTACACGTTCAAGCTGTACTTTGGATTTTTGCGGATTTGAGATACGTCATACCTGTTTTTCTGTAACTTTGTCTTTTTGGTTGAATCTCAATGTATACTTTATGACTTGTATGCGGTTTCATTTGAAAATGAATAAAAATAGATTCAACATGAAAAAAATGTAATTATTATCTTAAATGTGGTTACAGATACTTTATATAATATAGAAATACAGTATAACATGAGATATATTATTTTACTTTACCTCTTCTAAAACCTAGGATTTATAAAAAAAACAAGTGGATCAATCAACCTCAGTTAAAAATAATCCTCTCTCCCAGCGCTCATAGATATGCACGTTATTCAAAAATGTTTAAAATACACAAGAAGCAACTACTATAACCATACAACTTTAAAACCAATATGCTCTAAAATAACTCTAAAATCACTGTATAGAATATTCTACAACATTAGCAGTGCTGTAAGGGCTGTAAATATACACCCAATGTGTCCTTATTTCATCCAAAGTGGTTAATAATAAAGTCCATCAAATGTGTGTCCTTCTCAAAAGCACATCTGAAAAGATCCTTGGCTGCCGTCACCGCACCCAGTGTGTCCTCTCCCTTATGGTATCACACTCACCAGACAGGTAATCAATCAATGCCTTTATAGCTGAACTACACGGCTGTTGAAGGTAGAGGCATGGACTGCTAATGTTGTAGAATATTCTATACAGTGATTTTAGAGTTATTTTAAAGCATATTGGTTTTAAAACCTAGGATTGGTTAATATATGCTACCCTCTAATACAGGGGTCGGCAACCCACAGCACGCAGGCCGCACCCGGCCCACCACCGCTGAATGCCCAGCCCGTCAGTGCCCTTGATTAGTTCACAGGCACCGGCCTGCGGTGCAGGGGACAGAGGGACAGTGGGGGTGTGCAGGAGACAGAGGACAATACAGTGGGGGGCGGGGGGTGCAGGGGACAGAGAACACTAGAGTGGGGGGTGCAAGGGACAGAGAACACTACAGTGGAGGGGTGCAGGGGACAGAGGACACTACAGTGGGGAGTAAAGGAGACAGAGGACACTACCGTGGAGGGGTGCAGGGGCTTTTGCACACAAGGCTTAAAAAATTCTGCTTTTACAGGCATTTGGCGTTCTTTTCTTTTCTGCCTGGAAACGCACCTCTATGTTAGCCTATGTGTCCATGCACACACGCGTTACAGGCATATTAGAAGAGCAGAAAAAAACATCACCAGCACATTAAGGAGAGAAACTTCTGAATAGACAAAAACGCTTGACAATCGTGAACTTGTCTAAACTCGCCAGACACGTTTAGTGATTGAGTGTTCATTCATTCAAATATTTTGTCCAATGGAACCCATTAACGCTCAAAATCTTGATGTGCCTAAAAGTGTATGCAATACACAGGTTTGGGCACGTTTTTTTAAGCAGCTTTTTCCAGCCAGGAGTAAAAAGGAGAAAATCAAACACCCTGTGTGCATGAGGCCTAAATCATCTGTTATCCCATGCTCTGACTTTTTATTTGTTTTAATTTTTATGACTTATGATACTCCTTGCCTGCTGCCCTGTCCCAGTCACACTTCCGCCAATGCACATTTGCACCATGCCAGGTCATGTTTATTGACATACTATAGGCCCAGTTATGTGCAATTAAAGCTGATGTAGGACACTATTGTAATTCAAACCAAGCAGGAGCCACAAACAAATTTTATGCCCCAATTTATTCCTTGCAGCACAGTATTACATTTGTCATAGCATTTTAACTGCACCTTACAAAATCCAATGAAGTTATGAATGCCAGCCTGAATACTTTGTGAACCCAGTGATTTAGTGTTTTATTTTTTTCATTGGAGATATGGCATTGAGTGACTGTGTCGTTTAGAAAAGGAGTTAAAAATGCATTCATTTTTTTTCTTACCCCCTCCCTCCAGAGGTATTTGGAAGCAGGCAATCTCCTTTGTTCGGCAAGTGGTAAACACAATACCATCTCAAGCTAAAATGCACTCAACTCATCCCATAATACACAAGACACCATCCAAATATTTCAGCATAAATGACTTTACATTCAAGCCGGTAAATTAACCATAAAAATAAGGGGAGGGAGGGGCTTTAGCGGACAGAAGCAAAATATCACAAGAATGAATAAACTGCAGATAATAAGCACCAATCTGGTGTTGAATGCAGCCCAAAATACCAATTGTTTTAAGTCACGACAAAGACAGCTGAATGCTCATCTTGTGGATACAGGGAACGGATGATTGCCTACGATGAGTATCTTCTCTCACAAATAACAGTTTTTTCGTTCTTAATTTTCTGCTAAATTGGAAGCTAACTGCTTCCCACATTGTCATCGGAACACCTGCAGCTGCGCTGGATCTCCACACACCATTTCTTTTAGGTAAAACAGCACCCCGCTTCCTTCATCTCATCATTATGCCTCTGTCTTCCTTTCATTACTCGGCAGCACTAATGATTCAGGCAGGCTGGACAGTCATTAAGTGACAAGCAAATGATACTGTATGCAACGTGTGACTAATCGGTCTGAACAAATGAAATCACAGACTTGCCTTTCCCATCATTCAATTCACAAACAATAGCAATGTGGCGCACAGCAGGTAGTTCAGTTAAAACCAGCCTTGTAAAACAAATTTCCTGCAGCTGTTTAAGTGCGCTGCCATGGATTTGATGCTTCGACTAGTGCATGGTGCCCAAAAAAAGAAAAAAATAATTGGATAGGGAGGGAGCAGTAAAGGGAGAGCAATCTTATATACATATATTAGAGTAATAAAGGGTTTAGTGTCGTATTGGTATGTTTTTCATGTGTATAGATCTTTTGGGTGACTATTGAATTAGCAAAACATGCATAATCATCCCTAATAATGAAACCAATGGGTGTAACAGTTTTGAAGAAGCTTTCTATTAAGAGGTCATGGTGATCCATGCTAATTACTTTTATTGGGACACCGAGAGGATACTTACAGAGAACCTTTGTGCTCCACGCATTCCTGAAGGTTTTTTCCTTTGCAACTCATTACCGTTGATAATAAGCCCCTCCTCTACAGCGGGAGAGTATTTCATTGTTTTGTTTATTATAATGTTGCCTTGTGAAAATTCAAATAAATTATGAAAGATGCATGCAGGCAAAAAAATTAACAAATAGTGAATGTATTAATTCCAAACATTGAGAAGAGGCAATGGGAGGATTGTATCCATTTACTTTAACCAGTACCATTATTTAAAGAATTTAAGGCCTTGTTCACATCTGCACATAGCAGAAACACGCTAAAATGTGCAACATGCTTGTGGTAAAAATTTCTCATTGGCTCCCCAAACGCAGGTAGCAGTTGTGCATTTTACTGTGCGCTTTCCGCAAGAAAAAACGTGCAACAACACCATTAGCAAGACACGCTAGGCTCAGTGGTAAAATTTGGTACATGAGCTTCTTCAGCAAATTTTGGAGTGGAGGAAGGCCCATTCAAATGAATGGTGCCGCTCCAAAAATGCACTATAAAAAATAAAAAAGGAAAAGAAAAATGGAAAAAAATGGAAAAAAATTGATATTGCTAAAAACGTTATGTGGCAGCGTCGTTCAGATGGGATCGAACACCACCAATGGCACAGTTCTCACAGCTCCCCAAGCAGAGAGCTGCTGACTGTCAATCAGCAACTCTCCGCTCTACTCATCCTTGCTCATTAGCGTGCTGAGCTGTGGAGGAGCGGGAAGCGGCCGTCTCAGCCTCTCAGCGGCTCACTGAGATGGGTATTAGTCCAGGCACCTGGTGGATCCAGACTCCCATTCCTGTGACGTCAGCAGAGAGAGGACTTCAGCCAGCTCTCTGCCAAAAACGTGTCACAGGAGTGCAAAACTAATTGCACTCCTGTGATCCATAGGAGAAGCCCAGCCAAACAAACTTTGGCTGGACATCTCCTTTAACCACTTGCCGACCGCCCGCCATCAGTATGGCACTCCTGCGCGAATCACCGTAGTTGTATGGTGGGCGCTTTAAGGAATATAGGGGGCGCGCGCGAGCCCGCCGTGTGACGTACCAGCCAATGCGTCTGGCCGCGATTGCTCCTGAGAAGGACAGAACGGAGATCTGTCAATGTAAACAGACAGATCTCCTTTCTGTCAGGGGAGTAGAGACAGATCGTCTGTTCCTAGTACTTAGGAACAGCGATCGGTCTCCTCCCTCAGTCAGTCCCATCCCCCCACAGTTAGAAACACACATGAGGGAACACATTTAATCCCTTGATCGCCTCATTCTCTGCCAATGACATTTATACAGTAATCAGTGGCTATTTTTAGCTCGTTGTATAAATGTCAATGGTCCCAAAATAGTGTCAAAAGGGTCCGATCTGTCCACCGCAATGTCGCAGTCCCGATAAAAATCGCGGATCGCCGCCATTACTAGTAAAATAATAGTAATAAAAATGCCATAAATCTATCCCCTATTTTATAGACGCTATAACTTTTGAGCAAACCAAACAATATACACTTATTGTGATTTTTTAACAAAAATATGTAGAAACATATCGGCCTAAACTGAGGAAAAATATTGTTTTTTTAAATATTTTTTGGGGATATTTATGATAGCAAAAAGTAAAAAATATAGCTTTTTTCAAAATTGTCAGTCTTTTTTTTGTTCATAGCGCAAGAAATAAAAACCAGAGAGGTGGTCAAATACCACCAAAAGAAAGCTCTATTTGTGGGGAAAAAAATGATGTCAATTTTGTTTGGCTACAATGTCGCACGTCAGTTAAAGTGATGCAGTGCCGTATCGCAAAAAATGGCCTGGCTAGGAAATGGGTAAATCCTTCCAGGGCTGAAGTGGTTAACATGCGTGTATTTAGTCTGTTTTTAACCCTTTTGATTTTAATAAACTGCATTATACTACAGTATTAACTTGTTTTCTGTTTATATCCATCAAATATGCATTATAAAATCCTTGGATAAGTGCTAACAGTGATGCTTGGACCCCAGACATCCCCTATCTTCTCCCAACCTATTTTTTTTACTTTCTGTAACAAACTGTCCATCAATTCTAGTGAGTTTATTATACCTCCAGGTTAAAGTGGATGTAAACCCAAATTATTATTTTTTTGCTGTCACAATGTAGAGTATAAGATTTCCTATCATCTGTGCCCAGTCTGAGTAATCCTCTTTTCTTTTTTCAGTGAGAACTTTTGTCCGTTCTTCCCCCTTGCTGTGAATGACAGGTTATTTACATATCTCATGCACTAGCCTGAGAGAGGCATTATTTTTTAATTCCCCCCCCCCCCCACTCCTTTTCTGAAGTCATGTGGTGACTTTTCTGGATTTTGACTGGATGTTAGTAATCATAGCAGAATTTAGTGTAAGGAATACACAGGAGGAAATGTATGTTGACAAGGGTAGTGTAGAGGTGGGCGGGGAGTCTACTGACATCATGACTCCACCCACTGAGCTCCAGACAACAGATCCGCCCACAGAATCTCCAGTTATTCAGGTCTCATAACAGACAGAGGGTAGACATTTGACAGGTGGTGGATACATGCAGGAGGCATGTATATCCTTATAGATCAGCACTATGGCAGTAGTTTAGAAAGGATAAGAGTGGGTTTACATCCACTTTAAGAATTGTTATCTCATTGGGTGAACATACAAGAAGGATTCTCAAAACACGTGAAGACTGAGGTGATTTTTGGACTTAGTTTGGATTTTGGATTTCTATTAATTAACAGATGTCACATTAGAGTTTTAGTTTGTTACATATAATTGTTTATGCAAATACAATTCATGTTTACATATATTTGTAAAATACAGTGAAAAGCTGTTTAGTTTTGAAAATAGTATGTTCTTGGATTTAGACTTTTCAGTATTTTACTGCGTGGGTCAACGGCCTATTTTTCATCATTTGGTGCCTTGCAAACACCATCTTATTCCTAATTTTGTGTGGATAATACTGCATGTGATTACTGACTGAGAGGTGCCTTGAACCAGTGATCACAATGGCCTAATAAAGATTTATCTAGTGGGGTAGCCAAAAAACTATCATTCAGCCATCAAGCTGTTCCCTGATTTCGTTATTTTTATTATTATGTTTTTTTTTTTTTATTGGAGTATAGTTTCAACAATAGAAAAGTATATTTAAAAGCTTTTAACATTTTGCAATAAATATGTATACAATAAATTTTGGACATTATTACTGAACTGTACACTTCCTTATGAAAAAGCCAATGACGCTCTCAGATTAGGATAGCGTTACGTGTTTTATAAATGTAGTTTAAGACATGTTATACAGTAAAGAGTGATGTGAAAATCAATGTCTCAGACCTGTAGGCTCTTGGCAGCAATGGATAACTGTAACAGAGCCGTGTATCTATCTTTATCCTCAGAATGCCAGCACTGAATTCACTGAACTGTATTATTATTGTAATGAGCTGGGTGGCTTACAGGCTCATTACATTAATAGTGTTTGATAAATAGGTTGCAAAAGTGTGGAGGCCAAATGGAACTGAGCCAGAGCTGACTTAACTTATACCTATTCATCTCTGCTATGTGCTGCTCCACATATTTCATCCACTTGATATCAAATATAAGAATGGGATGACACACATGGACAATGTCACCATTACCCAAATATTTTAGATTAGTGTAGCATCTGAGGACAATAGCAAATCAAGTAAATGCATTTTCCTATAATATTATTACCTTCTGACAATTACTGTTTGGAGCTGTTACAAAATAGACAGTTACCACCTTGTTTCCTAATTAGCAGGGTTTCTTCATCGGTTCTGAAGGAAGAAATAGGCTACAAAAGTATAATAAATTTACATAGCAAAATCTAGTAAATTTCACAATTACTCCAGTACCAAGCTACCTTGACAATGACGTCTTTAACCACTTGACCACTGGGCACTTAAACCCCCTTAATAACCAGACCAATTTTCAGCTTTCGGTGCTCTCACATTTTGAATGACAATTACTCAGTCATACAAAACTGTACCCATATGAAATTTTTGTCCTTTTTTTCACACAAATAGAGCTTTCTTTTGGTGGTATTTAATCACTGTTGGGTTTTTTATTTTTTGCGCTATAAGAGAAAAAAGACTGAAAATTTTGTAAAAAAATGATTTTTTTTTCGTTTCTGTTATAAAATTTTGCAAATTACTATTTTTTCTTCATAAATTTTGGCCAAAATTTATACTGCTACATATCTTTGGTAAAAATAAGTACAAATTGGTGTATATTATTTGGTCTTTGTGAAAGTAATAGAGTCCACAAGCTATGGTGCCAATATCTGAAAATTGATCACACCTGAAGTACTGACGGCCTATCTCAATTCTTGAGACCCTAACATGCCAGAAAAGTACAAATACCCCCCAAATGACCCCTTTTTGGAAAGAAGACATTCCAAGGTATTCAGAAAGAGGCATTGTGAGTTTTTTGAAGTTGTCATTTTTTCCCACAATTCTTTGCAAAATCAAGATTTTTTTTTTCTCTTTTTTTTTTTCACAAAATTGTCATATTAGCAGGTTATTTCTCACACACAGCATTTGCATACCACAAATTACACCCCAAAACACATTCTGCTATTACTCCCGAGTATGGTGATACCACATGTGTGAGACTTTTACACAGCGTGGCCACATACAGAGGCCCAACATGCAGGGAGCACCTTCAGGCGTTCTGGAGCACCCAGGCCAATTCTGACATTTCTCTCCTACATGTAAAAATCATCATTTGTTTGCTGGAAAATTACATAGAACCCCAAAACATTATATATGTTTTTTTAGCAAAGACCTTAGAGAATATAATGGTGGTTGTTGCAACTTTTTATCTCGCACGATATTTGCGCAGCAATTTTTTTAACGCGTTTTTTACGGAAAAAAATGTTTTGTGCTTAAAAAAAAAAAAAACAGTAAAGTTAGCCCAATGTTTTTGCATAATGTGAAAGATGAAGTTACGCCGAGTAAATAGATACCTAACATGTCGCCCTTAAAAATTGCACACACTCGTGGAATGGCGCCAAACTTTGCTACTTAAAAAATCCCCATAGGCGACGCTTTAAATATTTTTACTGGTTACATGTTTTGAGTTACAGAGGAGGTCTAGGGCCAAAATGATTGCTCTCGCTCTAACGTTCGCAGAGATACCTCACATGTGTGGTTTGAAAACCGTTTTCATATGTGGGCGGGACTTACGTATGCGTTCGCTTCTGTATGCGAGCTCACGGGGACAGGGGCGCTTTAAAAAAATAAATAAAAATGTATTCTTCATTTTACTTTATTTATTTTAGTTTGACATGTTTTTCCGCCCTAAACATTTTTTTGATCACTTTTATACCTATTACAAGGAACGTAAACATCCCTTGTAATAGGAATATGGCATGACAGGTCCTCTTTACAGTGAGATATGGGGGGGGGGGGTGTCAATAAGACCCCACATCTCACCTCTAGGCTGGGAAGCCTGAAAAAAATACAAAAAAAAAACAACAATCCTGACTTTGATCATAGCGGTGAGTCGGTAGAAGCACCGGAGGGCGGCGGGGGGGGGGGGGGACATCCCCTCTCGCCTCCCGTAAGAATGATCAAGCGGCGGAACAGCCGCTATGATTGTTCTTATGGTGTAGGGAATCGCCGGCTGAAAAAGCTGATATCTGAATGATGCCTGTAGCTGCTCCCATCATTCAGATATCCCCGCACAAAGTCAAGGACATCATATGACGGCCGGAGGGCGGGAAGTGGTTATTGCAGAGTATTGCCGGGCATTGCGGAGTATTGCTGGGCATTGCGGAGTATTGCCGGGCATTGCGGAGTATTGCAGGGCATTGCGGAGTATTGCGGACTATGGCAGGGTATTGCGGTGTATGGCAGGGTATTGCGGTGTATGGCAGGGTATTGCGGTGTATGGCAGGGTATTGCACGGGTATTGCACAGGGTATTGTGGAGGGTATTGCACAGGGTATTGTGGAGGGTATTGCAGAGTATTGTGGAGGGTATTGCAGAGTATTGTGGAGGGTATTGCAGAGTATTGTGGCGGGTATTGCAGAGTATTGTGCAGGGTATTGCAGAGTATTGTGCAGGGTATTGCAGAGTATTGTGCAGGGTATTGCAGAGTATTGTGCAGGGTATTGCAGAGTATTTTGCAGAGTATTTTGCAGGGTATTGCAGAGTATTTTGCAGGGTATTGCAGAGTATTTTGCAGGGTATTGCAGAGTATTTCGCAGGGTATTGCAGAGTATTTCGCAGGGTATTGCAGAGTATTTCGCAGGGTATTGCAGGGTATTGCAGAGTATTGCACCAGGGTATTGCAGAGTATTGCACCAGGGTATTGCAGAGTATTGCACCAGGGTATTGCAGAGTATTGCACCAGGGTATTGGCAGGGTATTTTGCAGAGTATTGGCAGGGTGTATTGCAGAGTATTGGCAGGGTATAGCACAGGGATGGCTGAGCAGGGATGGATGGATGGCTGGATCTGTGACTGCAATTGTCACAGATCCAGCCCACAGTGCTGCTGCTGCCATCCGCTCCCTCCCCCTCCCCTCTCACACTGTACCGATCGGTACAGAGAGGGGAGGGAGGAACCGGCGTCATCAAATGACGCCGGTCTGTTTACAAGTGATTGCTCCGTCATTTGACGGAGCGATCACGTGGTAAACGGCCGCTATCAGCGGCGATTTACCGCGATTCGTGATCCGCCGGGTCCTCTGGACCCGGCGGTCACGGAGTTTCCCGTGTGCGCGCCCCAGGGGGCGCGCGGGAGCGCGATTCTGGGAGGACGTTATATAACGTCCTCCCAGAGTTAAGCAACCACCTTGTCGACGTTATTTGTCGGCAGGTGGTTGTTAAGTGGTTAAATAATGTATAACCCAATAACATAGCATTAGCAATAGCATAATATCACAAGGCTATATTAACACTTAAAGCGGAGGTCCACCTAAAAACAAAAATATTAAAAGCCAGCAGCTACAAATACTGCAGCTGCTGACTTTTAATAAATGGACACTTACCTGTCCAGGGTGCCCGCGATGTCAGCAGCCGAAGCCAATCAATTGCTCTGCTCTCCGCTGCCCTCGCCACCATCCTCGGTGAGGGAATCAGGAAGTGAAGCATTGCGGCTTCACTTCCCGGTTGCCTACTGCGCATGCGCGAGTCACGCTGTGCGTCCTAACTAGTCCCCGCTGTTTTCTGGGACCTGTGCATTTCCCAGAAGACAGCAGGGGGGGCGGGAAGGGGCGTGACCCCCGCAGGAGTCTATGCCCGGAAGTGGGTGCAAATACCTGTATTTTACAGGTATCTGCACCTCCCTCCCCCTGAAAGGTGCCAAATGTGACACCAGAGGGGGGGAGGGTTCCGAAAAGCGGAGGTTCCATTTTAGTGTGGAGCTCCGCTTTGAAAGAGAAGTATAGGTTTTTGTTTTTTTCGTGAATCATACTTACCTAGGTGGATGCAGCATCGGTCCCCCGTCTGCTCTAAGACTGAGAACCGAGCGATCAAACACTGCTGCTCTCTCAGTTCTCAATGCTCCTTGAGCAGAGAGCAGGTGACTGTCATTCACCGCACTCTGCTCTGCCCGAGCATTGGGCTGTGGAGAAGGAGAGAGCGGCTGGCTCAGGCTCCTAGTGGCTCGTTGAGAGGCTGAGTCAGGTGCTGGTCCAAGGTTGTGTGTCATGATCTTGCCCCAGCCTGGACCGGCTCTGTGACATCAGCTGACAGCGGGCTTCAGAAAATGGGTCACAGGCGTGCAGAGAAGTAGAGCCAAAACAAGCTTTGGTTGTACTTCTCCTTTAACCACCCTGATTATGTCGGATTTTTGCGTCTTAAAGCGGTACATTGTTTTTCATAGTAATTTAGCATTTTATATTTTAGTCCTGTAATTCTTAGTAATAACACACTTGAATCTGTCCAAACAAGAGTCTAGTAGACATCCCAGGTATGATAAAGCATGAAACACAAAATCATAAATTATAATATAATAAATAACTATAAATAATTATAAAAAATAATAATATAATAATAATAAAATACATTTTCCCACGATTCACTATCGCTCAATTCTACAAGTGTTCTAATTTACTATCGCTGTTTTCTAGCTGGTCTCAAACCAATTTTGACATAAAGGGACACTTTTTGGTTGCCATGGACAATCTCAAGTTTCCAGGCAGAAAGAACAGTATATATAATATAAAACTGCATGCAGGACACTGGAAAAAGCACTAGGGACAAAAGGGATGTGAAATGATTTCATACAGTAATGTAATCTATAAGATTACAGTGTGCTGTATGTGTTATGAATTTTGAACTTTTTGAATTTCCTGCCGGGCTCTGCCCCTATGCGTTGCGACGCTCGCAGGGAACAGAGCATCGGGCGGAGGACACAGCCCGCAGACACAGCGGGGGGACATCGCAGGATCCTGGTGACAAGGTAAGTACACCGCACCAGAATCCTGAGATGCAATCCCAAGTGTGGCTCCGGGTTACCGTTATTGGTACTGAAATTTAACCCTGAGCCACACCCGTGAATAGCGCCAGGGAGGTTAAGCATCAGCACCTGCTTTTGTTTTTTTTCTATACTTTTTTTTCATGTTTGTACACACTTTTTTTAGGCCTGATTGTTTTTGTTTTAGCCAATGGAAAGCTTGTTACTAGGAGGAGACGGTTGTTAAGCGTGTTTTTTTCAGGCACTCCCATTTAAAGTATATTGGGGCCAAAAATGCGCAACCATGCCCCAAAGAAGCTCTTGTACCTTTTCTGAGCACATTACTCAGATGTAAAAGGAAACAATAGATTACCATGGAAATCTGAGTGTTGAGCATTGAAGTGCTTCTGGAAATGTGCTTTAGAATAGATCACTCCTGTGTAAATGAGGGCTAATGCCCCGTACACACGATCGGAATTTCCGAGGAAAAAAGTCAGACGGAATTTTTTCATCGGATATTCCGACCGTGTGTATGCCCCATCGGACTTTTTCCGTCGGAAATTCCGACGGAGTTAGAAAGAGAACATGTTCTCTTTTCTTCCGACGGAAAAAATTTCTATCGGAAATTTCATTAGTCTGTATGGAACTCCGACTGAGAAAAAAGCTCAGAATCAAGTCGACGCATGCTCGGAAGCATTGAACTTAATTTTTCTCGGCTCGTCGTAGTGTTGTACGTCACTGCATTTTTGACAGTCGGAATTTGGAGTGACAGTGTGTATGCAAGACAGCGTGAACGAAATTCCGTCGGAAAAATCAGTTGAAGTTTATTCCGATGGAAAATCTGATCGTGTGTACAAGGCATAAGTCCTGCAAAGGAGTTAAAGGATAAAGTCACCTGTATTAAAAAAAAAAATATTGGACATATTTTTGCAGGAAAAAATATAATTTTTATAACAGCTTACCTGTAAAATCCTTTTCTTGGAGTACATCACGGGACACAGAGCCTAGTAATTACTAAGTGGGTTATATTCCACTTTCAGGTGCTGGACACTGGTGTAATCAATTAGACAGGAAGTTTCCTCCCTATATAACCCCTCCCATACTAGGAGCACTTCAGTTTTTGTAGCAAAGCAATAAGTGTCCCAATATCCCCAAACAAGAGGGGCGGGAGCTCTGTGTCCCGTGATGTACTCCAAGAAAAAGATTTTACAGGTAAGCTGTTATAAAAATCCTATTTTCTTTATCGTGCATCACGGGACACAGAGCCTAGTAATTACTAAGTGGGACGTCCCAAAGCAATGCCTACTGAGGTGAGGGAGACACAAATAACGCAGACCGCCATCAGACGTGAGGATCTATACTGCTGCGTTCAGCATACTGAGACAAAAAGCGGCATCCTCTTGCCGTCTTACATTCACCTGATAGAAATTAGTGAACCTAAGCACTGACCACCAAGTTGCGGCCTTGCAAATCTGAGTCAAAGGCTTGGTAATGCCCCGCCCATGAAGTGCTTACTATCCTGGTAGGGTGCACTCCAAAAGAAACAGGGGGAAACCCTCTCTTTAAACTACAAGCCTGAATAATAAATGGATGAATCAACATTGAAAACAGTTGATTTAGACGCTGCCTGCCCTTTCCTGGGGCCTCCTTGTAGTGCAACAACATCAGTTTTCCGTATCTGAGCAGCTACTTCAGATAGGCCTTGACTGTTCTCACTCTAACGAGAGAGTGTAACCATTTTAATAGCTGATTTGAACGCTGCCTGCCCATTTCTAGGGTCTACTGGCAGCACAACAAAACTTCAGTTTCCTATATCTGAAACCTTCAGATAGATTTTTAACTGCTCTCATCTATATTGAGAGAAAAGTAATAACTTTTGCTTCCGCAGAACAAGGTTCTGGAAAAAGGCAAGAAATATCTTGATTCAGAATTTATAAAAAAAAAATAAAAAATATCTTGATTCAAATGAAAACTAGATCCTTTTAGGAAATAAGGCTGGGTGAGGATTTAACATCACCCTATCCTTAAGAATAATTAAGTATGGCTCTATACAAAGAAAGCTGCCAATACTGAAACTCTCTTGCGGAGGCTACCGCAACCAAGAACACCAATTCCCTTGTTAGAAGGATGAAGGGAAATATGGTGCATCGGCCCAAGGTGCTGACCTTGTAAGCCGACAAAACTAGACTCAATCCCCCGAGCACAAGGGCGACCTAACTGGTGGACTTATACGCGTTACCCCTTGTATAAAGGCCCGGATCAAAGAGTGCGAAGCAAGCGACCTTTGAAAATACTGACAAGGCCAAGATCGGATCCTTGATGGAACTTAAGGCTAGCTCCATCTCCTTTACTAATGTAGGAAGGCAAGAATTTTACCTATGACATACTTCCAAGGATGCCACCCCTTGGTTTCACACCAGGAACATGGGCCTTCCAGATTCTATGACACATGGTCCTGGGGGCCAGCTCTCCTAACCGAATCAAGGTAATTTGCCGCTGTTTCTGAAAGCCCCGATCCTCAAGAATGCGGGCTACAACAGCCAGACCATTAATTCCCATGTTTGCAAGACAGGATGGAATACCCCTTTGTGAAGTAGGTCTGGACAAGATGTAAGGGACCCTGGGTCCTCTACTACCACCCTTACGATTCTTGCACAGTAAGGTCGTCTGGGTCTTCCCGGAGCAATTAGGCCGGCTTCCGTTCCCCTCTGATGTTGCATAGAAGCCTTGGTAGTCGCGGCACTGGGGGGAGAGAACACATAAACCAGTGACAACTGGTCCCACGGGGTCATTAACGCATCTGTCCCGCATGCAAGTGGATCCTTTGTTCTTGACACAAAGCTGTCCAACTTCTTGTTGAACCTGGACGCCAATAAATTTTATGTACGGGGTACCCTTTCTCTGGCATTTGGTCAGAAAAGTCAGGTTGTAGAGGTCAATCTCCCGGGAACAATTGTTCACGGTTCCAGAGAACCGCCTGCCAATTCTGCATTTCATGAAATGAAGATTGTCGATAGACAAGGCACAAGCTCCTCTGCCCAAGCCAGAACATGGCTTACTTCCCTCTGGCTGCGTGACTTCTAGTGCCTCCTTGGTAAACAAAGTAAATCTTTGCTGTGGCATTGTCAGATTGTACTCTGACAGAACAATCCTGCAACTTAAATGTCCAGGCCCTTAAGCCAGACGCGCCATCCATAGCTCTAGAATGCAGACGGATAAGGCTCACTTGGGCAGTGGTCTCTTCCAGGCCTGGCCTCCATCCCTAGAGGCCAGCCTTCGTAGCCGCCACCTCCCAGGTAACGGACATGAAGGATCTTCCTTTCTGCCAATCTTTTGGTTAAGAATCACCAACTGAAACTCCAGCGTATCCCTGGGACCAGACTCTTTGGATAATACTAGGTTAGGATCTACTCGTTCGAGGCCGACAGAATAATGTTTATGTCAGCCTTGAATGAAACTGAGCATAGGGAACCGCTTTGAATGAAGCCAGCATCTTCCCTAGCACCTTAAGCAAAAGGCAAATGTAAGGAACTCTTCCTTGCCTTGACCACATAGACCAGCTTTCCTATAGCGCTGATTTTGTCAAAAACTCTCCTTTTTGGGCTGTGTCCCAAACATTCCAAGCTTCTTACCGAACGAAAGAATGTACCTTTAGACTGGTATCCTAACCCAGGAGTTCCAGATACTTGACCATGCTGGACACACTTAGGTGGGCCCTAGCACCCTGTAAAGCCGGGCACGGTGGCTAACCCAAAGGGCAAGACCACCAACTGGAGAAGGTGCTGTTCCCCTGCAAAACGCAGACAACCTCTGCAGTCCCATGTAAATAAACACATATGCAAATGGCTCCCCATATGTGTATGTGGCAAGTGTTAAAGCCATATGCCTCTATGGAAGCGTGTGTTCATGGAAGCATGAATTCATACAAATATGTTTTAGGCAAAACATAAAAAAGTGTGCACTGTATACACTCATACATATAGCACGCATGTTATGGAACGGGCATCTTGCAAGCAAGCATGCGTTTATAAACGTGTTATGCAACATTGCGCAACATGTACCCATGTGCAGACACGTATTCCTATGTGAACACAAGGAACCCTGTATAATTAAGTTAACCTAAATTATCATGCCTCATTATGCAACCATGCAAAATCTAGGCAAACATGCAACTTTTTTTCACAAGAAAAGGCAAACATGCAACTTTAGGCGATCATGCATCCTTATGCGATTCAGCATTTTTCATGCGATCAAACATCTTATGCATTTTAAGCACTACTGTGCATACAAGTACCCTTGTGTGACCAAGGACTCTTGTGTGATCAAGCACCCCTGTGCAATCAAGCATCTTTATGCAATCAAGCATTTTTATGCGATTTTAGGCATTTCTGTGAAAACAAGCCTCTCTGTGTGACCAAGTATCCTTAGGTAATCAAGGACTCGTGTGATCAGGCAACCTTGTGTGATCCAGCATCTTTATGCAATCAAGCATTTTTATGTGATTTTAGGCTTTTGTGTGCAAACAAGCCTCTCCGTGCGATTTAAGCACTTTAATGTGACCAAGCATCCTCATGCGACTATGCAAAAAACATGTAAATCCATACAAACAAAAACATGTATCTTTATGTGATCAACAATAAACATGTTCTGTTACTTGTTTTTACCCCACATGCATTTTGTACATTCCAAACTCATGTATTTTATGCAAACATGTGGACTGGTAAAGAGGAAGTTATCCTCTGCAGACGTGCGTTTCCACAATCATGCGATATAGCTGTTGTGCACCAGCAACTGTGCATCCCAGCAGTTGTGCATTTGGCTAACCTCAAGCCAGCACCAGGATGAGGATCCTGTGGAGGTTTTTCTAGCAACATATACTCCTCGGCTAGAGTTTTTAGGAGGAGAAAAAAACAGCTTATGTGGGTGCCCAACCAGCAGAAATAAACTGTTGCAGTAATGGATGGAGTGGGAAGGTACAAGCAACCTATGGGAATTTTTTTTTTTTTTTAAAACCCCAAGGAGGAGACAGAGGCTTTGGCCTTCTAGGCTGAGGGTAAGTTACATGCAGTATGAATCTCTGAAAAAGACTGCAGCTGCAACTCCAGAACTTGTGATGGCTTCTGATACCTCTGCCTCGTTAGACTGCACCTGTTCCCTGTCCTCTGACAGTGAACTTTCATCCTCAGGACTTATCCTCTTGTTTGAGGATTTAGAGCAGGGAAAGGGGCACAGCCCCGGTTTCTGCTTCTTGTGAGGACGCTGTGAATATAGCAGTTAACCTCTTATAGACCAACAAATGCAATGCAAAAAATGTCCAAACTGATGTATGCAGAGTGGCTGCAATGTTGAGGGAGGCTGCAATGTCTGACAGGGCCAATGGCTCAACCTGTGGGTTGCCTTAAGTCTCTACAGGGGAGGATGGGATCATGCAAGCATGATTAGGGCCACCAGATTGAGGTGGCGATACCTTTTATATTCCTGCCCCTGAACATTTTCTACAGGGAGAGAAAGTCCTAAGCTAAAAGCAGAGGAACTTAACACAGGTGCATCAACAGCTGAACTTAGTCTAGCAAAAAAATAGGATTTTTTTGTACTCACCGTAAAATCCTTTTTTCTGTCGTCCATGGACGGACACAGCTCCATAAATCTTGACATGTGGGTTATGTTCCTGTTCATAGGGGAGGACTAGACAGAACATGTTAGTTATCTTAAAACATGTAACTTTAACAGAGTTGAACAGCCCCGCCCAGGGGGCGGTCCCTCCGTACATAACCCTCCACCCTGCAGTCAGCAGCCTCAGTTCGTAGAAAAGCAGTACAAACTAAAAAAGGAGGGGTGGGTGCTGTGTCAGTCTATGGACGACAGAGAAAAGGATTTTACAGTGAGTACAAATAAATCCTATTTTCTCTTTTCGACCATAGACGGACACAGCTCCATAAATCTTGACATGTGGGACGTCCCCAAGCAGTGTCAGAAAAAACGAGGGGTGGAAACAGCAATCAAAAGAAGACTTAACTTCACTCCAAAAGAACAGAGCTCCTCAACAGAGGAGTTGCAACCTCAATCAGCCGCCTGCAAAACCTTGTGGTCAAAGGAAGCATCCGAAGATGCACTCACATCAACCTTGTAACACTTTGAGAAAGTGTGAACAGACGACCAGGTCGCCGTCTTACACAAATGTGAGACAGATGCTAGATGTCGGAAAGCCCCGGAGGCACCAATTGCCCTGGTTGAATGCGTCGTGACAGGAAAAGGAGGCGCCCGCCCCTTAAGGGCATAGGCCTGGATGTCTGCCTGACCCACCTAGAAATGGTGGCCGACGAGACCGCCAGGCCCTTCTGTGGACCAGACACCGACACGAACAGTGAGTCAGAACTCCGGAACAGAGCAGTAGTAGACAGGTACACCCGTAGGGCACGTACCACGTCCAAGGTAATGTAGCGCAGCCTCCTTGGAATGTGACGGCCGAGGACACAAGGATGGAAGGACAAAGTTCTCGTGTTGGTGAAAAGCTGTAACTACCTTAGGAAGGAATGAAGGCTGGGAGCGTAGTACCGCTTTATCCTTATGGAGGACCAAGTAAGGTGACTAGCAAGACAAGGCCGCCTATTCAGAAACCCTCCTGACCAATGTAATGGCAACTAGAAAGGCATCTTTCTGAGAAAGCGTTGAGAGGAATCTCCATGATGCCCTCAAAAGGAAGGCTCCTGAAGTACCTAGAGCGCCTGATTCAAGTCCCACGGAGGAAGCAATGGTCTAATCAGGGAACCACGTGCCGGACCCCCTGTACAAACGTGCTTACCAGTGAGTGAGCCGCCAGTGATCGTTGGAAGAAGACAGCCAAGGCTGAAATCTGTCCCCTAATAGTGCCTAAGGCAAGTTTCAGATCCAATCCGCGCTGTAAGAACAGCAGGATCCGAGAAACCAAATATGCCCGTGGGCGCCAAGCCATCTCTACACACAGAGATGTAAGCCTTCCAAGTGCGATGGTAGATCGTCTGGGAAGAAGATTTCCGGGCCCTCAACATGGTGGAGATTACCGAATCTGACAGACCACGGTCCCTTAGTACCTGGCTTACAATAGCCATGCCGGTAAAGCCAGCGACTGTAAAGCAGGATGAAGTATGGGACCTTGAGACAGAAGGTCCTCCCGCATTGGCAGCCGCCAGGGAGCATCTGCTACCAGTCTCACGAGGTCGGTGTACCAGGGACGCCGGGGCCAGGCTGGGGTGATTAGAATCACCAGAATCCCCTCGGCCTCCATTCTGCGGAGCAGACGAGGAAGCAATTTCATTGGGAGAAAGGCATAAATTTACCTGATACTGACCCCATGGAGCCACCAACGCATCTGACGCATCTGCCCAGGACCTGACCACAAACCTCGACACCTTGCGATTGAGTCGAGAGACCACAAGATCCACAACTGGTGTGCCCTATTTCTGACAAAGGAGTTGAAACACCTCCGGGTGTAACGACCATTCCCCTTGGTCCAGCATCTGGCGACTCAGATAGTCCGCCTGCCCGGAATGTAAACAGCCAATAGAGCCGGCACGCACCTTTCGGTCCATCTTAGGATGTGAGCGACTTCTGACGCTGCGGCCGAGCTCCTTGTTCCTCCCTGATGGTTCACAGAAGCCACCACTGTGGCGTTGTCCGACTGGATCCTGACCGGACGCCCTTGAAGTCTCTGTGACCATTTGGAGAGGCACAGTCTGATCACTCGAAGTTCGAGGACATTGATTGGCAGGTCAAATTCGTCCGGAGTCCAGCAACCCTGGGCCGACTGGACCCCCCAGACTCCCCCCCCCCAACCTGTGAAGCTGGCGTCCGTTGTGATCACAGTTCAATGGAAAGGAAGGAACGACCCCCCAGACTGAAGAGCCGGGGATCTCAGCCACCCTCTCAGGGAAGCCTTGACCAGGTGACTTACCTGAATCCAGAGACAATGGAGATCTGTTCCATTTGGACAGGATCTCCTTCTGCAATACTCGAGTGTGGAATTGGTCATACGGTACTGCCTCGAAGGAGGCCACCATGAGGCCCAGAACTCGCATGTAAAAACGGAGAGACAACCATTTGCGGGATGCTAACAATTTCACCGCCGACCGGAGCGTCTGCAACTGCTCCAAAGGAAGAAAGACCTTCGCCTCCAAGGAGTCCAGGATCAAACCTAGGTACTCCAGACGCTGAGTCGGTACTAACACAGATTTTTGTATGTTCAGTACCCAAACAATTTCCCGGAGGGTCTGACTGGCTATAGACATGTCCTCCTCTAATTCTGAGCCAGAAGCGGATCCCAGAAGAAGATCGTCCAAGTAGCCCACGATAGCAATGTCTCGCTGTCTCAGCAAAGCCAGATCGGGGCGAGCACCTTGTTAAAAACTTTTGGTGCTGACGCAATGCCAAATCGCAAAGCACAGAAACCTCTGATGGCTGTTGCAGATGGGGACATGCAAGTATGCGTCCTTGATGTCCAGGGACGCCAGAAAATCCCCCGGATGGAGTGCAGCAACCTCCGAACGAATGGATTCCATCCTGAACTTTCGCACCCTCACAAAGGTATTGAGGGCCCTGAGGTCCAAGATTGGACGGACACAGTCCTTCTGTGGGACTACCAACAGATTCGAATAGAATCCCTGAAACCTTTCCTCCAGGGGCACAGGTAAAATTACTCCGCACCTGAGCAAGTCTCGTACTGCTCCCATCAAAGCAGACCGACGAGCCGGAAGGAGAGGAAGATTTGAGGGAAAAATCTGTTTGGTGGACAAGAAAGAAACTCTATCTTGTACCCCGAAGTGACCACCTCACAGACCCACTGGTCAGAGAACAGGGAGGTCTACCGAGCTGTAAACTCGCTAAGCCGTCCCCCCACCCTTGAGTGGGACGGGGGCAAAATTGAATGCGGTAGCAGGTTTATTAGCCGGCTTGTTCGGCTTCCGCACCCAGGGGCGCTTTTGGCCCCAGCTGGAGCCTTGTCAGTCTGGGAGGATCTGCTGGCTGACCCTGACTGACGAAAATACCGCTTCTGCGTGGAATAGGAGGGCCCCGGCCAACGGCGCGGCTCCTTCCCCTTAGAGGACTGCGGGAGAAGTATGCTCTTACCTCCAGTGACATCCCTAATAATGTCGTCCAGTGAGGTACCAAAAAGCCTCTAAAAGACAATCTGCCAGAGCTCTCTTGGATGCTTGGTCAGCGGACCAGCATTCCAGCCAAATGAGGCGGCACAGTACCACCGCAGATACAGAGGCTCTGGAAACCATTTTACATACACACACTGAGTATGTATTAGTGTATATGTTTTTACTGTGGCGCCGAAGGCACGCATGTCTTTGGAGTGTTTAAGGAAACCGGAGTACCCGGAGGAAACCCACGCAGACAAAGGGAGAACATGCAAATTCCAGGCAGATGGTGATGGTGTCCGGGTGCAAACCAGTGACCCCCTTGCTGCCAGGTAGGGAGATAAGCACTACACCACTGTGCTGCCCTCCATTCAGTGAATGTCTGAGACACCAAAGTCGCAGACAATATAGGTCGCAACGCTGACCCCAGCATGGTGAACCTGGAGCGGGTCACCGCTTCGGACCTCCTATCAGTAGGGTCCTTAAGAATAACGGACTGCCATGCGCTGGGGGACCACAAAGGACCTCTGCGGCTGTTCCCATTCCTTTTCTATGAACTTATCAAAGAAAATAACATAAGGAAAAACTGTCACAAAGCGGTCAGATTTGTGTGACCCAAAGAAGACAGACTCCTCTGCGGAAGTCCCAGCTGCATCTACCAGCTGGAGAGTGTCCCGCACAGCATCAGAAGTGCACTCATAGGTGCCCTGTCTAGCATTCCCCAGAAGATGGCAGGGGAAAGGGGGCGCTTGTTTACCCCCTTACGCCCGCACGCCGTTTCTACCCTGGCAACAAATGATTCCAGGACTGTCGACAGCGTATCTATGGAAACCGCAGGTGCAGGGGCACCATTAGCTGCCTCTGGCAATTCAGGGGAAGAAAGGTCACATACTGACTCCATTAATACCCACTGACAGCCCTCAGGGTCCAAGTGAAAATCACTTAAGAGTCCACCCTCCTTGCTGCACTGACCGGGGGGGGGGTAACTCAGGGTTCTCACCAGCCAGAGGGAGACCGCTCAGCACCGCTGCCCGCCTTGTATACACAGCGTGTGTGTGATGAAAAAAACTGTAAAGAAAATGAGCCGTGCGCGGTTCAGAAAGCCAGTGCTAGAGGCCAAAACCCACTCCTAAATGGCCGCCAGACGCCTCAGATAAAAAGGGCACGGATCACAAGAAAATGTCCGCCCGCAATACCGACCTGCGCCACAGCGCGGCCACGACAAAATGGCTGCCAATGGAAATTTAAATAGAGAAAAAGCACACTAAAAATGGCGTCAGTGCAGCAAAAAATGGCACCCGGGCCCCGGGATGTGGAGGAGAAGGCCGTGCAGAGACTTCCCAGGAGACAGACCCCCCCTCACAGAAGCGGACCCCAGCGCCCCACTGTCCCGGAGCCCCCCCACAGGTACACCCCAGTCGCAGCGGGCCCTGGGATGGGAGGGGAAAGGGCGACAGAGAGCAGGGAAAGGGAGGACAGGAGAACCCCTTAATCCCGGGAATGCCCAGCTGTACCATCCTGCCGAGACAGGAGGAACCGTACTTACCCGTCCTTGCGAGGACATGCTGGCGCGTCCCTGACAGACCCACAACCGATGGTACGGAGTAGCTGTCGGCCGGTCCACTGTGAGTGAGACAGCAAGCAGCCCAGTCATATGTGGACCCCGGAGCATGTGCTCACCGGCCACCCCTGGAGCCATGGGGTACGTCGTGGCAGAACCAGCGCAAAGCTAATGACTGGCACGCTCGATGGCCGGAACTGGGAAGACTACAAGGATCTATAATATCCAGCCTGTCGCCCAGCCGGCAGTTGATAGAAGATATCACAAAAAAAGTAAATAAAATAAAAAATTCTTCAGGACTCTGGGCCCAAAGGGAGCCACGTCCTTCTCCTCTGCTAGGCAGAAGAAAACTGAGGCTGCTGACTGCAGGGTGGAGGGGTATGTACGGAGGGACCGCCCCCTGGGCGGGGCTGTTCAACTCTGTTAAAGTTACATGTTTTAAGATAACTAACATGTTCTGCCTAGTCCTCTCCTATGAACAGGAACATAGCCAACATGTCAAGATTTATGGAGCTGTGTCCGTCCATGGACGAAAAGAGAAAACAATGTCTGCTAATTTGCACAGCTTGATGCTGAGTAGGCGTCTTAGGTATGTCTGTATCCAACACACATGAGGTGCTTACGTGCCCCAAGCTGCTGTGTCCACATTTAGTTAAATGTGAAAATCAGAGGTGTTCTGTCACATTAACAACCATGTAAGGTCAGCAGGTTTGCTGCTGCTTTTAAAATGTAACATGTAAACAGTCCGTTGGATTTACAAATACTGCATTTAAGCTTATAAGCTCCGTTTTTGTGTTGAAAATAACTGTGAAATCTTAAACTCCGGTGGGGGTAACAAGATTTGTGTTTTGTTTTTTTTGCCAAACCGAAAATGATCCGATCCGTGACCCCTGATCCGAGGATCGATCCGATCCCTGAGTTTTTTGATCCGTTGCACCCCTAGAGTAGGGTGACCAGACATCCCCGGTTTCTGGGGACAGTCCCCGGATTGAGGACACTGTCCCCGAACCAGGTCTGTCCCCGGTTTTGTCCCCAGATTGGATTTGAACAGGGGCTGGGGCAATTTCAAAGACAGTCAGTGCAGAATAAAAAAAAAAACAGAATTACATACTCCCGCTCCGCCTCTCCTACTAGCTTAGGGGGATGTATTTTTTTCTATTATCTGTGCGACTTTCTGATGATCATGTGCTGGTCGCAGCGGAGGGAATATTTCTTCAGTTTCGGGCGCATGCTCATTCAGCTCCACTCGCATGTTCTTCTGCCTTGGTTCAAGTTCCGGCCAGCCGCCTGCCTGCTTATCTCCTTGCCTTCCCTGGCGGAGTGATCTTCCTCCGCTCCCCACCCAGTAGTAGCCGGGGTCCGGAGAGTAAGACTTGACAGGCTGTCAGGCGGGTCGGCGACGGGCAGAGAGTTGCTGATTGTCGCCATTACTAGTAAAAAAAAAATATGTCCCCGGATTTCATTTTAAAAATCTGGTCACCTTACCCTAGAGGCTATTTAAATCCAGCATGGATCCCTCCAGTGGAGCTCCTCAGAGCACATCTTCACTGACCAACACCTTAGACACTGGCGAAAAAAACGGAGGTGCTCCCAGTATGGGAGGGGTTATATAGGGTGGAAACTTCCTGTCTAATTGATTACACCAGTGTCCAGCACCTGAAGGTGGAATATAACCCACTTAGTAATTACTAGGCTCTGTGTCCCGTGATTTACGATAAAGAAATGTGCATGTATTATTTTTTCCAGCAGGAGCACCTGCAATCAGTAGACCACGGATGCAATGTGCACTCCTTTCGACATGTTCTCTGGTTTTCAACCCGTATGTGCGTGGGGCTTAAGGGGCCTTGTTGGGGACACGCGCAGAACAGCACTTGCTAATGCCTGAATCACAGGCAAGGAGCCGCTGTCATGTGAAAGTCAACATTAAGGCAGTACTCCAACTCAGAAGCGGGCAGCACGTGCACAGTTACCTCCTCATGATACATGGCTGAACTTCTTTACATTGTTGACACCAGTGCTTTATTTCACAAACAATAGGTGCTGGAACTCAACCACAACCCCCCCAAAACCCCTCCCCTACACACACCCTCCAAATCACATCAAATAGTTTGTGTGGTCAGATTTCACAAACAGTAGGAGGGTCTTAAAGGGGCATTAAATACCAGGATTGCATTACTTACAGAGTCCCAGGGCCGGACAGGGAATAAAATCCAGCCCTAGAAAAAATTTCATACCAGTCCCACAGCATTATTACACCAGCGTAACAGCACAACGTCATTATTTTCTTGTTCATGAAAGGGAAAACCATACATTTTAAAGCACATTTGAAGAGTGTATTATATATAGATAAGACAGATATGAAAGCACATAGGGCTTTATATATATATATATATATATATATATATATATAAACGCAAATTCCAGTTAAAAGTGGTAAAAGTGGTCAATCATCAAGGGGGAGACCCCAGGAACTCAGAACGTGGGGGGGGGGGGGGACCACCTTCCGCAGAAACTATACACTAAGGTAAGGGGGGGTGGGTCACTGATATAGGGGGGAAATCTTTATATCAGTGCCCCCTTACATTATCGTATTCACTCCCCCCTTACATCAGTGACCCCCCTCAGACTGGCCTAGCGGTGCTGTCACTGACCTCCTCTCAGGTGCGCAGTGCAGGGCTCAGTCAGTCGGCTCCAGCTTGGTGGCACTGGTTTTATCCTATATAGTCTCCTCTCCACAGTCCACACACATCTGACTTCTCCCATGACCCCAATCCTGGCGGTGCTCCCACTCTTGACTCCTCTCCAGACTCCCTCAGAGACTGCAGACATGATACAGGAGATGGTCAGAGGCTGCAGACATGATACAAGAGCTCAATGCAGCCTCACCAGTGCCCATCAAATGCAGTCTCATCAGTGTCAATCAAATGCAGCCTCACTGTGCCCATCAATGCAGCCTCACTGTGCCCATCAATGCAGCCTCACTGTGCCCACCATTGCAGCCTCACTGTGCTCATCAAATGCAGCCTCACTGTGCTCATCAAATGCAGCCTCACTGTGCTCATCAAATGCAGCCTCACTGTGCCCACCATTGCAGCCTCACTGTGCCCATCATTGCAGCCTCACTGTGCCCATCATTGCAGCCTCACTGTGCCCATCAATGCAGCCTCACTGTGCCCATCAATGCAGCCTCACTGTGCCCATCAATGCAGCCTCACTGTGCCCATCAATGCAGCCTCACTGTACTCATAAATGCAGCCTCACTGTGCCCATAAATGCAGCCTCACTGTGCTCATCAAATGCAGCTTTACTGTGCCCATGAATGCAGCCTCACTGTGCCCATCATTGCAGCCTCACTGTGCCCATCAATGCAGCCTCACTGTTCCCATAAATGCAGCCTCACTGTGCCCATAAATGCAGCCTCACTGTGCTCATAAATGCAGCCTCACTGTGCCCATAAATGCAGCCTCACTGTGCTCATCAAATGCAGCTTTACTGTGCCCATGAATGCAGCCTCACTGTGCCCACCATTGCAGCCTCACTGTGCCCATCATTGCAGCCTCACTGTGCCCATCAATGCAGCATCACTGTGCCCATCAAATGCAGCTTTACTGTGCCCATGAATGCAGTCTCACTATTCCTATGAATGCAGCCTCTCCTATGCCCCATGTCCTAGTCTGCAATCCCTGTCTGTGGGAAGGTGTGTTGTTGATGCTCTGTATGGTACCTTCCATGCCAGCAGGATATCCATGATCGCCATCAGCAGGCAGGGTCTGTTCTCGTTTTGGATGGGGACAGTGCTCCTTCCAGAGGATCTGTTTGCTGTGAGATGAAGTGGTCCCTGGCCACCTGCACCTTCAGCTGTCCTCATTTTCCAGCCCCAGTCAGCCTCTCCTCTGGTCCTGGGGAAGTGAGAGCACTGGGTGGGAGCTGGAGAGAAGGGGAAGCGGAGAGCACTGGCGGGGTTGGGGAACACATGGGTGGGGGCAAAGAGCAGGGGGCAGTGGAGATCACAGGGGTGGAGAGCGGAGAGCGCTGGGGGGGGAGCTTGAGAGCACTGGGGGGGAGCCAAAAAGAACAGGGGTGGAGAGCACGGGAGGATGAGAGGGGGTGCTGGAGAGCACTGAGGGGGCTAAGAGTGTGGGAGGTAAAGAGCACTGGGGGGGATCTTGAGAGCACTGGGGGGCAGAAAGAACAGGGGTGTAGAGCACGGGGGCTGGAGAGCACTAGGGGGTACAAAGAGCAGGGGGGAGTGGAGAGCACTGGGGGGTGGGGAGCAATGGGGGGAGCTTGAGAGCACTAGTGGGGGCCAGAAAAAACAGGGGTGGCAAGTACGGGGGCTGGAGAGCACTATGGTGGGCAGAGAGCACTGGTGGGGTTGGAGAGCACATGGGTGGGGGCAAAAAGAACAGGGGTGGGGAGCACGGGGGCTGAAGAGCACTGGGGTGGGGGCTGGAGAGTGATGTGGAGAGCTGAAGAGTACTGGGGGGGAGAAAGAACAGGGGTGGGGAGCACGGGGTGCTGGAGAGCACTATGGGGGCGGAGAGCACTGGCGGGGTTGGAGAGCACATGGGTGGGGGCAAAATGCAGGGGGAGCGGAGAGAGCACTGGCAGGGTTGGAGAGCACGTGGGTGGGGGCAAAAATGCAGGGGGGAGTGGAGAGTACAGGGGTGGGGACCGGAGAGTACTGGGGGGAGCTTGAGAGCACTGGAGGGGGAGCCAAAAAGAACAGGGGTGGGGAGCACGGGGTGCTGGAGAGCACTATGGGGGCGGAGAGCACTGGCGGGGTTGGAGAGCACATGGGTGGGGGAAAAATGCAGGGGGAGCGGAGAGAGCACTGGCAGGGTTGGAGAGCACGTGGGTGGGGGCAAAAATGCAGGGGGGAGTGGAGAGTACAGGGGTGGGGACCGGAGAGTACTGGGGGGAGCTTGAGAGCACTGGAGGGGGAGCCAAAAAGAACAGGGGTGGAGAGCATGGGGGGGCTGGAGAGCGATGGGTGGAGCTTGAGAGAACTGGGGGGCCAGAAAGAACAGGGGTGGGGAGCACGGGGGGGCTGGAGAGCACTGGGGTGGGGGCTGGGGAGTGATGGGGAGAGCTGGAGAGCACTAGGGGGGAGAAAGAACAGGGGTGGAGAGCACTGGGGGGGAGAAAGAACAGGGGTGGGGAGCACGGGGGCTGGAGAGCACTGTGGGGGGCGGAGAGCACTAGGGTGGGGGCTGGGGAGTGATAAGGAGAGCTGGAGAGCACTGTGGGGGAGAAAGAACAGGGGTGGAGAGCACTGGGGGGAGAAAGAACAGGGGTGGGGAGCATGGGGGGCTGGAGAGCACTGTGGGGGGCGGAGAGCACTGGGGTGGGGGCTGTGGAGTGATGGGGAGAGCTGGAGAGCACGGGGGGGAGAAAGAACAGGGGTGGAGAGCACTGGGGGGGGAGAAAGGACAGGGGTGGAGAGCACTGGGGGGAGAAAGAACAGGGGTGGGGAGCACGGGGGGCTGGAGAGCGATGGGGAGAGCTGGAGAGCACTGGGGGGAGAAAGAACAGGGGTGGAGAGCACTGGGGGGGGACAAGGACAGGGGTGGAGAGCACTGGGGGGGAGAAAGGACAGGGGTGGAGAGCACTGGGGGGGAGCACTGGGGGGGACAGGGGTGGAGAGCACTGGGTGGGGGGAGTGGAGAGCACTGGGATGGTGACTGGAGAGTGACGGGGAGAGCTGGAGAGGGGGGGGCAGAAAGAACAGAGGTGGAGAGAACTGTGGGGGGGCTGGAGAGTGTGGTGGGGAAGGAGAGCACTGGGGGGGGCAGAAACAACAGAGGTGGAGAGAACTGTGGGGGGGCTGGAGAGTGGTGGGGAAGGAGAGCACTGGGGGGGTCAGAAACAACAGAGGTACAGAGAACTGTGGGGGGGCTGGAGAGTGGTGGGGAAGCAGAGCACTGGGGGGAGCCGCAAGGAGAACTGGGAGGGGCCAACAAAAGAAGTTGGATAGGAGGATCGGCAGGGGGGCGCATATAGAGGAAATTAGCTTTCTATATTCCTCCATACAGCCGCGGAATGCTTGATTCTCCTCCTCCCCCTCCTGCAAGCATTCAGCGGCTGTATGGAGGAATATAGAAAGCTAATTTCCTCTATATGCGCCCCCCTGCCGATCCTCCTATCCAGGCACACTGCGGGCGGTACGGCGGGCATCTCCTCCTGTGTATCATAGAGCTGGCTGGGTCTGTGTTCGGCGGTGACGCTGTAACACGGTCCCGCCCCCCTAGACGGGCTCATGTGATAGTAGATAGAGTCAGTGTTCAGCCTATCACACGAGCCGGTCTAGGGGGGCGGGACCGTGTTACAGCATTGCCACCGCCGAACACAGACCGAGCCAGGCAGCTCCGTGATACACAGGAGCAGGAGAGAGGGGACAGGGAGCACTGCAGCCGCAAGTGAAACCGCCCCCAGGACAGGCAGCCTACCGGGAAATCTCCCGGTCTCCCGGTAGGCCAGTCCGGCCCTGCAGAGTGCAGAGTTTAGGAGGGTTGCACACAGAGTGCAGAGCTGTCACTTGTAAACACAGAAACCGGACTTCTGTGTTTACAAGTGATTGTGGTGAATAGGCACCAAAGGGTCTGAGCCAGAGGTGGTGAAACTGAGTTCCACCAAGTTCCACCTGAAAAAAAGCCCTGGTTGACACTTATGCACATCTGTTAACGAACACCTCTCTCTTCCAGTATGCAGCATTTTTGAGCCAGGGCCACAAGCATGTGCCCCAGAAGGAGGGGAACCGGCCGCTAGTGAAGGTGCCAAGCACACAACCCCCTGTACTGTATCTTCTCTAACTTTAATCCCCTAGTTGTAAACTCTGTTCTTTTGTTATGCTGTGCATGCACCCTTTTAGAGAGACCTCAGACCAGGCAAATTAAGTGAACAAATAAAGACCCTTTGCTGAGGTAGTTGCAAATAACAAGTAACAATTCTCAAAGACATCTTTACACAATTTACTATACAAATCTCTTAGGTAGATGGCAGTCCCTAAAGACAATCCTCTCAAAGCAAGAGTCCATAACAGGCAGTAAATTTGCTTAGAGTGCATGATTTGGCAATAATCCATAAAGGCAGAAAAGTCCATAACTGGCATTTGTAAGTCCATAAGGGTCTACATACTCAAGACTCCCGGGAAACCCTGACTAGGCTCCCCTCCCCTTTCCCAAGGGGGTGATCCACTCCAACAGAGTAAAGCCCCGTACACACGATCGGATAACCTATGGATATTCGTCCGATGAATTTGTCCATCGGAAATCCGATGAAACTGTTTTTCATCAGTCTTGGCCACACACCATCAGTCAAAAAACCGACCGTTCCAAACGCGGTGACGTAAAAGACTCCGATGAGCCGAGAAAAATGAAGTTTAATGCTTCTGAGCATGCGTCGACTTGATTCTAAACATGCGTGGGTTTTTTAACCGATGGACTTGCCCATAGACGATCGGAAATTCCCATCGGTTTTTTATCCATCGGAAAATTTTAAAACAAGTTCTATTTTTTACAACCGATGGAAAAAAGACCGATGGGTACCATACACGATCGGTTGGTCTGATGAAAACCATCCATCGGACGGTTTTCATCAGTCAAACCGATCGTGTGTACGGGGCTTTTCAGTTACATTTTGGCAGTATTTCACCAACCAACTGGACACTATTTATATGGTATGACCTGCAGGGGGCATTGACCTTGCTGAAAAGTGCAGGAAAAATGTTAACCCTTCCTGCTCAGTCACCACCAGCTCAGCATGTCAACCTGAGGACACAGTGCAATATCAAGACATTGGCGTTGATTTACTAAAGGGAAAAATATGTACACTGCACTTTTCTCTGTGTTCCAAGTTAATCAGGTCAGTCAGGTGCAATTTTTTACAATGAGGGTGCTTTACTAAAGGCAAATAGACTGTGCACTTTGCAAAGTGAAGTTGCCCTCTGCAAATGCAGTTGCTCCAGAGCTTAGTAAATGAGCAGAAGCTCTGCTGACTTCCATCATCCAATCATGTGCAAGCAAAAATTATGTTTTTTTTCCCTTGCACGTGATTGGGTACTCTTTGCAAAGTGAAGTTTTACCTAATTTACTAAACTCTTGAGCAACTGCACTTGCAGAGGGCAACTTCACTTTGCAAAGTGCACAGTCTATTTGCCTTTAGTAAAGCACCCTCATTGTAACAAATTGCACCTGACTGACCTGATTAACTTGGAACACAGAGAAAAAAAACATTTAACCCTTCAGAGCTCTCTTGGAGGCAACTGCCTACATGTACCTCTGCATAAGCTTTCTGTATGAAAGCTGAAAGACATGTCAATAGACTACAAGAGCACTCATCTGCCACAGTGGGAGACAGTACTTGCAGTTTATTTATTCACAGGAAACTGTGAATAAATGATGTGGCTGTGGTGTGGGTGGAACCCCACACAGCCACAAACTTTTCAAAATGTGACAGTGGGTCCAGGGAAAAGGACCCCCATCTGCTTTTACAGGAGAAGGGGGGGTCAGGGTTAAGAGGCAGCAGGAGCTGAAACATCTTACATATTCCACCCTAAATATGGGTGTAACATGTAACATTTTCCCGAAGGTGAACTTATCCTTAAACCTATACGCAGTCACGTGTAAAGCAAGGGATCTTCTTCATCCTCTCCAGTGTCATCAGTGAGTGGTTCTCAGTTCTGCACAGATTAGTGCTCACATAAGGACATTTGAGAGCTGTCCTATGCAACATTGTACTATGAGATCAGGCTGCATAGTGACAATCTGCCAGGACATGTCTGTGACAGCCTAGTCCCACAGGAAGAGGATTGAATGACCTGGTGGAAGGCTGGCCACCAGTGGCAGAGGATGGCGTGGAGGCTAGCATTGGAGCATAGAGAAGGGCGTTTTTGAATATTTTCTTAAAAATGCCCCCTACCTACTGGTAAAAAAAAATGAGAAAGTGTCCAACTGTCTCTAGAATACTGTGATACTTTATTAGAGCGCAGGAAAACTATCCAGAGAGAAAGACTCCTCCACTTTCATAGCTCCTCTGTTTGCACCAGGAGAGCATTGGGTGAGACATGAAGAGATTCCACTAGGTTCCATTCACACCATGAAGGTGCAACTTAGTGCACGGGTTCCTGCGCCTCATGTTTCGGTCAGTCCATTAATTTAAAAGAGGCTTCCCTATGCATAAGAAACATACAAAATAGATTCATGCTCCATATTTAAAAAAAAAAGACATACAGTAGTTCACTCAGTCAGTTGCAAGATTCATGGGGTGCCAATAAAAATGAATGGCACTGCCATGTGTCTGCAAAGGGGCAACATGTTTTTGTGCGTTGCAGGAAAGTGTCCCATTTTGCGCTTCTTCCCATAACACACTAGTGTGAACGAAGCCTGAGTGTTGTGAGTTTATTTTTCCACATAATGAGTTTACAATATCTGCTCACATCACTGGTCTCTCTGGTGTTGATTTACTAAAGGTAAGTAGGGTGTTTGCTTTGCATAGGAAGTTGCACTTTGTAAGGGAATTCGCCCTGGAACTTAGTGAATAAGGTGAAACTCTGCTGACTTCCATCATCCAATCATGTGCAAGCAAAAATGCTGTGTTTTTTTAAAATTTTCCTTGCATATTATTGGGTATGCTTTACAAAGTTACACTTCCATCACATTCACTAAGCTGTGGGGCAAATTCACATGAAAAGTGAATGGCCTATTTACCCCTAGAAAAACAACTCCCCTGTTTTGCAAACATGGCCATACAGCTGGGCTTTGCACAGTGATAGTGGCCACCAGAAATTTGATTACATCATTCCTTGCTGGCAAATTCTATATGTAGCGGGGTGTTCAATTTAAGGGAAGTGTCTGAGTGGTAACCAGGTTCAGACATATTAAATTGATAGGATTCATGGACCATTTTTGTTCTCAGGGGTTAATGCTGGTGATGTGTTCCCTGTGGCCGGTGGGTGGCGCTGCCATTCTGGGCCAGGGTTGAACCGCGAGCGCAGTGCTGTGCCTTTTGTGTCCCCTCTTGGCAGCCGTACAGAGGGGCGGGGAACCTGCTGTGTATGCCGGGAGAGGGTATAAAAGGGGAAGACATCTCCTGAGAAGGGTCTTCGTCCGTCCACGCCCAGGCACCTTCAGCCCGGGTGTGTGTGTGTGTGGTTCGTCATCTCCGGGTGCCCTAGGCCCGGAGGCCTTGTTCCGGTTCCACCTCAGGCACCTTTAGCCTGGGGTGAGGTACTACCTCACCGCTCCTGTTCGTCTGGGCATGGAGGCCCAGGAGGTGCATTAACGGCCTGGAGCCCAGCAGCCTTCGGCTGGGGTCCGCAAGGGATCAAGGAGTCCAGGGTGCCGCCTTGCGAGGGGACCCGCAACCTAAGAGAAGGGTGGACCTGTTCCGAAGGACCGGTGCTGTGGACACGGTGAAGGAAGGGGTCTGTTGACTCTCTGGGGGGATGTCTTCTCCCTGAAAGGGGCTATGTCCTAGGAAGGAAATCAAGATTCACTCGGTCAGTGGCAGTGACCATATTCACTCGGTCAGTGGCAGTGACCATATTCACCAGGTCAGTGGCAGTGACCCTATTCACAAGGTCTGTGGCAGAGACCAACCTCATGGTCTGTGGCAGAGACCATGCGCCAAAACTGTTTTGAGAATCTGAACAGTCCTAAGAGTTTGAGCTACGTTTGTGCCTGGACCTCCTCCACATCTTAAAGCTGTCCTGTGTCTTTGCTCCAACCTTTCGTCTATCCAAGAGAATATGTGTTGTGCAAGTGGAAAATAAATATTGAGTTGGACTTTCAGCTGGTGTGGACATTTACGTTCCTGGGGAAGTCAAGGACTTGCATCTACACACTGTAGAGGTGAGAATCATTCTCAGGAGGACTTTATGCTCTGGCTGCAGACAAGGCCCAAAACAACACTGCCTAACCTCTCAACACAGGAGGGTACGGGCTTGTGGTGCGGTGTGCCCCTTTCTCCTAAGAGGAGCCGAAGCAGACAAGGAGAAGGGGGTGTGTGCGCTACATATATGCTGTGGTCTATCCTACTTACTTGCATGTTCAAAAAGGTGTCCTGGCAGTTTAATGAAAAGGCACTTTCCTCTTTAGGCCTTTAGTCTTCCACTGTCCCTAACAGAGAAAAGATTGGCAATGCTACAAGGAGACATCTGGTGTCACAAACAATGCTGGGGTTAAGCTGAGAAACAGCAAGTGTACATTAGATGGACTGGGAACTCTCCAATATTGCCTTGGACAGTCTGGATAATTGCTGTGATTACTGGTTCTCCAGGTTGCCAGTTGCACCCTTTGGCCAGTCTGAGCACTGGCAGACTTGATTAAAGACATCAGCAGCTAAAAAAGCAGTTGCTATAGAGGGGAAAATGTTCAGAGGAGGTCCACACTTGCTGTGCTCTCTCTTCTTTTAAACCTTCTTTATGTTACTGAGATGATAAGTGTGGTCAGAGGGCAATGGAGACCACTGCTTCCTACTGGAGATTTGCAGAAGAGATGAGGAAGGTGGAGGAAAACTGGGCAGATATGGAGGTTCAATCATGTTATGGTCTGCGTTTTGCCAGCATTGCCCATTGTTTTCAAACTGCACATTTGTTTCATTGTATTATGACGATTTTCTGTTTGTTGCCCATGTATTGGTACAAATGTCTCTTTGTTGTCCATGTATTATCCCTATTGTCTATTGGTTGTCCACATTTTATCATAGTTGCATGCTTGTTGCTTATGCATTGTAAACAAGTCCCTATTTGGTATACATGTGTTGTCATAATTGCCCATTTGCTACCCACATTTTGCTATGATTGGGCTTCTCCTTCCCCTTGCAGTTTGACACATGTGGAAAAATTTAAATGATTGGAGCTTTGTCTGGTCACTCCCCAACACTTCATAATGTAGTAAGATCTTAATCTGACACAAAAAACGTACATGGAGACCATAGGGCTGATGTGGCCTCGCTGCCAATGTGGATGTCGCTCCTACTTCCAGCCAGGGGTGGCACCAGTCCCCTTTAGTATTGGTGCGAATGGCAGAGACACTATCCATCTTGGGCCTCCTGTTAGCTAATGTGATTGGAGAATTGACATTTCGCAAATGCGCGTCAGATGAATTGCAAGAATTGCAAAGTCCCTCTTTGCCATGAAAATTAACTTAATCCCATTGTAGCGCACTCACCCCCTTCACCTGCCTTTGGCTCCCCGCAGGTAGAGAGGGCACACCACGCCACAAGCCCGTACCCTCCTGTGTGAAAAGGTTGAGCGGTGTTGTTGGTGGGTCTCCACAACCAGAAAGCCAGAATCCTCCAGAGAATGGTTTTCACCTCTATAATTGACAGAGATAAGTCCTTGTTCCCCCCAGTGACTTGAATGCCCACACCAGCTGCGACTCCAACGTAGAGTTTATTTCTTGTAAATAACAGTCTCTGATAAGTAAAGGTTGGAGCAAAGAACAGGACAGCATAAGGTGTGGGAGAGGTCCAGGCACAAACGTAATCACTTCACTGCTTGGCTTCTCAAGCAGACTCAGCCCAGATGGATAGTCTCCCTAGGTAGGGACTAGCAGCCAAATGGTACTCTAACTTAACCACACAGTCTCTGCCACAGACCTAATGAACTTGGTCTCTGCCACAGACCTGGTGAACTTGGTCTCTGCCACAGACCTGGTGAACTTGGTGTTTCAAAGCTTCACCTCTTGGTAAGGAGAAGACAACCCTCCAGAGAGTTACCGGGCCCCTTCCTTCACCGTGACTTCTCTCCGGTCCCTCGGAACAGTTCCTCCCCCGGCCTCCTCGTCTAAGATACGGGTCCCCTCGCAAGGCGGCACCTTGGGATTCCTCGATCCTTGATGGGCCCCAGCCGAAGGTGCTGGGCCCAAGGCTTTTGCTGCAGTCCCAGGGCTAAAGGTGCCTGGGACTGATTCACCGACCTCCGCCCCTGGGCCAAAGGCGCCCAGGGCGGACAGGAACACACCCCCTGGGGTAGGACCCCTGACCACGACAGAACGGACAGAACCTCGAACAGGCAGCGTCTGCCCCTCCTATATCCTCTCCCAGCATGCACAGCAGGCCTGCCACACCCACTGTACGGCTGCTGAGATGGGACACACAAGGCACAGCACTGTATCAGCGGTTCAACCTTGGCCTACCATGGCAGCGCCACCTGCAGGCCACAGGGAACTATACACTGATACTCTCCCTGCGGACAAAAATGGTTGAAAGAATCCTGACAATTGGGGTGTCTGAGCATAACCACCACTCAAACACCTCCCCTAAATTCAGGACCCCGCTACACTCTCCTCCCACTAAATTAGACACTGTCCCCAGTGTCTGGAGAAAACCTATGTCTCTCAAGCCTGAGTCAACATAGACCTATTCCAGAAACTATCTACAAAAAAAAACAAATTTGGAAAAAATGTTTGTTTGTGCCGGAATCTGAACATGGGGAAAGGGAGTTAAATGAAGAGATGAAGAAAGAGTAGTAGAAAACCAATGTGTACATCCCATTCTCAAATGTCACATATTTAAAAGCAAACACATTTTTATCATTTACATTTCCCTCCCCTGCTGCAATAGCTAAATCCACCCATACTCAGTGATTTGCTCGGTGTCCACCTGCAGAGGGAAAAAGAAACATACACAACCAACAATTTGACATCCTAACTTATGTACAGTAGACGAGAAAAGATTCTCCCTGGAGGAAAAATCCTTTCCTTCTAACAAGTGAAACACATTTTAAATGTAATGCAAAAGTTACGCAACACTGCCACCTAGTGGAAGCGCCACCGTCAAGACACTTGTCCCAGAAAAAAAAAACTTATTTTCTTGAAGACGGATCCTCCTCTACTTCTTGAACCTGACTGTGGCCCTGAACTATTTCTACGCCAAAGTCACTGTCTTTATGGCGCTGTGAGAGGAAAAAAAAAACAACAGCTCCTTCTCTTCCAGCAAAGTAGAATACCCCATTTGCAAGGGCAAAAGTTCTTGGGCTCCAGGAGAGTGCACTCCGGAATAAAGCAAAGGACAAAACATAAAGAGTCCAGTCTCTCAAAGATAGTATTGTGGATGAGGCAACACTAGTGGTTTCCAGTCCTTGGTGAAAGTGTCAATAAAGTACTCAACATTGTCTTTCTCCTTCCGGCAAATAACCACTTTATCTGCATGGATATGCCTGCCAAGCATCCATGACTCCTTACATTCCTTGTACCGCTTGGTGATTGCGGTGGAACAGGCAAAGTACCTACGGGCCTGGGGTACCTTTAAGTAAGTCCATAGAAAGTCCCCGTACCACCGATCCCTATAGGCCTCCACTTCAAAAAGCAAGTCTTTAGGCCAGTACGGGTATTCCCACCCATATTCGTTTGCCACTCTCTGGTTGAATAACCGCTGCATCCTGGACAACGGAGGCATGGTTGCACGATCTCTCATACCTGGCAAGACTATGGCATCCGGGTGTCGAGGCACTTTCACTGCCTCCGGACCAGACATAGGGGCCCGCAATGACACTCGTCCCATCACGGCAACAGGTGCAGGTACCTCAAGTGGTGGAAGGGCAGACAACGGGACAGATTCCTCCTCAGGCTCCTGGGCCTACTCCCGGGGTGTATCATCCCCAGTGACCATGGGTGGGTCCCTTTTCCTACGGGACGAGGACAGGGGTATCTTATCCCAACCCTTCCGCTCGAACAGTTCATCTATGTCCGCATCATCCCCCGGATCGGAGACTGATTCCAGGTCGGAGGTATCACACTCCTCTGCCGGCAGGTAACTTTTAGTGGACGAGGAATCACCGCCTCTAACAAGTTCAAGTGCTCTGGGGTCCCTGACCCAAGCATCCCTGACACTTCGGACCTTAGCCAAGATCCCTTTCCCCGGCTTACCTCGGCTTGTAGCTGATGCAGGATGTCCGGAACTCTTTCCTGTGGATACATCCGATCCGGGCAAGCGCTGGGGTGTAACTCCACCACGGCCGCAGGAATCTTTAACATAGCCGACCTTCCACTTGGGCGGTGGGAGCGAGGACTCAGTAACAACCAAGGCAACATCCTCCGGTTTCTCCTTCTCCGGTTCCTCAATAACCGGAACATTCTCAACAGCGACTTCCTCCCAACAGTGCGCGTAGGGGTGACTGTGGAAGCTCTGGTTCCTTTTTCTAAAGTGGTGGCGCCCGTAAGGCAGTTCAAACGGAAGGCCCAAGGTTTTTCAGTAGGCTGCTCTACCTCAAACAGGAATTCTTTGCACTGTTCGCATCTTCCAAAAGGCCTAAGATGCACCACCAGTCCCTGGCATCCGGGACAAACCACTCCAAGGGCCTCCGCCTCTCTGCAGACATAGAGAGCGAAGCGACCCCGAGGCTTCAGTCGGATCCCCGTGTCGGTCACAGAAGCAGCAAACTAGGTCACATTCATGGTAGAAGTAGCCAGAATCCATGAGGCATTAGACGCCATGTTATTAAAAGCCGCTTGCCGATTCATTGCGCACTGTCCTTTTTGCACCAAAGTCACCACGTGTAACTCATCACATGGCGAGGCTCCTCCCATCCTCTGCAATGTTCGCAGGCTTTCTTACTTTAGACACGCCCACAAACTACGCAGCCTGGGCTCTCCTCGTGGCGCAGTCACTTTTCTTTCAAATATAGCCGACTTCCACGGAACTTCACAGGGGAAATAAAGTCCAAACTCTGGGGGGGTTTCTTCTCCTTTCCGGCCGCAGAAATCCCGGACTCGAGCCTCCACGTGTAGCGCACTCACCCCCTTCACCTGCCTTTGGCTCCCCACAGGTAGAGAGGGCACACCACGCCACAAGCCCGTACCCTCCTGTGTGAAGAGGTTGAGCGGTGTTGTTGGTGGGTCTCCACAACCAGAAAGCCAGAATCCTCCAGAGAATGGTTCTCACCTCTATAATTGACAGAGATAAGTCCTTGTTCCCCCCAGTGACTTGAATGTCCACACCAGCTGCGACTCCAACGTAGAGTTTATTTCTCGTAAATAACAGTCTCTGATAAGTAAAGGTTGGAGCAAAGAACAGGACAGCATAAGGTGTGGGAGAGGTCCAGGCACAAATGTAATCACTTCACTGCTTGGCTTCTCAAGCAGACTCAGCCCAGATGGATAGTCTCCCTAGGTAGGGACTAGCAGCCAAATGGTACTCTAAATAACCACACAGTCTCTGCCACAGACCTGATGAACTTGGTCTCTACCACAGACTTGGTGAACTTGGTGTTTTTAAAGCTTGACCTCTTGCTAAGGAGAAGACATCCCTCCAGAGAGTTACCGGGCCCCTTCCTTCACCGTGATATCTCACCGGCCTCTCGGAACAGTTCTTCCCCCGGCCTGCTCATCTAAGATACGGGTCCCCTCGTAAGGTGGCACCCTGGGATTCCTTGATCCTTGATGGGCCCCAGCCGAAGGTGCTGGGCCCAAGGCCTTTGCTGCAGTCCCAGGGCTAAAGGTGCCTGGGACTGATTCACCGACCTCCGCCCCTGGGCCAAAGGCGCCCAGGGCGGACAGGAACACACCCCCTGGGGTGGGACCCCCGACCACGACAGAACCTCGAACAGGCAGCGTCTGCCCCTCCTATATCCTCTCCCAGCATGCACAGCAGGCCTGCCACACCCACTGTACTGCTGTTGAGAGGGGACACACAAGGCACAGCACTGTATCAGCGGTTCAACCTTGGCCTACCATGGCAGCGCTACCTGCAGGCCACAGGGAACTATACACCGATACTCTCCCTGCGAACAAAAATGGTTGATAGAATCCTGACAATTGGGGTGTCTGAGCATAACTACCACTCAAACACCTCCCCTAAATTCAGGACCCCGCTACACCATAAAAAAACGTCCACTGCTTTGGGAAGAAGGCTTCATGGCGCCCAAGAAAGTTCAGCAAGCGCTAGGACCATCTCCTACAGTTGATTTAGCTGCAGGATCGGGGAACCAACAGTGCAGAGCTTGCTCAGGAATGGAAGCAGGCAGGTGTGAGTGCATCTGCACGCACAGTGAGGCAAAGGCTTTTGAAGGATGACCTGGTGTCAAGAAGGGCAGCAAAGAAGCCACTTCTCTCAAGGAAAAACATCAGGGACTGACTGATATTCTGCAAAAGACTGATACTCTGCTGGGGACTGGGGTAAAGTCATTATTTCTGATGAATCCCATTTCCAATTGTTTGGGGCATCCGGAAAAAAACTTGTACAGAGAAGAAAAGGTCAGCGCTATCATTAGTCCTGTGTCATGCCAACAGTAAAGCATCTTGAGACTATTCATGTGTGGGGTTGCTTTTCAGCCTAGGGAGTGGGCTCACTCACAATTTTGCCTAAGAACACAGCCATAAATAAAGAATGGCACAAATACATCCTCCGAGAGCAACTTCTCCCAACCATCCAAAAACAGTTTGGTGATGAACAATGCCTTTTCTAGCATGATGGAGCACTTGCCATAAGTCTAAAGTGATAACTATGTGGCTTTGGGAACAAAACATCAACATTTTGGGTCCATGGTCAGGAAACTCCCCAAACCTTGCTTAAGGAAAGACACATATGAAAGAGACAAAAAGGCTCCACACCCCGATGTACAATTGATGTAGGAAAATTTCCCCATGGGGCTTTAGACAGCAAAGTGTAGAGATCAAAAGAAAAATGGAATGATGATGGTATAAAACATCATTTATTAACCACTTAACGACCGCCCACTGTAGATATACGTCGGCAGAATGGCACCGACAGGCAGAATCACGTATATGTACGTGATTGCCTTTGTATAGTTGGGGGGTCCGATCGGACCCCCCTTCTTTACAGTGAGCGGTCGTTTTACCTTCGGGAGCGATCCGGCATGAGGGGACGGCCGTTCGATTCCGGCCACCCCCTCTCGATCGCTCCCGGCGAATGAGAGCTTCCCCTGCCTGTGTGCTTGTTTACACAGGCTGGAGGAAGTGATGTCATCTCTCCTGCGGCGCTCACATATACCGAGCGCCGTACAGGAGAAGATGCAGGTTAGTGCACACAACACTACACTGACACCAGGACACATAGGTACATAAATCGCCCCCCCAGGCCCCCCCAGACACCCCCAGATCACCCCCCAGATCACCCCCCAGCCCCCAGTCACAGTGTCACTGATTGCAGTGACCATTTATTTAGTGATCACTGCAATCAGTGACATTTGTGACTGTAAAAGTGTCAGTACATTTAGTTTTAGGTCCAGTGTAGCCCCCTGACCCCCCCTAATAAAGGTTCAACCCCCTGATCACCCCCCAGATAACCCTTTCACCCCCTAGTACCGCCGTCGCTAAGCGATCATTTTTCTGATCGATGTCTTAGCGTCGGTGATGCTGATCGGTAGCCAGTAATTTTTTTTAGGTTCGCCGCAGGTTTTTATAGTGTCGGGTACCCCCATATATTACCTAATAAAGGTTTAACCCCCTTGATCGCCCCCCAGGTAACCCTTTCACCCCCTATCACCACGGTCACTCAGCGATAATTTTTCTGATCGATGTTTTAGCGTCGGCGATGCTGATCGGTAGCCAGTAATTTTTTTTAGGTTCGCCGCAGGTTTTTATAGCGTCGGGTACCCCCATAAATTATCTAATAAAGGTTTAACCCCCTTGATCACCACCCAGGTAACCCTTTCACCCCCTAGCACCGCCGTCACTAAGCAATCATTTTTCTGATCGATGTCTTAGCGTCGGTGATGCTGATCGGTAGCCAGTATTTTTTTTTAGGTTCGCCGCAGGTTTTTATAGCGTCGGGTACCCCATATATTACCTAATAAAGGTTTAACCCCCTTGATCGCCCCCCAGGTAACCCTTTCACCCCCTATCACCACTGTCACTAAGCGATAATTTTTCTGATCGATGTCTTAGCGTCGGCGATGCTGATCGGTAGCCAGTAATTTTTTTTAGGTTCGCCGCAGGTTTTTATAGCGTCGGGTACCCCCATATATTACCTAATAAAGGTTTAACCCCCTTGATCACCCCCCAGGTAACCCTTTCACCCCCTAGCACCGCCGTCGCTATGCGATAATTTTTCTGATCGATGTCTTAGCGTCGGCGATGCTGATCGGTAGCCAGTAATTTTTTTTAGGTTCGCCGCAGGTTTTTATAGCGTCGGGTACCCCCATATATTACCTAATAAAGGTTTAACCCCCTTGATCACCCCCCAGGTAACCCTTTCACCCCCTAGCACCGCCGTCGCTATGCGATCATTTTTCTGATCGATGTCTTAGCGTCGGTGATGCTGATCGGTAGCCAGTAATTTTTTTTAGGTTCGCCGCAGGTTTTTATAGCGTCAGGTACCCCCATATATTATCTAATAAAGGATTAACCCCCTGATCGCCCCCCAGGTAACCCTTTCACCCCCTATCACCACTGTCGCTAAGCGATAGTTTTCATGATCGTTGTCTTAGTGTCGGTGATGCCGATAGGTAGCCAGTAATTTTTTTTTAGGTTCGCCGTCAGGTTTTTATATAGCGTCAGGTACCCCCATATATTACCTAATAAAGGTTTTAACCCCCTAATTGCCCCTAGTTAACCCTTTCACCAGTGATCATCATATAAGTGTTACGGGTGACGCTGGTTAGTTAGTTTGCTTTTTATAGTGTCAGGGCACCCGCCGTATATAACCCAATAAAGGTTTAACCCCCTGATCGCCCGGCGGGTGATATCAATTAGGTTTTAGCGTCAGAGAGGGTCTGCGTCACACCCCAGGCAGCGTCAGGTTAGTGCCAGTAGCGCTAACACCCACGCGTGAAGCATACACCCCCCTTAGTGGTATAGTATCTGATCAGCTCAATATCTGACCTGATCAGATCTATACTAGCGTCCCCAGCAGTTTAGGGTTCCCAAAAACGCAGTGTTAGCGGGATCAGCCCAGATACCTGCTAGCACCTGCGTTTTGCCCCTCCGTCCAGCCCAGGCCACCTAAGTGCAGTATCGATCGATCACTGTCACTTGCAAAACACAACACACATAACTGCAGCGTTCGCAGAGACAGGCCTGATCCCTGCGACTCCAGTGCTATAGGAGGTGATTTCACCACCACAGTTAAAAAAAAAAGCATATATGCCGAAGCATTGGGGCAGCAGGGGCGGAGGAGCGATTTTGCTCCTAATGCCGCGTACATACGGTCGAAATTCCGACGGAGGCTTGCCCGTGGAAAAGTCTGACCATGTGTACGCGGCATAACTTTTGCGAGAAGATGCCCCCATGCTTCGGCATATATAAATGGTGCATGTATGCCCATCATTAGAAGTGGGTGGATGAAGGGCGGTATTCTAATGGTGGGCATACCCACCGATTAATCTTTTTTTTTCGTTCAGCCAACAGGCTGCATGAAAAAAAAGATTACAATACATGTCCAACAAGGACCAGCAACGTACTGGTATGTTGCTGGACTTTGAATGTTTATACCAGAATGATGCCTGCGGGTTTAGGTATCATCTTGGTATCATTCTTTTCAGCCAGCGGCCGGCTTTCATGTAAAAGCAATCCCAGTGGCTAATTAGCCTCTGGACTGCTTTTACAAGCAGTGGGAGGGAATGTCCCCCCCCCCCGGATATAAAAAGCGCCATTGGGAAATTGGGATAGCATTTTATCACACCGATCTTGGTGTGGTCAGATGCTTTGAGGGCAGAGGAAAGATCTAGGGTCCAATAGACCCCAGTTTTTTCAAAAAAGAGTACCTGTCATTACCTATTGCTATCATAGGGGATATTTACATTCCCTGAGATAACAATAAAAGTGATAAAAAAAAATATGGAAGCAACAGTTTAAAAATAAAATAAAAAAGCAAAATTAATAATAAAAAAAAAAAAAAAAGCACCCCTGTCCTGCCCTGCTCTTGCCGAATGGCGAACGCAAGCGTCGGTCTGGCGTCATATGTAAACAGCAATTGCACCATGCATGTGAGGTATCACCGCGAAGGTCAGATCGAGGGCAGTAATTTTAGCAGTAGACCTCCTCTGTAAATCTAACGGGGTAACCTGTAAATGCTTTTAAAGGCTTTTAAAAATGTATGTAGTTTGTCGCCAATGCGCGTCTGTGCGAAATTTTAAAGCATGTCGTGTTTGGTATCTATGTACTCGGCCTAAGATAATCTTTTTTATTTCATCAAACATTTGGGCAATATAGTGTGTTTTAGTGCATTAAAATAAAAAAAAGTGTATTTTTTCCCCAAAAAATGCGTTTGAAAAATCGCTGCGCAAATACTGTGTAGAAAAAAAAAATGCAACACCCACCATTTTATTCTGTAGGGCCTTTGCTTTAAAAATATATATAATGTTTGGGGGTTCAACATAATTTTCTTGCAAAAAAAAATATGTTTTCATGTAAACAAAAAGTGTCAAAAAGGGCTTTGTCTTCAAGTGGTTAGAAGAGTGGATGTAAGCTTCCTAATGTTGTGTATAAAATGCCAGAACAGTTCAAAACCCCCCCAAATGACCCCATTTTGGAAAGTAGACACCCCAAGCTATATACTGAGAGGCATGTCGAGTCCATGGAATATTTTATATGTTGACACAAGTTGTGGAAAAAATAAAAAAAAAAATTTTTTTTTTTTTTTTGCACAAAGTTGTCACTAAATGATATATTGCTCAAACATGCCATGGGCATATGTGGAATTACACCCCAAAATACATTCTGTTGCTTCTCCTGAGTACGGGGATACCACATATGTGAGACTTTTTGGGAGCCTAGCCGCGTACGGAACCCCAAAAACCAAGCACCGCCTTCAGGCTTTCTAAGGGTGTCAATTTTTGATTTCACTTCTCACTGCCTATCACAGTTTCGGAGGCCATGGAATGCCCAGATGGCACAAAACCCCCCTCCCCCCAAATGACCCCATTTTGGAAAGTAGACACCCCAAGCTATTTGCTGAGAGGTATTGTGAGTATTTTGCAGATCTCGCTTTTTGTCACAAAGTTTTGAAAATTGAAAAAAAAAAAGAAAAAAAAAAATGTTCTTTCTTCATTTTCAAAAACAAATGAGAGCTGTAAAATACTCACCATGCCTCTCAGCAAACAGCTTGGGGTGTCTACTTTCCAAAATGGGGTCATTTTGGGGGTTTTGTGCTTTTTTTGGCATTTTATGGCCTTCAAAACTGTGATAGGTAGTGAGGAGTGAAATCAAAAATTTGCGCCCTTAGAAATCCTGAAGGCGGTGCTTGGTTTCCGGGGTCCCGTACGTGGCTAGGCTCCTAAAAAGTCCCACACATGTGGTATCCCCGTACTCAGGAGAAGCAGCAGAATGTATTTTGGGGTGCAATTCCACATATAACCATGGCATGTGTGAGAAATATATCATTTAGTGACAACTTTTTGTAATTTTTTTTTTTTTTTTGTCATTATTCAATCACTTGGGACAAAAAAAAAATATTCAATGGGCTCAACATGCCTCTCAGCAATTTCCTTGGGGTGTCTACTTTCTAAAATGGGGTCATTTGGGGGGGGGGGTTTGTACTGCCCTGCCATTTTAGCACCTCAAGAAATGAGATAGGCAGTCATAAATTTAAAGCTGTGTAAATTCCAGAAAATGTACCCTAGTTTGTAAACGCTATAACTTTTGCGCAAACCAATAAATATACACTTATTGACATTTTTTTTACTAAAGACATGTGGCTGAATACATTTTGGCCTAAATGTATGACTAAAATTAAGTTTATTCGATTTTTCTTATAACAAAAAGTAGAAAATATCATTTTTTTTCCAAATTTTCAGTCTTTTTCCGTTTATATCGCAAAAAAGAAAAATCGCAGAGGCAATCAAATACCATTAAAAGAAAGCTCTATTTGTGGGAAGAAAAGGACGCAAATTTCGTTTGGGTACAACATTGCATGTCCGCACAATTTACAGTTAAAGCAGCGCAGTGCAAAATTCTGAATTCACCTCTGGTCCTTTAGCTACCAAATGGTCCGGGGCTTAAGTGGTTAAGTGGTGGTCAAGGGTCATAGAGTTAGAGTACAAAAAACATTATAAAAACATATTTTTGGCCTGGTAATGCGATAGATTCCACAATGGATGACAGTATATAAGAACAGTTAATAAACAACATTACATTACACAATGCTACATAGTGTGCGTGCCCCGACGCATTTCGACCTGTGTAACGGTCTCTTCAGGGGGATAATGGATTCTAAAAAAGTAATAATATACATTACATACATTGTATTTAAAAGAACATAGTACTATATGTCACATAAACCAAGAAGGGATATTTACCATTGGGGAGTTGAAAAATATTATATGACCAGAAATGAACCAAGGCGTTTGGAAGATCCAAAGGAAGGCATAGTGAGCGCCACCCATCACCCAAAGGGGGAAAGAGTCTGCCCCGAGGGGCTTGCAGAGAGCCACACTGTGAACGCCCTCCAACGGGCGGGGGAGCCAATGCCTGCAATGAGCACCCAACTGTCAACCATGTATAAGAAAATTAGTTTCAATGTATAAATTCGTAGCATATTTTACTAAAAATGTAGGTTAAACTTTAGAAGTATTTTGGGCGTACAAGATGTGGAGGGGACTAGTAGCAAGAAGTGGATTGCCAGTAGGTATTATATAAAGGCAGACATATTAACGTCCCATGAGGTAACTAACCAATAAATGATAATAAGTATAGTAATAGGATGTAGGGAGGTTATCTTAATATGTAATATTAATGAACCATTAGCATAAATTAGAGCAAATCGAAAATAACACCTGACTTGGGGTGTTATCTAAGAGATAGTAAAATGTGTATGTGTAAAGGACTGACCATAAAGGCAGTCAAGAAGTGCATAAATGTGCAAAGTAATGTGTATAAAATATAGAAATTCTACATGGAGTGAACAGAAAATGAAATAGGAATGAAGAATGTGACATGAATATATGCAAAAACAAAGTAAAAGGAGTGATGTACCCAATAGAGGGTCGTGCGTTTGATAGAGTGAAATTACCTGGTGTAGTGATGGCCAATAAAAAGATCTTGTAAATTGAAAGCTTGCAAAGCTTGTTGGTAATCTTTGAACCTAACTGCAGATCTGCAGGAAAGGTGGGGACTTCTGCTGCCGAAAGGAGATGCGTAAAGTGCCGTCCATCCCGGACTGCCTGGAGTCATGAAAGTGGCTCACAGGCGTCCGGTCTTTTGTATGCCTGTGGGCGTGGCAGTTGGGATAGCCATGTGCAGGCACTAGCCTATCCCCAATCCCTAGATGTGGCGTGAAGGTCGCTGCATGAGCAGCCCTCATGTGGCTCCCTCTGCGTTCCGGAAGGCCAGGAGGCCCCGACAACTGCCGTCACCTCCGTCGCAACCTGCGTGACGTCATGACGCAGAGCGCGCGCCGATCACTCGAGCGCGCGCCCTTCGCCACAGTCGCCCAGGGGTGAACACGGGATGCCGCCGGCAAAGTGAAGCTCACACAACTGCCGAGAGGGGGCACTCGGCCGCATGCGGAGCGGGACGGGGGATGCGAAAGAGTTTACATCCCCCCACCTTGCCAGGAAACCGCAGGGAGCCGGAATCCGCCCCCATGGGACGGAGGGCGCAAACAGGACTCCCAAGATCACCAACCACCATGAATGAACAAAAACATGGTGGCTTGGTGCATATGCATGTTAAAAAGAGAATTGCAGTATAGTATATTATGAACCAGTGGACCAATTCTAAATATTACATTTCTACAGAAGCTATGTGTATAATCCTAGGCCTCAAAAACCCTGCATGGTGATCCAAAACAGATATCCTTTTAGATATCTGAACATAATGCAATACAGGAATCTAAAATAGATATAACCTGATGCATGGGGAGAGAAGAAAGAACAAGTGTCAATCTAATCCCCCAAAGGTGGGTATCTTGTCTGTACCAAGAAACTACCCATATGTCACCCTTGAATAAATGTCAGAGGTGCATATTGGAAAAATGCGGAAGTTGGGGGGATAACAGAAGCACAGACAGCTGGTGTCTAGTCTCTAATGTGTCCTGGGGGGGAGGGGTGTTTAACCACCCAAACAAATGGTTGCTTAGGGAAAGACACATATGAAAGAGACAAAAAGGCTCCACACCCCGATGTACAATTGATGTAGGAAAATTTCCCCATGGGGCTTTAGACAGCAAAGTGTAGAGATCAAAAGAAAAATGGAATGATGATGGTATAAAACATCATTTATTAAGTGGTGGTCAAGGGTCATAGAGTTAGAGTACAAAAAACATTATAAAAACATATTTCTGGTCTGGTAATGTGATGGATTCCACAATGGATGACAGTATATAAGAACAGTTAATACACAACATTACATTACACAATACTACATAGTGTGCGTTCCCCGACGCATTTCGACCTGTGTAACGGTCTCTTCAGGGGGATAATGGATTCTAAAAAAGTAATAATATACATTACATACATTGTATTTAAAAGAACATAGTACTATATGTCACATAAACCAAGAAGGGATATTTACCATTGGGGAGTTGAAAAATATTCTATGACCAGAAATGAACCAAGGCGTTTGGAAGATCCAAAGGGAGGCATAGTGAGCGCCACCCATCACCCAAAGGGGGAAAGAGTCCGCCCTGAGGGGCTTGCAGAGAGCCACACTGTGAACGCCCTCCAACGGGCGGGGGAGCCAATGCCTGCAATGAGCACCCAACTGTCAGCCATGTATAAGAAAATTAGTTTCAATGTATAAATTCGTAGCATTATTTACTAAAAATGTAGGTTAAACTATAGAAGAATTTTGGCCGTACAAGATGTGGAGGGGACTAGTAGCAAGAAGTGGATTGCCAGTAGGTATTATATAAAGGCAGACATATTAAGGTCCCATGAGGTAACTAACCAATAAAGAATAATAATAAGTATAGTGATGGGATGTAGGGAGGTTATCTTAATATGTAATATTAATGAACCATCAGCATAAATTAAAGCAAATCGAAAATAACACCTGACTTGGCATTGGCTCCCCCGCCTGGGATAAATACAGTGCACTGTAAACTAGTTCCAGACTGTTGCTTGGATCAGTAGTCCCACTGGAGTAGTTCACTCAGACATAGACTGTGTATGGTACAACTTCAAGGTTCATTTGCCTGCGCTGCAAAGTAATATTGAGTGTCAACCTTTATTAAAGAAGAAGCTTTACCAGTGTGTTCTATGTGCAAGCTTTCAGTTGCCAGCACACAAGTTCTATTATTATTTCACTACCTACTAATTTCCTTACCTGGATTTACAAACACTGCAGTATAATCTAATTAGGCGCTGAAGAGGAAGAAGAAAAGCGACTTTGTCATCTCCTATACAGCATCACAACTTCAGGCTCACTAAGCTGACCAGGGTACTGCAATCTAGGGGGAGCCCTTGAGTACATTATATGGACAAATGTATTGTATTTCACTGCTGCATGGTGTTTAATACTTTTCTACAGGTGTGGTGTGTGCTCTGAGGTGGGAGTGAGGAGGTGCTCAGTATCAGAGTGTTATCATATTGACCATAAGTCCCACTCTTTGCCTGTTTGCATATGCTCTTAAAGTGAACATTGAGTTGTGGGTTTCGCATACACTTTGATGGTTATTGCTGTCATCCTTCATGTTGTAATAACCCCCTGTGTCTAATGTGTTAAATAAGTTTCTCCAGTAAACTGTTTAAATGGTTAATTTACAATTTGTGTGAGACTCTATCTCTTACCACAGCGGGTGAAGTGATGAGTACCAAGGTGACGGTAAATATACAGTACAGTGTGATATTACTGTGTTTCTCTTTACCATTGGGTCTTACATTAACACTGCTATACAGTTGTGCCAAGGGGAGTCGAGCCAATTTTCTGGGGTTGAAAGGCAGAGTGCAGGCCCAATCAATTATCAGCAGCTCCTTAGGGAGTCAGTGCTACATATACTAACTATCTCCCAAATATACCACACTAATCATACAACAAAATGTTGTTTTTGGTTTATTTATAACATCTATCAGCAATGGCAAGGGGTGTTGGCGCCCTCCAGTGGTTTACTATGCACATGGCCTCCACGCCTGCACAGCTATAATACTAAACAAGATATATAGAGCACATGTAGCCATTATCGATAGTGAATTTTTTTTTTTCTATTTATTTTTATTCAGCTAGGATGTTTTGTCTCTCCTCTGTTGAGCTGCATTTTTGTCATCAAATGCTGTAGCTGCTGATTTTTTTAAAATTGGGTACATACCAGTGTCTGGTGTCCATTGCTGTTTTTCTGCAGTTGGTTCTTCTTACTCCTGTCGGTTACCTATTGCCACCATTAAGGATATGGGAGCCAACTGTGACTTCCCGAGGAATCACAGGCAGATCCCCACACGTGTTCCAGGAGGCTGCAGGTGGGGGAGCGTGGGTAGAAGGCGTTCCTAAGCGTACATCATTCTCACCTAGGCGAAAATGAAAGAAATGGGAGACAAATGTAAAAAAAATAAAGTGTTTTAGATGGCGGTGGGGAATTGAATAAGAGCCACTTTCAGTTTTGAGAAAGTATGCTTTGTGCCTGCTGTCAATTTATTTATTGTTATATATGCCCTAGGCCTAGTATATGCTCACATAGATCCGTAAAGCATGTCACAGAGAAACATTGACACAGCGCTCCTCTTCTACATGTACTTGTACACACATTTGACAGAGATCACTTTGAGGCTGGGTTCACACGGCAGCACGGAGCGCCTCACAGCAGGGGTCCGGTACATTCCCATTCACTGTTTCAGGTTCGATTTCAGCCCGACTCCTGTGCAATTCGCTCCGGAGCCGCTCCAGAGATGTGTGAACCGGCTCCATAGAGAGCCAATCACAATCTCCTGACATGCGAATTGGATGTGGGGAGCGGCAGATCGGGGAGATGCCTGTGTAAATAAGGCATTACCCTGTTCTGCCTAGCAACATGACAGATTTACTGCGCTCTGTCATCGGGAGCAGTGATCTCTGTCATGTGCTAGTGAGACCAGCCCCCCTAAAGTTAGAATCACTCCCTAGGACACCCTTAACCCAATCGATCGCCCCCTGGTGTTTAACCCCTTCCCTGCCAGTGTCATTTACACAGTAATCGGTGCATTTTTATAGCACTGTTCGCTGTATAAATGACAATGGTCCCAAAATAGTGTCAAAAGTGTCCGATGTGTCTGCCATAATGTCGCAGTCACAATAAAAATCACAGATCGCCGCCATTACAGTACTAATAAAAAAAAAATAATAATAAAAATGCCATAAAACTATCCCCTATTTTGTAGACGCTATAACTAACAATATACGCTTATTGCGTTTTGTTTTTTTTTAACCAAAAATATGTAGAAGAATACATATAAGCCTAAACTGAGAAAGAAATTCGTTTTTTTATATATTTTTTGGGGGATATTTATTATAGCAAAAAGTAAAAAATATTGCTTTTTTTAAAAAAAAAATGCGCTTTTTTTTTTGTTTATAGCGCGAAAAAATAAAAACCGCAGAGGTGATCAAATACGACCAAAAAGCTCTATTTGTGTGAAAAAAGGGACGTCAATTTTGTTTGGGTGTAACGCCGCACGACCGCGCAATTGACAGTTAAAGCGACGCAGTGCCGAATTACAAAAAGTGCTCTGGTCAGGAAGGGGGTAAATTCTTCCAGGGCTGAAGTGGTTAATGTTGGCTGCTGGGGGTTTATGGTTACTGAGGTGGATCTATTGTTGTGGGGGAACTGTTGTTGCTGGGGGGGATCCATTGTTGCTGGCTGCAGGGGATCTATCTTACTGCTTTTCTTGTTATCATTAACACGTCATACAAATTAATTAGCACCACAAAATGATACTTGGTTCTGCATTCAATCTAATGCCCAGTACACATGATCGGAGTATCCGATGGTCTAAAATCCAATGGAATTTTTCATCGGAATTCCGTTCAAGCTGTCTTGCATACACACTGTCAGACTAAATTCCGACCGTCCAAAACGCGTTGACGTATGTAGCAACCGGCCCTCTTTCTCCACTGTCCTTGGCTCGCTTACAGGAGAAAAAGGCACACAGTCTCCACCATGCCCGTACCCTCTGGTTTGCAGAGGTTAAGCACACTTGTTTTAACTTTACGGGTCTTGCAGCAAGGTTCCCTTTAAAGCTGGTTTCTGTCCCTAGGATGTAAGGACAAAGTCTCTATACCCCAAGTAGCTCCAAGGTCCACACCAGTAGCCACTCCAACATAGAGTTTATTTTTCCTTGTGCATGAACATCCACAAAGTTGTGAAAAAGAGAAAGGTATTAGGAAGACAGATTAATTCAGGCACTCTTGGCTTCTTCGCCACTCGATCCCGAGTGGGTATAGCTCACCCGGATAGTCACCCAAGGGCACTAGCAGCCGGCATGTAGCTCGAACAGTCTATCAGATTCCCTAATGGATGGGTTCAGGAGATCCTCTGCCACAGAATCTATAGTGTCCCGAACCTCCTTATGGTCCCGTTGTTTAGATCCCTTTTTCGGATGAATGACATCCCTCCGAAGAGTTACTGGGCCCCTTCCTTCACTGTGATCTCTCACCAGTCCTTCGGAACGGTCCTCCCCCAGCCTCCTCTTCTAGAAACGGGTCCCCTCGCAAGGCGGCACCCTGGGATTCCTCCTCCCGAAGTGGGCTCCAGCTAAAGGTGCTGGGCCCAGGGCTGAAGTTGCAGTCCCAGGACTAAAGGTGCCTGGGACTGAAGCACACGTGGCTCCATAGCTTGGAGGGCCATGCACTTGAACTTGGACCGTAGGTTCTCCCTCAGGGCATGGGCCCCGGGAATTGCTTCCTCTCCAATGGCGTCCGCCCCTTTTGTACCCTCTCCCGGCATGCAGAGCAGGTAGACTGCACGGCTGCCGAGAGAGGACACTAAATCGCTACTCCATCACCTGTGGTTCAACCCCGAGTACAAGTGACAGCGCCACCCATACTACTTAGGGGAACTGCACACCAGGTAAAACAGCAGCAAGGCAGAGTCTAGTAAATTGAAAGATTCGAGCCAACTACCACTCGAATCACCCCTAAATTTAGTATAGCAATCCCTAAATTTAGGACCCCCGCTACACGTAAAACACTCAGACGAGCCAAGAAAAATTAAGTTCAATGCTTCTGAGCATGCGCCGACTTGATTCTGAGCATGCGTGGGTTTTTTCTCTGTCAGAGTTCCACACAGACAATAGGAATTTCCTATAGTTTTTTTTTTTCCATCGGACAAATTTAAAACATGTTCTATTTCTAAACACCGATGGAAAAAAGTCTGATGGGGCCCATACACGATCGGAATTTCCGATGAAAAAAGTCAGATCGTGTGTACAAGGCATAAGAATACTGGGAGGTGTGTAGGGGGTGGAACCAAGGGATGGTGCTTGGAGGTGGGTAGGGGGTGGAACCAAAGAGTGATTCGGAAAGGGGTAGTTCCTGCATCTATTTTCTGAGAAAAAAGATTTATTTGCTGACCAAATGGGCTAAGCGTTAAGGGAATTTTTTACTGTGCAACTGTTATGGCTGATTTTGTGAAAGATTAAAGATCTGCTTCTGCATAGTCTGCTGTAAGTATGCAGTATATTTCATATGGACCCTAAAGACTCATTTACACTGGCACTCCTGCATTTAGCTTATCTAAATGCAGTAATATTGATCTTTTAACCACTTAACGACCGCCCACCGCCGATTTACGTCGGCAGAATGGCACCGACAGGCAGAATCACGTAGATCTACGTGATCGCCTTTGTGCAGTTGGGGGGTCCATCCGGACCCCCCTTCACTGCAGTGAGCGGCCGTTAAGTGTTCGGGAGTGATCAGGCATGAGGGGGCGGCCGCTCGATTCCGCCCCCCCCCCCCTCGCGATCGCTCCCGGCCAATGAAAATGCTTCCTCCTGCCTGAAATGTAAACACAGGCTGGAGGAAGTGATGTCATCTCCCTCGCCGCGGTCTTTTCGTTCCCGGCGCCGAGGAGAGAAGACAGAGGTTAGTGCTCCAACAGTCCACTGACACGTAGGTACACATAGGCACACAAATCACCCCCCAGTCACCCCCAGATCACCCCCCAGGTCACCCCAAAGCCCCCAATCACAGTGTCACTGATTGCAGTGATCATTTATTTTACTGATCACTGCATTTAGTGTCATCTGTGATTGTAAAAAGTTGCAGGGCAGTTAGGATTAGGCCCCTTTAGGTCCAGGGTAGCCCCCTAACCCCCCCCCCTAATAAAGGTTTAACCCCTTGATCACCCCCCAGGTAACCCTTTCACCCCCTAACTTCAGCGTCACTAAGCGATTGTTTTTCCGATCGCTGTATTCGTGTCGCTGGTGTTTTAGATAGGCAGTTATTTTTTTTTTAGGTTCGCCGCAGGTTTTTATTAGTGTCAGGTACCCCCATATATTATTTTAACCCCCTGATTGCCCCTAGAGTTAACCCTTTCACCAGTGATCGCCGTATAAGCGTCACTGGTGTCACTGGTTAGCCAGTAAGTTATTTAGTTATTTAGGTTACCCGTCAGGTTTTTATATAGCGTCGGGTACCCCCATATTTAACCTAATAAAGGTTTTAACCCCCTGATTGCCCCTAGTTAACCCTTTCACCAGTGATCACCATATAAAGGTTACGGGTGACGCTGGTTGATTAGTTTGCTTTTTATAGCATCAGGGCACCCGCCGTATATAACCCAATAAAGGTTTAACCCCCCTGATCGCCCGGCGGGTGAGATCAATTAGGTTTTAGCGCCAGAGAGGGTCTGCGTCGCCCCAGGCAGTGTTAGGTTAGTGCCAGTAACGCTAACACCCACGCGCAAAGCATACACCCCCCTTAGTGGTATAGTATCTGATCAGATCTATACTAGCATCCCCAGCGGTTTAGGGTTCCCAAAAACGCAGTGTTAGCGGGATCAGCCCAGATACCTTCTAGCGCCTGCGTTTAGCCCCTCCGCCCAGCCCAGCCCAGCCCAGCCCACCCAAGTGCAGTATCGATCGATCACTGTCACTTACCAAACACAACACACATAACTGCAGCGTTCGCAGAGACAGGCCTGATCCCTGCGATCGCTAACAGTTTTTTTGTAGCGTTTGATATATTTGCTGACGACAGTCAGGTGCTTTTTTTCCTGTGAATCTTACTAGTGTACCCCTAAATTTAGAGCCCAAAATGGCAAGATGAAGGTACACTAGTAAAGAGGCCTACGAGATTCTGAGCATGACAGATAGTGAAGAGGAGGTCACGTATCTGTCAGATTCAGGCTCAGAATATCTTCCCGTAGAAGACAGTGACGTCAGCGGCCCCACGTCAGATAGCTCTGACGACGAAGTTGAGGTCCCTGCTAAGGTCAGGTGTACCCGATCCCGATCTTCTGAGGTTGTTGAGGAGCAAGAACCGCAGGTCTCTCGTATCATGGAGCAGAGTAGTACTAGCGCCGCTATTCCTTCTGGTGAACTGGCAAGCACCAGCGGCCTAGTACAGCCTGGACGTACATCCAGCACTGCAGTAACACTTGGTGACGTGGCGAGTCCCATAAGTGCAGTTCAAGCTGGCGAGGTGGCAAGCACAAGTAGTGTCCCGCTGCCACCAAGAAGACAAAGGCAGGCCCGTCGTGCCCATACTGCCCTTCCTGCAGAATTCGCCTATCCTGATTGGGTCCCCACCACTTCTGCAGAACCCGTACTTCCCCCATTCACTGCCCAACCCGGTATTCAGGTGGAAACAGCTGATTTTATTCCAATTGATTTTTATTCGCTGTTTTTCACGGAAGATCTCTATAGATCTATTGTGGACCAGAGTAATTTATATGCTGGTCAATTTATCGCCGCTAACCCCCAGTTGCCTAAAATTGCCAGAAATTGGAAACCAATTACGGTTTCCGAATTTAAGACCTTTCTGGGCCTTTCCCTCAACATGGGCACACATAAATTTCCGTCATTGCGTGCTTATTGGTCCACGCACCCAATTGACCACATGCCCGTGTTCTCTGCCTCCATGTCCAGGGCACGATACGAGCAGATTTTGCGGTTCATGCACTTCAACGACAATGAACTTTGTCGTCCACGTGGGGACCCTGAATACGACCGGCTCTATAAAATTCGGCCCCTCATAAACCACTTCAACGAACGTTTTGCAGCCTTGTTTACTCCCGATCAAGTTGTCTGCGTTGATGAGTCCCTGATTAAATTTTCTGGCCGCTTGTCTTTCAAGCAGTACCTTCCCAGCAAGCGTGCCAGATACGGGGTCAAGCTCTACAAGTTCTGTGACAGGGCAACAGGCTATGTAGTGAACTTTACAGTTTATGAGGGAAAAGATAGTCAGATTGAGTCGGTCAACTGCCCGGATTACATAGGGAGCGCTGGCAAGATAGTGTGGAACTTGGTGTCACCCTTATTCGGAAAGGGGTACCACTTGTATGTGGACAATTATTACACGAGCGTGCCACTGTTTAGTCACTTGTTTGATCATCAGATTGGAGCATGTGGCACCGTGCGACCTAATCGCCGGGGCTTTCCCCAGCGGCTTGTAGATGCCCGTCTTAGGCTGGGGGAGAGAGCCTGCTTGAAGTGTAATAACTTGCTCGCTATGAAGTGGAGGGACAATAAGAATGTTTTCCTTCTTACCTCCCTTCATGCAGACATGACAGTCCAAATTCGTACGGCGACTGGTTTTGTGGAGAAACCCCTCTGTGTCCACGAATATAACCAAAATATGGGAGGGGTGGACCTCAACGACCAGTTGATGGTGCCGTATCTAATTGACCGTAAGGCGAGACGCTGGTACAAAAAAGTGTCTCTATCATTATTCCAATTGGCTTTGCTGAACGCTCATGTGCTATACAGAGCTTCAGTCGGGACGTTATCTCTTCTAAAATTCCAGAATGAGATAGTCACAGAACTCCTGTATCCAGGCGGTTCTGCACCTCACCATCCCCAACCAAATGCAGTAAGCCGGCTGCATGAGAGGCATTATTCGTATGTCCTCCCGAGTACCCCTACCCAAAGCCACCCCCAAAAAAGATGTCGTGTCTGTAGCAAGCGCGGATTTAGGCGTGACACCCGTAGTTTTTGTCCACTCTGTCCTGACAAGCCTGGTCTTTGCCAAGGTGAATGTTTTGAACGCTACCACTCAAAAGTGAAGTTTTAGCGTAGGGTACAGCATTTCACAGACAAGGACACACTTACACAGGGTCTCCCAAGATGCCATTACATTTTGAGAGACCCGAACCATTACAGTTGTAAAGTTACAAAAAAAAGTGTAAAAAAGAAAAAAAAACGTAAAAAACAAAACACAAAAAAAATATAAAATAAAAAAAAACAAAAATAGTTGTCGTTTTATTGTTCTCTCTCTCTCTATTTTCTCTCTATTGTTCTGCTCTTTTTTACTGTATTCTATTCTGCAATGTTTTATCATGCTTGCTTTTCAGGTATGTAATTTTTTGTTTTCAGGTGCGCCATTCAACTGCAGCGCGGAATTATTTATCTTGACAGCAACAGCGTTTGCTCCCACGATACATAAAGCCGTGACTCCAGTGCTGTAGGAGGTGATTTCACCACCACAGTTAAAAAAAAGAGCATATATGCCGAAGCATGGGGGCAGCAGGGGCGGAGGAGCGATTTTGCTCCTAATGCCGCGTACATACGGTCGAAATTCCGACGGAGGCCTGCCCGTGGAAAATTCTGACCGTGTGTACGCGGCATAACTTTTTTGCGGGAGGATGCCCCCATGCTTCGGCATATATATATTTTAGGCACAGGTTGCGTTAAAACATTTTTTTATTTTTTACTAGGTTTTGTTTTGGTATTTGCTTTGCAGGTATGGCATGGTAAGGTCTTACTGTTGTACTGTAATGTTACTTTGTTTTAATGTTAACCACCATTTGCTTAGCAGGTACGCCATTCAGTTGCAGCGCGGATCTATTTATCTTGACAGCAACAGCGTTTGCTCCCACGATACATAAAGCCGTGACTCCAACGCTGTAGGAGGTGATTTCACCACCACAGTTAAAAAAAAGAGCATATATGCCGAAGCATGGGGGCAGCAGGGGCGGAGGAGCGATTTTGCTCCTAATGCCGCGTACATACGGTCAAAATTCCGACGGAGGCCTGCCCGTGGAAAATTCCGACCGTGTGTACGCGGCATAACTTTTTTGCGGGAGGATGCCCCCATGCTTCGGCATATATATATTTTAGGCACAGGTTGCGTTAAAACATTTTTTTATTTTTTACTAGGTTTTGTTTTGGTATTTGCTTTGCAGGTATGGCATGGTAAGGTCTTACTGTTGTACTGTAATGTTACTTTGTTTTAATGTTAACCACCATTTGCTTAGCAGGTACGCCATTCAGTTGCAGCGCGGATCTATTTATCTTGACAGCAACAGCGTTTGCTCCCACGATACATAAAGCCGTGACTCCAACGCTGTAGGAGGTGATTTCACCACCACAGTTAAAAAAAAGAGCATATATGCCGAAGCATGGGGGCAGCAGGGGCGGAGGAGCGATTTTGCTCCTAATGCCGCGTATATACGGTCGAAATTCCAACGGAGGCTTGCCCGTGGAAAAGTCCGACCGTGTGTACGCGGCATAACCTTTTATGCCGCGTACATACGGTCGAAATTCCGACGAAGGCTTGACCGTGTGTACGCGGCATAACTTTTTTGCGGGAGGATGCCCCCATGCTTCGGCATATATGCCCATCATTAGAAGTGGGTGGATGAAGGGAGGTATTCTAATGGTGGGCATACCCACCAATCAATCTCTTTTTTTCGTTCAGCCAATAGGCTGTATGAAAAAAAAGATTACAATACATGTCCAACAAGGACCAGCAACGTACTGGTATGTTGCTGGACTTTGAATGTTTATACCAGAATGATGCCTGCGGGTTTAGGTATCATCTTGGTATCATTCTTTTCAGCCAGCAGCCGGCTTTCATGTAAAAGCAATTCTAGCAGATAATTAGCCTCTAGACTGCTTTTACAAGCAGTGGGAGGGAATGTCCCCCCCCGGATATAAAAAGCGCCATTGGGAAATTGGGAAAGCATTTTATCACACCGATCTTGGTGTGGTCAGATGCTTTGAGGGCAGAGGAAAGATCTAGGGTCTAACCCCCCAATTTTTTTCAAAAAAAGAGTACCTGTCACTACTTATTGCTATCATAGGGGATATTTACATTCCCTGAGATAACGATAAAAATGGTAAAAAAATAAAATATGGAAGGCACAGTTTAAAAATAAAATAAAAAAGCCAAATAAATAATAAAAAAAAAAAAAAAAAAAAAAGCACCGCTGTCCCCCCCTGCTCTTGCGCAAAGGCGAACGCAAGCGTCGGTCTAGCGTCATATGTAAACAGCAATTGCATCATGCATGTGAGGTATCACCGCGAAGGTCAGATCGAGGGCAGTCATTTTAGCAGTAGACCTCCTCTGTAAATGTAACGTGGTAACCTGTAAAGGCTTTTAAATGCTTTTAAAAATGAATGTAGTTTGTCGCCGCTGCGCGTTTGTGCGCAATTTTAAAGCATGTCGTGTTTGGTATCCATGTACTCGGCCTATGATCATCTTTTTTATTTCATCAAACATTTGGGCAATATAGTGTTTTTTAGTGCATTAAAAATAAAAAAAGTGTGTTTTTCCCCCAAAAAATGCGTTTGAAAAATCGCTGCGCAAATACTGTGTGGAAAAAAAAAATGCAACACCCACTATTTTAATCTGTAGGGCCTTTGCTTTAAAAAAATATATAATGTTTGGGGGTTCAACATAATTTTCTTGCAAAAAAAATTTTTTTTTCATGTAAACAAAAAGTGTCAGAAAGGGCTTTGTCTTCAAGTGGTTAGAAGAGTGGATGATGTGTGACATAAGCTTCCTAATGTTGTGCATAAAATGCCAGGACAGTTCAAAACCCCCCCAAATGACCCCATTTTGTAAAGTAGACACCTCAAGCTATTTGCTGAGAGGCATGTTGAGCCCATTGAATATTTTTTTTTTTGTCCCAAGTGATTGAATAATGACCAAAAAAAAAAAAATGTACAAAAAGTTGTCACTAAATTATATATTGCTCAAACATGCCATGGGCATATGTGGAATTACACCCCAAAATACATTCTGTTGCTTCTCCTGAGTACGGGGATACCACATGTGTGGGACTTTTTGGGAGCCTAGTCGCGTACGGGACCCCAAAAACCAAGCACCGCCTTCAGGATTTCTATGGGTGTAAATTTTTGATTTCACTCCTCACTGCCTATCACAGTTTCGGAGGCCATGGAATGCCCAGATGGCACAAACCCCCCCCCCCCAAATGACCCCATTTTGGAAAGTAGACACCCCAAGCTATTTGCTGAGAGGTATGTTGAGTATTTTGCAGATCTCGCTTTTTGTCACAAAGTTTTGAAAATGTAAAAAAAGAAAAAAAAAAAGAAAAAAAAATGTCTTTCTTAATTTTCAAAAACAAATGAGAGCTGTAAAATACTCACCATGCCTCTCAGCAAATAGCTTGGGGTGTCTACTTTCCAAAATTGGGTCATTTGTGGGGGTTTTGGGCTATTTTGACATTTTATGGCCTTCAAAACTGTGATAGGTAGTGAGGAGTGAAATCAAAAATTTATGCCCTTAGAAACCTTGAAGGCGGTGCTTGGTTTTTGGGGTCCCGTACGCGGCTAGGCTCCCAAAAAGTCCCACACATGTGGTATCCCCGTACTCAGGAGAAGCAGCAGAATGTATTTTGGGGTGTAATTTCACATATGCCCATGGCATGTGTGAGCAATATATCATTTAGTGACAACTTTTTGTACATTTTTTTTTTTCTTTTTGTCATTATTCAATCATTTGGGACAAAAAAAAATATTCAATGGGCTCAACATGCCTCTCAGCAAATAGCTTGGGGTGTCTACTTTCCAAAATGGGGTCATTTGGGGGGGTTTTGTGCCATCTTGGCATTTTATGGCCTTCAAAACTGTGATAGGTAGTGAGGAGCGAAATCAAAAATTTATGCCCTTAGAAACCTTGAAGGCGGTGCTTGGTTTTTGGGGTCCCGTACGCGGCTAGGCTCCCAAAAAGTCCCACACATGTGGTATCCCCGTACTCAGGAGAAGCAGCAGAATGTATTTTGGGGTGTAATTTCACATATGCCCATGGCATGTGTGAGCAATATATCATTTAGTGACAACTTTGTGCAAAAAAAAAAAAGTTTGTCATATTCCCGCAACCTGTGGCAAAATATAAAATATTCCATGGACTCAACATGCCTCTCAGCAAATAGCTTGGGGTGTCTACTTTCCAAAATGGGGTAATTTGGGGGGGTTTTGTGCTATTTTGGCATTTTATGGCCTTCGAAACTGTGATAGGTAGTGAGGAGTGAAATCAAAAATTTACGCCCTTAGAAATCCTGAAGGCGGTGCTTGGTTTTTGGGGCCCTGTACGCGGCTAGGCTCCCAAAAAGTCCCATACATGTGGTATCCCCGTACTCAGGAAAAGGAGCAGAATGTATTTTGGGGTGCAATTCCACATATAACCATGGCATGTGTGAGCAATATATCATTTAGTGACAACTTTTTGTACATTTTTTTTTCTTTTTGTCATTATTCAATCATTTGGGACAAAAAAAAATATTCAATGGGGTCAACATGCCTCTCAGCAAATAGCTTGGGGTGTCTACTTTCCAAAATGGGGTCATTTGGGGGGGTTTTGTGCCATCTTGGCATTTTATGGCCTTCAAAACTGTGATAGGTAGTGAGGAGTGAAATCAAAAATGTATGCCCTTAGAAACCTTGAAGGCGGTGCTTGGTTTTTGGGGTCCCGTACGCGGCTAGGCTCCCAAAAAGTCCCACACATGTGGTATCCCCGTACACAGGAGAAGCAGCAGAATGTATTTTGGGGTGTAATTTCACATATGCCCATGGCATGTGTGAGCAATATATCATTTAGTGACAACTTTGTGCAAAAAAAAAAAGTTTGTCATATTCCCGCAACTTGTGGCAAAATATAAAATATTCCATGGACTGAACATGCCTCTCAGTAAATAGCTTGGGGTGTCTACTTTCCAAAATGGGGTCATTTGGGGGGGTTTTGTGCTATTTTGGCATTTTATGGCCTTCGAAACTGTGATAGGTAGTGAGGAGTGAAATCAAAAATTTGCGCCCTTAGAAATCCTGAAGGCGGTGCTTGGTTTCCGGGGTCCCGTACGTGGCTAGGCTCCTAAAAAGTCCCACACATGTGGTATCCCCGTACTCAGGAGAAGCAGCAGAATGTATTTTGGGGTGCAATTCCACATATAACCATGGCATGTGTGAGCAATATATCATTTAGTGACAACTTTTTGTAATTTTTTTTTTTTTTGTCATTATTCAATCACTTGGGACAAAAAAAAAAAATATTCAATGGGCTCAACATGCCTCTCAGCAATTTCCTTGGGGTGTCTACTTTCCAAAATGGGGTCATTTGGGGGGGTTTTGTACTGCCCTGCCATTTTAGCACCTCAAGAAATGAGATAGGCAGTCATAAATTTAAAGCTGTGTAAATTTCAGAAAATGTACCCTAGTTTGTAAACGCTATAACTTTTGCGCAAACCAATAAATATACGCTTATTGACATTTTTTTTACTAAAGACATGTGGCTGAATACATTTTGGCCTAAATGTATGACTAAAATTGAGTTTATTCGATTTTTCTTATAACAAAAAGTAGAAAATATCATTTTTTTTCAAAATTTTCGGTCTTTTTCTGCTTATATCGCAAAAAATAAAAATCGCAGAGGCAATCAAATACCATTAAAAGAAAGCTCTATTTGTGGGAAGAAAAGGACGCAAATTTCATTTGGGTACAACATTGCATGTCCGCACAATTTACAGTTAAAGCAGCGCAGTGCCGAATCTCAAAAACAGGCCTGGTCCTAATGGCCCGAAATGGTCCGGGGCTTAAGTGGTTAAGAATAAGCAACTTTGCATACTTTTAAAATAGTATAAGCAACTTTATGCTTCCCAGATCACATTTTCCTGCATTTAGACATTCCTGCATTATATATAGCAAATTTTGCCACATTTAGGCTCCTTTAAGAGCCGGTCCACACAGGAGCGACTCGTCAGGCGACTCAGCCGCCTGACAAGTCGCGTCCCGTTCTGTACAATTGAACCGTTCTAATAGGAGCGACTCAAGTCGCTCCGACTTAGAAAAAGGTTACTGTATTACTTTGGGGGCGACTTCAGGGTGACTTCCATTGACTTCAATACAGAAGTCATTTTGCAAGTCGCCTCTGAAGTCGTCTGCCGAGTCGCGCGGCAAGTCGTGACGCCCCAGTGTGTACCGGCAATTTAATGTGTTTTACATGTGTTTAGAATAACTAACTGTATCCTGGACGCACAGAACTCAATTTCTCTAAATGCATTTAAACTAACTGCCCCTAAACACAGGCAGGGCTGGTGCAAAGATTTTTGACACCCTAGGCGAAACCTAATTTTGCCACCCCCTTGGCTCCGCCCCTTACCCCACCCCCTTTGCCCTGCTCTTGTAACACATGTGACCCACCTGACCATTACACTGACCCACCTGACCATTACACTGACCCACCTGACCATTACACTGACCCACCTGACCCTTATACTGACCCACCTGACAATTACACTGACCTATCTGACCATTACACTGACCTACCTATTGGCTGCACGCAGCAGATGTGTTCCCGGGACAGCCGGGGACGATCAATCAGGAGAGGAGAGCCAAGCTCACACATGCCTAGAGCTTTACTGGGACAGAGGCCATGGCTGCGCCCTAGGTGGTAGTGCGCCCTAGGCGGATGCCTACTTTGCCTAGTGGTAGAACACAAGTAAACACTCAATGTAAATGGCACCACTGAAAAATCATTACATGCATTTACACATACATATAAACACAGGTATGACAGTTGCCGTGTGAATGATGAATGTGAATGGCCATGCGGCTACACAATTAAACAGCATTTTGCATTTGGCCGACTGTACTGCTGCTGAATACAGCCCATTCAAGTAAATGGACCCAAGCCACTACCACTCTGCAACTAGGTGCAATGCACATAGTTGCGCCGTGGTGGGTCTGCATTTTCAGGGTTAAAACTGCCTGTCAGATACCTCTATAAAGCACAGACAACGGCTGACATACGTATGAACCAATCCAAACATAGACATGCACACCAGTTTCGACTTAAAATGAACACTATATTCACACCTGAGCAAGCATAATCCTAGTGATTTTGAAACATTTTCAGGCGCTGTTCACTGTGCACAAAACTCTGGTGCTGGTTTTCTCAAATATCAGAATAAATTGTATGGAATGATTGATTTTTTTCCCTCAAATCAGTCTGCCGAAGAGCGTCTGCACTGGTCACATACTACCCATAGACATGAGATCGTTTTCCAATCCAGCTGTAATTGACAAAAGCAGTCGGAAATCATGTTGTATAGACATTTTAGTGAAGGTATTTGCTGAGAATTTATTGACATTCGGTAAAGAAGTGAGTGTATCTGTGGATTTTAGAGCTGCAGTAACACAATTATGGAACCAAAGCTCCCACTAGTGTTCCTAGGAAAGCTGTACACCTTCAGAATGCTCCTACAAGTGATATAAAGACTATATAGCTTTTAGGATTATTACACCCAAAATAAATTTCCGAAAAGATGGAAACTGTCAGCTAAGTCGTGTAATATCAAGTTATGGAGACTTTTAATAACAAAATACTTGTGTAGGCTAAACATAGGGCACCAAACTAATTTGTGACAAAAATAATCAGTCCATAAAAGCCCATCAGTAAGGACATAAAAGGAAATGTGTTGAAAAACAAAGTTCAGAAAGGAACAATCAATTTACAATCCAATTGCTCCATGAGTGTCCCCACGTTCCCAATGTTCAGTGCTTCCACCACCGGGTGACACCAGATAAATAAGCCTCTTACCGGATCCTGTGGACCATCATATAATATGGTCAAATGCGCATGTTGCGCAACAATGCAAATTGATTGTTCCTTTCTGAACTTCGTTTTTCAACACATTTCCTTTTATGTCCTTACTGATGGGCTTTTATGGACTGATTCTTTTTGTCACAAATTTGTTTGGTGTCACTTTTATAATTTATGTTTGTCACAAAATAAGTTTAGTGTCATGATATTAACACACAATATGTTTGTTTTAGAAAATACTGATTTAGGATTTAATCACTTGTTTGTTGATTCAGCGCTGCTTCCACACATTATTATATTTTGGCGGTTGGTATCACAAATTGCTTAAGCGGCTGCTCATTTATAACATATATGCTCCAGCGCAGGTTTTCTATATAAATCTTTTAAACATAGGGCACTTGTCTGTGCTTTATGGAATCTATTCTAATGTAACAATGATCTAACATGGCTCCCCAAACCTTTCAGTATGAGGGCCACATTGTATGTTTTACAAATATTCGTGTGCCAGAAAATGCCCATCAGAGCCACTCTTACATCAGCCCCTCCCCCATTAGGGTCCCCATTAGATTCTCTTTACATCAGAGTCCCCACTTACATCAGGGTCACCATTACCCCCCTACAACAGGATCCGCATCAGAGCCCACCTTAGTGTAGCCAGATGCTGGCTAGAGACAAAGAGTAAGTTTAGGACACTGTACTGCAGTTGCTTTCTGTGCACCCACCTGACTATTATGCTGAACAGGTTAACACTATCTCGCCTCCAACAAGCAAGGGTAGTTAACAAGCAGAAGGAGCTCAATAGACTTAGATGCTGACAAAACTGAATTGTGGGAGATGTAGTTGTGTGGCAGGATATTACTATAGAGGTCAATTGGCAACTGAAGTGCAATCCTCAGGAAGAGACTGCTAGGAGGAGGTGTTGCATTTTCCCAGGCTGCAGACTAAAGTACTTCTTCTTGCTGCGGGGAGATGGTAGAGTGAGCACCTCTGCCATTGGGTGCAAACTTGCCTGCTACCACCAGCAACGGGAGGCTGAGGACCAGAGCTCTGAGGATCAAGGTGCTGTGGCCGAAGTACTCTGAGTGCATAGGCAGAAAAATTGCAGACAGTAATGTACCTGGGTCGAGATGTGCTGTATCGCTGGGACTGGTAAAAGACCGCAGCCATGATTGTTCTACTGCTACTGGCAGAGACTGAGACTAGAGAGACTGAACATCTAACTAGCACTTTAAATCACTGCATGCAGACTTTAATGGGACTGTACTTATGTGCACCAAATTAAAGTCTGGCCCCAACACTAGCTGGATTAGGACTCAGAGCTAAGGACTGTATACCAATCAACTGCTTTTCATGGTTTCCCATAGTCAGATGTACCTCTTTAGGAAGCCACATATACCATCATAGTCTTTGCTTAGAGTGCAGGCTAAAGAGGGTATAGGCTACTGGTTGCAGAGGACTTGCTGTGGCATTATTTTGTTTATTGCTACAGTATCGATGTTTGTTGCTGTGTCGACTTTGCTTATTTTTTTGCAGTATTCTTTCTAAGCTGCTACAGTCTAGAAATTCCACTGATCAGTGTACTGTGAGTAAATGAATGCTTTAATTTTGTAATTGATGCACGTTTCCATTTACCTTAAACTGTGTGAATATATGATTTACCGCACTGCTCCCCTATCCCACCCAGTTGTGTGACAATAGCAAATGAATATTCTCTATCGCCACACTGATCCTCCTCCTTGAGACCCGTCACCCGATTGGCTGAAAGGACAGGCCTAGGAGGAGGAGGGAGGAGCCGCACGGCGGAAACCGCCATGATGCAGGAGAGGACACAGGAGTCTCCAGACATGTACATGTATTTTGCACATCGTAAACTGGGCCTTTTCTGCTCATGCCTTGGCTGGTAAAACCCTGTATGAAGGGGGGCTTGGCCACGGCATGAGATCGAGTGGATGTGCCTGAGCTGAGCTCCATCCAACCCGCTCTATTTCACCGCTCCTGCAGCAGCTAACCGGAGAAAAACCTCACCTAGAGAGATGTTACTGAAGCAGAGACAATCCACGCAGCCTCAGTGTACTCCCTGACTCCGATCCAGCTCCCTGGATGTTTATTTCACTGGCGACTGCCAGTTTCGTGAGACCCGATCCAAGATGGCGCCAATCCCCTCACCGAGGCTGCTCTCCACCATACCTCATTCCCCCTCTTCACCGTGCTCCCACAGTAGCTCAGCCAGCGGCCTGGATCCGGAAGAGGTCCTAAACGCTAGTGGCTTGGCCGCATGTGGGGCCTCCTTAATCCCTCCACCTCACCTTCTCCCTCCGCGGTTCAGCCAGGGGCCTGGATCTATGAGAGGCCCTGGGGTACAGTGATTTGAGGTCCCACATCTTGTCCCTCCCCACAAGGGCAGATCTGAAGGGTTTTTGGCACAGATGGAAAAAGCCCTTAGACAGGACATTAAAGCCCTGCAAGCAGATATAGGTCACATAGGGGGTAGAGTACAGGCTCTGAAAGCATCAGTAGAAGATATTACCCCTATCCTGCAGGTTCTGCAGACACATTGCAAAGTACAAGATCAATGAATTGACTCTTTGCTAGATCAACTAGATGATGTGGAAAATCGCAGCTGCAGAGTCAACATTCGCATTAGGGGTCTGCCAGAGGCTACGGCACCTAGGGACCTAGTCCCCACCCTTCAAGGAGTTTTACAGCAGATCCTGGGCCGGGACGCACCCGACTACATTGAAATAGATCGTGCCTATAGAGCCCTAAGGACCCCCTCCGATGACCCGGACAAACCATGAGACATTTGTAAGCTTCATAAGTATTTGCTGAAGGAACGTATCATGTACCATGTCAGGGGGGTCTGCCATGTGGACTCTGATGGAGCTAAGCTGTCCCTATTTTTTAACCTTTCCAGGTGCACACTGATGTAGCAAAGAGCCCTCAAAACACTATTAAAAGTATTGCAGGAGGCCCACCTGATCTATCGTTGCGGCTTTCCATTCAGCCTTTCTTTCACTAAAGATGGTCACCAGGTCACCCTACAGAATAAAGCTGATCTGCCTCAATTTCTCTCTCACCTTGGGCTGCCTTCCATGGACATCCTGGACTGGAGTAGCTCCTCAGATTCCTGTCCCGGCTCGCTCACAGGCATGGCAACCAGTACGCCGCAGGCACCAAAACAAACCTTGCAATAGCTCCACTCGCTCTGCCGGGCAGAAGCCTTCTTCCTCAGCAACATTCTGAGTGACTGTCTTTGACTTTGTTGAATTTTTTCCTCCCCCTTTAGGGTTGCTGTTGCTGCTGCCGACAACCTGCACGCACATCCAATTCCAGATGTGCCCTTTCGCTGGACTGGGCCACCAGCTGGGTTCTCGCCTGATGCTTTCCCACTAACCCCAATAGGTGAAGTCTTTTGAGTTATGTTTCCCGGTTGGCGAAAACTGCGGTGCACTGCCTATCTTCACCTTTTTCGGCCAGGTGGTGACCCCTGCACCGTCGTTATTAGTGTCTTTTGATCGCCCTCCGGGCGTTCTGTTTTCTGTATGTTATGTTTTATTGATGATTTTTGGTTCTTATTTATGTTCTTTGTCTCCTCAGCACTCTGTTTTCTGGGTCAGATCACCGCAAGTCTCTCTCCCTGCCACCCCTGGGTCCCCGGTAGTCTCCCTAGCATCGGGAACTAACGTCCCAAAAGAAGCCCTGCTGGCCCATATCACAGTTCTCCCAAAGGAAGGGAAGGACCCTACTGCCCCAAGTAGCTATAGACCGATCTCGCTGTTGAATACTGAAATCAAAATTCTGGCGAAGATCTTAGAATCGATTGAAGCCCATCCTACCGACGGTAATACACTCGGACCAAACAGGATTTATAGCAGGGAGGGAGGCTAGGGACAATTCCAACGGGGCGATTCAGCTGATTAGGGAAATTAACAAAAGGCCGGTCCACCCTGCCTTCTACTGTCTACTGATGCCGAGAAGGCTTTTGACAGGGTGGACTGGTCATACCTTCAAGCCGTGTTATCTAGGCTGGACCTCGGCCATAATATGCTTAGGTGGATAGGGTTATTGTATAGATCTCCAGAGGCTCGGGTCAGGCCCGCAGAGCCGGTACAAGGGGGAGCAGAAGGGGCGGATGCCCTGGGCGGTAAAATTTATTGGGGGCGCAGTGAAGTGTCCTCAGGGCCGGCGCTACCGCTAGGCGAAATAGGCACTGCCGCCTAGGGTTTAGCCATGGCCGCTGGCTTCTCTATTCTCCGCCAGATGACATCTCCCGAGCAGGGGCGGATAGACCAAAATAAACATCTGTGCAGAGTGCGTGGTGGCACCGCCCCAGCCAGGATGCAGCTCAGAGTCAGTGCAGCTAATCAGATGGCTCAAGGAAGGAAGGCGGGACCAATGGGCGGTTATGATCCTTCTCCCTTCCCCTCCCGGCTGCTCAATGTAATTTTTCCTCCTCCCCAGGGGTTACTCCAGCACCTCTTCCCCTCCCTTCCCGTCCAGGTCCGATTCTGTAACTCGCCCGCAAGTATTCCTGGCTCCTCCCTCGGCTCACCCGGGCACCTCGGCTCCGCCCCTCCCCAGTCCGGCTCTGAGTATGGAGCTCGCTCCCGGGTATTCCTGACTCCTCCTCCGGCTCACCCCAGTGCCCCTCCCTCCCAGCTTGGCTCCTGAGTATGGAACTTGCTCCCGAGTATTGCTAGCTCCTCCTCCGGCTCAATCCTAATGCCTCAAGCTCCGCCCTCCCTCCCCAGCTCGGCACCTGAGTATGGAGCTCGCCCCCAGGTATTCATGGCTCCTCTCCGGACACCTCAGCTCCGCCCATTCCTCCCTGGGCCGGCTTCCGAAGGTTCCTGAGTGTGCTCTCCCGCCCCAGCAGCACATCTGACCCGGGGTCCCATCAATCTTCAAGTCCTCCTCCTTCTCTCCAGGGAAGGATGCTGGGGATGTCAGGACCAATCAGGCTCTGCCAGGATCTGCCTTCTTCTCTAGTACCCAGGATGAAGAAGAACCAGGAGCTGCTCCATGCTGTCAAGACTGAGGACCTGGGCACCATGGTGCAGAAGCTGCTGCAGTGACCCAAGGCAGGTAAAGCATACATACATACCTACCTACTCTGTTGATGAGTTTAATGGGATCAGTCATTAGATGAGATTAGAGCTGGGAGGGGGGGGTGATGGGTGATCAGGACAGGACAGGGCTGGGGGCAGGGGTGGACTAACCATTTTGGCACTTGAACACTGCCCGGGTTCCCCATTACCACTGGAGTCCCAGAGCCCAGTGCCGGAACAAGGCACTTGGCTCCACTAATTCACCTCCTACGTTGGGTGAGAATACACTGCAAGGGATTACATTGGGGGATTTATACGGGGGGGATTACACTGCAGGGAGTACACTAGGGGGATTTACACAGTGAGGGTGGGATCATACTGGGGGGGGTGGTTTACTCTTTGGTATGTGTTAACCACTTCAGCTCCAGAAGGTTTTACCCCTTTAATAAACAGGCCATTTTTTGCGATACCGCGCCGCGCTGCTTTAACTGACAATTGCACAGTCGTGCGATGCTGTACCCACATACAATTTATGTCCTTTTTTCACACAAATAGAGCTTTCTCTTGGTGGTATTTGATCACCTCTGTGGTTTTTATTTTTTACGCTATAAACAAAAAAAAGAGCGACAATTTTTGCATTATTATTTCAGGCTGGGTTCACACTATACGACACGACTTTCATCCTACTTTGCTCTGCGACATCTGTCCTACATTGGTCCGACATTGGTCCGACATTGGTCCGACATCCATCCGACATTCATGAACAGGATACTACTTTGATCCGACATTGTGCTAGTCTGACTTGTCCTTTGACCAATCAAAACAATCCCAGGGTGAGATAAATTCCTTTTACTGCTGCTGTAATCACAATGTCGGATGCCAAAGTCGTATGGTTAGGACAAGGATCCGACTTTGATCCGACTTCAATGATAGTCAATGGGCTGAAGTAGGATCAAAGTCGGACAGAAGTAGTACAGGGAGAATTTTTAATGTCGGACCGACATGTGTCGGACCAGTTAAGACGGCTCCCATAGGGAAACATTGATTTTCACACGTCATGCGACATGAGCTCCTAATGTCGGAGCGTTTGTCGGACAAGTGTGAACCAGGCCTCAAAGTGCCTCCAATAAAAATACATATAATTAAAATGTGTGAGTGAACTCTGTTTCTATCGCATTAAACCTAATTGAATTTGTATTGTTTTAAAGGGGTTGTAAAGGTTTGTTTTTTATTTTCTAAATAGGTTCCTTTAAGCTAGTGCATTGTTGGTTCACTTACCTTTTCCTTAAATTTCCCTTCTAAATATTTGTTTTCTTTGTTTTCTTTGTCTGAATTTCTCACTTCCTGTTCCTCCTCAGTAAGCTGTTCAGTAAGCTGTTCTGGCTGACTCAACACCACTCGGATGATGGTGTGAAGTTTAGTGAGGAGAAACAGGAAGTGAGAAATTCAGACAAAGAAAAAAAACATTTAGAAGGTAAATCAAAGGAAAAGGTAAGTTAACCAACATTGCACTAGCTTAAAGGAACCTATATAGAAAATAAAAAACTAACCTTTACAACCCCTTTAAGTATATTCTTGTTTTAAAACGACATTGATTCTTTCTTAAAAACGTGACAGGGCGGGGGCACAGTTTGCCATCTTCGCCCTGGGCACCAAATGACCTTGTCCCAGCAATGGGTCAGGGAGAATGGAACTCTCTCTGGCCCCTTCCCCATACGGAATGGGACAAGGCAGGGATGTCCCCTGTCCCCACTCATCTTTGCCCTAACACTTGAACCTTTGCTAAATATGATTCGGCTAAATCCTAACATTAAGGGATTCAGAGTGGGGACGTTAGAAAATAATCTGTCAGCGTATGCAGACGATGTTCTATTTTTCTATTTCATGCAGCCGATCCACTGATCTCCGTTCCTAATATCATGGCTGAGCTACAAAAATTCCATTCACTGTCAAATTTTAAAAATCAGCTATAGTAAGTCAGAGATTCTCCCTCTTGTTCCTTCAGATTTGTGAATTCAACTGCGAGCCTTTTTCTTTTACATGGTGTCGCTCATCCTTAAAATACTTGGGCATTTATCTCCCAGTCATATTTTCACAATTATACACTAGTAACTATGCCCCTTTGCTCTCCACAATCAAAGCAGACCTACTAAGATGGGACCGTACCACTTTTCTTCCTGGATGGGCCGAATCAGTATATTGAAGATGAATGTGTTGCCAAGAGTTATTTTGCACCTTCAGATGGTGCCCATATTGTTGCCCAGATCGTTCTTCTCTGCCCTCAACAGTCTGTTTTAAGAATGTATCTGGTATGCGCGGAGCCCCCGTCTGGCCTTGCTCACCTTGCAGCGTCCTAAGAGGTTGGGGGGACTAGGGGTACCATCCATCTGGAAATATTATGAGGCGATAGCTCTGCAGTGGATATTAGACTGGCATCATCACGTTACTACTAATTCTTGGGTCCCCCTCAAGAAATTTTTGTCTGGCTGTAACTTGTCCCATGCCCCTTGGCTCTCCCGGGAATGCCGGGGCCTTTCGGATCTCGTGTCCCGTTACTGCCCATGTGCAGAAACTGTGGGATGCTTTGAATGCACAGGGGCTGCTGTCTCCACCTGTATCCCCACTCGCACCCCTAGGGGCTTCCCCTGGTTCATTCCTGGGGAACACCTCTCTTACTTTCGCACATGGGCAAGAGATGGGGAGGTACGATGTGGAAGGTTCATACATGATCAGGGCCTTGTCTCTTTGGACTGGCTCTGTGCTCAGTTTGGCCTATTCCCGATGGATGATTAGCATTATAGACAGTTACATCTTTTTGTTCATAGTCTACCTCAAGCCATTAGACGGAGACTCAATTGGATCACCTATATAGCCTTGCCTATGAGAGTTCTGTGGACACAAAGATGCAGGAGAATGGCTTTAAGCTATTGAAGCGGTGGTACAGAGCTCCTGCCACCTTGACCAGGATTTATCGGGCAACCCCGGATGTCTGTTGGAGCGGTTGCGGGCTTCAGGGCACCTATTTACAAATATGGTGGGAGTGCCTGAGGCTTAGGCCTTTTTGGCAGGATATTAGAGCCCATATAAAGGTAATAATAATGGATATCGAAATGAATGATTCTCCCTTGGAGTTTTTGCTTTACGTGTCATCCATCTCTCTCAGTATTTACCGTAAATCGGTTCCGCCCCATCTCCTAAATGGAGCCAGGCATCTGATCCCCATCCATTGGAAGTCAGCCCATATTTCTGGACGGGCTGATTGGATCGGTCTGGTCAATAACATGGCAGCAGAGAAGTGGGTGGCAACTTGTAAGGACAGACATGAGAAGTTTTGAAGTGTTTGGGCTACCTGGATACATTATACCTCTAGTGCCCTACAGGCACCCTAGCCTCATACCTATGGACCCTATTTGTCTCTATCTTCATTACCGGGGACCAGAACTGAATTGACTTAGTATAATGCTATCGCAGATTAAGGTGGGCTTGCTAAAGAGCCCTAGAACACTTTTTATACCATTAATTCTGATCCTGGTTATAGTGCTGACTGTGTTTGTTTTATTTAAAGGTTGGTATTGTTGTTTATCAAATGTATAGCCTATTCCCCTCCCCCCCCCCTTTTCCCTTGCCTCCTTTACCTTATACCCCTTCTCAGACTTCCTACATCCCCTCATATCCTATTTCCATTCCATGTCACATTCTGTGGTATTTAGCTCATGTTTGTTACGATAGCTCAAAAAAAACACACAACCCCTAGTTTCACTAGGGAGTAAAATTGTGGAATTATATGATATTCGCAACTGCATGCACCAATGAGCTCTTGATGTTAATTTTGAATGTTTATGATTTATGGCCTGTTGCCCCTTTGGGCGCTTTTCTTTGTAGCGCCCTGCTCCCAATGACTGGGGCGCTATGTTCAATTTAGAGGGTATCTGAGCCAATAGTTAGGCTCAGATGTACATAATTCATGTTAACTTAGCCTCTGTTCCAGCTATGGCTGTGTTGGGCAGACTTCCCACTGTTTGCCTGTAGGTGGCGTTACCACCCCACGCCAATGTGGAAGACTGACAAGCCAGAGTGTATTGGGTAACTTCCCCCAGGAACAGTTCAGTGGGCGTGGTCTACCCGCTGAGCATGCTGGGGAAGGGCACTTAAGGGGCAGACGCCATCTTAGGGAGTCCTTCGTCCCCTCACGGCCCTCCTGGCGTGAGGGGTATATTTGTGATTTTTGGCCTCGGAACCATGCTGATCCGAGGCCGCAACTTCAACCAGTAGGCCCAGTTATGCTGACTGGGTCTGCACCTCGAAGGTGATCCTGGGCTGTCTGTCCTGAGGGAGGAAGCCACTCAATGGAGGAAACCAGGGCAGGACCTGTCCTGGAAAAGACCAAGCGGAAGGCTGGTGTCTTGAGGAGGGCCTGGTAAATCTATTGGAGGATGCACTGCAACTAAATTTACCTTACAGTCTGCCGGGTCGGCTTAAAGGCTCTTGACTGTTTGGCTGGAAGTTCGGGTGTTGAGTCCTGTGGCAGAGGATCCCGGATTATCCAATTCTGTGCATCGCCAGTCTGTGGCAGAGACTGGTCCTGATATTGTTCGTGCATCATTCCGGCTGCTAGGCGAGGTGAGAGGGGCCTAGCCGGGTGAGCAATATCCACTCCAGGGAGAATGGTGAATGACTGTATATTTGAGTTCTCCCCAGTGATCTGCACCGTGTGCCTGAACCTACCCCTTCCCTTCACCTTTCTATAGGTTATATTTTCCTTTTTGCATAAACATAACTGTATAAGGTTTTACATCGTGTGTGGACATTGGCGTTTCTACAGACTTTCTTCCCCTAGACAACGAATACTGAGGTAACGTGCAGGCCCAAAATTAAACCAGCAGATCCTACGGGGGGGGGGGGGGGGTAGTGCTACATCTTTTTATTACTTATTGTATGTTTTTGAAAACCAAAATAAAGATTATTCAAAACCCTGTATGAATTTCCTGCCTTGTTCAGGCATCCAGAAAGCAAGATGACAGCGACTAACAGGTTGCCATGGGTAGTCAAGACACTCTAAAGCCCTGTACACACGATAGGTTTTACCGATGAAAACAGTCCAATGGACTTTTTTCATCGGACAAACTGATCCTGTGTGGGCCCCATCAGTCTTTTTTCCATCGGTGTTTAAAAATAGAACATGTTTTAAATTTATCCGATGGTTAAAAAACCGATAGCAAATTACTATCGTCTGTGGGGAACTCCATCGGATAAAAAAACCCACGCATGCTCAGAATCAAGTCGACGCATGCTCAGAAGCATTGAACTTCATTTTTCTCGGCTCATCGGAGTGTTTTACGTCAACGCATTTGGAACGGTCAGTTTTTTGACTGATGGTGTGTAGGCAAGACTGATGAAAGTCAGCTTCATCGGTTTTCCGATGGAAAAATCCATTGGTTAAAAAACCATAGGAAATCCGATCGTGTGTACAGGGCTTAAAGGTGTCTGTTACAACTTTCCCTGTGCAAGGATTCCCTACTCTAACAATGTCAAGCTTTTTCCTTGCAGGACCAGTCAACTGGCCAATTTAACCCTCTTCAAACAATTCCAAAAAAGAAGATGCGGATGAGGAAGATCTTTGAACAGGTTTTTGTACCTCCATTTCTAAGGCTGCTAGGATGCCCAAAACAGAGGTATCTGCAATGCAAGCATTTTAGCATTTACAAAGGAGCACATTGCTTTTTTCCTATGATGCTTGAGCTAAAAGCTCATTCTTGAAGAGGGGTGCAAATCGAACAGAAGGACAGAGCAGCAGAATGTCTTAGTGGTCAGCACCTTGCAGTACTGAGTAGCTCAAGTTCAAAACCCAACCAGGATAACTTCTACCTGCACTGTGCATTGCCGACCGCCGCACGCAGATGTACGTCGACAGAATGGCACGGGTAGGCACATGGGCGTACCTGTACGTCCCTTTAAGTTTGCTGCCCAGCGGACGCGCGCCGCGTGCCTCGTGAGCACGTTTGTGGGTCCCGGGAACTCGATGTTCCCGGGCGGCCCGCGATTGTGGTCGGCAAAGGCAGAACAGGGGGATGCCTTTGTAAACAAGGCATTCCCCTAGTCTGCCTAGTGACATGTCACTGATGGCTGTTCCCCGTGATCGGGAACGGTCATCAGTGATGTGTCACGTGTAGCCACGCCCCCTAACAGTAAGAATCACTCCCTAGTACTGACTTAACCCCTACAGCGCCACCTAGCGGTTAACCCCTTCACTGCCAGTGTCATTTTCACAGTAATCAGTGCATTTTTATAGCACTGATCGCTGTAAAAATGACAATAGTCCCAAAAATGTGTCAAAGGTGTCCGATGTGTCCGCCATAATGTCGCAGTCACGATAAAAATCACTGATCGCCGCCATTACTAGTAAAAAAAAAAATAATAAAAATGCCATAAAACTATCCCCTATTTTGTAGGCACTATAACTTTTGCGCAAACCTTTTAATAAACGCTTATTGCGGTTTTTTTTTACCAAAAATATGTAGAATAATACGTATCGGCCTAACCTGAGGAAACGTTTTTTTTTTAGGGCTGTTACCGATTTTTTTAATCGACTAATTTCGATTAATTATACCGCACATACAGATCCAACTACTTTTAGCCACATCTCTCCCCACTGTAATATATCCACATCTCTCCCCACTGTAATATATCCACATCTCTCCCCACTGTAATATATCCACATCTCCCCCACTGTAATATATCCACATCGATCTCCCCCCCACTGTAATATATCCACATCTCCCCCCCCCACTGTAATATATCCACATCTCCCCCCCCCCACTGTAATATATCCACATCTCCCCCCACTGTAATATATCCACATCTCCCCCCCCCCACTGTAATATATCCACATCTCCCCCCCCCCACTGTAATATATCCACATTTCCCCCCCACTGTAATATATCCACATCTCCCCCCCCCCCCACTGTAATATATCCACATCTCCCCCCCACTGTAATATATCCACATCTCCCCCCACTGTAATATATCCACATCCCCCCCACTGTAATATATACACATCTCCCCCCCCACTGTAATATATACACATCTCCCCCCCCCACTGTAATATATCCACATCTCCCCCCCCACTGTAATATATCCACATCTCCCCCCCCACTGTAATATATCCACATCTCCCCCCACTGTAATATATCCACATCTCCCCCCCACTGTAATATATCCACATCTCCCCCCACTGTAATATATGCACATCTCCCCCCCACTGTAATATATACACATCTCCCCCCCACTGTAATATATCCACATCCCCCCCCACTGTAATATATCCACATCTCCCCCCCCCCCCCCCCACTGTAATATATCCACATCTCTCCCCACTTTATATAGGACGATTGTCTGTTTGCTTAGTCTAAAGCCCCGTACACACGGTCAGACTTTTTGCCAACAAACTTCATTTTGAGCAAGTTTGACAAAAAATCTGACCGTGTGTACGCTCCATCGGACAAACTTTTTTGGTTTTCATCAGACAAAAGTTCGGTCTGCAAACGGACAAACTTTTGGCCAAAAAAAGTCCGATGGAGCAAAGTCCGACCGTGTGTACAGAAAACCATCAGACTTTTGTCCGATGGACAAAACAAATAATGTTAAAATCAACCAACAATAGCAGAAGTTGACCAAAGGGTGGCGGTAAAGAGCAGAAAAACCACGTGATGTTGGAAAAAATTTGGGAAAGTTTGCAGAAAAGTCCTGTGGTGTGTATGCTATGGGTGTGCGTTCGGACAAAAATCCACGGAAAAGTCTGATGGAAGTCCGACCGTGTGTACGAGGCTTTAGTCTTACCAGAACGACACAAGCAGGCAGACCCGTCCTTCTGTATCCACAAGCAGTTGAGGCGGGTGACGATGATGTCAGTGCGCCGCTCTAGGGGAGGGAGGCTGCCGCCGGGTGTACCAAGATGGCCGCCGCCCTGGAGCTAGGCCAAAGCCGTGGCCTTTCCTATGGGCAAGGTAGCGGAGCTCAGACGGAAGACCTGGAAGCCGGCGGAGAGGTGAGTACCAATCATAATAATTTTGATCGATCAAAGAAATTAACGATCGAGTAATTAATTGTTAATTTCCGCAGCCCTAGTTTTTTTCATATATTTTTTGGGGATATTTATTATAGCAAAAAGTAAATATTGCATTTTTTTTCAAAATTTTCGCTCTCTTTTTTTTTTTTTTTAATAGCGCAAAAAAAAACTGCAGAGGTGATCAAATACCACCAAAAGAAAGCTCTATTTGTGGGGAAAAAAGCACGTCAATTTTGTTTGGGAGCCACGTCGCACGACCGCGCAATTGTCAGCTAAAGCGACGCAGTGCCGAATCCTAAAACAGTGGCCTGGTCTTTGACCAGCGAAATGGTTCGGGGCTTAAGTAGTTAAGGCACTTATGGGGAAGAGGTTTTTGAGCATATTGAGTCACCTGTTTGGTTCACGTGGCTTCATCAGCTTAGGCGTATACATGGAGTTGTCATTGGAGGATGTTGTGTCCTTCAGGGGTATACTCAATCAGGATGATAGGGTGTGTCCTGGGGGGTGTAGCATCTTCTGGTGGTAGCCTTGTGTTGGACTTGTCCCTAAGGGGTATATCTATCTGCAGTTGCAGCCTGGGAGCCTGCCTTAACCCTTGCCTCTTTCCAATGAAATGGAAATTTGGATGAAGAATATTAATTCTATCCTAAAGAATAAATCTGACAAGTGGGACAATCTGGTCTGCATTGCAAGAGTTTAAACTGCTCCCTTCAAGGGCTAGCTTTATCTTGATAGCAAATACCTGGAGACGATTCTACAAGTAGAACAATCTTGTCTGCATTGCAAAAGTCTAAACAATTAAAAAAAAAAACAATTATCTAAACCCCTTAAAGGGCTAGCATGAATTGATAGCAAATAGCTGGGAATAATTGTACAGTGGGACAATCTTGTCTACACTGTGAGAGTCTAGCAGTCCCCTTAACTACTTCAATACAGAGCACTTTCACCCCCTTCCTGCGCAGGTCATTTTTCAGCTTTCAGTGCTGTCGCACTTTGAATGACAATTACATGGTCATGCAACACTGTACCCAAATGATTTTTTTATCATTTTCTTCACACAAATAGAGCTTTCTTTTGGTGGTATTTAATCACCACTGGGTTTTTTATTTTATTTGAAAAAAAAGAAAAAACATTTTGAACGTTTTTCTTCAGCAAGTTTGTCGGCAAATTTTTTAAATAAGTAATTTTTCTCCTACACTGATGTGCGCTGATGAGGCTGCATTGATGGGCACTGATAGGTCGCACTGATGGACATTAATGAGGTTGCACTGATGAGGCAGCACTGAAGGGCACTGATGGGGTGGCAATGATGAGGAGGCACTAATATGCAGCACTGATATACAGCAGTGCTGGGCACTGATAGGCGGCACTGATAGGTGACACTGGGTACTGATAGGTGGCATTGATGGGCGGCACTGATGGGCAGGCATGGATGGGCAGGTACTGATTGGCATAACTGATGGGCACAAACTGGAGTCACTGATGGGCACAGAGTGGCATTACTGATGGGCAATGTTGGGGCCGCATTGATCAGTGCCCTGATTACCTTTACACGTTTTTCCTGTGAGGAGATGCCGCTTATCAGCTCTCCTCACCTCACAAGCCAGTGGACCGCCCCTGTCAGGAAGTTGTTTTGCCAGTAGAACTCAACGGTTGGGAAGTTAGTTGGAACATTCTGGTTTTCTGGCCAGCTCTTTCATGCTCCCTTTGCCTTTTATCACCTGACAGCAGGTGTTTTAGTCTCCAGTGAGGCTGAACAACATCACAGTGGTGTCCTATATTAGGGGGCAGGTCAGAACCTACAGGGTCAGTCCACTGAGAAGAGGTAGAGATGACTGTGATCCGGGTGGAGTAGAATCTTCCTTATCATCTCTTTTGAGTCCACATAGAATTTCTGGGAAGAATCCATATTCGGTGGCCCAATTGTGCAATAAGTGGTTCCTACTTCCAGGTTCCCCCAAAGTGATTTTATCTCCGAACAAGTTTTTAGAGTTAGATCTGGTAGCATCTCCTTACTGTTACAAGCTGGGAAGCTTTTCCCTAGGGGCCTGGGCCAAGCCCTGGGTGCGGATTCTGTGTCAGATCAGAAAAGGTCTCATAAACCATATGCTTTCCAGTTTGATCCATATACAGTTTCTTTTTTTTTTTGGGGGGGGGGGTCTGTTGCTAAAGATTGTCCATTTTTGCAGTAATTCCCTATTGGCCAAACAGTTCTTGGTTTCTGCCTTGGTATCCATGACCGAATATAATTGATATTGCTCAACTGTCTATCTATCATTAGCAGCGGTGTATAGAATGAAGGGCGTTCTTGCAGGCTATTTCCTTTTTTCTTTTTGGGCCTTTTTCCTGCCACGCATGCACAGTTGTGACTATTATGTTAGTCAATGACGCGCTACTGTAGATTGTTGTCATCCATCCCGTTTCTTTGTGCGCATGCACCTTTTTCTTCTCTGCTCTCGTGAGATTTCAAATGTTCTTTTGATCACGCTAATGCTGTGTGGCATCTATTTGTCGTAGGCGCCATTGCGTCATCACGCACCGTCTCCGGGCCGCGCATTCGCTAATTGAAGCCACAGCCCCTGGGTCTAACACCTCTGACGGCACTACTTGCGTCATTGTATCACCGCCCACTCTCAGATTTCAATTCTGCACAGCTGTGACTCGAGTCTCACTGCGCAGAAGCGCTCCTGGTAAGCCTCTATATATAGTCCAGTTTTCTCACTGCACAGTGTCACTGCTGACGCTTGATGCGTGGACCTATATACTAAGCCGCCCTCAACTTCAGGTATTATAATATGCTTGTCTTGAAAAAAAAGCTTTACTATCCCAATGTCCCTCTGTTATTATTAGTTGATACCTATTTAGGGTTTATAGTCGCTGTTTATTATATTAATTATACTTTATTACTTTTCTCAGCAATCAGCAATACTATTATGTAGTCTTATATAGACACTATTGTTTTTGCGGCTATCTATATATTTTAGTCAGAACAGGGGGTTTGTTTGTCACTCAATTGGCTATTTGCCCCCTGACCGACATCAATTATTTAATTATTTAATCGTTATAACAATACTATAGGATTGCTGCTTCACCAAAGTATAGTATTTTTGTTAATAATTCATGGCATATACAATATCATTTTTCTAATAGAATTTTAAATATATTACATGTCCCTTTTTCTTTGTAGAAATCACAGTACCCCACCACCATTCTATTTTTGACCATTCGTGGCCATTTGGGGGCTGACTACTTGTCCTATTTGGATACAGCGATTTTCTGACAGGCGGTTTTTGGGACCTCTTTTACTTTTACCTGTTTTTTGCGCTGGCTTCACCTTTTACGTGGGGTTTTCACCAACATACACCCGAATATGAGGCTACGATCCATTGCCTTCAATCTTTGAGCTACAGACAGCAGCAATTCCATTATCATTTTTGACATCAGGTTATATTTATTTTTTCATTTTCTTGATTGATGGCATTTCTTTGCATGTCTTTTGCTTTATGTTGCTCAGATCTGCCTTTTTGCTCTCAACGATGCTCACCCTTGGTCCTTGACTCTATGTTTACCTACTCTCTTTTGTACTCTCCTGTTATAGATATATATTATGCTCCAGGAAGGAATGCCCCTGAGGAAAGGATGATATCCTGAAATGTGTCGGGCGAAACCTTCATTTTGGAGACACCATCTATGTCAATTTACAACTATTGTAACTGTTCTTGTTCCTTTTGATATTGTTTTTATCGATTAGTCAATTCCAATGTTGTTCACATTATTAACTTTTTATATCATTGAATAAATTATATTTCTACATACCTATATTTGGTTGCCTGTAAAATCCCAACCCTTTGAGGGGGACCCCCTTTTTTCTGTATGTTTAGATACGGGATGTTGGCAACACTTTAGTCCATTTTTGGTGAAACATTTTCTAAGTGGTTCCTGCCTTTGATCCTGGGGTATCGGATTAAAATCCTTTCTTTTGGATGAGATCTTCTGTTGTAGAGAGCAATATTCCACTCTTGTTCATCTCTTCCAGTTTCTCATCCTGGCAGGAAAAGACTGATCAGGCTTGGCTGTTGTTTCTCTAGTATCTATAAATCCTATAAAAGTATTTGAATAGAGCTTGTTCAGTTTGGACTGCTTTGTTTTCTTTGCTTTAAGTGGTTGTTAAGTCAGAAGGTATTGTATCCTAATGCATTCTATGCATTAAGATACAAAACCTTCTGTATGCAGCAGCTGCCTCAACACTCCCTAATATTTACCTCAGCCCCACCTCTCTCCAGCAATGTCCATGAGTGCCACAGCCATCTGGGTCTCTTCTCCTGATTGGCTGAGACACAGCAGCTGGAGCCATTGGATTCATCTGCTGTCAATCAAAGTCAGTTAGCCAATCAGGAGAGAGAGGGGAGGGGCCAGACCGGAGTGCCGTGTTTGAACGGACACAGGGAGCTGTGACTCGGCTCGGGTGACCCCATAGCAAGCTGCTTGCTATGGGGGCACTCAGCAGGAGGGAGAGGCCAAGAGAGCCAAAGAGGGGCCTGAGAAGAGGAGGATCTGGGCTGCCATGTGCAAAAGCACTGCACAGAGCAGGTAAGTATATTATGTTTGTTATTTTTGACAAAAAAAAACAAGACTTTACAATCACTTTCAGTCCTCTGGTCAGATGCATTCCGGACTTCAACTGATCCTAAAGCTCTCTTAGAGGGCAGATCTCTGCAGTGCCTTTCATATCCAATGTCTCATGGGTAGACTATCCCTTACTCATCCAAAACTTGAAGGGGTCTGCATCTGAGACTCGAAGGAGAGCCAATACTCTCTGTCGGATTTACTACTTGCCCTGGACTTCCTTGCCGACTCTAGATGAGACCTCTTTGCAGTCCAGCATGGGTAAAGACTGAGCTATGAAGACATGCACTCTAATGCCTTGTACACACGATCGGAATTTCCAATGGACTTTTTTCATCGGAAATTCCGATAGTGTGTGGGCCCCATCTGACTTTTTTCCATCGGTGTTTAGAAATAGAACATTTATTTTTCTCCGATGGAAAAAAAACGATAGGAAATTCCTATCGTCTGTGTGCAACTTCGACGGAGAAAAAACCCACACATGCTCAGACTGACTTAGGAGACGGGAGCGCTCGTTCTGGTAAAACTAGCGTTCGTCATGCTGCAAATTATTGCATTGTTTAATGTAGCGTATTCTTTTCTTCTTTCTAATGCTAGAATAAAGATGTTTTTTTGCTGCTAATATTCACACAGAGTTCTGACAAACTTATTTCTTTATTGTTTCTTGTGATCTCATGAATATTCGTATTTGATTTTAAAGCCAGATCTCAAAAATGTTTGTTTTGTTTTTTTGTTGGTGATTTGTATCAAGATCTCCTATTTATTTTTTTTGTGGGGTTTTAATATTTTCTGGTGATTTCCATTTTTATTTTCTGGTCAAGTTACCCCAATAACATTATTATCTTGTATTTTGTTACCTCAAAGAGGTTGGTTGGTGTCCCTTGTTAATTACACATTGTATTTATGAAATGTAGCTGCCTACTCACAAACAAACTGTCTTTTTTATGAAAAACACATAGGCAAGTGTAACGACAGGGGTTAAAGTCGTCTAAATATAGTCCATTCCCGAACACACAGCAGCTACCAGACACTCCAACCAGCCGAATAAGACCCCATACAAATATTTCTCCCTGCACAAACGAGACAACGCTCTGTGTTGAGGTTCCAAAACAGGGAATGAATCTTTATTACAAGCACATGGTAACACACTTCCCTTCAAAACACTTCCCTCCCCTCCTTGGGGAACAGGGCGGGTTAAACTGTCCAATGACAATGGTGATACAGGTCAGGTGTGTTCAAACTTCTCCTTCAGTAAACAGTCTTAGCAGGAGGGGTTGCTGGAGTGATTCCCCCCCCCCTTTCCTCACAGCAAGACACTTAAACATCCCATTATAGGCAGCCAGACGGTCTACCAGCTCCAATCCACATCATCACAAACAACAATGAAAAGGTCTTTGGAAGCTAGTCTGGATTTAATCTACATTACACAGGCAGCCAGGTGGTTGGAGTTGAACACATCAGCATCTCTCAATTAACCTGTTGAGTTCAGAATCAAACAACCAGTAAATAGTCCTTTACAGATATCCTGGAAAATACAGTGGATTAATATTACAGACCCATTTCAAAGCAATCCAAGACATATTCTCAATGTCCATTATTTTCTGGCTCATACTTTCTAAGAACTTCTGGGTTCCACGGGCCCTCCCGTTACATCTCTCCCCTTTTGGCAGAAGACTAACACAGGAGGAGACCCCAGACGGGTTGACTCCGAAGTTAGTCCATAGTTCCATTCCTCTAATGCCTGGACAACCCATCAGCATTGCCATTTTGCTTACCGGGTCAGTAGCTGATGGTGAAGTTGTAAGGTTGTAGGGCGAATAATGGAATTCAGTTCTGGAACAGTCACTTGCTTTGCTCTCTTAATGGCTCCCAAAACTTGTTGCTGATGCTCTTGGGAGAGGTACGGCAAAACCTGGGCGCAAATCCCATTTAACCTTTTGACAATTTCAGCCTGTTTGTGCATTTCAATGTTCAAGCCATGGGACATCTCATAATACATGACGTAGTGTCGTTGCATCTCCGATTTCTCACTGGCCAACTTGTCACATTCCAATTTTAGACTGTGATATTGTGCCTGATCGAAGGTACATGTCGGGGAAGATAGTCTTACCCGGGTCTCGGCAGCAAGCGGGCCGGTTCCAGCAGCACGGGTCTGGGCACAGGTAGTCAATGGGTTGGCTTCAGCGGGGCCCATCGCGGCTTAAGCAGAAACGAGGGGGGCCAAATCATTCCCCAGTAGTACATCCGCTGGCAAATCCTTCATCACCCCCACATTCACGTGTCCCGAACCAACCCCCAATCCAGGTGAACACGGGCAACGGGTAGCCGGAAGACGGTGCCTCCCGCTACTCTTACGGCTACAGTGTCTCCGGTATGTTGGCTTTCTGGGATGAGGTTCTTCTGTAGTAGGGTCATGGTGGCGCCAGTATCACGTAGGCCATTGGCTACCTTTCCATTGACCCAGACAGTCTGCCTGTGTTGCTGCTGGTTGTCCCGGTTAGCTGCTTGTATTGAATCAGCCTCGTGCAGGATGCCCCAATGTTCTTCCTCCTCAACGCAGTGGGCCGCAGGCATGGATGTGTGGGGGTTCCCCCTTGCTGGCTGTCTCCATGACTGGGACTGCCTGGCTGGATTCAACGGACAGTCTGGCTTTTTGTGCCCTAGCTGTTTACACCCAAAACACCTGATGGGTTGTGAGTAGCCCTGGGAGTTGGACCTGGGCTGCTGAGAATAAGTGGCCGCTGGAGGTGGTGCTGTAGGGTGGCACGACTGGGGTTGGTAGGCGATAGCCGGAGGGGGTGCCACTGATCAATAATCCACCCGAGCTGTTGTCTTGACCACATGGTTATCCAGTTTGCGGGCGTCTGTGTATTCGTCCGCCAAGCGAGCTGCTTCAGGCAAGGTGAAAGGTTTTCGGTCCCGGACCCACTCTCTGACTTCCAGGGACAGTTTGTCAAAGAAGTGCTCCAACAGGCACACCTGCAGCACCTCTTCCCCGGATTCTGCTTGGCATCCAGCAACCCAGTGGGATGCCGTGCGGTGTAGGCGGCATGCCCATTTGGTATACGAGTCTCCAGTCTGCTTGCTCGTCTCTCGGAACCGCCTCCGGTATGCCTCCAGTGCGACGGCATACCTGGCCAAAAGTGCTTCTTTTACCAGTCCATAGTTCATAATATCCTCGTCTGGGATGGCCCGGAACACTTCACTGGCCCGGCCGGACAGTTTCCCAGACAAAATGGTAACCCATTCCTCTGTGGGCACCCGGTGTAGGGCACATTGCCGTTCAAAATCAGCAAGGTACCCATCAATCTCCCCTTCAGTTTCAATGAAATTTTTAAAAGCAGTAAAATGTATCTTTCTCCTTTCAGTTGGTGCTGCTCTGACTTCTGCTACTGCAGCACCTCTTTGCTGTAGAAAATTGACATCCACAGCCGCTATAACTCGGTCTATGATCTCTGCTGTAGGGTTAGGACCATAATGTGCCAGTCTTATGTTAACAGCCCGATCAAAACTTGCCTCTTCGGGTGTCCTCTCTGTTACGCTGGGCCTTTTCGGTTCCATCCATTTTGACTAGTTCTCTGATAATGTCCCTCTTCTTACGGTTGTTGGCCGGTCTTTCCCGGTTCTCCAGTAAGTCCTTGAGGGTAGAGTGCTTTAGCCGTTCCTACTGTGCCTCCATTGGCCTGTGTCCTCTTGTAGCTGTCCTTCCGGCTGTGGGAATCAATCCGCTGCTTGCCACCAATGTAACGACAGGGGTTAACGTCGTTTAAATATATTCCATTCCCGAACACACAGCAGCTACCAGACACTCCAACCAGCCGAATAAGACCCCATACAAATATTTCTCCCCGCACAAACGAGACAACGCTCTGTGTTGAGGTTCCAAAACAGGGAATGAATCTTTCACAAACAACAATGAAAAGGTCTTTGGAAGCTAGTTTGGATTTAATCTACATTACACAGGCAGCCAGGTGGTTGGAGTTGAACACATCAGCATCTCTCAATTAACCTGTTGAGTTCAGGATCAAACAACCAGTAAATAGTCCTTTACAGATATCCTGGGAAATACTGTGGATTAATATTACAGACCCATTTCAAAGCAATCCAAGACATATTCTCAATGTCCATTATTTTCTGGCTCATACTTTCTAAGAACTTCTGGGTTCCACGGGCCCTCCCATTACAGCAAGTATTTAAAGTAAATCAAATATCCATTTATTCTGGTATCAAAATAAAGAGGAAGGGCAACAATGGAGAAATGTGTTGAATTTATGCAGCCTTTGGACCCCAAAGGCAAACATGAAGTGTATGGAAAATAAAATCAATAACTTGAGAAGTCCATAGAATAGGGAGCACAATCTGGTCCCCAAATCACAGAAATCAGGAGCAGCAGCAGAAGACACATATGTCCCCAAGCTGTGGTACTACAACAGCCTGCGTCTTCTGGCAGAGCAGACTGAAGCCAGGGAATCACTTTCTGGGCTTCCCTGCAGTTTCCCTCCACGGCTTCCCTGCAGCGTTCCCTCCACGGCTTCCTCCACGCTCCCTTGCAGGCTGTGGCTCTGTTGGTGGAAATGTGGCAGGAGGAGGAGGCAGAGAAGGATGGCCGAGATCACACAGATGGGTGGTCTCTTTACGCTAGCCCCTCACTGCCTTCTGAATGACCCTAGAAATAAGCTCCTCACAGAGGGTACGTTGTCCCTCCTCCACTTTCTTTAGCTTATTGGCCACATAGCAGACATAGGCCTCTTCAGGGTTGAGGGGGGCTCTCATGATCTTGGCTGCGACTATTATTATTCTCAGGAATTCCTCCTCCACCTGAGTCATCTTCCTGGGCCTTTTTCTTCGAACGTGGAGGACATGTACCTGTGACTGTGTGCTGATACTTGGCCTGGGCACCTGCTGGCTGCCACTTGGCCTGGCCACCTCCTGGCTGCCACTCACCCCTGCCTCCTCCTGGCTGCCACACTTGAGAACCTTGTACTCCTGGCTGACCTCATCACCTCATCCTGTGTATAAAAAAGGGACATATTTTAACTTTTTGGTTCATCAATCACACACAATTTGCAGCTCATGACTGTTGCAAATTGAATGTTAACTAGAAAAGACTCATTCTGACCCCAGCAGTTTTCCTTCCTGTCCCAATCATTTCTGGCCACTACTGTCTATTGATATGTTTATTTTATTTTTTTTAATCCCTAATTTAGGAATAATAACATCTAGTTCCCAACAATAATTCTAGGACAATAAATATGTAGAAAAATACTATACCTGGCTATTTAAATTTAGATCCGGCTCTTCCAGGTCAGGTAGCTCCTCATCACCCTCTGCAGGGGTGGAGGGAAGGGTGGAGGGAAGGCTTGAAAGTGATTCCCTGGCTTCAATCTGGTCATCCAGAAAACGCAAGTGTTTGTAGTACCACAGCTTGGGGACATGAACTTTGCTGCTGCTCCTGATCTCCGTGATTTGAGGATTTCTTTGTGCTGCTTCCTGTACATATTCCTCAAGTTATTGACTTTATTTGTGACCATAGCATAGTCTGCCTCTGGGATCCATGTCTTCATAAATTCAACAAATTTGTCCATTGTTGCCCTCCTTGCCTCGCGGTTATGATACAAACTGTGTTTGAGCTCCTACAAATTTCTGAGCTCCCTATATTTGTCAATGAATGCTGTCAATATTGCTGGTTATTTAAATTTCTGCATCTTTGCTGCAAGATAAAACACAAGACAAAAACACTAGAGGTCAGCCTAAACTGTCCTAATCTTATCCCAATATAGGCCTTTAATCATGAATCAGTATAGGCCACTGATGCCCCAAGTTAAAATGTTACCTTTTGTTTATGATGTTCGGCACTTCCGGTCCTCCTTACTCCGCAGACAGAACGTAGTTACGACACATGTGTGCTAGCAATATATACACTGCGCATGCGTGAAACTCCGCCCGCGTCGTCCTCCCCTGACGGTCTTTCTAGTTTATTCCCCGCCCTTTTTCGTTGTGCAGTGGTAGACGACATAGCGGAGATACAGCAGGTGCGTGTTTTAACTACCGACGAGGAAAGCCCGGAGCTGGAAACGTCCCGATACAAGGCCAGTAATATGTCCTTTGCAGAAATGGCGGAGATGGTGGCGATCTTGCGGTGGAGAGATTATGATGGGAAGCATGGGCCATACACACACCAATCCTAATCTCAGGAAGGCCAAAATAATGAGCAAAGTGGTGAGGAGTCTGTACCAGAAATTTGGGGTCCGGAGATCCAAGGAGCAGCTGAGAAAAAGGTGGTCTGACCTGAAGCTGAGGGAGCCGGAGAAGTACAGGAAGATCAAAAAAATGCTAGCAAAAAGTAAGTATTTCTCCTGTGTTATTACTAATTTGAGTATTATACTTGCATGTGCTTTGACTGGTTGGACATTTGAAAATGGCAACTTTCAGGGTAGTGGCCAAAGTATAATCATTCGTAGTAAACATCCTTTGTCAACAAAATACAATGTTTTGCGTAGATACAGGTAAACCACATTTGGTCATGTCTATTTGTATTAAAACAACATTTATAAACATTGTTGTCTAGATGATGTGTTTGTAAATAGAATGTGAAATGCAAACTTGATTCAGTGTAAAGGAGAGGACACTCAGCAGCTGGTTACATATCTGGACTCAGGAGCACTAGTGTGGGACACCAGAACAACCTTTTTTAGGGTGTCCCACACAGGTGCTACAGTGGATACTTGGGGTGTCTCCATGTGTGTAACTTGGCCAAAAAAGGTAAGTATTCTAGGTTTGGAAAAATCAAAAAAACATGTCTTCATCTTGGAACTCTGCAAAAAAAAAAAGACAATTGTACTCCACTTCCAAGCAATGTTTTATATTCCTATTTCTGCCCTCAAATATCTGTGTGCTAAGTATACCTTTTGTTTCATTCTCATAGGGGAGCAAAGACTTGGAGTACACTACTCTAAGGAGCCCAGGAACCCCACACCTCAGAGGAAACCCCAACCTCAGGATGTGGAGGAAGGAGAGGTGGAGGAAGTGTGCGAGATTGTCACCACAACAGGGCAGTGTCTGTCACCACAGATTCAGGGAATAGATGCATGCATGCATATTTATAAGACATGTTTTTTTACTTCTTGTTTTTAGGTGATGTGCTGCTTGTTGATGAACAATCTCCTCCTTTCTCCAGTGGGAGCGCACAAATCATAATCCAGGACCTCATGGTTATGAGTCGTGAAATCGACATTATAAGGCACAAACTCAATTGTTTTGACCAACAAATTAAGAACATGATTGATGTGTTGGGGAGAGTGTAAAGATCTTGGAAATGCCACCATTTCTCTCTCTTTTTTTTTTTTGGCCTACTTTCAGTAACTGTTGTGACATTTAACAAACCAAATTTTGAAGATGCACACAGTCTGTCAACATGTGCTATCTCCCATCAGGGAATATCAATGTACGTGTTTTGTGGGTGCAACCCCTTCCTCGCAACTCAAGTAGGTGAGAGGAAGGGGTTGCACCCCAAAAACAAGTCCATTGATCCACCATGATGGGAGATAGCACATGTTGACATTTGGCATGGGATCAGGAGGAAGATACCCATTTTGCCGCACAATTTGTGTGCATCTTGAAAATTTGACTTGTTCAGGGGTGACATCACCCCATCTGCTGAAGGCAACAGCAACACATTTTTTAAACACTATAATATCTGATATTGCCTTCAGTTTTTCAAAGGTTGAACTTTGTAAGTTCCAAAGTTTTATATGTTTTATTGTTTGAAACATGCCTGTTTATGCAAAAAAAATGAAAAAGAGTTTTAAAAAAAATGGTTAGAATTTGCACTGATTTTTTATAACACACATGTGAATGTGCACAGACAAAAATTTTTAGTTTTCTAATCAACAATGTGTGGCTTCTTCTTTCTATGCTCAATACCAGTTTGAAAATTAAGTTCTTGTTTCCAGTGACAATGGTGATTATTTACTAAAGACAAATCCGCAGTTAAAGTGCACTAGGAGAACCTGGGATGACAGATAAAAGAAACACAAGCAATAATGACAAATCAAGCTTTTCACAGAAATATTTTTTTATTTTTTTGATAAAATAATCAGAGATTGTCTGGCATAGCAATGGCCCCCCTACCCGTAAAGTACTCCACGTATTTCCCCCGCACTTCATGGGCGCTTTAGGGGGTCAAGCCAGTACGGCCAGTATCCAGGCCGGTCATGATACTGTCAAACTCCAGCCTCAGGCCTAACACTTGTGATATCATTTGCAAAATTTCTCCTCAAAAACTTGTGCAGAATGCTGCAGCTGAATATTAGGTGATTCAGTTTGTATTCCGCCATATGTATGGATGTAAGGAACAGGCGGAACCGGCTGGCCATTATCCCGAAGGAATTCTCAACAACCCTTTGGGCTCTGGCCAGCCGGTATTTAAAAACCCTTCTCTCCTGGGTGAGGGTCCTCAGGGGAAATGGCCTCATCAGGTGTGGTTCCAGTCCGAAAGCCTCATCAGCAATAAAAACAAACGGAAGTCCCTCCACGTTGTCTTCATCAGGTGGCAGTGCCAGGCCACCAGTCTGGAGACATAGGGCTGATTCCGTCTGTACGAACACACCACCATCCGAATTCCGGACATTCTTCCCGACGTCCACATACATAAAATCATACTGTGCCGATACCACCGCCATTAACACAATACTATTAAAACCTTTCCCGCCAGACACGATGTCTGGTGGGAGAGACATGATGGGGAAAGATGCTATTCGTGCCATTCCGCTTCACATGGTGGACTCTCCCGAAACGACATGGGTCTAGGAAACAAGGTTTTAATGCAGAGGGTAAGGGACTCCGCCTATGAGCCAAGATTATTGTCAGATCACTCTCCATTTTGGGTACAGCTAGATATTACTGCTACATCGGGCCGCTCACTGTGGAAAGTGAACCCTTTTTGGCTGACCCTGTTCCCGTCCCCAGATGAGACCGTGGAGGCATTGCAGGAATTTTTATATTTTAACAGGGGATCGGCTAGTGCAGCGGTTGTATGGGACTCACTTAAAGCTTTCTTGAGGGGACGTCTCATTAGAGAAATTACAGGTATTAAAAAAGGCTCTAGGAAATGAGAGAACAAAGTACGAGATGAAATGAAAGCTAGAGAACAGGCACTGGTAGCAGACCCCTCCCAAGCTAATCATGACTCCTGGAATGAGGCGCAATCTTTATACAACTCTGTTTTGTTAACAGCAGCAGAGAAGAGGAGATATTTCCATCAGCAGAGTTATTTTGAGGAAGGGGAAAAAACGGGTCATCTTCTTGCCTTGGTGGCTAGGGAGCAGCAGGACTCTTCTGGCATTCAGGCTATAAGAGTGGGGTCTGGGGAAACACACACTCTTGGCTCTGAAATCTTAGATGACTTCCATCAGTTTTATAGGGATTTATATTCCTCTAAAACTAATTATACAGAGTCAGAACTGGCCCGGTTTTTGCAAACTTGCCCGTTCCCCCAGCTGTCAGAGGTAGATAGGGAGATGTTAAACCTCCCTATTACATTGACAGAATTGAAAGATTCCCTAGATGAAGCCCCGCACCATAAGTCCCCAGGCTCGGATGGATTACCGGCGGAGGTGTACTCCCGGTATGGAGAGATTCTTCTCCCACCCTTACTGGAGGCCATATCAGAGGCAGCGGAGACAGGTAGCCTGCCAGAAAGTATGCAAGAAGCTATAATAATAGTACTCCCCAAGCCAGGCAAAGACAAGCTCCAGCTAGACTCTTATCGCCCGATCTCTTTATTGAATACGGATTTCAAGCTTTGGGCTAGAGTTCTGGCTACGAGACTATCCAAGGTGATTGATAAGCTGATCCACAGAGATCAATCTGGATTTACACCAACACGTTCAACGGCAGATAATATACGACGGCTGTACTTGAATTTACAGGTACCGGTGGATAACCCAGGGGGTAGGGCCATTCTATCGCTGGATGCTGCTAAAGCATTCGATAGTGTGGAGTGGCCCTACCTCCTGGAAATCCTGACAAGGTTTGGATTGGGGAAGAAATTCATAACATGGGTGAAGGTGCTTTACTCCAAACCGAGAGCCAGACTCCGTATCCATAACAATCTTTCTTCCTCATTTGAGGTACATAGAGGTACCAGGCAGGGGTGTCCGTAATCCCCACTGCTGTTTGCTTTGGCGGTCGAACCCCTGGCTATCTTGATTCGTACTGCGTCGGAGGTGGTCGGATTTCGTAGGGGTCAAAGGGAAGAAAAAGTCTCCTTATATGCGGATGATGCACTTATTTATCTGGGGGATACAGCCGCATCGTTGCAAACAGTGATGGGTATCATAGGAGATTTCAGAGGTTTTTCAGGTTTTACTATAAACTGGTTGTAACGGCACCCCCAAATATGAAAGGGGGTTAACACCGTTTAAGATGTTCCCTCTCCTGGACACACATTCGCTGTCGATCCTCCACAGCCAGCCGACCACTTCCCCTAGGAATTAATCCTTCTGGAAGAACGAGACGTACTCTGTATCTTCCAGGATCGAGTCTCTTTATTGAAAAAGATATTGTAACTTTTATACACATCTACTACTGCATTAGTTTAACATGAACAATGGCCCAGCTCCACCCACACATAACAAGGCTCCACACATTATTTTGACGTCTGCTAGGAGACAACAGGTTCTAATAATCCCCTTTATGTTTGAATGACTATGCATGACCTTTATAGTCACCAGACTGTCTGATACTTTACAATACACACAAGGACAGACTTAATTTCCCCAATCCACATCACCACAAACAATGAACAGGTCTTCTAGAAGCTGGAATTCATTAGCATTACACTAGACAGGTGATTGAGGCTGAACACCTCAGTATCTCTCAATTAACCTGTTGAGTTCAGAAACAGTAAATAGTTCTTTACAGATATCCTTGGGGATATGGTGGATAAATATTACAGACCCATTTTAGGTAGCCCAAGATATATTTCTTAATGTCCATTATTTCCTGGCTCACCCTGTGTCCAAAGTGACCCTCCTGTCACACATCTCCCCTTTCGGCAGGAGACTAACAGAGGAGGTGACCCCAGACGGGTTGACGCCGAAGTTAGTCCATAGGTCCATTCCTCTAATGCCGGTATCCACACAGTACCCCAAATAAATTGCTCCAAACAGAGCATTACTTACCCAGCCAACCTCTGCCTCTCTCAGAGAACATACCCGCCGCTGGGGAGAGGCCTGGACTGGCCCTTCTCCCTGGAGTCCTTTCAGCCGCTGGAGAGAAGACAGGGTGACTGGGCTCAGTCCGTCATGCTGTTGGGGATCTGGGCCGACTGCCCGGCATCCCTGGGGTATACAAGTGGAGACTGAAGTCCAATCCACTTGTGGTAGGTGAAAATCCCCCAGTGCTTGCAAAGCAAGGCTGACATCCTCCTGTCCCAGTGTCACACCATTTTCTGGGGTTGTGTCAGTGAGGACCGAAGTCCCATCCAGTACCACCGGAACTCCCTCTTCTGTTAGTTGAGAGCAGAGGCCTGCGGCACTCTGCTCTGTTGCCAGCTCTTGTGCTGGGTTGCTGTGAGTGGAGACCGCAGTCCCATCCACCGATATCCGCTCAAGTGGCAGTTGTGTGCAGCGGCCAGTAGCATTCTGCCCTGCTGCCAGTGATTCAGCTGGGGGTAAAAGCTTTACCACCTCAGCTTGTTGCTGGAGAGAGGGGCCAACTGCCCCGGTTCCCTGAAACTCCACAGTTGTTTCCGGTGCTGGGCAGAGGTTGCCATCACTCTGCCCTGCCAGCACTTCTGCTGGGGACTTCACACCATCTGCTCTGGCTAACTGTTGGGGAGGGAAAAGGGCTGCTTCTCCTCCCTGCATCTCTGAAATCCCCTGGGAAAGAGGAACCATTACCTTCTCACCTCGGGCCTCCAAAACTGCCACGGGTGTAGAGCCGGGGTCTGCAGTACTCTGTCCTGCTGCCAGTACTTGGGCAGGCGATGCATAATCCCTAACATCCTCTGAACAGTCCCTTAAGTCCATACCTTCTGTAATCTGTGGCTGGGGAGATGAGCCAACTGCCCTAGCTCCCTGGAACTCCATATCATCCACTTCGGCTTTAGGGATGGCAATCTCCAGATTTTCCACTGCTGATTCTTCAGCCAGGCTAGCTCCCTGGAACTCCATATCATCCACTTCGGCTTTAGGGATGGCAATCTCCAGATTTTCCACTGCCGATTCTTCAGCCAGGATTTCAGAGTTGTCCACTGGTATTTCCTGATAGTCCCAGGCAAAGGGGGCCCCACCCTGCTACTGAGCAGATTCTAGCAGCTGTCTGTAGGCGATCTCCGATTGCCGTATTTCCGCCATTCTCAGCTCATGTTGCCGCTCTAGTTCTCTCTTTTGTCGCTCTCGTTCTCTCTCTTGACGGTGTCGTTCTCTCTCTTGTCGCGCATCCTGCAGCTGGATGCCTCTAATGGCTTCCTGTATGGCGGTCTCTGATGGGTTAGCACCATATAATGCCAATCGCTGTTGAACTCGTTGCTGAAACAAATCTTCAACTGACCGGGGTCCTGCATCACCCTTCTTCTGGTCCATCTCGGCTCTCAAGTAGGTCTTTCAGCTTGACTTTCCTGCAGGCTGCATAGCTGGTCATTCACTGAGGTGGTTTGGAGTGTCCCAGGCACTGGAGGGAAAATCCCGCTGCTGCCAACCAATGTAACGGCACCCCAAATATGAAAGGGGGTTAACGCCGTTTAAGATGTTCCCTCTCCTGGACACACATTCGCTGTCGATCCTCCACAGCCAGCCGACCACTTCCCCTAGGAATTAATCCTTCTGGAAGAACGAGACGTACTCTGTATCTTCCAGGATCGAGTCTCTTTATTGAAAAAGATATTGTAACTTTTATACACATCTACTACTGCATTAGTTTAACATGAACAATGGCCCAGCTCCACCCACACATAACAAGGCTCCACACATTATTTTGACGTCTGCTAGGAGACAACAGGTTCTAATAATCCCCTTTATGTTTGAATGACTATGCATGACCTTTATAGTCACCAGACTGTCTGATACTTTACAATACACACAAGGACAGACTTAATTTCCCCAATCCACATCACCACAAACAATGAACAGGTCTTCTAGAAGCTGGAATTCATTAGCATTACACTAGACAGGTGATTGAGGCTGAACACCTCAGTATCTCTCAATTAATCTGTTGAGTTCAGAAACAGTAAATAGTCCTTTACAGATATCCTTGGGGATATGGTGGATAAATATTACAGACCCATTTTAGGTAGCCCAAGATATATTTCTTAATGTCCATTATTTCCTGGCTCACCCTGTGTCCAAAGTGACCCTCCTGTCACACTGGTCTAAATCAATAATAATGCCCATAGATCCGTTGACAGAACCACTACCAGCTGGTGCGGATCAGATCGCCATAACCAAAAACTTTAGATATTTGGGGGTAGTGGTATCCCCAGATCCAGCGGAATATCTTCAGCTGAATCTGGGCCCACTACTGGAAAGACAGAGGGAAATGCTATAGCTGGTGCAAGCTCCCTCTGTCAGTGGTGGGACGGGCGAATTTAATAAAAATGGTATGGGCCCCACAGTTATTATATGTTTTTCACAACTCCCCTATGTGGATCCCAAATAAATGGTTCAAACGAATAGATACCCTGATGCGGGATTTGATATGGAAAAAAAAGATAGCCAGGATAAGCTTAACCACCCTGCAATATAGTAAGGACAGGGGGGGATTGGCAGTACCCCACCCCAAAATGTATTTTCTGGCCTCACAGTTCCAGCAGTTGGCGGGATGGGGCAGGGAAGAAAAAGAGTATCCTACAAGTATCCTGGTGACTACGGTGGCTCCTACACTAAAGGCAGCATCTCATTTGGAGATGGACCTACCTAGTATACCACACTCTGCACCTACGGGTATTCTCCTTAAAAAGGTCTGGGGGGAGATTCGGAAGGCTTTGAGGTTAAGGGGCCCACTGCCCTTTACCCCAATATGGCAAAACCCTAGATACCCAGAGTTACAGGACCTAGAGGGCTTTACCTCCTGGAAAGAGAGAGGGATTTGTTTTTTTTCGCAACTGTACGAGGGAGAAGTGGTAAAAACATACGAACAGATGTGCCAGGAATTCCAGTTAGCCCCAAGGGGCTTTTATCAAGATCTTCAGCTTCGGCATGCTCTGCAGGCACAGCAAATGACACAATCCTTAGTAATATCATTGTCACGTCTGCTGATGAAGGTCCTCCAGGCGGATACCCGGAGAGGACTAATATCAAAAACATATGCGGAATTACTATCCTCAATACAGGACTATGCCTCACTTAGATGTCGTAGTAAATGGGCAGAAGACATCGGAGATATAGATGGGGACCAGTGGGATATGGCGTTGGACTCTATTCCGGTGGTATCTGTATCAGCGTCCCACAAATTATCACAATTATTTATTCTGCATAGGGCATATAGAACACCAGTACAGCTTTACAAGTGGGGAGGAAGGGACTCGCCCTTGTGCTCAAAGTGCAAAGTACAGCAAGGGGACTTTATACATATAATTTGGAGGTGCCCAAAACTCCACAGATACTGGGAGGAGGTTTCCCAGAACATCACATGAGTGGCCCAGGTACCTATACCCTTGGACCCTTTGGTGTACCTGCTTGGGGCGATTGAAGCTGAAAAGTTCCCACAAGGAAGGTACTATATGATAACAAAACTGATGTACCTGGCTAGAAAGCTAATAGCGTGATATTGGATGGCAGAGACGGTTCCCACAGGGAAGCAGTGGATTGCGTATGTCAATTCCTTGCTTTTCAGAGAACGGCTCGCCTACAGACGTAGAAAGGCTGTGGATAAAATCAATCTTATATGGCAACCATGGCTGGAGGATCCTAGCCTTGTGTCATTACAACTGGTAAAGGATAGGCTCCTGATGTAGAAACCTATGGGGCGGTTGGGGGGGGAGGGGAAAATTATAAGTTAAATGCGCTAATGACAATGCACTTGCTTTGGGAGAGTTTGCGAACAGGAGAAAAGACCCAGGTTGTTAAGATTCAAAGGGTTGGGCATGGGGAAGTAAAATGGAAAAATTAAAATGTCACTGTTGTACTGTAAATTGATTAGGTTTTTTTTGTTTGTATGGACAGGAATTTTAATATGCTTTTGTTTATATATCAATGTGTAAGACTAAATGCACAAATCACATGTATTGATTGAGCAAATGAAAAATAAAAGGATTTAAAAAAAAAGAAAAAACCTTTATAGTTATAAAAGTATGACCCCGAATGGCGTGGTGGCACTATGCGGACATGCTTCCCATCTATTGCCCCACCGCAGTTGGGAAAGTCCCACCGCTTGGCAAACTGGGATGCCACAGTCTGCCATTCCTGTGGCGATGAAGGAAACTGTGGAGTCAAACCAGAAAAATAAATTACTACTTTTGCACATAACATTGCAAGCAGATTACACAAAAAAATCTTGGCCAACATCAGTATTACATTTATTTAAAGGAGTATTTAAAGACATAAATATAAGGCCTACTTATCAGATTCCTCACCCCCTCTGATGGCCCATTGAATTTTTTTTAGGGGGGGGGGGGGGTTCTAGATGAGTTTGGGCCCTCCAAAAAAAGCCACTACCACTCTGCCTGAATTTTATGAGAACAAAAACATTTGTACACATTTTACGGGGGAGGGAGGTTAAAGCACTACAATGGAGCTGGCAAAATACATTGGTAAGTGACTAGGCTACGTGTGTATGGGCCCAGAATAGCATGCTGGAGAGGTAAGTGAAGGCAAGTATGCAAGGAGGGCAAAAAAGGAGCATTAAAAGCTTACAGCATGCATGGGAACAAAGGGGACATTCACAGCATATTACAATCATGGTAATTGGGGAAGGATGAAAGAAATACAATACATTAACAAGCATTATATACAGAGAATATGATGTTAAAGGAGAACACTTACCTTAATATAGTCCTTCTGCAGAACTTTAATTATGGCAGAACAGGTTTCTGGGATAATGTCTGCCATTCCTGTGGCGATGAAGGAAACTGTGGAGTCAAACCAGAAAAATAAATTACTACTTTTGCACACAACATTGCAAGCAGATTACACAAAAAAATCTTGGCCAACATCAGTATTACATTTATTTAAAGGAGTATTTAAAGACATAAATATAAGGCCTACTTATCAGATTCCTCACCCCCTCTGATGGCCCATTGGAAATGTTTTAGAGGGGGGGTTCTAGATGAGTTTGGGCCCTCCAAAAAAAGCCACTACCACTCTGCCTGAATTTTATGAGAACAAAAACATTTGTACACATTTTACGGGGGAGGGAGGTTAAAGCACTACAATGGAGCTGACAAAATACATTGGTAAGTGACTAGGCTACGTGTGTATGGGCCCAGAATAGCATGCTGGAGAGGTAAGTGAAGGCAAGTATGCAAGGAGGGCAAAAAAGGAGCATTAAAAGCTTACAGCATGCATGGGAACAAAGGGGACATTCACAGCATATTACAATCATGGTAATTGGGGAAGGATGAAAGAAATACAATACATTAACAAGCATTATATACAGAGAATGTGATGTTAAAGGAGAACACTTACCTTAATATAGTCCTTCTGCAGAACTTTAATTATGGCAGAACAGGTTTCTGGGATAATGATCCCCAGAGCCTGAGGGGAGATGCCTGTCGGGTCCTGCAGGCTTCTCCCAGTCGCCAGGTAGCGCAACAAATCGACTAGCTTTTGCTCAGCAGTGATGGCTTGGTGCATCACAGTGTCCTGCCTCGTGATATAGGGGGACAGCAAATCCAATAGACGGTGAAAAACGGGTTCCGTCATCCGGAGATAATTCCTGAAGTCATCAGGATTATTCTCCTGCATTTCCCACAGGAGAGGCATATGAGAGAATTGGTCCCACTGGAGCAACCAATTCTTGGTCCATGAACTCCTCCTCACCCTGTTCATGGACTGGACTCGGGTTAAAGTATTAACTGCAACACTCCGCCCATGCACAGCACGAACTCTACAATGAGAACGTACTTCCAACATGGCTAGAAACCGGTCGGCTGGTCAGAATGAACTTAAACAGAACGCACTGAGGAAAAGAAAGTCCTATGAAGAACGACCTGAAAACCAGAAACCAGAAACGAGCAGACAAGAACGCACTGAAAAACAGATACGACCTGACTACACGCACTGAAAGACAGATACGAACCCACAAGCACAAACTGAAACCCAGAAAACGACCTTGAAAGCACGGAGACTGAAAAGAGCGAATCGGCTAACACCAAACTTTTACTAACACGCGGTAACACAAAATCAGCAAAAGCAGCCCAAAGGGTGGCGCCGTTGGATTTGAACTTCCCCTTTATACTGCCGTCGTACGTGTTGTATGTCACCGCGTTTTGGACGGTCGGAATTTAGTCTGACAGTGTGTATGCAAGACTGATGGAAGTCAGCTTCATCGTAATTCCGACGGAAAATTCCATCGTATTTTAGTCCATCGAAAATTCCGATCATGTGTACAAGGCATTAGGGCTATCTCTTCAGCCAGGAATTATGCCAAGATTAAAGCTTTAGGCTAGGAAGGGTCCTTTGGTGACTTACAGCTACAGATGGGATCCCCTCCAGTCCAGTTGTAGTAAGGATTGAGCCATGATGTCAATTTCTCTAGGGCTACTTCCTCAGTAGGAAGCTTGGCCAGAATCAGGGCCGTTAAGGCCCCTTGATAGTTTGCTGATCCAGATGGAATCTCTTTCAGTCCAGTTTTGAGTAAAGTCTCAGTCATGAAGGCAGCCTTTCTATGTGCACTGGTCCAAATCATTTGGTGGAGGGGGGGGTTTGGTGTGGGGTTATTTTTCAGGGATTCGGCTTGGTCCCTTAGTTCCAGTGAAGGGAACTCTTAATGCGTCAGCATACCAAGACATTTTGGACAATTTCATGCTCCCAGCTTTGTGGGAACAGTTTGGGGATGCCCCTTCCTGTTACAACTGCGTATCAGTGCACAAAGCAAGCTCCATAAAGACATGGATGACCGTTGTTATTGGGTTATGTATGTATTTTGTAGACCTGTTTTGTTATTTGTTAGACGGTGGGGGTAACTTGGGGGGGGGGATAGAGAGAGACACCGTATTAAGAATACTGGAATAGACTGAGATTATAGATATATGACCAAAGGGAATTGCATACCGAGAAATAAACAAGGGATTTATTGTAAATATGAATAAAAGGATGAGACTATGAAGTAAAGTCTGAAATATAACTACTATTCTGATGGAGGAATAGGCTAATTATGTGATTATGTTACTATAATGATGTATGGAAGATGTCTTGAGATTTAACTTCCTTTTTTGTTGTCTTTTCCGTCTTGTTGAAATCAAGAAAAGATTTAAATTAAAGACATGGATGAGCGAGTTTAAGGTGAGGAACTTGACTGGCCTTCAGAGTCCTGACCTCAACCTGATAGAACACATTTGGGATGAATTAGAGCGGAGACTGCGAGCCAGGCCTTTTCGTCCACATCAGTGCCTGACCTCACAAATGCGCTTCTGGAAGAATGGTCAAACTTTCCCATAGACACACTCCTAAACCTTGTGGACAGCCTTCTCAGAAGAGTTTAAGCTGTTATAACTGCAAAGGGTGGGCCAATTCAATACTGAACCCTACGGACTAAGACTGGGATGTCATTAAAGTTCACGTGCTTGTAAAGGCAGGCGTCCCATTACTTTTGGTAATATAGTGTATCTTTTATCAAAATATTATTTAAATAGGAGCACCGCGTTCAAGCAATTATATGATAGAGAAACGATTTGGTTCCTAGCTTTACAAGTCATTTATTCTAACTACCACATATTAAAAATATATTCTGTGAATATAATACTGTTAATCGTTTTATTATAGTGCTGCAAATAGACCAGAAAGCTAACATATTGTTGTTTTACTACATGCGAGCATACTATTACTTTTTTCTGGGAAGAAATAACACAGCTCCTAAAGAAACCTCGAAGTGCAATCTGCATGGAATGTGTTTTCCCATGGCATGCGTGGGTTTCCGCCCACATGGGTTTATTAAGGACATTATATAACGTATATACACGCTAATGGGAGCACAGTGCTACCCAGTACACCAATTTCCTACTTACAGGTAATAAACAAAAAATACAATTATATCAGATGCTTTGTGTATATGAAGCATATGCAAATTAAATCCGGAAATATTGCTCATAAGAGTCCAGTGAAAATTCAAAATAAAATATATCACACTTTTGCTATCCAGTGTGCAATGCAATTATAGTCCCCACATCTGTATGCTTCTTCCTATTTATATCACTAACCAGTACTTCACACTTTCCAGTTATAAAGAAAATAACTCATCCAGTATGTGAGCAGGAGCCTGACCCGCTCTGAGAAGAACTACCCCACTCACAAGTTGGAGTTCCTGGCCCTTAAGTGGGCGGTAGTTGACAAGCTTAAAGACTACCTGTATGGGGCAGAGTTCACTGTGAAGACAGACAACAACCCCCTTACTTACCTCTTCACCACAGCAAAGCTGGATGCCACAGGACACAGATGGCTGGCTGCCCTGTCTGGGTTCAATTTCAGCCTGAAGTACAGGCCAGGGGCTGGGAATCGAGATGCGGACGCCCTGTCTAGGAGACCTCATGCCCACACCAGTGAGACAGAAGACTGGACCCAAGTGGCACCTGACGGGGTGCGGGCCCTTTGTCAAGGGGCTGAATTACAAACCAGAGGAGGCTCAAGGGCAGAAAAGATAGGAGTTACCATGGTAGGAGTTCCCAAACAATACTGTGGAGTAACTCAACTGGAAGAAGACAATCTGCCAAAACTGTCAAAGAAGGAGCTGAGAGGTGATCAACTGGAAGACCCTATGGGAAGATTGGTCCTGGAGGCCCTGGAGAATCAGGATCCAAAAAGACTCCTGCGTCACCCCTCAAGGGAAGCTCACCTATTAAGGAAGGAGTGGGACAGGTTGCAGGTACATCAGGGAGTGGTCTACCGAAGGGGCCCCTCTGATGACCTGGGAGATAAATGGCAATTGTTTCTTCCCGAGAAACATTGAGAGGCTGGCCTGGTCGCCCTACATGACAACCATGGCCACCTAGGGGCTGAAAGAACTTTTCAACTCGTCAGAAGTAGGTTCTATTGGCCCTGCATGAGGGCTGAAGTAGAGGAGTACTGCCATTCATGTGCACGCTGCATCCAGCGGAAGACTTTACCCCATCAAGCTGCCCCAATGGGCCATCTACAAAGTCAAGGCCTGATGGATCTGGTATGCATTGATTTCCTCTGCCTCAAACCCGACCTGAGTGGACTAGGAAATGTTCTGGTGATAACCGATCATTTCACTCGGTATGCCCAAAGCTTTCCCAACCAAAGATCAGAAGGCTTCCACGGTGGCCAAGGACTTATGGAGAAGTATTTCGTCCACTATGGGCTACCGCAGCGACTCCATTAAGATCAAGGGAGGGACTTTGAGAGTCGGCTGATCCGGAAACTCCTGGATTCTTTAGGGATCAAGAAAACCCAAACCACCCCTTACCATCCACAAGGAGATGCTCAGCCGGAGAGGTTTAACCGAACCCTGCTCAACATGTTGGGGACTCTGAATAGCGAGAAGAAACAACATTGGAGCAGACACATAGCAGCTATGGTACACGCTTACAACTGTACCACTAGTGATGCTACAGGCTACTCCCCCTACCGGCTCATGTTTGGGAGAGAAGCAAGGTTACCCGTAGACCTGGCCTTTGGCACTTCCTTAGACCATTCCTCAGCCACATCCCACAAAGGATATGTGGACAGACTCAGACACAGCCTGAAGTTAGCCTATGAACAGGCCCAAGCGGCCTCAGATCAAAGGGGAGCCCGCAACAAAAGGAACTTTGACCTGAAGGTCCGGATCCAGGACCTACAGCCTGGGGACCGAGTACTGCTACGCAATCTGGGGGTCCCTGGAAAACACAAACTTGCAGACAGATGGAGACCTGAACCCTATGTCATTTGTAAGAAGTTGCCTGGCCTACCTGTCTACAAGTTGAAGCCAGAAGAGAAGGTGGGGCCACTGAAGACCTGGCATCAGAACCACCTGCTCCCACTTGCTGAAGCAGTCAGGATACCTCCAGTGAGGGACTCCCCTGAACCAGCCTCCATCCTGGATACTCCCAGGCCAATCACTCGGTCCCAGACCTCTCGAGCTGAAGATATCGAGGCCTCGGAACTAAGTGGAGATGAAGAACAAGAACTTGATTGGTTGTGGCCTTCCCCAACCCCAGGGGCTTCTGCTATAGCTCTTCCGGCCACTGAAGGCACTATAGACAGTACACTGAATGCAGAAGCCACTGAGTTCATCCCATCTAGTCCTTTATCAGATCACTGGGAGGATGCCTGTGACACTTACTCAGAGGAGGACCCTAGAGACTCTATATATCTTCCAGCTTCTGAACGAGATGTTCCAGAGCCCACCGTGTCCCCCGAGCCTGCTCCGGAAGAAGAACCTGTGGCGCCAGAGCCAGAAACTCCAAGAGAGCAAAGGGCTCGAAGAGTCATAAGACCTCCCAAAAAGTTGACCTACCCACAAATGGGGAAGAGTTTAGAAGATTCTGTGGTCACTGCCAGGAGGAGTGCAGAGAATCCGGATCCCTCCACTGTTCATTTGGTGGAGGGCAACCCCAACTCACTCTCTGGCACAGTTAGGCAGGCCATTCATGATAGTGTGACCTGTGGGCCAGGGAATTCAGCCCCTTGGTTTTGGTGGGAATTCCCTATGCCAACATCATACGCAACTTTGTCTAGGGTTGTACGTAGTGTATGCTGAAATTATCTTTGGGGACCAAAGAGTTTAAGTGGGGGGAGTGTGAAGCGGGGTCTCCTTTAAGACTCTCAGGACTACCTTACCCAGAACCCCATTTGGCACCCAGGGTGCAATGTTGCCACCGCAGAGACTCATGGGTGGAGCTATATAAGGGAGGGGCGAGGCTAGGCTAGGTCTCTTTGGGACACGAGACTTCGGTGAACAAGTCCTCCTGTGCGGATCTGCTGGTGTGCAAGGCTTGAAGCCTGGGGCTTTGCGCAGCTACCAAAGAGCCTTCCACCCTACTGCGAGCCTGGGTGGCATCTGACTTTGTTATCCTCAACCTTTGTTGGATCGGAGACCCGACCGCTGCAGACGCTGTGTGTGGAGACACAGCAGGTGGAAGTCCCGGACTGGGATCGCGTCCGGAGGGGTGAGCAAGCACATGCTCAATCTATATACTTTATACTGTTGTTAGGCCTACAGACTGCCGAGGCCCACCCGCTTATATTTGAGACCCCACTGGAGATCCATAGCAGAACTGAGTCAAAGGGTCTCTAGTGAAGTGTTCCGTGTTGTTACTTTGACCTGTGGATTACAAATGTGTTCCTGAATGTGCACCACCATTAAAGACTTGCATGCGAAGAAATCATCTCTTAGAGACTGAGTTTTAGAGTCTGGGTCAGGCCTGACCAAGCGTTTGAGTTTAGTTGCTGCGTTACAGGGCGCTTACTTAACGACCGTTACATGTGGTACTGTGTTTCACTAATGTGTAGTATGCTATTCGCTGCAGGGCTCTGCAAGAATCATGTGTGATTTGTAATAACTTTTGATCTATTATACCAAGAGAGAGTAAACTCGTTATTCTTTAATCGCTTTGCATTGGTGTCTGAATTTTACCATAGAGTATAAGAGATATTACCCTAGACTAACTGTGCCAGAGTGGGTCGAGTGAATTGCCGGGGGTTGGCGGTACTGTGTGCAGGGCCCGAGACCAAATTCAGCGGCTCTCTTAGTTGGGGGTGCGCTACACATAAATACCTAAACAGCATAAGTCAATTTATTTAATAATCCATGTAGCTGAGTAAAACACATGGTTTCGGAGAACACTCAATGCCGTGTACACATGATCGGTTTTACCGATGAAAACAGTCTGATGGACTTTTCTCATCGAACAAACCGATCGTGTATGGGCCCCATCGGTCTTTTTTCCATCGGTGAGAAAAATATGTAGCAGGGTCTCTAAATTTAGGTGGGACAATAAGGTGTGTAAGTATGGGAATAGTGGACCATTTGTGTTCGTGGAGGATTGGATGGTGTAATAATCTCCTTGGCCTCTGGGTGGCGGGGTACCTGGAGGCTCAAGGTAGATTGGCCATCACAGAGCTACTCTTTTTGTCCCTTTCCGGAGATGGTACGGCGAGGGCGGGGAACCTGCCGTGGTGTCGATGGGAGGAGATAAAAGGGGGAGACGCCCTAACCACAAGGTCTTCAGGAGGATCTTCTTCACGCGCCCAGGCACCTTAGGCCTGGGTGCGGGCGGTTCCGGATTCCGGCCCAGGCGCCCTAGGCCTGACTGGAATGGAGTTGGAGTCCATCCCAGGCACCTTCAGCCTAGGGTGAGGTACTAAACTAGGAGGCCTGGGGTCCAGTGACTTCGACTGGGTCCCGCGAGGGTGGAGAAGTCCGAGGGTCCCTGAGGTGGATGGGGCCCATGTCTGAGGTGAGGAGGCCGGGGAGGTTACCCATTCGGAGAGTCTGGAGCAGCATCAACCCAGTGACGGATGGGCCTCTGGTAACTCCCTTGGAGGGACATCTTCCCCTGACAGGGGCCGCAGCGCAGCGAAGGTACTCCTATCTACGTTCTCTTGAGTTGCTGGTAGAGACTCTCAAGTTCTAAATCCTTTCTAGCTAATGCTATAGTAACCGCTGGCGAGATCGCAGTGGTTTAGCTGATAACCAGGATAGTGCCTCGACCTGCTCATTCCCCGTATCAAAATGTTATTAAGTCGCAACCAGTTGGCTACTGAAGCACTGTTTATTGTGAGATATACAATAAAGCAAGAGTTGGACTGTGATCGGTGTGTGGAACTCTGGTTAATGGGAGCAGAGGGAAGTGTTGACACAGCGGGACTTGATTCTAGACAAAAGCACATAGGCCCGAGGAAATATCTGGTACTGGCCTTCACCTCACCCACAGCTATGGGGAGGACATGGGCCGTAGCGCATCTCACCCTGTCGTGTGACATACCCCTAGACAAAGGAGATGGGGTGAGGCCGCTACACGTGGGGGCTCGTGAGTCCGGGATGATATGTGTTTTGACTTTGGAAGAAAGAATGGCTGTGTCTGGACTTTGCTGCCCGGAGGAGTTCTGAGCAGGTCGGCCATGTGATTGGCCAAAGTGCATCCCTGCTCAAAGTCGTGGAAATGACCCTAGGACGGGAAAGGCCCATGCAGAGGAGCGAGAAGAGGGAGGAGTCCAGCCATGTGAAGTACTACATGTGGGGGCTTTTATTGCACTGCGCCACGAGGCACCCCATGACTGTACAGTTCGTGGGCGGAGCTTGATGGAAGCCCACAAAAACGTGCAAGTCATGGGAGGAGTCTGGCTATGTGGAGGAACTCACGTGGAGACTTCAGCGCGTGGTCAGTGCGTGATGGAGCAGCAGACAGTCGGGATGGCCTCAAGCTCCCCGTGGATTCCGGTTCCCTACCCCACGAAGACGACTACGTTCGCTGCTCCCCTTACAGACACGGGGATAAGACTCAGGCCCCGAGGACAGTTGGCTTTGTACTCATGCAGAGACATGGAGGCCCTCGGTGTGATCTGTCCCGGATGCTCGGGACTGGTGGTCCACCTGAAGCCATTCGGGCGTTGCGAGGCATGCAAAGAGTTCTTGTTCGAGGTGGAGCCATCCACAATAAGGCCCCGGGCCCTTCGCCTCAACAGCTTCACAGGTCCTGCTACTCTGGAAGGAGAGATCCAGGCCTTTGCGGAGGTTCCCGTACGCACTGACCAGGGCGATGTGACTGCCCAATCAGAGACTGAGAGAGAAAAATCCGAGGATGCTGCTTCGGTCACCACAGATTCTCTGCTCCCACCTCCGAAGAGGAAAGTCGGCCTGGTGCAGGCCTCCTGTGGTCGTGGTCAAGCTTCACCCCGTCGCTTGCCTGGCCTGGATGGATCCGGTTGGAAGAGTCCTGGACATCCCAGTTCTACAAAAGGTCAAGGTGAGTCAGGGGCTGGGACTGTGGTGGTGGTTGGAGATGTCGGGGGTCCACAGTCGGTGGAGCCCGCAAGGGAGGGTGGTACCACGTCTACCAGAGACTACCTTCCCGCCGAGATGTATGACACTTCCGACCTAGAGTGGCTGTCAGATTGTGGAGATGACGGTGAGATTGATGAACTGTTTCACCGGAAGGGCTGGGACAAACGCCCATTGCCTGTGTTACGTGCACCGCAGGATTACCCATATGTCAATAGGAGACAGCACGCCCCGGGCACAAGCCCCGGAGTCTACGAGGAAGTCTAGTCCTCAAATTACCTTCCCACAATCTACAACATCGCCCTTCTTGGTGGCGGGGATGCAGCGCGCATCACTACGAGCACCGAGAGAAAAGCCATCAGGGGTAGTGAAAGTACCTCGGCACCCGGAGGCCATCGTTCAACCCGGAGAAGGTGAGCGGGAAGCCATGCCTCCTTTGGCCAGATTGCAACGACTTTTCTCACAGAGAGTCGCCCATGAGTATGGGTGGGAATATCCCTACTTGCCTCGGGACTTACTTTTTGAAGTTGAGGTCATACGCCAGAGATGGTATGACGAATTTGTTTGGGAAAAACTCAAAGTACCCCATGCACGAAGATATTTGTCCTGTTCGCCACCCGTGTCGAAAAAGTTTAGGGACTGCAGAGCAGACTGGATGTGGGGTCGCCATATCCACGCAGACAAGGTGCGCATCTGTAGGAAAGATGGAGAGGATGCTGACTATTCGATTGAGGTTTTTGATAAACATCTGAAGCCCTTGTTCTTGCCTGACCCGAAGTTCTATTTGTGAGAAGAGACTCACTTGTTGTTTCCTTTCCTACAATCTTCTAGAAGTGTTCCTGCCGGAGCATCCGAACTGTGCCCTAGTTTTTTATTTGGGCTTTTGTTTTCTACTCTTCAGGAGGAATGAGAGCAGTTTTTGTTTGTTCTCTCTTCCTCACAGTTCAAAGACAGACTTTGGGGGTAGAATTAGTGTAGGGACGCAGGAAGAATGAAGATTGCACCAAGTGTCATTACCGCGGCTCTGTCACCAGGTGGCAGTGTTGTGCAACGGCTGTTTTTTTTTTTTTTTACACGCGCATCACTTTACTCATTGGAGCGAGTGGGTCTATTGGTTGATGGACCCATTCATTCCAAATTAACACAAAAATGTCAGGATGTGGCTTTTCTTGTGTGTTGTTTTTTTTTCCCTTCTGCAGGAGATTCGTCTGTCAAGACTGCTGAGTATGGGGTGGTTCTTAGACAGTGAAGGGAGGGATTGTATATGTGTACATGATAGATGTTTTTAGGGAAAAGTTTTATTGTTTTATGTTCCCTTCCCCTTTGAGCAGGTCTTGGTATGGTTGAGGTTCAAAAATTTGGGGATAGCCTCTGGGGCTAAGCTTATGTCATCACTCCATGGGAGACATGGGTTTGCACCAGACGCAGGGGACCAGCGTCAAATCACAGGGGGGAGTATGTAGCGGGGTCTCTAAATTTAGGTGGGACACTCAGGTGTGTAAGTATGGGAATAGTGGACCATTTGTGTTCGTGGAGGATTGGATGGTGTAATAATCTCCTTGGCCTCTGGGTGGCGGGGTACCTGGAGGCTCAAGGTAGATTGGCCATCACAGAGCTACCCTTTTTGTTCCTTTCCGGAGATGGTACGGCGAGGGCGGGGAACCTGCCGTGGTGTCGATGGGAGGAGATAAAAGGGGGAGACGCCCTAACCACGAGGTCTTCAGGAGGATCTTCTTCACGCGCCCAGGCACCTTAGGCCTGGGTGCGGGCGGTTCCAGATTCCGGCCCAGGCGCCCTAGGCCTGGCCGGAATGGAGTTTGAGTCCATCCCAGGCACCTTCAGCCTGGGGTGAGGTACTAAACTAGGAGGCCTCGGGTCCAGTGACTTCGACTGGGTCCCGCGAGGGTGGAGAAGTCCGAGGGTCCCTGAGGTGGATGGGGCCCATGTCTGAGGTGAGGAGGCCGGGGAGGTTACCCATTCGGAGAGTCTGGAGCAGCATCAACCCAGTGACGGATGGGCCTCTGGTAACTCCCTTGGAGGGACATCTTCCCCTGACAGGGGCCGCAGCGCAGCGAAGGTACTCCTATCTACGTTCTCTTGAGTTGCTGGTAGAGACTCTCAAGTTCTAAATCCTTTCTAGCTAATGCTATAGTAACCGCTTGCGAGATCGCAGTGGTTTAGCTGATAACCAGGATAGTGCCTCGACCTGCTCATTCCCCGTATCAAAATGTTATCAAGTCGCAACCAGTTGGCTACTGAAGCACTGTTTATTGTGAGATATACAATAAAGCAAGAGTTGGACTGTGATCGGTGTGTGGAACTCTGGTTAATGGGAGCAGAGGGAAGTGTTGACACAGCGGGACTTGATTCTAGACAAAAGCACATAGGCCCGAGGAAATATCTGGTACTGGCCTTCACCTCACCCACAGCTATGGGGAGGACATGGGCCTGTCGTGTGACATACCCCTAGACAAAGGAGATGGGGTGAGGCCGCTACAAATATAATATATGTTTTAAATTTATCCGATGGGGAAAAAAAAACGATGGCAAATTACGATCGTCTGTGTGGAACTCCATCGGACAAAAAACCCACGCATGCTCAGAATCAAGTCGACGCATGCTCAGAAGCATTGAACTTAATTTTTGTCGGCTTATCAGAGTGTTTTACGTCACAGCGTTTGGGACGGTCGGATTTTTGACTGATGGTGTGTAGGCAAGACTGATGGAAGTCAGCTTCATCGGATTTCCGATGGAAAAATCTATCGGATTAGAATCCATAGGAAATCCGATCGTGTGTACAGGGCTTCAAGATTATATTTTACTGATGTAGTGATGTGATTATTTCTTTGCCCATTTACCAAGTGTAAACTCTTGTTATGCAGTGTTTGTTTGCCCTTTTCCAATATGGTTGCTATGCTCTGTCTCACCAAGAATGATTTCATCAAGAAGAGCAGAGGATGGTAAGTGGGTGGAGAGAGACAGACATGGGAGAAAACAGTAATGGCTGCTAAGAAAGACTGTAAGTGTGCTGCAGTTTCATCCCACTGAGACATACAGAGACTGTTAATGATTTCATGTTCCTGTTTGGAAAATACTTTTATGTTGGATGGTTCACTGAATGTTATTTCTTCAATACATGGACTTTCAAATACAATGCTGTGTGGATTAATGTCTATGTGAAGATATATTTCTCAATTGGGATTTCACTTGCTATTCATAAGCCACAATTGAGTGGAGGCACTGTGCTTGTTAAAGATCCTGTCCTGATCACACAGATTATGAAGACTCTGCTCCTAATACTATACAGGTGGCGCCATCATACCTCAGTAGCCGCAGAGAGAGAAAAATAGTGCTACATTTGGAGGCTACTGCTGAGATAAATATCTTGGATCAGGACATTAAGGAATGACCATGTCACTGTTATCAACAGAAGCTGTGAGGCAGTTGGCCCTGGAAGAGGGACTTCCACCTAAAAGGACATTTGCTATTTCATGTGTACCTATCACTGTGAACACCCATAGACTGCAGGAGGCGTTGCAAGCAAATGAAACCTTGCAGTCTGCCTCTCTTGTGGAAAAAGAGAGGAGGATGAGAGTTATGAACTGTACCACACATTATCTCTGTCTCAGTGAGGTGGATTTAAATCCAGTTAAAGGGCCCTTTTGCATATATCCAAAGGGGGCTGAAGTATTTGGTTGTGCTGTAGTATTTCCAGTAATCTCACCTCCAGTAAGGCCAAAGTTACCAGCCCTGCCTGTAAAGTGTGAACCATTGAATACAACTGCTTCATCAGAAGAAACTCTAATGTTGACTGCTACAGCCACTAAGCAGGAACCAAATATTGAACACCTGCTGCTAAAAGTCACTAAAGTCATTGCTCAGAATTTACATGTTGATTCTTATCGCAAATTAAAGGCTTTTTCAGGGGTGCTCCCTGTCCCCGCTGGTGAAGAAAGCTTTAAGGTGTGGAAAGATTTTGCACAACAAGTGATAGAGAAATGGACCTGCTCAGAGGAAAAGAAAAAACAGCGCATCATGGAAAGTTTAAGACCACCAGCATCCATTATCATTAGAGCTTACAAGGACACTCATGTGAGTACAAGTGCTCAAGAATATATTGATATTTTGACAGATGCTTATGGACTGCACCGTGACCCTGATCAGATGCTTGCTGATTTTAAACAGACAAAGCATAAAGAGGATGTGTCTGTTTGTGAGGAGGCTAGAAGTGCTTCTAGGGAGATTGCTCACTGAAAAGGTAATCTCTCCTAAGGATGTTGACAAATTAAGGACTGCTGAAATAATAAAGGGGCTACTGCCACATCACCCAATGTCACCTGTCCTAAGAGATTTTTTGAGAGAGAGAAACTTTACTTTCACTGAAACTATGACTGAAGTAAAGAAACAGGAATCTGATGTAGCGATACCTTCAACTAAGAGGGCCGCAGATTTAGTTTGGGCCCTGAAGACAGCACCGCCAACCTCCGGCAATTTACTCGACCCCCTACTGGCACAGTTAGTTATGGCAACAATATAATTCTTATGCTATATGATTAAACTCAGACACCAAGGCAATAATGAAAGGGGTATCTAGTTTACTTTAGATTGTGGTAAAAAAGGGTCAACAGTGGTAACAGTTTACATGAAATAGGTTGCAGAGCCCTGCAGCAATAAACACACTATGCATTAATAGAACAGTAAAGGTGCGCCGGGTGGGCGACCGTTAACTAGGCGCCCTGTGGCGCAGCAACTAAATGAAATAACTAGCTGGCCAGGCCTGGCTCAGATACCTAAAACTCAGTCTCTAGGGGATGATGGTTTCTTCACCGGCAAGTCTTTAAAGGTGGTGCACATAACAGAACAACATTTGTAATCCAGTGGGAAGATTGTGATAGAACCAACACTTTACTGAAGAACCTCTGAGTTCAACTCTGATATGGATCTCCAGTGAGAGTATCAGATATAAACTTGTGGGCCACGGCAGTCTATAGGCACATCAGCAATAAACAGTATATGGTCTGAGCATACGCTCGCTCACCCCTCCGGACGCGATCCCAGTCCGGGAACTTCCACCGACTGTGTCCTCACACACAGTGTCTCCAGCGATCGGGTCCCCGATCCAACCAAGGCTGTGGATAAGCAAAGTCAGATGCCACCCAGGCTCGCAACGGGGTGGAAGGCTCTTTGGTGCTGCTCAAGGCCTCAGGCCCTGCACACTGGCACATCCGCACAGGAGGATCAGTCACTGAAGTCTCGTGTCCCAAAGAGGCCGAGCCCAGCCTCGCCTCCTCCTTTTATAACCCCTCCTATGAGTCTCTGGGGTGGAAACATTGCCGAAAGGGGTTCTGGGTAAGGTAGTCCTGGGAGTCTTAAAGGGGACCCCGCTACACTGATATCAGTTTTTAGTACCCTTTCTAAGAGCAAAGTTAAACAGAGTTCTTTGCTTGAGCACAAAAATTAGACTGTTGCTAAAAACAATGAAGTGGGTAGACACCCACAGCCTAGAGCTCAATCTGCTGATGAAACCTCCAGTGATAAGACTCTCTTCCACATTAAATGTTTCCGCTGTAGACAAGCAGGCCACACAGTTCGTCAGTGACCACTGCTGGCTGATAGTTCTGGAATTCACAGTAAAGCTGGACATGTGTACAAAAGAAAACAGGGAAAATCTAGAAAACAAATGTTTACCAAACTACCTGGGATAGGCCGCAGATGTACTTTCAATTTGTCTGTTAATGATATACCCACTACTGCTCTGTTTGATACTGGTCCTGAGCTGACTATCATATACAGGCCCTTCTATCAGCAACACTTAAACCACCTCCCTTTGCAACCTATGGACACTATGCCTGTTTATGGTGTGGGAGAAAATCCTGTATTTATGGATGGTTGTCTAGAAGTTGAGCTTCGCATTCCTGGTGTGATAGCTGATGAGGATCCCCCACTTAAAGTCATTGCTTATGTGAGCCCTCCACCTGGGGCTAACGAGTATGCTCCTATGATTGTGGGTTCCAATATGGAAGCCGCTGAGGCTGCCTTCATACGGTTTCTTCAGCCCCAACAGGGAACTCCTCTACCTTCACTTCCTGTTGCTCCAGAGCTTCAAAATATCTGCCAAACCTTTGCTCCTGATCTTCCTAGAGGGTATGTGGGAAATCCATGGCATCCCATACAGCTTCCAGCCGGGGGAGGGAGAGTGATGCAGGTTTATGTGGAAATTTCACCAAGTGCAACCGGTAGCTTTTTCCTGCTGGAGACTGATACAAAAGAGGCTGCACAGAATGGCTGGGAGATAGTACCAGAAAGGAAAAGACTATCATTTAAAATGTCCAAGAATGGATATTGTTACTGTTCGGAACATTACCACATACCCAGTTATAATACCAGTCTGGAAAGAGGTAGCCTATTGTTACCCAGTGGAATCCATTAGCTCCTACCCTGCCAAGGTCGAGGAGAAAGAAACCAAATTAGACTTTCACCTGAATGATGCTAAGAGTCCTGCAGAGCACAAACAAGCGCTAGGAGAGCACCTAATGGAATACGAAGATGTTTTCTCAACTGATGACATGGATGTTGGATGTGCTAAAAGTATTCAGCACAGTATTCACCTAACAGATAGCACCCCATTTAGAGAAAGACCCAGGATGATGTCTGAGAGTGCTTGCACAAAATGAAAGATCAAAACATCATTGTTGAGTCTAAAAGCCTGTATGCATCCCCAATAGTGGTGGTCAGAAAGAAAAATGGTGCAGTACGAATATGTGTTGATTATAGGACTCTAAATCTGCGAACGGTCCCAGATCAATACACGCTACCTCGCATTGAGGAAACTCTTGATGCCCTGCAAGGCAGCAAATGGTTCACAGTAATGGGCTTAAGATCCGGTTATTACCAAGTACCAATGAGTGAGGAAGATCAAGAAAAGACAGCTTTTATCTGCCCCCTGGGGTTTCTCCAGTTTGCTCGCATGCCTCAGGGCATTAGTGGTGCACCTGCAACCTTCCAGCGTCTAATGGATCGGACACTGGGAGACCTATTTCCCACTCAATGTATTGTCTACCTAGATGACATAATTGTTTTTGGCTCCACTCTGGAGGAGCATGACCAGAGACTGTTTAAAGTGCTAGCTCGTCTGAGGAAAGAAGGTCTGAAACTCTCCCTAGACAAATGTAAGTTTGCTCGCTCTTCAGTAAACTTTGTGGGTCACATAGTATCTGCAGAAGGGGTAGCAACTGATCCTGCTAAAGTGGAGGCTGTGATAACCTGGCCCCGTCCCACAAATCTGAAAGAACTGAGGTCCTTCTTGGGGTTTTGTGGCTATTATCGCTGCTTCATTAGAGGCTATTCCAAGACTGCTCGGCCTCTTAATGACTTGCTCAAAGAAACCCCTGGCATTGAAACAACCAGCAAAACTCCTTTCAGTGAGAGTTGGATTTCTGCTTGTGGGGACGCTTTTCTACAGCTCAAGAAAAGTCTTACAGAAGCGCCAGTGTTGGCTTATGCAGACCCACAAAAGCCATACAATTTTCATGTAGGTGCCAGCTATGATGGATTAGGAGGAGTCCTACATCAGGAGTACCCAGGGAGACTAAGGCCTGTTGCTTATATTAGTCGCAGTCTAAGCCCAGCAGAAAGAAATTATCCTGTTCACAAACTGGAATTTCTTGCCCTGAAGTGGGCTATTATTGCTGCATGATTACTTGTATGGGGCTCAGTTTGAGGTAAGAACTAACAACAACCCCCTCACTTATGTTTTGACTACAGCTAAGCTGGATGCCACTGGTCATAGGTGGCTTGCTGCCTTGTCTAATTACCAATTCACTCTCAAGTACAAGCCAGTGCCCAAAAATATTGGGGCTGATGCTCTGTCAGGGTCACCTGTGGCCAGGTGACAGATGCACACCGTAGGGGGACAGGAGTGCACCGCGAGGTAGTGAACCCTATGGCTGGCTTCTGTGGATAGGAAACTGGGTGGTTGTGGAAAGCGGGACCAGAGGAGCACAACCGGGATCCCAACGGAAGCGAGAGCCAAGATTCCCCAGGGCGCGGAGTCTAAGACCCAGCTGGTCTTCTCCAGGGCCTCTAGTGGTGAGGATGTTACGCTGCAGGCTGGGACCAGGTCGCGGCCCCTGGAGTTTCCTAGCTCACGCCCCGTAGGATAAGGGGAAGCAGCAGCACACGATAGAGAGAACCGAATAACAAGCCGAAGGTCAGGGGCCACAAGCAGACAAGGATAACGAAGAACGAGCCGAAGGTCAAGGGTCACGAGCAGACAGGGATGGTCGGGGACAAGCCAATAACGTAACAGAGAGACAGACGTAGCACACGGCAGGCAGGAACCCAAACACACAATGCCTAACAAACACGTTGATCAGCCAAGCAGGCTTGCAGTGCACAGGTTAATATAGTGTTCAGTGATAGGGCCTGGGGTGGAGTCAGGCTGGGAGGAGATTATAAAGGAAGCCAGGTGAAGGAGGTCTGGTCTCTAGATGAACACATGAGGAGGAAGGTAAGATGGCAGACAAACACTACTGCATATCCATGACAGTACCCTCCCTCTTATGGGCCCTCCCCCGCCTGGACCCAGGCTTAAAGGGAAATCTCTGATGAAACCTTCTCAACAGATGAGGTGCAGCGACATCAGATGCAGCGATCCAAGACGCCTCCTCAGGACCAAAACCTCTCCAATGCACAAGGTACTGAAGAATGCCTCTGCAGAGCCGAGAATCCAGAACTTGTCTAACCTCGTACTTAAGATTATCCTCAGAGACTGAAAACGAGGTAGGGAGATGACAAGAAGATCTATTGAGGACCAAAGGCTCTCTAGGAATAAGCAAGGGCATGAGACGATCAACAGGAATCTGAGGAGGGTCCCCTAGACCCTTAAAGGGGAACTGGTCATCTTGCACAGGACCATCAGACTGGGCAGATGTCAGTGGAACCCTGAAGTCAGGTTGGTTAGAAGGTGACATGTCGCCGGAGTCAAGCTGAATAGCTGAAGGGCAAGCAGAATGTCCCGAACAAGAAAAAGTGAGAGGCTCACTGGGCATGGGCTGGACTGGCATAACTAGTACAGAGGCAGAGTGAATAGCTGAGTCAGGTGTAGCGACTACCTGAATCGCATCGCAAGACGTAGCGACTGCAGGACTTGTAGACAAGCTAGCCTGGCTGTGCGTCCAAGGGTGGTTAGGGACAGAGAAATGTAAATGGTTATGCAACCTGGAATGAATGACCGGCTCAGATTCACAGGGGGCAACCTTGGGTGGGCAGGACGAGGAACAGGAGGGACCCCAAGCCAGGATCTGTCCAGTAGTCCAGTCCACATGAGGAGAATGGAGCTGTAACCATGGGAGACCCAAAATTATAGGCGTTGAGGCCTTGGGTAAGATAAGGAAGGATATCCACTCCTGGTGGAGTGTACCCACCGACATCTTAACAGGGAGGGTCTGGAAGCGGATAGGTCCCCCTGGGAGAACAGTACCATCAATCGCCAAGACCACCAATGGCGTGGTGAGGGGCAAAAGAGTAAGTCTCATGGACGATGCGATTTCCCAGTCCATGAAATTACCAGCGGCTCCGGAATCCAGATATGCTGAGACCGAATGAGAAGAAGCACCAACATGAAGGAACACAGAAAGCAGAAGACGAGAAGGGGAAGGTGATATTTCTGGGTCCAATACTCCACTTTCCAGATGAAGTGGACCCAAACGTTTTTCTGGACAAAGAGAGCAAGTGTCACGAAAATGACCTTTGCCCCCACAGTAGAGACACAGGCCTAGATTTCTGCGCCTAGCACGTTCCTCTGGGGATAGCCTGGTCCTGCCCAGCTGCATGGGTTCCTCAGCTGGCAGGAGATGCTCCACGGGTCGAGGAGAGGGGAGCTCAGGCTGACTAAGGACCAAGGAGTGCTGGCGCCGCTTTTCTAGGGTCCTTTCCTGAAAGCGAATATCGATCTGGTTACACAAGGAGATAACTCCGTCCAGATCAGTGGGGATGGTTCTTCCTGCTAATTCATCCTTCACTCTATCAGAAAGGCCATGCAAAAAGGTTGCGACTAAGGCCTCATTGTTCCAGCTCAACTCAGCCGACAGTATGCGGAAATTAAGGGCGTACTGTCCCACTGAAGCAGACTCTTGGCGGAGACGTAGAAGGGCGCTGGCCGCTGAAGAGACACGAGCCGGTTCTTCAAAGATATTCCGAAAAAGTTTCAAGAAGCCAGACAGGCTAGAAACCACTGGATCATTCAGTTCCCACAGAGGGGCTGCCCAGGCTAAAGCTTCACCGGAGAGGAGGGAAATGATATAGGCTACCTTTGCCCTATCAGACAGAAAGTTTTGAGGCTGAAGCTCAAAATGAATCGTGCATTGGCTAAGAAACCCTCTGCAGGCCTTGGAGTCCCCAGAGAAACGGAACGGAGCTGGCAGTATTAGTGAGTGTGTGGCTGCGACTGGTGCGATAGGTACCACCGCTGGTTGTACTTGAGGTTGCGGATTCGGGGTTCCCAAGGAGGCCTGAAGCTGCTCGAAGCGAGAAGCCAGATCCTGGAGGAATCGCATCACCTGAGTCTGATTCGATTCCTGGGTTTCAAGTCTGCAAACTATGCCCTGCAATGGATCATCCGCGGGTAGCGGGATGTCAGCCGGGTTCATGGCTGATCAAACTGTCAGGGTCAGCTGTGGCCAGGTGACAGATGCACACCGTAGGGGGACAGGAGTGCACCGCGAGGTAGTGAACCCTATGGCTGGCTTCTGTGGATAGGAAACTGGGTGGTTGTGGAAAGCGGGACCAGAGGAGCACAACCGGGATCCCAACGGAAGCGAGAGCCAAGATTCCCCAGGGCGCGGAGTCTAAGACCCAGCTGGTCTTCTCCAGGGCCTCTAGTGGTGAGGATGTTACGCTGCAGGCTGGGACCAGGTCGCGGCCCCTGGAGTTTCCTAGCTCACGCCCCGTAGGATAAGGGGAAGCAGCAGCACACGATAGAGAGAACCGAATAACAAGCCGAAGGTCAGGGGCCACAAGCAGACAAGGATAACGAAGAACGAGCCGAAGGTCAAGGGTCACGAGCAGACAGGGATGGTCGGGGACAAGCCAATAACGTAACAGAGAGACAGACGTAGCACACGGCAGGCAGGAACCCAAACACACAATGCCTAACAAACACGTTGATCAGCCAAGCAGGCTTGCAGTGCACAGGTTAATATAGTGTTCAGTGATAGGGCCTGGGGTGGAGTCAGGCTGGGAGGAGATTATAAAGGAAGCCAGGTGAAGGAGGTCTGGTCTCTAGATGAACACATGAGGAGGAAGGTAAGATGGCAGACAAACACTACTGCATATCCATGACATGCTCTCTCTAGGCGTCCTGGGTTGCCAGTGAACTTAGAAGAACGTGAATGGGAGGAAGTACCTGGGCCTGTTGTGGCTGCCTACTGTGCTACAGCGGCTGTACAAGGCGACAATATTGTTTTCTCTGACTTACGAGTTATTGACTTCTTGGGAGCTGGTGAAGAGTGTATCCCAAACATGTATTGCTGCCCCACCACTTTAGGGGTACCAGAAAATATCCAGCTGCAAGAGAAAGATATGATCCTTCTACAAAAGAGAGATCCAGTAATCAGACTTGTTAGAGAGTCTGTTTTCCACAAAGATCCTAATTACATGAGAAAAACCCTACCTGAGCAGAGTACCTCCTATCTTAAAGAATTGGATAAACTCAAAATAATTGATGGACTTTTATACAGGGTACATTTGTTCCATGATCATCCTGGAAGGAGACAGCTAGTGCTCCCTCAAGTCTACAGAAAATCTGTTTTGAGAAGTTTGCATGACCAACATGGACATCTAGGAGTTGAAAAAACCTACGAACTAATCCAAGACCATTTCTTTTGGCCACGAATGAGGGAATCTGTTGTGGACTATTGCCGCTGCTGTGTGAGATGTCTACAAAGGAAAACTTTGCCTACTCGAGCTGCTCCTATGGAACACTTGAAAAGTTCTGGTCCAATGGATTTAGTGTGCATGAACTATTTGTGTATTGACAATGACAGCAGTGGTGTGGGAAATGTTCTGATTGTGACTGATCACTATACTCGATATGCTCAAGCCTATCCCACCAAAGATCAGAAAGCAGTAACTGTAGCTAAAGTGTTGTGGGAGAAGTTTTTTGTTCATTATGGATTGCCAAATCAACTTCACTCTGACCAGGGGCGGGACTTTGAAAGTCATCTAATTAAAGAGCTGTTAACATTTTTTAAAATCGACAAGAGCCGCACCACACCTTATCATCCAGAGGGTGATGCTCTCCCTGAACGTTTCAATCGCACCTTGTTGAACATGTTGGGTACCCTCCCTAATGGTGCTAAGCAAACCTGGAGCCGACATGTTGGAGCTATGGTACATGCCTACAATTGTACCAGACATGAATCAACTGGTTTCTTTCCTTATTTTCTCATGTTTGGAAGAGAAGCCCATCTTCCTATTGACATTCAGTTGGGTGTGTTGACTGATGGAGTGAAAAATAGAAATCACTACCAGTATGTGGAACGACTTAAACAGAGTTTAAAAGAGGCCAACCAAATGGCTGAGGAAAATACTGCAAAAATAAATGCTGCCAATAAAAGGCGTTTTTGATGCCAAAGTTCGTTACAAAGACTTACAACCTGGTGATAAAGTTCTCCGCAATTTGGGACCTTCAGCCAAACATAAATTAGCTGATTGCTGGTGAAATTAGTTGTTTGAAGTTATAGAAAAACTGCCTAGAATTCCAGTCTACAGGATTCGAGGCCCTGAGGGTCAGATCAAAGCCTGGCATAGGAATCGCATGCTTCCAGTACCACAAGTTGCTACTGCTGATGAGGAGCCACAATCTGATATTGTTACAGATTCTAATGATGTGTCTTGCGCAGACCGTGGAGACCAGAGTGATGACACTGACTGGTTTACACCTCCACCAGAGTCTCCTGTACAGGTTCCTTCACCTATTACTGATGGGGCCTTCCTCAGAGGGGAGGTCTGAACCCAGCTACTCCTGTTTTTGAACCAACAGCCCAAAACTTTGTGCCTACAGTTCCCAGCATGATTGGAGCACCAAGTTTTCCCACTAATGCTGTCCCAGAGTTATCTGGACTAATGCCTGAGGGCTTGAGGAGAGGAGATCGTGTTCGACGACCTCCACCAACGTTTACTTATGACACCTTGGGAAGATTCTGCTATGCTGTACAGAACTATGTAAAACCTCATGTTCTGATGAACATTAGGGATGAGCTTCGTGTTCGAGTCGAACATACGTTCGACTCGAACATCGGCTGTTCGATCGTTCGACGAAGATCGAACGATTTGGGCCGTTCGCGCCAAATTCGAGTGACGCGAACGGCCCACAATGCACTACGCCATCGCAGTGTCATCCAGGCGCTGTGATTGGCCAAGCATGCACTGTGACCCTGCATGCTTGGCCAATCACAGCGCCGGCAGCGAGGAGAGCAATGATTGGCCACAGGCAGGATGCCTGTGGCCAATTATTGCTGAGGGGGTTTAGTACACGCCCCACCTTAAAAAAGGCCGCCAGCGCGGCGGCCTTGTGTAGTGTGTTCCGGAGCAGGGAAAGAGAAGCATAGGCAGGGACAGTGTCATTTTTTTTCCTTTACTAATCCTGGATTCCTTGTGTTTAGGGACAAATAAGGATAGGTAGGGAGAGTGTCAGTGTGTTATTCTGTGCTAAACCTTGTTTGTAGGGACAGAGAGGTACAGTGAGGGAAAGTGTCAGTGTGCTATTCTGTTCTAAACCAATCTTGCTGAACCATATTTGAAATCCTTGAGTTTAGGGACAGAGAGGTACAGTGAGGGAAAGTGTCAGTGTGTTATTCTGTTCTAAACCAATCTTGCTGAACCATATTTGAAATCCTTGAGTTTAGGGACAGAGAAGGACACTCGTGGAAACTATCAGTGTGCTATTCTGTGCTAAATCTTGTTTGTAGGGACAGAGAAGGACAGTGAGTGAAACTGACAGTGTGCTATTCTGTTCTAAACCAATCTTGCTGAACCATATTTGAAATCCTTGAGTTTAGGGACAGAGAGGTACAGTGAGGGAAAGTGTCAGTGTGCTATTCTGTTCTAAACCAATCTTGCTGAACCATATTTGAAATCCTTGAGTTTAGGGACAGAGAAGGACACTCGTGGAAACTATCAGTGTGCTATTCTGTGCTAAATCTTGTTTGTAGGGACAGAGAAGGACAGTGAGTGAAACTGACAGTGTGCTATTCTGTTCTAAACCAATCTTGCTGAACCATATTTGAAATCCTTGAGTTTAGGGACAGAGAGGTACAGTGAGGGAAAGTGTCAGTGAGCTATTCTGTTCTAAACCAATCTTGCTGAACTATATTTGAAATCCTTGAGTTTAGGGACAGAGAGGTACAGTGAGGGAAAGTGTCAGTGTGCTATTCTGTTCTAAACCAATCTTGCTGAACCATATTTGAAATCCTTGAGTTTAGGGACAGAGAGGTACAGTGAGGGAAAGTGTCAGTGTGCTATTCTGTTCTAAACCAATCTTGCTGAACCATATTTGAAATCCTTGAGTTTAGGGACAGAGAAGGACACTCGTGGAAACTATCAGTGTGCTATTCTGTGCTAAATCTTGTTTGTAGGGGCAGAGAAGGACAGTGAGTGAAACTGACAGTGTGCTATTCTGTTCTAAACCAATCTTGCTGAACCATATTTGAAATCCTTGAGTTTAGGGACAGAGAGGTACAGTGAGGGAAAGTGTCAGTGAGCTATTCTGTTCTAAACCAATCTTGCTGAACCATATTTGAAATCCTTGAGTTTAGGGACAGAGAAGGACACTCGTGGAAACTATCAGTGTGCTATTCTGTGCTAAATCTTGTTTGTAGGGACAGAGAAGGACAGTGAGTGAAACTGACAGTGTGCTATTCTGTTCTAAACCAATCTTGCTGAACCATATTTGAAATCCTTGAGTTTAGGGACAGAGAGGTACAGTGAGGGAAAGTGTCAGTGTGCTATTCTGTTCTAAACCAATCTTGCTGAACCATATTTGAAATCCTTGAGTTTAGGGACAGAGAAGGACACTCGTGGAAACTATCAGTGTGCTATTCTGTGCTAAATCTTGTTTGTAGGGACAGAGAAGGACAGTGAGTGAAACTGACAGTGTGCTATTCTGTTCTAAACCAATCTTGCTGAACCATATTTGAAATCCTTGAGTTTAGGGACAGAGAAGGACACTCGTGGAAACTATCAGTGTGCTATTCTGTGCTAAATCTTGTTTGTAGGGACAGAGAAGGACAGTGAGTGAAACTGACAGTGTGCTATTCTGTTCTAAACCAATCTTGCTGAACCATATTTGAAATCCTTGAGTTTAGGGACAGAGAGGTACAGTGAGGGAAAGTGTCAGTGTGCTATTCTGTTCTAAACCAATCTTGCTGAACCATATTTGAAATCCTTGAGTTTAGGGACAGAGAAGGACACTCGTGGAAACTATCAGTGTGCTATTCTATGCTAAATCTTGTTTGTAGGGACAGAGAAGGACAGTGAGTGAAACTGACAGTGTGCTATTCTGTTCTAAACCAATCTTGCTGAACCATATTTGAAATCCTTGAGTTTAGGGACAGAGAAGGACACTCGTGGAAACTATCAGTGTGCTATTCTGTGCTAAATCTTGTTTGTAGGGACAGAGAAGGACAGTGAGTGAAACTGACAGTGTGCTATTCTGTTCTAAACCAATCTTGCTGAACCATATTTGAAATCCTTGAGTTTAGGGACAGAGAGGTACAGTGAGGGAAAGTGTCAGTGTGCTATTCTGTTCTAAACCAATCTTGCTGAACCATATTTGAAATCCTTGAGTTTAGGGACAGAGAAGGACACTCGTGGAAACTATCAGTGTGCTATTCTGTGCTAAATCTTGTTTGTAGGGACAGAGAAGGACAGTGAGTGAAACTGACAGTGTGCTATTCTGTTCTAAACCAATCTTGCTGAACCATATTTGAAATCCTTGAGTTTAGGGACAGAGAGGTACAGTGAGGGAAAGTGTCAGTGAGCTATTCTGTTCTAAACCAATCTTGCTGAAGCATATTGCAAATCCTTGTGTTTAGGGACAGAGAAGGATAGGCAGGGGACAGTGTCAGTGTCATTGTTGCTAAGCCTCCTGCACAGTATACACCTGAAGGTAGCCCTTATTGCTCTTTTTCCCATCTCCCTGCAGGCCATCCATTAAAATGTCTGGAAGGCAAACAAGGAGAGGCAGACAGTCAGGAGGCAAAAAAAGAGGGCAAGCAGGCTCTGTGTCTGGGGGCAACAGTGCTGGTCGTGGACGCGGTGCATTGTCATCAGCACATGGCCATGGGACACGCTTGTCCTTCTTTTCGGCAGCTGGACATGTTGAGCCACATCATGCCGAAGACTTGGTAGAGTGGATGACCAAGCCCACCTCATCCTCCTCATCCTATCTCACCCAGGCTCAGGGTACTAGCAAAGCAGCTGCCAAAGCGTCCTCTTCTCTGGTATCATTATCTTCATTAGTCAATCCTTCCCTAGACCCACCATGTCCTCCTCCTGAGGAGTCCCCCGAACTGTTTGAGCACAGTGTTGGGTACATGCTCCAGGAGGATGCCCAGCGTTTCGAAGGATCTGATGATGATACCCAGATAGAGGAAGGCAGTAGCGTGAGAGCAGAGAGAGGGGATGCTCAAGAAGGACACCAATCTGGCAGTCATGCTCCAGCAGCTGCAGCATACTGCCAGATTGGCTCCAGTGATGAGGAGGGAGGGGATGATGAGGTCACTGACTCCACGTGGGTGCCTAATAGGAGAGAGGAGGAGGAGGAGGATGAGGAGGAGGCACATCTCCAACGAGGCAGGATGCCCTTGGGTGGCCAGCGTATGGGCAGCACACCGACGGAATCACAACGCAGAGCTCCGCCTGTGCAGGGCGCTGCCTCTGCCCGTCATTCAAAAAGTTCTTTGGTGTGGGCCTTTTTTGAGGCGAGTGCATCAGATCGCACAGCTGCTGTTTGCAACATATGTCTCAAGTGTATATCGCGTGGCCAAAACATCAGCCGCTTGGGCACCACATGCTTGATCAGACATATGTTGACCTGCCATGCAGCTCGTTGGCAAGCCTACCTTAAAGACCCACACCAAAGAACAAAGCGGACCTCTCCTTGCACCGCATCAGCTGGGATCTCCAACCCCACTATACCTTCAGTCCTCTCTGAAACCTGCACTGAGAGGAATGAAGGTGTAGAATTAGGTGTGTCACTCTGCCACTCTGCTAGCAGTACACCGACGTCCGATTCTAGCAGGCAAATTTCCCTGCCCCAGCTGCTGGACTGTCGAAAGAAGTTCACTCCCAGCCATCCACATGCCCAGCGGTTGAATGCTAGCTTGGCTAAATTGCTAGCGCTTCAACTGCTGCCTTTTCAGTTGGTAGACTCGGCCCCCTTCCGTAAGTTTGTGCAATGTGCGGTTCCTCAGTGGCAGGTTCCCAAACCTATAAAGGAATAGTAATGGTTAAAAAAAGCACTTGTGGATTTAATTAACCTTTTTTTGGGGTTAATTTCCCTTTAAGGGGGTGTGGCAGGAGGCATGTCCTATGCCTACATACCTTTGCTAGTAGGTGTCCCTCATTCCCATCTCAAAATGTTGGGAGGTATGATAATGTATGAGAAAAGTTCTTTATTTTCAGGGTCACATAATCATATAAATGTATGCAAAGCAGACACTGATCAGCAAACCCACAATGAAATGTTGCATGCCTCGATATAAAAAAAGTTTGGGCCTAATCAGTGTAATTATGAACAGCTGATGTTTAGAATTAAGCTGCATTTTTTGAACGATAGAAAGAAGTTTGTCAAAATTACCACTAGATGTCAGCAACGTGTCAGAATTTCGTTTTTTTTATGCTCCTGACAATTATTTTTGTCATGAAAATTCCTGTTGTGAAGACTTTACATGACAGTACTGTCACAGTACTGGGTCCCTGGCAAATGTCCCTTTGGGCTGAATTCGCATCGCATTGACATCACATGTGATCTGCAATAGTGTGAGCCCAGCCTTACCCCTTTTGTTAAAGTGGACCTATCAGAAACTTTGCATGATTAAACTCTCTATTCTGATTAAATGGAGTATATATGTGCATATGTGTGTGTGTATATATATATATATATATATATATATATATATATACACACACACACACAGTGGGTATGGAAAGTATTCAGCCCCCCTTAAATTTTTCACTCTTTGTTATATTGCAGCCATTTGCTAAAATCATTTAAGTTCATTTTTTCCTCAATGTACACACAGCACCCCATATTGACATAAAAACACAGAATTGCACATTTTTGCAGATTTATTAAAAAAGAAAAACTGAAATATCACATTGTCCTAAGTATTCAGACCCTTTGCTCAGTATTTAGTATTTGCACCCTTTTGATCTAATACAGCCATGAGTCTTTTTGGGAAAGATGCAACAAGTTTTTCACACCTGGATTTGGGGATCCTCTGCCATTCCTCCTTGCAGATCCTCTCCAGTTCTGTCAGGTTGGATGGTAAACATTGCTGGACAGACATTTTTAGGTCTCTCCAGAGATGCTCAATTGGGTTTAAGTCAGGGCTCTGGCTGGGCCATTCAAGAACAGTCACGGAGTTGTTGTGAAGCCACTCCTTCGTTATTTTAGCTGTGTGCTTAGGGTCATTGTCTTGTTGGAAGGTAAACCTTCGGCCCGGTCTGAGGTCCTGAGCACTCTGGAGAAGGTTTTCGTCCAGGATATCCCTGTACTTGGCCGCATTCATCTTTCCCTTGATTGCAACCAGTCGTCCTGTCCCTGCAGCTGAAAAACATCCCCACAGCATGATGCTGCCACCACCATGCTTCACTGTTGAGACTGTATTGGACAGGTGATGAGCAGTGCCTGGTTTTTCTCCACACATACCGCTTAGAATTAAGGCCAAAAAGTTATATCTTGGTCTCATCAGACCAGAGAATCTTATTTCTCACCATCTTGGAGTCCTTCAGGTGTTTTTTAGCAAACTTCCATGCGGGCTTTTATGTGTCTTGCACTGAGGAGAGGCTTCCGTCGGGCCACTCTGCCATAAAGCCCCGACTGGTGGAGGGCTGCAGTGATGGTTGACTTTCTACAACTTTCTCCTATCTCCCGACTGCATCTCTGGACCTCAGCCACAGTGATCTTTGGGTTCTTCTTTACCTCTCTCACCAAGGCTCTTCTCCCCCGATAGCTCAGTTTGGCCGGACGGCCAGCTCTAGGAAGGGTTCTGGTCATCCCAAATGTCTTCTATTTAAGGATTATGGAGGCCCCTGTGCTCTTAGGAACCTTAAGTGCAGCAGAAATTTGTTTGTAACCTTGGCCAGATCTGTGCCTTGCCACAATTCTGTCTCTGAGCTCTTCAGGCAGTTCCTTTGACCTCATGATTCTCATTTGCTCTGACATGCACTGTGAGCTGTAAGGTCTTATATAGACAGGTGCGTGGCTTTCCTAATCAAGTCCAATCAGTATAATCAAACACAGCTGGACTCAAATGAAGGTGTAGAACCATCTAAAGGATGATCAGAAGAAATGGACAGCACCTGAGTTAAATATATGAGTGTCGCAGCAAAGGGTCTGAATACTTAGGACCATGTGATATTTCAGTTTTACTTTTTTAATAAATCTGCAAAAATGTCAACAATTCTGTGTTTTTCTGTCAATATGGGGTGCTGTGTGTACATTAATGAGGGGGAAAAAATGAACTTAAATGATTTTAGCAAATTGCTGCAATATAACAAAGAGTGACAAATTTAAGGGGGTCTGAATACTTTCTGTACCTACTGTATATATTTATGTATGTGTGTGTGTATATATATATATATATATATATATTAAAAAAAATTATATGTTTATTTTATAATAAAAAATCTGCTCCAGGCAGGAGATTCGTCAAACATTAAGTATAATAAATGATATCTATGGTAGAATAATTTACCAAAGTACTGTATTTGTGACAGTATTTTGTGCCTGCTTTCTTGGACAGGCAGTTTTGCAAAAGACTGAGATTGATTTACCAATGTAGATAAGACAGACTTTCAAAAACACATGTGTGCAGTGCTAGTTTAGAGCAGCAGTGGGAGGATTTCTCATGTGCAGTGTAGTGCAGGAGCAATGTACAAAAAAATAAAAATAAAATAAAAACAAAACATCTATTTGACAACAAAGGTTCCCATTTTAGGCCTGGTTCACACCTATGCATTTTTTTGCGCATTTTCAGTTTTGCAGAAACACACTACAGTCCATGGATGTAGTTCACATCTGTGCATTTTACGGAAAGGGCAAGGACTTTTTTCAGTTTTTTGGTTCCATAAACTTCAATGGATGAAAAGCATGTATTGAAAAATGCAAAATGCACCTGGAATATGTAAACTGCAACCTGCATAGGTGTGAATCAGGCCTCAGGAAGAGAATCGTGGTAAGCACATGGAAGACTTGCTGTATTAGTTGCCATTAGTTGAATCATGTCTACTTTAAATATTATCTGTTCATATGAGATTTTGGGTGATTTACAGTTGAGGCTGGGTTCACACTTGTGCAAATTGGATGCGGGTTTCTCTGGGGCGGCCACGGAGCGCACAGTAGAATGGTCCTGTGCATCTTTGGCTCAGTTTTGGCTTCGAATTCAGGCAAAAATTCGGACCTGAAATAGTGAACAGGAACGCACCGGACCCCCGGGTGTGAGCCGCGTCGCACATAGTGTGAACCCATGGAATAGCACAAAATGAAGGTGTGAATTAATCTCTTGTATGGAGAGGACTATGGTGTTCAGCATGTACAAAAGCTATGGTATGGTTATAGTTTGGGTGGGTGAATTTGGCTATCTTGCAGATAATTTTCACTTACCCTGTGCTACAGCGTCTCAGCACTTGGGAAATTCCAACAAATGTTTTTTGGGTTTTTCATCCCCTGACAACCAGTAAAGCTGTTTTTGCTGACCTCCAAAAATATAGTGTAAGATTTTTATAGGAGTTAGGTACCACTGGGTCAGTATATTGGTGGTAATTTCATGTATAATGAGTGAGCAGACTATCATTTGCCATTATAGAGATCTGCTGCCCTCTACAGTCTGTATTTGTAAGTGGCTGAGCTGCGTAAAGTGATATTAAAGTGTAATTTCACCTTTACAGAAAAATCTGTAAGGTGAACTTACACAAGACCCCCTCCTCGCCCCCCCCCCCCCCATCTTCCCCTCCCCGGTTCCGCCGACCTGGACAGCAGCAATCTTTGTTCTAAGCCCCGGTATGTCCGTGTCAGGAGTCCGGGGCTTAGAAATCTCCTCGGCATCCACGCGTCTTCTTCATAGCTGACAGGATGGGCTATGCGGCTGCTGATTGGTTGGCGCCACCCATGTGATGGCGCTGACCAATTAGAATGCTCCAAAATGGCCCTCCTGACAAGGAACGTTTTGGACATTCAGCTCAGGAGATTTCTAAGCCCCGGACTCCTGGCGCGGAAATACCGGGGCTTAGAACAGGAAATTGCCGTGGTCCAGGTCAGCGGGACCAGGAGGGGGGTCCTGTGTAAGTTCACCTTACAGATTTTTCTGTAAAGGTGAACGTACCCTTTAAACATACAATGTTGAGTTGCCATTATCCCTTATATTGATGTATAAATATCATACCACTGTATTTAATTTACCATATAAAATCTTTTAAGTACCTTATTTAATTCTTGCTGTTAAGTGGTCACACGTTTGCCAGGTCTTTCCTGTCCCCAGGGAGTGAGGGTTTTCTTGTATTCTGCTCATGTATGAATCTGAGTCTACACAGGGCTTATTGGTGCTGTGCCAGTCACGTGACATAAAAAAGCCTTCATAAAATAGAATAAATAATTAATAGCAACAAAGTGTTTTAAAACGTTATACAAATCTATATTTCAAAGCAATTTTTGATTTTTTTTGCAATAACATGGTGTAGGCAAAGTTTAAGTTAACTCACAATAACTTTCACTCTTTTCACACTGTAAAGGAGGTTCTGCCTAGACATTTTGCGGATCATTTCTTTACGAATTTTAATTTGGACAAAATTGTAATTATTTGGTCATTCGGATGTATCTGAATTTCCAAATACAACAGTAATGAATTTAAATGAATACGAAATAAACATTACCGTAATAACAAAATTAATTTGTTTCAATCAGATGTTAGAAGCATCCAAATGCAACAATTGATTTGAATTCATTCCATAATACCAGCCGCCATACCCTCCTATCTTACTGCTACAGGGCGGCACCTGTGCACCGGATCACGTGTGTATGTGTGTGTATGTGTATGTATGTATATATATATATATACACAAGATTCGAAACTTCCAGGTAGGGTGTGCACATGCGCGCCACTGACGGCTCACTTCTTCTGTGATCACACAGGTGACAGGTACCCGATGTCTGCCGACACCCACAGATCATTAGGCAGAGAGCCAGAACTTGGATGTAAACAAGGCAGATCACCATTCTGACAGGAGGGACGGGATGGAATTTGTGTTCCTGCAAAGCAGAAAATACATTCCATCTCTTCCCCTAGTAAAAGCACCTCCCACAGTAGTAAAACACTGGCTAGGCACACAGTTAACCCTTTGATCGCCCCTGATGGTAATTCCTTCCCATCCAGTGTGATTAGTATAGTGACCAGTGGCGGCTGGTGCTCAAAATTTTTGGGGGGGCGCAAACAAACTGAAAAAAATAAATAAATCAATTGCCGCCACTGTGCCCATTAAACGCAGCCACTGTGCCCAAACGCCACCAGTTTGCCCCCTTAAATACAGCCAGTTTGTTTCCATATACAGCCAGTGTGCCCCCATATATATACAGCCAGTGTGCCCCCATATACAGCCAGTGTGCCCCCATATATATATATATATATATATATAGCCAGTGTGCCCCCATATACAGCCAGTTTGTCCCCATATATATAGCCAGTGTGCCCCCATATACAGCCAGTGTGTCCCCATATATATAGCCAGTGTGCCCCCATATACAGCCAGTGTGCCCCCATATACAGCCAGTTTGTCCCCCATATACAGCCAGTTCCCCCCAAATGCAGCCAGTTTGTCCCCCATATACAGCCAGTTCCCCCAAATGCAGCCAGTTTGTCCCCATATACAGCCAGTTCCCCTCATATTCAGCCAGTTTGTCCCCCATATTCAGCCAGTTCCCCACATATTCAGCCAGTTTGTCCCCCATATACAGCCAGTTCCCCCCATATTCAGCCAGTTTGTCCCCCATATTCAGCAAGTTCCCCCCATATTCAGCCAGTTTGTCCCCCATATTCAGCCAGTTTGTCCCCCATATTCAGCCAGTTCCCCCATATTCAGCCAGTTTGTCCCCCATATTCAGCCAGTTCCCCCCATATTCAGCCAGTTTGTCCCCCATATTCAGCCAGTTTGTCCCCCATATTCAGCCAGTTCCCCCCATATTCAGCCAGTTTGTCCCCCATATTCAGCCAGTTCCCCCCATATTCAGCCAGTTTGTCCCCCATATTCAGACAGTTCCCCCCAAATGCAGCCAGTTTGTGCCCCATATTCAGCCAGTTTGTCCCCCATATTCAGCCAGTTTGTGCCCCATATTCAGCCAGTTTGTCCCCCAAATGCAGCCTGCCCCCCCCCCCCCCCCCCCAGCCCTGCACTTACCTTCCTCGGTCCGCGCCGTCCTCGATGTGTTCTTCCGCCCTCGATGTCGCTTCAGCCAATCAGGTTACCGGTAACCAGATCCGGTGAACCTGATTGGCTGAAACCTCCACACAGTCTTCTTCCAGGAACGCACCCCCGTGCGTACCTGGGAGGAGTTTTTGGAAGCCGAATACAGCGTGAGAGCTGTATTCGGAAAGCCTATCAGAGCCGCTGGCTCTGATAGACACTTCCAAGTCACACCCACCGCCGGCCACCGCTCTAATTCATATGGCCGGCGCTCACCAGGAGGCCGGCCATATGTATAGTGGGCAGCGCGGCAGCGGTGACAATACACAGATTCATGCAATGCATGAATCTGTGTATTGTCTTTCAGTGGCGGTGCGGGAGCGAGAGGGGGCGGCGCTCCGGCGCCCTCTATGGACGCACCGCCACTGATAGTGACAGTGTATATTTTTTAGCACTGATCACTGTATTAGTGTCACTTATCGCCAAAAAGTATCAAACGTGTCAGTGTCATAATATCCGCCGCAATATCGCAGTCCCGATATAAGTCGCTGATCTCCACCATTACTAGTAAAATAAATTATTTAAATATCCCATAGTTTGCAGATGCTATAACTTTTGCGCAAACCAATCAATATAGGCTTATTGCGATTCTTTTTACCAAAAATATGTAGTAGAATATATATTGGCCTAAATTTATGAAGAAGTTTGATTTAAAAAAAAAAAATAAAATTATTGGATATGTTTTATAGCAGAAAGTAAAAAATATTTGTTTTTCTTTTTCAAAATTGTCAGTCTTTTTTGTTTATAGCACAAAAAATAAAAACCGCAGAGGTAATCAAATACCACCTAAAGAAAGCTCTATTTATGGGAAAAAAAAGAACTTACATTTTATTTGGGTACAGCGTTGCATGACTGCGCAATTTTCAGTTAAAGTAACACAATGCCGTTTTGCAAAAAAATGGCCTGTTCATGAAGGGGGGTAAATGTTTCCCAGAAGTCATGTGGTTAACAACGGGATTTCCCACTGACAGCAGAATATAAATAAACCAGTGTCGCCATAAAAAAAAAGCAAAAAAAATAAAAACAGTGTGGGGTCCCCCCCAATCCATACCAGGCCCTTTTCGTATGGTATGGATTCTAATTTGAACCCCACACAAAAAAAATAAAAAAGCATAGGGTCACCTCAAAAATCCATACCAGACCCTTATCCGAGCATGCCCCCAGCACTACCCCCATGTTGAGGGCCTGGTATGGTTCAGGAGGGGGTTGGGCACTTGCTCGCCCCCCCTTTCCTGGCCTGTTGGGCTGCATGCTCAGATAAGGGTCTGGTATGGATTTTGGGGGTGACCCCATAACATTTAAAAAAAAATTGTGCGTGGAGTTCCCTTAAAATATGTACCAGACCTAAGGGCCTGATATGGATTTTGGATGGCGGACCCTCACACTGTTTTATTTAAAAAATGTATTGCCATTCCAAACATACAAAACGAATTCTGAAAATTGTTTTGTATCTTTGGTATTCGTTTTTTATTTTTGGATTGGAATAGCATTAAAGAATATAAAAAAAAAATTGCCAAATATACAAAACCAATTTTGGAATTTGTTTTGTATCTTCGGCATTCGTTCTATATATTCACAATAGCTGGTTGTTACTAAGGTCCCTGCATTTACTATATCTGATCTCCCACGGTACACAGCACATAGAAATGCAATTATTTTAGTAAATATAAACTGCTACATACATTTTCTCATCAGCAGTATATAGCAGTCTTGTGACTTCTATCAGTGTCCAGCCAAGCACAGGTTAAAGCTTTAGATAGAGATAGAACAGAAAAAATTGCGCCAATAATAAACCAAATGATAACATCCAGGGGCTGATCTGTGTAAAGCACCACGCAGCACACCGATTTACAGCCACTAGCAGAACAAAAAATGTATAGAAGTCCAAAGGTTGGCCTATAGATTAAACCAAACCCAGACCTAAATTCAATGCAAGTCCCATATGCAGCTAGAGGATATCCAGTGAAAGGGTTAAACACAGATGGTAAATGACAGCAGCACCCGGTGATCACAGCGAACAGACAGTGCCCTCCACCACATAGATTGGCAGCTTACCAAAGATAAGCCCACGAATAACATTCGACTGTGGCCCAGCCGCGGCCTTGAGTTGATGGACCAGCAGGATATGGAAACAGCACACAGCACCGCAAAAAACACTCTTCCCCCGATCCTCCCGATCACGGGTAAATCAACAGGTGAGCTTTCCAACCCTCAACAGCGCAGTCACACTCAGCGGTCCTCCCAGCATAGATTACTCTGCCTCGGCAGCAACGCAACACACAGATTACTCCGCGGGCTCTGCCGCGTAGCAAGTAATGCGGTGCATGTGGTGTAGTGACGGCTACCAGACGCTGGGGGCAGTGTAGACCAATGTGGTTCTCAGAAGGAGCGGGTTAAAGCTTGTAGGAGGAGTTTTCTGACTGTCCTATGAGACTGCAAGACCCCTGATGCTCTGGAAAGTGCTGATTGGCCCTGTGCTGGTCACATGCACTCTCCCAAGAAAAAAAAAGCTCTCTAGCAATACACACCAAACTGAGCATGTGCAGTCTAACTCCATAGACTCTGTTATCAAGAAATTATTAGAGGTCAGGGGGAGGAATAGAGAAGACAGGATCAAATAGCCTTTTTACACAATGCAGAGGATTAACTGGTTAGGTTCTACAGTGAGTATAACAAGCATGCTTTACTGCATATACACACTGATTTTACTGTAGTGGGTTCAGAAGCACTTTAACCACCTCGCGCCCGCCGTACGACTATATAAGGGCCGCGAGGTGGTTGTTACATGCCGGGAGGCCGTTATTATACGGCCTCCGCTAATTTGGCCACTGGGGGGCGCGCGAGCGCCGACGGCGGCACGCGCACGTACCCGGCACGTCACTGCAATGCCGATGCGCGTGCCTGGTGGCCGCAATGTCTGCCAGGCACCCGCGATCGGCGGTTACACAGACAAGGACATGGATCTGTGTGTGTAAACACACAGATCCATGTCCTGTCAGGGAGAGGAGACCGATGCTGTGTCCCTTGTACATAGGGACACAGATCGGTCACCTCCCCCAGTCAGTCCCCTCCCCGCACAGTAGTAATCACACATTAGGGAACATATTAACCCCTTCCTCGCCCCCTAGTGTTAACCCCTTTCCTGCCAGTCACATTTATACAGTAATCAGTGCATTTTTATAGCACTAATCGCTGTATAAATGTGAATGGTCCCAAAATAGTGTCAAAAGTGTCCGATGTGTCCGCCATAATGTCGCAGTCACGTAAAAAATCACTGATCGCCGCCATTACTAGTAGAATTTTTTTTTTATAAAAATGCCATAAAACTACCCCTATTTTGTAAACGCTATAACTTTTGCGCAAACCAATCAATAAACGCCGCTTGCAATTTTTTTTACCAAAAATATGTAGAAGAATACGTATCAGCCTAAACTGAGGAAAAAAAAAAAAATTCCAAAAAAATTGGGATATTTATTATAGCAAAAATCAAAAAAATATTGCTTTTTTTTCTAAATTGTCGCTCTATCTTTGTTTATAGCGCAAAAAATAAAAACTGCCGAGGTGATCAAATACCACCAAGCTCTATTTGTGCGAAAAAAAGGACGTCAATTTTGTTTGGGAGCCACGTCGCACGACCGGGCAATTGTCATTCAAAGCGTGACAGTGCTGAAAGCTGAAATTTCGCCTGGGCAGGAAGGGGGTATATGTCCACAGTAAGGAAGTAGTTAAGGACCGGCCCTTAACAAGGGAGCCCCAAGATCCCGGTCCTCCGCCTATGTGAATGAGTGGGGGGGTACCTCTACTCATTCATCAAAAACAGTGTCAAAAATACAAAGGAAATACAGAGACTATTGACAAGCCCTTTATTAAAAAACAAAACAAATAAAAACTATGGGAGGTATTTACTAAAACTGGTGCACATAGAATCTAACCGCCCATTCACACAGGGGCAACACGACTTCCAGCGTGATTTTATGAGGCAACTCAGACACGACCTGAGTATGAATCACAGCAGGACCTGGAGCTATTTACAAGGCAACTCCAAGTTGCCTGCAGGACAAGAGACATTCCAGTGGCCAATCAAACAAGAATCAGCTCTGTGGGAGGGAGGGGGGAGGGAGAGGTTTGCAGGAGAAATGTATGCTTTCTTCCTGGAGAGTCGCTCCTATTAAGACAGTGAGAGGCGACTCCCATTGAAATGAATGGTTACAGGTCGCCTAGGAGTCGGATTGAAGTAGTACAGGGACCTTTTTTGAAGTCGGAGCGACTGCAGTAGTGTGCATAAGGACGGCTCCATTAACTTACATTGATTTCTTCAGCCAGCGCGACCTGAGGCGACTAGGGGCGACCTGGGGCGATTTGGAGTCGGATCCAAAGACGCCCCTGTGTGAATGAGCTCTTACTTCTTTGCTACACCTGCACCAGATTTTGTGTGCAGCAGTTTTAGTAAATCACCCCCATTGTCCCCGAAGTAAATCCAGCGTCAACCAGGATGAATGCAGCTGCCACCGACTGGAATAAAATAAAAAAAAAGAGCTCTGCACTCGGCGCTTGCTTCCTGGCGTCTGACATGTCCGTTTTCCACCTGCGGTAAATAAACAAAGGGGCTGGGTCACCGGTGACAGCGAGTGACTCCGACCACTTTGCTTATTTAGTGTCGCTAGGCACCCACTGTCTCTGTTGTAATACTTCATTTCTTCTATTCTGATCTTCCAATCAAGAAATTGAATTTCTTTCTCATTACCTGTCCATGATAGCTGGATGTTTTTATCATTCTAATTCATATTGGTTATGAACTATTCTGCATGTAGATGGTATCAAATATTTTTCTTTATTTACTTTCAGATATTTCTTCTTTAACTTCTTCAGACCTGGGCCATGTACAAAATACGGCCACAAGGTTTAGAAATGCTTTAGAAATCCGGGAGGCCGTCTTTTTACGGCCCCCGCTCCTCCGGCCACTAGGGGGCGCGTGCGTGTGCCCGGCGTGTCACTGACATGCCGATGCGCGTGCCTGGCGGCCGCAATGTCCGCCAGGTACCCGCGATCGGCCGGTACAGAGACAAGGACGTGGATCTCTGTGTGTAAACACAGAGATCCATGTCCTGTCAGGGAGAGAGGAGACCGATGCTGTGTCCCTTGTACATAGGGACACAGATCGGTCACCTCCCCCAGTCAGTCCCCTCCCCCCACAGTAGTAATCACTAATAGGGAACACATTTAACCCCTTCCTCGCCCCTAGTGTTAACCCCTTCCCTGCCAGTCACATTTATACAGTAATCAGTGCATTTTTATAGCACTGTTCGCTGTATAAATGTTAATGGTCCCAAAATAGTGTCAAAAGTGTCCGATGTGTCCGCCATAATGTCGCAGTAACGAAAAAAATCACAGATCGCCGCCATTACTAGTAAAAAAAAAAAATTATAAAAATGCCATAAAACTACCCCCTATTTTGTAAACGCTATAACTTTTGCGCAAACCAATCAATAAACGCCGATTGCGATTTTTTTTTTACCAAAAATATGTAGAAGAATACGTATCGGACTAAACTGAAAAAAAATTGGGATATTTATTATAGCAAAAATCAAAAAATATTGTGTTTTTTTTTTTCAAAATTGTCAGTCTTTTTGTTTATAGCGCAAAAGATAAAAACCGCAGAGATGATCAAATACCACCAAAAGAAAGCTCTATTTGTGGGGAAAAAAAGGACGTTAATTTTGTTTGGGAGCCACGTCGCACGACCGCGCAATTTTCATTCAAAGCGTGACAGTGCCGAAAGCTATAATTTCGCCTGGGCAGGAAGGGGGTTTATGTGCCCAGTAAGCAAGTGGTCAACCAACTTTGATAATTGCAATTCTCTTTTATATTTCTTCATTGGGTTGTTCTGTAATTTTTTTTATATGTATTAATATTGCTAAGTAATCTTCATTATATACAATACTTACTTTGATAAGATAGCAATGCTCCCACCCTTGTCTTTGAAGCGTATCACCAGGGCCGTCGGAACAGGAGAGGCAAACCAAGCAACTGCTTGGGGCCCCAAGCTGGCCTGGGGCCCCAGCAGAGCGGCCCCCCTCCCGCGATCGGTGCCCCCCCTCCCATTCAGGCGCGGGGAGCAGGGCCGTCTTTAATGCAGGACAAATGGGTCATCTGCCCAGGGCCCATTCATTGTTGGAGGGCCCCAAACGCTGATAAATCAAGTGCATTTGTTTTCTCCTCCATTCTATCCAGCTCGGCACGGGTTAAGTGAAGTCACGTCACGTCCCTGCAGTGTCTCTTCTACTGACCCCGCCCTTCCCCTTATCTCAGTCTGAGTGGACTGAGCCTCTTCCCCCGGCGATGTGCTGCATTCAACCCCTCCTATCCCTCCTCTGCGGGCAGCTGCCGATGACATCGCTCTGCAAAGTGAGTAAACTGTCTCCCTCTGAGACACTGTGTGCTGTCCTGAGCCAGGTTCCCCCTCCCATCACCTCTGATAACTTTTCAGGGAGTCTCAGATGCTGCAGAACTTCTTGGGGTGGCAGGGCAGGGCTGCTGGGAGTTGTAGTGCAGGGCAGAGTTTGGCTGCTGCAGAACTTCTTGGAGGGCAGGGCTGCTAAGTGTTGTAGTGCAGGGCAGTGATTGACAGCTGTGTGCTCAACGATAACCCCCTCCCTGCTTCTCCACCCCCAATAATAATCCCCCTCCCCGCTTCACCACCCTCAGCAATAACCCTCCTCTCCGCTTCACCCTCAGCAATAACCCCCCCTCCCCGCTTTTCCACCCTCAACAGTAACCCCCCTCCCCGCTTCTCCACCCTCAACAATAACCCCCTCCCCGCTTCTCCACCCTCAACAATAACCCCCCTCTCCGCTTCACCCTCAGCAATAACCCCCCCTCCCGCTTCTCCACCCTTAACAATAACCCCTCTTCCTGCTTCTCCACCCTCAGCAATAACCCCCCTCCCCGCTTCTTCACCTTCAACAATAATCCCCTTCTCCCTGCCTCTCCACCACCAACAATAACCCCAATCCCTGCCTCTCCACCCCCCAAAATAACCCCAATCCCTGCCTCTCCACCCCCAACAATAACCCCAATCCCTGCCTCTCCACCCCCAACAATAACCCCAATCCCTGCCTCTCCACCCCCAACAATAACCCCAATCCCTGCCTCTCCACCCCCAACAATAACCCCAATCCCTGCCTCCCCACCCCCAACAATAACCCCAATCCCTGCCTCTCCACACCCAACAATAACCCCAATCCCTTCCTCTCCACCCCCAACAATAACCCCAATCCCTGCCTCTCCATCCCTAACAATAACCCCTTCCTTGCTTCTCCCCCTACAGCAATACCCCTCCTTTCTGCAGAAACAGCAGCGTGCTGATAGTTAATAAGTGACAATGTAGTATGGAGCCCCCCACACTGTGTAATCATGGAGGTATTATGGGGAGGGATCCTGTTTAGTGACGGGCGTAGTATTGGGGAGAGGGTCCTGTGCAATGATGTGGGAGGAGGGTCCTGTAATTATGGGGGTAGTATGGGGAATGGGGTCCTATGTAGTGATTTGGGTAGTATGGGGGAGGGAGTCCTGTGTAATGATTGGGGGGCAAAATCGCATGGGGGGCCCCAAGAAAATGTTTGCCCAGGGTCCAATCAATATTAAAGATGGCCCTGCCTCCACAGTCCTCTCCTCTACATACTGCCCCCATCATACCCACCACAGTCCTCTCCTCTACATACTGCCCCCATCATACCCACCACAGTCCTCTCCTCTACATACTGCCCCCATCATACCCACCACAGTCCTCTCTTCTACATACTGCCCTCATCATACCCTCCACAGTCCTCTCCTCTACATACTGCCCCCATCATACCCTCCACAGTCCTCTCCTCTACATACTGCCCCCATCATACCCTCCGCAATCCTCTCATGTACATACTGCCTCCATCTTACCCTCTGCACTCCTCTCCTGCAGAATCAGATGTAAAGAGGAACAAACCCTGTGCATTCAGATGTAAAGGGGGACTTTGCGGATTCAGATCTAAAGGGGAACTCTGTTGACTCTGATGTAAAGGGGAACTCTGTTGACTCTGATGTAAAGGGGAACTCTATTGACTCTGATGTAAAGGGAGACTCTTGTGAGAAATTTTATTTAATCACAAAAATATATGTATAGTGTATACTACATAGCAAAATTGCTGTGCATTGCTTTGTACAGAGGTAATGAATTTAATGTACTACAAAAAAAATAAAAAATTGGCGTGCGCTACTTAAGCGTTCGGGTTTGGCTTGACGAAAAGATGGCAACCCTACCCCCCTCGGGGGCCCCAAATTCTCAATCTGCTTGGGGCCCCCAAATTCCTTCAAACGGCCCTGCGTATCACTATGTCTCTCTCCTTTCTTCCAATCTTTTTATCCCTTCCTCAATTTCCACTGGGTCATTTACTTTCCTAATTGTCAATTTCTCTAGGCCTTCTGTCACCATTTTCTTGAAGGCCTACATATATTTATTATCGCAATTTACAAAGTAAAATAGTAATTTATTCCTTAGGGTGCTATTCTTGCTGTCCATATCATCACTTGTTGTTGTTACCATTTTTTCCTGTGGTTTCATTAACCTCCCTGCCGGTATGATTATGTCAGATTATTTAATGCTGAAAGCGGTACAATGTTTCGCATGGAAATTTGACATTTTATATTGTAGGCCTGTAATTCTTAGAAATAACTCACTTAAATCTGTCCAAACAAGAGTCTAGTAGACATCCCGGGTATGATAAAGTTTGAAACACGAAATCATAAATTATAATATAATAAATACCGTATTTATCGGGGTATACCACGCACAGGCGTATAACACGCACCCTAACTTTAAGAGGTAAGTTTTTAGGATAAAAAACTTTCCACAGCCCCCTGCGTATAACAAGCAGGCACAGTTTACCCTCTATTTTCAGGTTAAAAAAAGTGAGTGTTATACGCCAATAAATACAGTAACTATAAATAATTATAACAAATAATAATATAATAATAATAAAAATTATTCATTAATGTAATCAAATCAAATACACTGAAATTTGCTCAGTTGCAGAATTGTCGCTGTCATTACTTTCAGTGTTTGATGACGAATTTCCATACAAATTACTATCGCTCAATTATGCAAGTGATTCTAATTTATTATCACTGTTTTCTAGCTGGTCTAAAACCACTTTTGACGTATGGTAAAAAGACACTTTTTGGTTGCTATGGACAATCTCCAGTTTCCAGCCAGAAAGAACAGTATTTATAATATAAAACTGGATGCAGGGAACTGAACAAACCACTAGGGACAAAGGGGATGTGTAATTATTTGATAGAGATTTGTAAGATTACAGTGCACTGTATGTATACTGCGTTTTTAACTTTTTTAATTTGGCGCCGAGCTCCGTCCCCGTGCGTCGCAGCGCTCGCAGGGAACGGAGCTCAGCACTGTGAATCGAGTGGAGACACAGCTCGCAGACACAGCGGGGAGACATCACAAGATCCAGGGACAAGGTAAGTAAGAGCTGTACATGGATCCTGCAATACGATCCCGAGTGTGGTTCGGAGTTACCGCTTTTGGTACTGAAAATTCACCCCGAGCCACACTCGGGAATACCGCTAGGGAGGTTAACATATATTTTTTATGTTTCCTTTTTCCTACATATTTTTGCAGACAGACTTGATGATGCTGAGATCAGGGCTCTGTGGGGGGCAAGTCATCACTTCCAGGACTCCTTGCTCTTTTAACCACTTAAGGATCGAGCCTCTTTTTGAGATTTGTTGTCTACAAGTTAAAATCATTTTTATTTGCTAGAAAGTTACTTAGAACCCCCAAGCACTATATATATAGTTTTTCAGACACCGTAGAGAATAAAATGTCGGTTGTTGCAATACTTTATGTCATTCCGTATTTGCGCAGTGGTCTTACAAGCGCAATTTTTGGGAAAAAATACACTTTTTGGAATAAAAAAATAAGACGGCAGTAAAGTTAGCCCAATTTTTTTCTATATTGTGAAAGATAATGTTACACCGTAAATTGATACCCAACATGTCATGCTTCAAAATTGTGCCTGCACGTGGAATGGCGATAAACTGTAGCACTTAAAAATCTCCATTGGTGACTTTTAAAAATTTCTACAGGTTACAAGTTTTGAGTTACAGGGGAGGTCTAGTGCTAGAATTAGTGCTCTCGCTCGGACGATTGCGGCGATACCTCACGTGTGTTTGAACACTGTTTCATATGCGGGCTCGACTTACGTATGCGTTTGCTTCTGCACGTGAGTTTGGCAGGACGGGGCGCTTTACATTTTTTATTTTTTTTTATTTTTACACTATACTGGTGGGGGGTGGTACCTTTACTGCCGCCGATAAAAGTGATATTGCAGCGAATCCGCCGCAGGAACCACTTTTATCTTAAAGAGGACCGCCCGTCGTTGCAGAAAATACCGGGGTTTTACGTCAAAGTACCAATGTACAGCTATGGCGGTTTGTGGTAAGTGGCAACTAAAGGCAACACTTTTTTTTTAGTGTTGGATAGAGTGGAGAGGGATTAGAACACCTATTAGTTTTTATTTCATTCTGTGCCCCTGTTAGGGAGATTCATCCTCTCTATTTGTCCTGTTTACTATTATCTTTGAAAGTAAAAGAAAATCCCAGCTTGGCGTTGCATGCTTTTATTAAGCTTATCAAGCCATGCTTTTATTAAGCATATGATCTACCGGAACACCTAGATCCTTTTCCACCATTGATTCTCCCAGTTGTTCTCCTCCTAGTATGTATGACATATGCATATTTTTTATCCACCAAGTGCATAACTTTACATTTATTACCCTGTTCCGGACCGCCCCACATATATTTACTGTGTTTTATTGTTAACCGTAGTTTGTTTTACAGATAAGCCATTCAGCTGCAGCACTGATCTGTTTATTCTAACAGCAACAGGGTTTGCTTTCAGCATATGTAAATCAGTGACTACAGCGCTGTAGGAGGTGATTTCACCACCGCAGTGAAAAAAAAGAGCATCTATCCTGATGCATAGGGTCTGGGGTGGAGAGAGGGCGAATTGCCCCTATGCGTTGGCATATTTTTTTGCTTTTCTTGGCAGAGATTTCTTCATCCACATCGATCAATGTGAATGGAGGAACACACCTAGGGAACACAGTTAATCCCTTGATAGCCCCCTAGTTTTAACCCCTTTCCTGCCAGTGACATTTATACGGTCAGAACTGTCAGAGCTGAACAGACGTGTGTGCAGGAGCTCCTGCCATCCAGGGCTGCACTGGTCTCCCCCCTCAGCAGTGGCTGCCTCACGGTCTACGGCTCCCCACAGACCCGGGGCCCCCCCAGTCCAGCTCCCCCAGCTCACCAGCCACCGCCTACTGGGCATCTTTCTTAACCCGCAGCCCCCGGCAGGAAAGACCCCAATTGCGGCCTAGCTCCGCCATACAGGAATCCTTTTCCTCCTGTATCCTCTCTCCTAACGGGGCCGCTTTGCTGCCCCACACTTTCGGAGCTCCCCCCAGCCGTTAGCGGGCCTCCCGAAGCCGCACCAGCAGCTGCCTGGCCTGTCAGGACAGACCACGGCTTCGGCCTAGCTCCGGCCGCGGAGGCCATCTTGGTCTACCCAGCCTCGGCCTCTAGAACCTTCCCCCGACCCCCAAAGACATTCCAGGAAAAAAAACACTGGATTTCACCTGTTACCGGCCATTCACAATTGTAAGCCTGTAGAACGAACTAAGGATCCGGCCTGGTAAGGAGCGGCCATCTTGGTACACCCGGACGCTCTTACTACTAGGACCTGGCATCAAAATAAATAAACAAACCTTCAACTCTTCAAATCATCAAACATCATCTTCATCATCATCATCATCATCAGCATCCTCATCCTTTTTGCTCATCCTCATCATCATCCTCATCATCATCCTCATCCTTATCTTCATTATCATTAGCCTTAACCTCATCATCCGTTCACTATCTCAAACTCATCATCTCATCGCACCGGCTCACCATCTTTCATCCTCATCCTCATCAGCGTATCATCCTGACAACTAGGTAAGTATAACTGGGCACAATCAATATAGGTAGTTGATCCAGGGCTAACCCTGATTGCCTTTCGGGGGATCAGTAAGGAATTTTTTCCCCTGTTGTAGAAAATTGGAACGTGCTCGGCTGGGGTTTCCTCTGGATCAACTGGGGGGGTAGATTAGATTGGGATACGGAATCGTTGGTGTCATCAACAGCAACACCAACTTCATCATCACCAGGACACCTCAGCAGCATCTCATCTCATCATCATCGACCTCATACCCGTCATCATCGTCATCCGTTCACCATCTCAATCTCATCAGCTCATCGCACCGGCTCACCACCATCATCCTCATCCTCAACAGCTTATCATCCTGACAAACTAGGTAAGTATAAGGGGGCCCATTTCTCTTCATCATAATCATCGGCAGCGCCACCATCATCCTCAACATCATCGACATCACCATCTCATCATCATCATCATCTGATCATCCCATCACCATCAGCATTCTCTCACCATGTTCAACATCAAATACTCAGCTGACACCCTCCGCAGCCTAATGAATACCGCCTCAACACTACCAACCTCCACCCAAAAAATACTACGGAAAGAACAACTTCTAATAATCAATCAACAATTGACTGCCAAAAACCGGAATGCACCACTCCAACTACAACACCTATCATGCGCCCTGATCAACACCCGATCTGCAGTCAAGCAAAAACAGGAAATTCATGACTTCATCACTCAACACAACACAGATTGCCTCTTTATCACGGAAAGTTGGCTAACACCTGACTGTAACACCATCCTAGCAGAATTAGTGCCTGAGAACTATTGCATCCTAATTGAGCATAGAATAGGGCAAAGAGGAAGCAGCCTAGCAGTAATCTACAAATCTCACCTCTTGCTCACCAAACCAACTCTACAGAACTCATTACCTTTCATGGAAACACTCACTCTGCAACTTCAAACAACACCCGAGGAAACCATCCACATACTGCTATGCTACAGACCTCTTCACACCTTTCACCAAATTCATCTCTACATACACCTTGAAAACAAAAAACCTCCTGCTACTCAGGGACTTCAACCTCTGGGCTAACTCCTCCCAGGACCCCATCGCCTGCATCAACCAACTTGAAGAACTTGGTCTTCAGCAACTGATCAATGCTCCCACACGAGTTTCGGGCCACACCCTTGACCTCATCTTCAAACAAAATATAGACATCAACATACTGAGCAACATGCCTTTACCATGGACGGACCACTACGCCATCATATTTAAAATAACTACCAACACCATCTTCCAAAAATCTACACACTCAAAAACAACACACTGGACAAGATTGCAGAAGAAACTACACTCGCCACTCTTCAAAACCACACTATCCAACCAAATAGCAATGCTAAATCAAAACCATTCAACGGAAAAAACACTCAACTGCCTTAACAAAGCATTACTACAGACAGCAGACACAGTCGCTCCAAGACGCAGAACACTCATCGGCAAAAACAATTTGGGATGGTTCAATGACGCTCTTACATCACTGAAGCAAGAACGCAGATGAGCTGAAGGAGCCTGGAGAAGGAATTCAACAAAGGAAAACCACACAAACTACAAATCACTCACCAAGAAATACCACAAAGCAATCTTCAAAGCAAAAAAAGAACACTTCTCTAACACCATCTCAAAAGCCCTAAACCGTCCCCGTGAACTTTTCAAACTAGTCGCTCAGACTATGAACCCCACCTGCCTAGAGCCTCCAGCAAATGAAACACAAGAATTCTGCCATGAACTATCTGATTTTTTTTTATTGACAAAATCGAAAACATTCGGGAAATAATTAAGCAGAAAAAAACAACCAGCCTCACTCGGCTAGAGCAAGAAGAAAAAAGCCACATAAATACTCTACAATCAACAAAATTTATTCTGGTCCCAATCACCATCGACACCACCAAAATCATCATCAGAAGCCTCCGAGACAGCACATCACCAAATGACATTATTTCTACAAAACTTCTGAAAGAATGTACCGACATCTTGGTACCCACCATAACACATCTCATAAATCAATCGTTCAAAGAAGTTATTGTTCCGATCTCCCTTAAGCAAGGCATAATCAAACCCCTCCTAAAGAAAGCCAACCTCGACCCCAAAGACCCAAATTACCACAGACCAGTAACAAACCTTAATACCATCTCCAAGATCATGGAGAAAGCAGTAGTACAACAGCTACAACTCCATTTGGACACCTACAAACTCCTGGACCCACTACAATCGGGTTTCCGCCCAGGCCACGGGACAGAAACGGCACTTCTCAAAATATGGGATGACGCCCTCGAAGCAGCAGATGACGGAGAAGCATGTCTCCTGGTGCTGCTGGACATCAGCTCAGCTTTTGACACAGTAGACCACAAAACTCTACTCATTTGCCTTAACCTCCCTGGCGGTATGATTCTTTCTGGAATTATGTACCAAAAGCGGTACAATTATTTTGCATGAAAATTTGGTGTTATGTATTATAGGCCTGCGATTCTTAGTAATTACTTACTTAAACCTAAGCAAACCAGAGTCTAGTAGACATCCCGGGTATGATAAATATGAAACACAAAATTATAAATTATAATATAATAAATAACTATAAATAATTATAAAAAATAGTAATCTAATTATAATAAAAATTATTCAATAATGTAATCAAATCAAAAACACTGAAATTTGCTCAGTTGCAGAATTGTCGCTGTCATTAGATTTAGTGTTTGATGACGAATTTCCCCACAAATCGCTATCGCTCAATTCTGCGAGTGATTCTAATTTATTATCGCTGCTTTCTAGTTGGTCTAAAACCACTTTTGACATAAAGGGACACTTTTTGGTTGCTATGGACAATCTCCATTTTCCAGGCAGAAAGAACGATTTTTATTATATAAAAGTGCATGCAGGACACTGGGCAGACCACTAGGGACCAAGGGGGTGTGTAATTATTACATACAGTACTGTAATCTGTAAGATTACAGTATACTGTATGTATACTATGTGTTTCACTTTTTGAATTTGGCGCCCAGTTCCGCTCCCTTGCGACGCTGCGGCTCGCAGGGAACGGAACTAGGAAGTCAGATGGGGACGAAAGTGCCGACACTCGCCGGAGATCTCGCTGGCGATCACAGCAGAGGACATCATCGCTGGATCGCCAGGAGAAGGTAGGGAAACTCCGCTGCGAGCTCTGCAATGTCTACCCCGAGCGTGACTCGGGGTTACCGATCCTAGCATAAAAAAACAACCCCGAGTCACGCTCGGGATTACCGCTAGGGAGGTTAAAGAAGTAGCAGGTGTCACAGACTCAGATCTACCCTGGTTCGCATCCTTCTTAGAAAATTGGACATTACAGTGGGGGAGATGTGGACATTACAGTAGGGGAGATGTGGACATTACAGTGGGGGAGATGTGGACATTACAGTGGGGGAGATGTGGACATTACAGTGGGGGAGATGTGGACATTACAGTGGGGGGGGGGGGAGATGTGGACATTACAGTGGGGGGGGGAGATGTGGACATTACAGTGGGGGGGAGATGTGGACATTACAGTGGGGGAGATGTGGACATTACAGTGGGGGAGATGTGGGGAGATGTGGACATTACAGTGGGGGAGATGTGGACATTACAGTGGGGGGGGAGATGTGAATATTATAGTGGGGGGGGAGATGTGGACATTACAGTGGGGTGGAGATGTGGACATTACAGTGGGGGGAGATGTGGACATTACTGGGGGGAGATGTGGATATTACAGTGGGGACTATATATGGTGGTGATCCGAAAAATTATCCGATCCGTGATTCTGATCCGAGGAACGATCCGAACCGTGAGTTTTTTGATCCGTTGCACCCCTACTAATAATCCTAAACCATGGAGTAATAATCGTTAACTACTACTCTCTGAATTCGGTCTTTTAGCCGATGTAGCATCCTGATGGTTGGGCAGGGTTGCTAGTAAATTTACCTGCCAGGTATAGTTGCCTTGGCCAATTGATAGATCAATTGATTCCACCCTAATTCTGGAATTGCCGAACTTCGCTCTTCTTTCACTAGGTGGCCAGGTAGCTGGTGACATTAGATAAGACAAGGGCATTGCAAGGACAGATTAGGAATAGATGGGGTATATCAGCCAATGGGCAGGGATTTTCTTAGGTCCCTTGGCCTGCTGGGAGAGACTATTTATTTGGGTAAGGTCAGGTAATCGGGGTTCTGTGCCACCTGGATGGCTGTTTGGGTGGACGTGTGTTGTATTGCCCGGGCTGCTAGGTCAGAGGCTGAGGCCTATCCCGGGGACATCTGGCGGCTAGGCTGTCTGAGGGCCTATCCAGAAGCAAGAGAGCAGCGAAGGTTAGGGACTGCGGCTTGCAGTGAAACCATAAGTGATGGTTCTGAAGGCTGGAGAACCTGTCGTGGTTCTACCTTATTACTATGGACCACAGTGAGTAGCTGAAGCAAGTACCGGAGCAGTATTCTCACCAACCGGGGGCGGTGAAGAATTGGGAAACTTCAGTAGGTGTCAAGCCAGGGACCCAGCCAGCAGAGGCGACGCTTGCAGAGCAGCCTTGTGTGCCAAGCCAGGGACCGAGCAGGCCAGTGGGGTGACGCTTGAAGAGAATCTGTGAGTGCCAAGCTAGGGACCCAGCAGGGATGCGAGTGTGATGCTTTAGGATACTCAGTAGAAGGTTGGAAGAGCTCAGGAGATCCAGTGGCAGTGGATTAGCAAGTCTAGTGAGGAGAGACTGGGAGCTCAGTGGAGTGAGGATCTACCAGAAGTGATTGTAGAGGAAGTAAATAAATTCGTTAAAACTTGTGTTAGAAACTGTTTTAAGGCTGTTGCCATAGGAGACAGGAATCCTACATATTCTGACGTGGTGTCCTGCTGGGTGCCTTTCCCTGCATGGCTGTCTACCGATAGAAGTCTCGGAGTCTGCTAATTACCATTGCAACTACTAAAGAGTGTCCTGGCCCTAACCCTCTTTCCCACAGTTCTGTTCAAGAGAAAATAAATCTCTTTGCATTCAAGAAGTGTCTGAATCTACCTTGCATTACACACACCATGCCTTGTAACCCACGCTACACAGAATGATGTCAGCTGTCCCTAACTCTGGAGGTTCTCATTAGACCAAAGGGGACCTGGGACCTTGCTACACCAGTTTTCTATTCATTTACAAACTGATTTTTCCAAGCCTGTAGACTTTACCTTACACAACTTAGTCATGTGTGGGGAACTGTGTCAAACGCTTTTGCAAAATCCAAGTATACTATATCTGCAGCCACTCTTCTTGCTTACGCTCTCATAAAAATAAATCAGATTTGTTTAACAACTCCTGTCTTTCAAGAATCCATGCTGGCTATTGCTTAAAATATATTTTTTACAGCAAGAACTAATTTATGTTTTAGAATACCATAAACATTTTTCATACTGTTTTATATGTGTTAAACAAGCTAATGCATATCCCATTCCAGGAGTACCTTCTTGGAGGCAGGAAAGTGGATAGACCTGTATGCATATTTCACTCTGGATAAAGTACAGTACCAAAATTTTAAGCATAGTTATCAGGAAAAATCAATTATGAGATCTAGGGCATGTAGGATTGTAATTGGTATCAAGTAACTTACACTGAATAAAATATGTCATTCTGCAATATACAATATACATTGTAAAATATGCAATGGCAGAGGTATGGGTTTCAGAGCCACTGTAGGATCAACAAACTGTCTTTTAACATATGATACTTGAGAGAAAGCCAATTTACATAATCTTATATTAGATGTGTAAAGAGTTCCATACAAAAGTAACAGTATTTACTTTTTCTGTTATGTTTTTGTACAGCTGTAAAACAAATTTCCTGTGAAATGAATAGCATCTTTAAAAAAAAATCAGGTTTTAACATGCCTTACCACAGGCTGCATTCACACTACAGCGTTTTGAATCGCGGCAATCCACATCGCAGTAAGCATGTCGCCCAAAAAAAGTTCTGGAGCTTCTTTTGGGCGACATGCTTCCGATTGCAGCACATTTTATCGTGCGACAATCGCGGTAGACCCACACCGCGATTTGAGATGTCATTCAAATGAATGGCATCTCAAATGCGAGTTCCGCGATTTGCCATTCACACATCAGTGTTGTGAAATCATGGGCAGATTTGCAGCAAATCTGCCCACGATTTAAAATGCTGTAGTGTGAATGCAGCCCAATTAAGGTGTGGTTCCAGCCTTGTAGTATGTAGTATACTGTATAAAACTACAGAGATTTTTTTTTTTAACAGCTGTTTTAAGCAGAATATGAGACATGAATGGAGGTATTTGCAGGAAAACCGATGTCAAATTGCATATTAAATGAATGTCAGCCCAAAAAATCCTAGTAAACTATTGTATATGCAAAACACACAAGCCTATAAGCATTTTCATAACACACACTGTGAATCCAGGCCAAATAATTGCTTACAGGTCATAGACACACAGAGTACATTTCAGGATTAGAGATGAGTTCAGTCTGAACATAAGTTTGGACAAAATGTTACCTATTCATTCGTTAGGATTGAATCATGCATTTGACCTCTGGTCAGGTGTAAAACGTTGGCCAATGATGCTTATAATGTAAGTTGAGGACGGATGGCGCCATCCAGGTGCCGTCGCGGTCCCGCGCATGCGCGCCTGGCCTTCGGGGATGCCATGGGTTTCATTCGGTGGTGACGGCTGTGCCGGGACTTTGTTCACTGGAATGACGAGGGGGCCACACACAGGGAACCCCAAGCGGACGGCAGGGGGGAGAAGCATAGCACCTGCATACTATCAGGGAAGATCTGCAAATCAGCAGACAGGTAGGATGGGTATTTAAATCACACACCACAATGGGAAGTGTCTGATGACCTCCTGTGAAGCACACCACACCCGACTTCTGATTTCCTGAGAGTTAAGCATGCAGCCGGCAGGCTATTGCTCTAAGCTAGTATAATTTCTAATACCCCAAAAAACCCAATACCTTTACTTGATTTTTTAACTGTTATAATTTACCATTTTTTTTAAAGGGTCCCCAACCTTAACCACTTCCCGCCCAGTCAATAGCGAATTGACGTCCGGGAAGTGGTTGCAATATCGATACTGGACGTCATATGACGTCCTGCAGGATATTGCCTTGCGCGCGCCCGCGGGGGCGCGCAGTGCGGTGATCGGGGACGGCATGTGTCCCTCGGACACAGCGCTACCCCGATCACGGTAAACAGCCAATTTCATTGGCTGTTTACCATGTGATCGGCTGTGTCAAAGTCACAGCCGATCACCTGTCAAAACAAACTCGGCGGCGCGCTCCGTGCGCGCCGCCACAGGCTTGCAGAGCGGGGATCGGGGAAGGCGAGTGTCCCTTGGACACAGCGCGTCCCCGATCAGAGTAAACAGCCAATGAATTGGCTGTTTACCACGTGACCGGCTGTGTCCAATCACAGCCGGTCACAAATGTAAACAAACTCCACAGGAGTTACTACCTGATCCCTGCTCTCTCCTCACACACCGATCTGTGAGGAGAGAGAAGAGATCAGTAAGTTAGCTCAGTGTAGTTTGTCTACATAAGTTTACAGTGCACAACACGCCCCCCCCCCCATAAAGAGGACCTGTCACACAGCCCAGCACATCAATCAGCCCAGCCAATCAGCCCATCTGTCAATCAGCCCATCTGTCAATCAGCCCATCTGTCAATCAATCAGCCCATCTGTCAATCAATCAGCCCACCTGTCAATCAATCACCCCACCTGTCAATCAATCACCCCACCTGTCAATCAATCACCCCATCTGTCAACCAATCAACCCATCTGTCAATCAATCAATCAGCCCATCTGTCAATCATCTGTCACAGGCCCACCTCCATCGGTACCGCCATTGGCACTGCCACACAGGCTACCAGTACCGCCATCGGTACCAGTACCACCACCAGTACCGCCACCAGGCCCAGCATCTATACTGCCACACAGGCCCGCTACCAGTATCACCACTAGTGCCGCCATCGGTACCACCACCAGTACCACCACCCGTACCACCGTCGGTAGTGCCACCACCACCTGTACCACCACCTGTACCGCCATCGGTACCATCACCACCCGTACCACCACCACCTGTACCGCCATCGGTACCACCACCACCTGTACCGCCATCGGTACCACCACCACCCATACCGCCATCGCTACCACCACCACCCGTACCGCCACCGGTACCGCCGCCACCACCACCACCCCTACCGCCATCGGTACCACCACCACCTGTACCGCCATTGGTACCACCACCACCCATACCGCCATCGGTACCACCACACAGGCCCACCACTAATACCTCCATCGGTACTACCACACAGACCGCCACCACTACCACCAGCAGTACCATTACACAGGCCCACCAATAAGCACTGCCATAATGTCCCAAAGGGTTTACACACCTGAGGAGGCATATGCCATTCTTGCCATGTCGGATGATGAGAGCAGCGGGGAGCTCCCATTATCCGATTCTGGTTCGGAATACGAGCCAGTGGAGGATAGTGGCTCAGAGTCCGAGTCCCCGGAGGAAACCGTCCCTCCCAAAAGAATGCGATCGGCACCAAGATCAGCACCAAGATCAGCACCAAGATCAGGAGAACTGCCCACCACCAGCAGCGCCATACCCCAGGAAGAGGAGCCCAGTACAAGCAATGGAAATGCACGCCCAACCCGAAGAATCCAGCCCCAATCCTACCTTCCCGATGCCCTGGTAAACCCCTTATGGTTGCCTGCCAACTCAGGATCCGCTATCATCCCCCCTTTCACCGCACAGCCAGGTGTGCAGCCCGACACTACAAATTTTTCTAAATTTGATTATTTTTGTTTATTTTTCCCACAAGATCTGCTGCAGAATATAGTGGATCAAACGAATCTGTATGCATCCCAATTTATTGCTGCCAACCCCAATTCTTCCTACGCCCGCATGTTCCAGTGGCGGCGTCTAACATTGGAGGAATTTAAATTATTTTTGGGCCTTATGTTCAATATGGGGCTTACAAAAAAGAACGAAGTCCATTCATATTGGTCCAAACGCCCCATCCAACACATGCCCATATATTCCGCTGTCATGTCCAGGAAAAGATACGACATGATTATGCGCTTTCTCCACTTCAATGACAATTCACAGTGCCCTCCCCGAGATCATCCCAACTACGACAAATTGTACAAGATACACCCCCTAATCAATGCCTTTTCCCAGCGATTTGAAGACGTTTTCATCCCAGACCAAAAAATTTGTGTGGACGAGTCCCTCGTACATTTCACCGGCCGACTGCAGTTCAAGCAGTACATACCAAGCAAGAGAGCCAGGTATGGGTTAAAATTAAATAAATTATGTGATTGAGCCACTGGATATGTCTGCAAATTCAGGATCTACGAAGGCAAAGACTCCCAGCTCCAGCCCCGTGATTGCCCCACATATATTGGAACCAGTGGGAAAATTGTCTGGGAGTTGGCATACCCCCTGTTCGGAAAAGGTTACCATTTATATGTTGATAATTATTATACCAGCCTGCCCCTTTTTTGCCACCTTTACAGTAAACAAACCCCGGCCTGCGGTACCTTCAAAAAAAACCGGAAGGGATTCCCACAAAATTTATTGACAAAAAAATTGCGACCTGGAGAATCGGCATCCATGAGGAACGAGGAGGTGTTGGCCATGAAGTGGAGGGACAAGAAAGATGTCCACATCCTCTCTACGATCCACAATGACACCATGGTGGAGATCCCAAGAAGACGCGGCTCCATTGTAAAGCCTGAATGTGTCCACGACTACAATTTGTACATGGGGGGGGGTGGATTTAAACGACCAGATGCTACAGCCCTACTTATCAACCAGAAAGTCCCATTATTGGCACAAAAAAGTTGCGTTTCACCTGTTTCACATGGCCCTTTTTAATTAGTTTGTCTGCTACCAAAAAGCAACTCAAAATCACCGACTCCACTACCTCCAATATATCGAAGATATCATCGATAGGATAGGATAGGACACCTCTGCCTGCTACCTGGACCTGTGCTTTGGCTGTGCTCTGGCTGTGCTGACAGTATCTCTGCCTGTGCGAACTATGGACAGTATTCCTGCCTGCTGCCTGGATGATTGCTTTTGCTGTCGCTGACCTCATCCCTGCCTGCTGCCTGGACCGATGCTCTCCTCTGTGGACCACTGCACTTCTAAAACCACAGGTAATCTTTTGTTATTTGGTATGTACCTGCTATGTGTTAGATATATGAAGGGCCTTCAAAAATGTGATCGGTAGTCAGAAAATGATATGTGCAATTAATGCTGCTAGAATGCCTGGAGGTGCTACTTGGATGTTGGGCCTCTGTATGTGGCCAGGCTGTGTAAAAGTCTCAAACATGTGGTATTGCCATACTCAGGAGGAGTAGAAGAATGCATTTTGGGGTGTTATTTTTGCTATGTACATGCTATGCGTTAGAAATATCTTATAAATGGACAACTTTGTGTAAAAAAAATGCATTTTCATTTTTTCTCCACATTTTCCAAAACCTTCTGGAAAAAAATTAACCGTTCAAAAGACTCATAATGCTTCATAGATTATACGTTGGGGTGTGTGCTTTCCAAAATGGGGTCATTTTGTGGAAAATTCCATTGTCCTGGTGCTCCAGGGCCTTCAAAAGTGTAATAGGTGGTTGAGAAAGGATATGTGCGATTTATGCTTGTAGAACGCCTGAAAGTGCTACTTCAATGTTGGGCCTCTGTATATGGCCAGGCTGTGTAAAAGTCTCACACATGTGGTATCGCTATACTCAGGAGGAGTAGCAGAATGCATTTTGGGGTGTCATTTTTGCTATGTATATGCTATGCGTTAGAAATATCTTATAAATGGACAACTTTGTGTAAAAAAAATGCATTTTCATTTTTTTCTCCACATTTTCCAAAACCTTCTGGAAAAAAATGAACCGTTCAAAAGACTCATAATGCTTCATAGATTATACGTTGGGGTGTGTGCTTTCCAAAATGGGGTCATTTTGTGGAAAATTCCATTGTCCTGGTGCTCCAGGGCCTTCAAAAGTGTAATAGGTGGTTGAGAAAGGATATGTGCGATTTATGCTTGTAGAACGCCTGAAAGTGCTACTTCAATGTTGGGCCTCTGTATATGGCCAGGCTGTGTAAAAGTCTCACACATGTGGTATCGCTACACTCAGGAGGAGTAGCAGAATGTATTTTGGGGTGTAGTTGCAATTATGCATATGCTGTGTGAGAGAAAAAAACTGTTAATATGACCAGTTTGTGTAAAAAAAAAAAAAAAAAATTAAAATTTCCCAAGAATTGTGGGAAAAAAATACAACTTCAAAAAACTCACCACGCCTCTTAGTAAATACCTTGGACTGTCTACTTTCCAAAAAGGGGTAATTTGGGGGTATTTGTACTTTCCTCGCTTGTTAGTGTCTCAAGAAATGAGATATCCCTTCAGTACATCAGGCGTGATCAGATGTGATAAATTTTCAGTGATTGCCACCATAGTTTGTAGACTCTATAACTTTCACAAAGACCAAATAATATACACTAATTTGGGTTCATTTTACCAAAGATATGTAGCCGTATACATTTTGGCACAAATTTATGAAGAAAAATTACTTAGGGCTCTTTCACACGGAGGTCCGTCCAGGTCCGCCTGTCAGTTTTTTAGGCGGACCTGAAACGGATCCTCCATGCACCCCTATGGAAGCACGGATGTCAGCGGAGACATGTCCGCTGACATCCGCTCCGCTCCGCTCCGAAAAAGTGTGACGGAGGAAAATCCTATTTTTCCTTCCGTCTGCGGAGCGGATCGGATGACAACGGACTCTACGGTCCGTCGTCATCCGATTCCCCATAGGGGAGAGCGGCGCTCTGACAGGGCGATCCCTGCACAGTGTGCGGGGACCGCCCAGTCATCCGTCGGCTCAGCGGGGATCAACGGAGCGATCCTCGCTGAGCAAGCGGAGCTTCACGGGGCGGATCTTCACGGATCCGCCCCGTGTGAAAGAGCCCTTATTTGCAAAATTTTACAATAGAAACTAAAAAAAAGTGTTTTTTAAAAAAAAAAATTGCTGTTTTTTTGCTTATATCGCAAAAAATAAAAAACCCAGTGGCGATTAAATACCACCAAAAGAAAGCTCTATTTGTGAGAAGAAAATGATAAAAAATTTGTTTGGATACAGTGTAGCATGACTAAGTAATTGTCATTCAAAGTGTGAGAGTACTGAAAGCTGAAAATTGGTCTGGGCGGGAAGGTGCATAAGTGCATGGTATTGAAGTGGTTAATGTTTCTATCAAGACTTATAGACTCACATGTTCTGTGACGTGAGTATAGGTTTTTTATAGCCTACATTTTTCAGCATACCAAATTAGTATAATTCCTATGTATACTTTTATATTTATTGCCACATTATTATCACCTAATAAACTACATGATATTTGCTTTTTTAATAAACAAATATAAGTAATTTAGACCCACTCTACAATTTACACTCTCTTATCACATCACTTGAATAAGCTACCAGCTTTTTCATCCTTCACAATCACTATTTTTTAGTAATATAAACTTTCTCATTAATTGTCACCTATAGGTCACCAATGCCCCACTTTGCACTCTTATTTTATTTCCCATCACTTCACTCACACATACTATATATTACTCTTTATTTAATTCTTTATATAATAATCATTTATTTAAATTTCCTAAATAAAAACACATAAATACAATGACAAACATTTGCCAGCATCTGTTATTTTATCGATACTGGTGTCTTGGGGCGTACCTTTGACATAATAGTAAATAATAATAGGACAGCCCCAGCAACACATGCAAGGATCATATACACCTCTCAAGTGAATCAGTTAAGAGCTTTAGCCTCACCTGTTTGAAGCTAATATAAACTAATAAAAAGTGCAACATATATGCAACATTGAAATTGATTATTATTACAAATTCTAGGTGCTCGGCACAGGGTACATAGCTACCCACTCACCCAACCTGCTTTCTTGCCTGCAATTGGGGCGCCCATCCTAAGTGCGTGACCCCCTGTGAGCAGAGTTGCCTGTGGGGCGGACCCACTCTGGAGCGGGAGGCGGACGCTTTGGCGGCATGGACCTCTCTTGGGAGACTTGGGGAGACCATACGGAATCTAGCTTTTTAAATCTCCGGTTCAGCCATACTATGTGGCAAGGAAGGTAAACAGGCAAATTTCTCTAGAAATAGATATATGTATAGCATTCCTTTTTTTCGGCTGTCTCTCCATTAACTGATATTGACTACTATGAAAGATATTCTGTATTAACCTTATGACTTGCTGTAACCAATGGGAGACGCTTAAAGTATGCTTTAATCCTAATATATTGTTTTTTGACATTCCATCGAATATAAGACCCCCTTGAGGGAGACCTTAATGGGTCGAAATGCATCGGGGCTCTCTTCTGTTCACCATATGCATTCAAGACGTATGATCTTATTATTCATCTTGTCCACCTTTGTACATGACTTGAACTGTCTTTGTATACACTATGTCTGGCTTTGTAAATACCGGAGCTCATAAATTTATGTACTAATTTTTAATCTACGAGGGCCAAGCGCCTTTTCATCAAATAAAACTTTTTTACTAAATAATGATTTCAATTATTTCTTGCTGCTAAAAAGTCCCACGGGAAACCTTTTCTCTCCATGTCCAGCATAATGTAAGTTGCAGCCCACATACTTGCAGCCCTTTGTTAGTGTGTTGAAGTTTGTATATGTGTGGCTGTGGGACGGGGATGCCCCAGCTGGAGATGATTGGCCCAGTTTAGGGACACCTTCTTGGTGGGTTCTATAACCGGTGTTAAGACTAGCATCCAAACATGTCTGAGCTTGTTCCTGTTTGTGAGTGAGGGACAGCTGAGAGTGCTTTCAGGTAATCAGAGTTGGTTAGTGTACTGTGTGCTATTGCAGCTTTGTACTATATACAGTACAATACTCAGTGCTATATACAGTAATATATTCTGTGCTGTATACAGTGCATCCGGAAAGTATTTACAGCTCTTCACTTTTTCCACATCTTGTTATGTTACAGCCTTATTCCAAAATTGATTAAATTCATTATTTTCCTCAAAATTCTACATACAATACCCCATAATGAAAACGTGAAAGAAGTTTGTTTGAAATCTTTGCAAATTTATAAAAAAAAAAAAAACGGAAAAAAAATCACATGTACGTAAATAAATATTCACAGCCTTTGCTCAATACTTTGTTGAAGCACCTTTGGCACCAATTACAGCCTCAAGTGTTTTTGAGTATGATGCCACAAGCTTGGCACACCTATTTTTGGGCTGTTTCTCCCATTCTTCTTTGCAGGATCTCTCAAACCCCATCAGGTTGGATGGGGAGCATCAGTGCACAGCCATTTTCAGATCTCTCCAGAGATGTTCAATCGGGTTCAGGTCTTGGCTCTGGTTGGGCCACTCAAGGACATTCACAGAGTTGTCCCGTAGCCACTCCTTTGTTATCTTGGCTGTGTGCTTAGGGTCATTGTCCTGTTGGAAGATGAACCTTCCCCCAGTCTGAGGGCACTCTGGGGCAGGTTTTGTACATTGCCGCATTCATCTTTCCCTCAATCCTGACTAGTCTCCCAGTTCCTGCCGCTAAAAAACATACCCACAGCATGATGCTGCCACCATCATGCTTTGCTGTAGGGATGGTATTGGCCAGGTGATGAGTGGTTTTCTCCAGACATGACGCTTGCCATTCAGGCCAAAGAGTTCAATCTGTTTCCTCAGACCAGAGATTTTGTTTCTAATGGTCTGAGAGTTCTTCAGGTGCTTTCTGGCAAACTCCAGGCGGGCTGTCATGTGCCTTTTTTGCGCGTTGATTAACCACTCTACCATACAGGCCTGATTGGTGGAGTGCTGCAGAGATGCTTTTTCTTTTAGAAATGTCTCCTCTCTCCACAGAGAAACGTTGGAGCTCTGTCAGAGTGACCATCCGGTTCTTGTTCACCTCCCTAAATAAGGCCCTTCTTCCGCAGTCGCTCAGTTTGGCCAAGTGGCCCGCTCTAGGAAGAGTCCTGGTGGTTCAAAACTTCTTCCATTTACGTATGATGGAATCCACTGTGCTCATTGCAGACATTTTCTGTACCCCTCTCCAGATCTGTGCCTCAATATAATCTTGTCTCGGAGGTCTACATACAATTCTTTGGACTTCATGGCTTGGTTTGTGCTCTGACATACACTGTTATCTGTGGCACCTTATATAGACAGGTCTGTGCCTTTCCAAATCATGTCCAATCAACTGAATTTATCATCACCAATCAGGTTGTAGAAACATATCGATGATCAATGGAAACAGGATGCACCTAAGCTCAATGAGTGTCATGACAAAGGCTGTGAATACTTATGTACATGTGATTTTTTTTGTTTTTTATTTTTAATAAATTTGCAAAGATTTTAACCACTTAAGCCCCGGACCATTTCGCTGGTCAAAGACCAGGCCACTTTTTGCGATTCGGCACTGCGTCGATTTAACTGACAATTGCGCAGTCGTGCGACGTGGCTCCCAAACAAAATTGACATCCTTTTTTTCCCACAAATAGAGCTTTCTTTTTGTGGTATTTGATCACCTCTTCGGTTTTTATTTTTTGCGCTATAAACAAAAATATCCCCAAAAAATACATAAAAAAACTATTATTTTCCTCAGTTTAGGCCGATACGTATTCTTCTACATATTTTTGGTAAAAAAAAATTGCAATAAGCGTTTATAGATTGGTTTGCGCAAAAGTTATAGTATCTACAAAATAGGGGATAGTTTTATGGAATTTTAAATAATTAATTATTTATTTATGTACTAGTAATGGCGGCGATCAGTGATTTTTATCGTGACTGTGACATTGCGGCGGACACATCGGACACTTTTGACACATTTTTGGGACCATTGTCATTTTTACAGCGATTAGTGCTATTAAAATGCACTGATTACTGTGAAAATGACACTGGCAGTGAAGGGGTTAACCACTAGGTGGTGCTGTAGGGGTTAAGTCAGTACTAGGGAGTGATTCTAAGGCCTTATGCCCACGCACGTTTTTACAGCTGCGTTTTTGAGCATTTTTTATAGCTTAAAAACGCCTGTCCATGTTATTGTATACATTTTTCGACCATATTTTTTTTAAAAAAAATACAAAAAACGCCGCAGCTCAAACGCAATCGCGGCGTTTTTGTGCGTTTTTGAACGCTTCGCTTTTTTTATGACTAACGCCGACGCCGCGGAACACACTGGTCCTGTTTTTTTTTTTTTACAGCTTATAAACGCCTATGCCATTTGCAGCTCAAAAGCGCCTAGGTGGGCATGAAGCTATAGACTAACATGGACAGGCGTTTTTAAGCTGTAAAAAACGCTCAAAAACGCGGCTGTAAAAACATTCGTGGGCATGAGGCCTTCCTGTTAGGGGGCGTGGCAACAAGTGACACATCACTGATGACCGTTCCCGATCACGGGGAACAGTCATCAGTGACATATCACTAAGCAGAATAGGGGAATGCCTTGTTTACAAAGGCATTCCCCTGTTCTGCCGTTGCCGACCGCAATCGCGGGCCGCCCGGGAACATCGAGTTCCCAAGACCCGTGAGCACGCTCGCGAGGCACGCAGCGGGCACCCCCGGCGGCGCGCACGCGCCTGCTGGGCTGCAAATTTAAAGGGACGTACCTGTACGCCAATGTGCCTGCCCGTGCCATTCTGTCGATGTACATCGTCGTGCGGTGGGCGGCAACAGGTTAAACAAACTTCTTTCATGTTGTCATTATGGGGTAGTTTGTAGAATTTTGTGGAAAATAATTAATTTAATCCATTTTGAAATAAGGCTGTAAATAAGGCTGTAACGTAGATGTAACAAAGATGTGGAAAAAGTGAAGTGCTGTGAATACTTTCCTGATGCACTGTATACAGCACAGAATATAGTACTGTATATAGCACTGAGTATTGCACTGTATATAGCACAAAGCTGCAGTACTGTATATGCTCCTGTGCCCCCTTATTTTTTTGTTTTCTTGGGGTGCTTCCCTAAATCACACCTCTAAAATAATTGAACTTCAGGTGTGCAAACTTCTGACTCCAATTAGCTTTCGTTTAAGTAATTAGTCTATGGGTTCACTTACTTTTTCCTTTAGCACTGTGAATGTTTAATGGGGGTGTTCAATAAAGACACAAGAACCTAGCTATGTTTGTGTGTGACCAGCTTAAGCACATTGGGGTTGATTTACTAAAGGCAAATCCACTCTGCACTACAAGTGCACTGCAAGTTCAGTCACTGTAGATCAGAGGGGAAAATCTGAAATAAGGGGAAGCTCTGCTGAGTTTATCATCCAATCATGTGCAAGTAAAAATGCTGTTATTTATTTTTCTTGCATGTTCCCCTCAGATCTACAGCGATTGCACTTCCAAGTGCACTTGTAGTGCAAAGTGGATTTGCCTTTAGTAAATAACCCCCATTGTGTTTGTCTATTTGTCTATTGTTGTGGCTTAGATCAGATCACATTTTATGACAAACTGCTGCAGAAAAACAGTTAATTTCAAGGGGTTCAAATATTTTATATATATATATATTTATATATATATATATATTGTACAGGACGCCAAGGTTGGGTCCTGGACGGGTGCTATATAGCCCCAATATTTGGGTTATGGTCCCTTTAATGAGTAGTAATGGTGCTCAGGAGGTCGCCCAGAATGGGTGAGGAGTTCCGGGCAAAATAAATAGCCCAGAGAGGACTGTCTCGCAGTCCTCTTTGTATTAATAGAAAGGTATTTGGGGCCCGGAATTTCGGAGGCTCTAAAGTGACATTCGGGTGGGATAGAGCCTCCACTCCTGACCACTGAGAGTCAGCACACAGGGGGTTAAGGGCTTCCAGGAAAACAGCTCATATAACAGGAAGTAGTGCTAGAGGGGTGAGAGAGAGGAGTATGAGGATTGCACCTGAGATGAGCTGTGTGTCTGCTAGGAGCTGGTAAAGTTCAGCAAGAGCCCTGGAAGTCCCCTACAAACTGTATGTGCCTTTTTCTTTGATTTATACTTGTGCTGAAGACAAGCCGGACTTTGTTTTGATATTTTTCTGTGTGCTGAATCAAGCTTGTTTCTTTTGGTTTGTTCACGAATAAAAGCCTTTCTGCTCAAAGTACAACGGTTTATGCACTTAGTCCCGTGGAGCTATAACCCCCAAAGTTTACAATATATATATATATATATATATATATATATATACATATTCACACACAGGTTTATTTACTAAAACTGGAGAGTGCAAAGTCTGGTGCAACTGTACATGGTAGCCAATCAGCTTCTAACTTCAGCTTGTTTAATTAGGCTTTGGAAAAAAAAAGACTGGAAGTTGATTGGCTACCATGCAAGATGCACCAGATTTTGCACTCTCCAGTTTAAGTAAATAAACCCCACAGTAATTTGCTAAAATTTTAGGCAGGTGTGAAAAAATGCAGTAAATTAAGAATGCTTTCAGAAATAGAAGTGTTAATAGTGTTAATGGAAAGTAAATGAACAGAGGAGAAATCCAAATTAAATTAATATTTGGTATGACCACACTTTGCCTTAAAAATAGCATCAATTCTTTTAGGTACACTTTTACACAGTTTTTGAAGGAAGTCGGAATACAAGCATATACTTATCCCTCGTGCCATACGATCAGGGAGGCATGTGATTGGCCCCAAATTTATTTTACAGCAGGACAACAAACCCAAACATACAGCCAGTGTCATTAAGAACCATCTTCAGCAGAAAGAAGGAGTCCTGGAAATGATAGTTTGGCCCCCACAGAGCCCTGATCTCAACATCATCCAGTCTGTCTTGAATTACATGAAGAGACAGAAGGATTTGAGGCCGCCTACATCCACAGAAGATCTGTGGTTAGTTCTTAATTTTTTTTTGGAACAACCTACCTGCCGAGTTCCTTCAAAAACAGTGTGCACAAGCTCTGTAGGGTTGATTTACTATAACTGGAGAGTGCACAATCTGGTGAAGCTGTGCATGGTAGCCAATCAGCTGCTAACTTGTTCAATTAAGCTTTGACAAAAAAAATGGAAGCTGATTGGTTTCTCTGCACAGCTGCACCAGATTTTGCACTCTACAGTTTTAGTAAATCAACCCCTGTGTGTACCTAGAAGAATTGATGCTGGTTTGAAGTAAAAAGGTGGTCACTCCAAATATTGATTTGATTTAGATTTTTTTTTCTGTTCGCTCACTATGCATTTTGTAAATTGATAAAAATAAACCATTCAAATATACTTTTTTGAAAGCATTCTTACTTTACAGCATTTCTTCACATCTGCCTAAAACATTTGCACAGTGCTGTAAATGTATTTTTATTATAAAAATATTATATTGCACAGATTTAGCGAATCCCAATGCAGCCTCTTTTTGCTTCTTGAGTGCTGATTGGGATGGATAAGAGTTCTCTGCTATAGTCACACAATTAAACCCAATGTTGTTGTAAGAGAAGAACTTCTAGGAGCAACAGAAAGATTTTCAAATGAGCTTGAAATTACAGTTTTGTACACCAGTAGTGCACAGAATGCCCCATACAAAGAAGCTCACTAAATTTGTTCCCAGTTTTAAAAGATTTTAGCTACCTGCAGACTAGAAAGTCAATTTATATTAATAAATTACAAAATGCATTGTGTATTACTAATATGTGTTATATCAAGTTACAAACAAAGTCCTAATCCTCCTCTTCTTGCCCCCTCCTCCCCAGTGCTCTTGGCCCCTCCCTCCTGCCGAGTGTCCCCATAGCAAGCAGCTTGTCCATTCACACACAAAGCCGTGGCTCGGCCCCACCCCCACTGCTGTCTCAGCCAATGAGGAGGAAAACCCCCGGGAGAGGTGCTGCTCCCGTGCACATCGGTTGATCACAACGATTTCCTTGAAGTAATTAGTCTGTTGGATTCACTTACTTTTTCCTCCACTACTGTGAATGTTTAATACACAGGCATTTGCATTTAGTTGCAGTTATTCTGAGATCAGATTGTTCTTTGTGAATGCATGGTAAATACAAAGTATGTGCATGATAAACACATATAGCACATTTTACACATCTAGCACACTAGAACAAAAAACAAAACAAAAAAAAACAAAAGAAGAGACAGGCATTTAAACATATTCTAATTTATTCTTAAAAGGGGTTAAAAAAGGTCCAAACATTTGAAATGCAAGATAACATTACAGTGGCTTGCACAAGTTAAATCCTCATATTGCTTGGCAACTTTACATTTAAATTATTGCTTACAAGCTCTAATAAATACACAAACCATTGTATGTACAAATGTGATAAAGCATGTAAGTACAAAAACAAAGGCTGCCTGTAAACAGAGACACTGGTCAAATCCACATTGGAGCTGCTTCATGCCTTCCAGGTCTTTTATCATAAATCAAGCCTGCCATAAGTAAGGACCATGAGAACCTAGGGTATCCCTTTGTTTCTACAGGAGTCACCATGGCAAGAGGCAGGGCCACCTTTACTACAAAATGTAAATAAACTCAACAGTGTAATTCTATGCAGAACTGTACAGAATGGCAGTGCAGTGTGTTCAAATGACTCATGCAGAATAATAATATCAGAAAAAATTGTCATTCCTCTAAGCATGTTGGAAGGCATATTAGGCAGAATAAGATTATAAATATATACATGTATACATGATTTGTAATTTCGTACAGCCAGATTTTTTTTTTTTACTTAAACAGCCCTGTCAGAAAATGTACACATTTCTGACCAAGTATTCTATGTAATGACTATTTTCTGCAGTCAAATTGATACAGTTTGGTCAAGACTGACATCTGGTATAAAATAACTCTCCCTTCCAATCAGTAAGCTCCATTTTTTTTAGATTGCCCCTCTCTCTCCAAGTCTGAATGGCAGTGTATAGGGGATTACAGGAGGCTAGTACAAAGAATGATTTTAGGGACATTAAAGTATTGTTAATGAAATTTAACTGGAAAAAATAGGTATTTTATATTGGCCTGCCCCTATTAACATATGGTGATGAGATGCCAAATAAAGTACTAAAAATTTGCTGATAAGACTAAACAAATGTAGTAATATCTGACTGCAGATTCATATGGAATGCAGTGTATAATGCAGTAGGCGTTAGCAAACTGCACATTAAAAAATCAGCTCAATCAAAGCAAATATTTCAGTTTTTGGTACGAAGGGGATGCCAAGTATCAAGCCTTACCCAGAAAAAATGAGTTAAGAAGCTGTAAAATGCAGGGTGTACTGGCCAATTTGTCAATGTTGCAAAAATCAACTACCTATGTTTTTAACTTAACTTTCTTTTTCAGGTCCAAAGTGAACATGGCAGCACCTTCAAAAAAATTCAGTGTGGAAAAGCATAGGACCATAATCGAGTTCCTGTTTCTCCAAGGGATAGGTGCGAAGCAGATCCATGATGAAATGTCACAAACTTTGGGTGACAGTGGCCCTTCATATACAACAGTTAAACATTGGGTTGTCAATTTTAAAACTGCCCATTTCATTGTTGAAAGTGAGAAACCCAGTGGAAGGCCTGTTGCAACTTAGCTTACCAACTGTCTCTCTACATTCCTGAGACCCAGTGATGTAATCGTTTTTGTTTTTATTTGCAAGCCCTGACTACCAACTGCAGCAGTGATAATGAAGTCTCATTCTTTCAGCTCGATTATTCATCTATTTTATATTATGGATTAGGGTTGTCCCGATACCACTTTTTTAGGACCGAGTACAAGTACCGATACTTTTTTTCATGTACTCGCCGATACCGATTACCGATACTTTTTTTTAATGCCATGTGACAGTTTGACTGATGGGGACTGACTGATGGCACTGATAAGTGGCACCTATGGGCACTGACAGGTGGCTGGCACTGATGGGCAGCACTGACAGGTGGCACTGATAGGCAGCAGTTATGGGCACTGACAGGTGGCTGGCACTGATAGGCGGTAGTTATGGGCACTGATAGGTGGCTGGCACGGTTAGATGGCACTGATGGCACTGACAGGTGGCTGGCACTGATAGGCGGCAGTTATGGGCACTGATAGGGGGCACTTATGGGCACTGCTGGCACTGACAGGTGGCTGGCACTGATAGGCGGCAGTTATGGGCACTGATAGGTGCCTGGCACGGTTAGATGGCACTGATAGGCGGTACTTATGGGCACTGACAGGTGGCTGGCACTGATAGGCGGCAGTTATGGGCACTGATAGGTGGCTGGGACTGTTAGATGGCACTGATAGGGGGCACTGCTGGCACTGACAGGTGGCTGGCACTGACAGGTGGCTGGCACTGTCAGGTGGCAATTAACGACATGAGGAAATGCTATGCTGCAGCGCCCATCTTGGTACACCCTGCACTCGGCATCAGTAAGTATCAGCAGACATCTTGTTACACCCAGCCCGAACTATATGGGCTGGGTGTAACAAGATGTCAGCTGCTGGCTTACTGTGGCCAAGTGCAGGGTGTGCCAAGATGGGCGTTGGGATGTCCAAGCTGACGGTGACCGCTCCGCCCACTGAGGCCACTTTGCCCGATCCGCCTACTGACGCCGGCCGCACTCCCCACCCACTGAATCCACTCATCCTCTCTCCCGCTCCACCCACCGAGGCGGCCCGATCTGCCTACTGACTCGGCCCTCCGACTGACGCCGGCCGCCCTCCCTCCCCGCCCACTGAATCCGCTCATCCTCTCTCTCGCTCCGTTCAACGAGGCGGCCCGATACGCCTACTGACTCCGCCCGCCCTCCCCGCCCACTGACGCCAACCGCTCCCTCCCCGCTCACTGAATCCGCTCATCCTCTCTCCCGCTCCGCCCACCGAGGTGGCCCGATCCGCCTACTGACTCCGCCCGCCCACTGAGTTCGCTCGCCCAAGTATCGGGTCAGGCATCGGGAGCATTTGTGCGAGTACAAGTACTCGCACAAATGTTCGGTATCGGGACAACCCTAATTATGGTGAATGGAACAGAAATTGTAGGTCTTCCCTTGCTGTAGAATGATACTCCAAAGAAAGGGAAGCAGAGTTGAGTAATGATGCAGTGGGAGCTTGGCACTCAAGTTGATTATTTAGCAAGTTAATTGATCAAAGCAGACATAGTAGTTGGATGGAGTGATACTTTACATTATAGCTCCAGAAGAATGGAAAACAGGATTAGTCGGAGTTGCCTAATGGATGGAAATAAGAGTCACTAAACTAGACCTCTAACACAATTCTAACACTACAACATATGTTTTTAAACTAACTTTACAAGCTGTTTAACAGAAACAAGTAACCATTGAATCAGTTTTTTATGTTATACATAGATCCCATACATTTAGAATTTGTGTGCCTGTGTTTACAGGTAACTGCAAAGTTAAACCACTGCACTGTCATACTGAACAATAGCCACAAGATGGAGCTGTACAATATCTATATACAAGAAATGTTACAGACACAATGGCATTTAAAGGTGCTATATTTTTCACATTAAATAAACAACAGAACAATTTATGTAAAATTTCCTGTGCAACAGGATTCATCTTCCTTATTTAACTACTTTGCAAATAAATTGCAGTATTAAATCTCATTATTAGACTTTAGACTGAAAAGGGAAATGTCCCCAATATCATTGACAAAGCCAATCTGCGTTCAGTCCAATTGAGTGAGTGAATAACTTGTATAGCGCTACAAATGCGAACTAAATCGCCTCAAGGCGCTTTGCATCCAGTGACGTCCTGATCCTTCAGAAGAGGTGGGTCTTACGTTTTTTCCTGAATATGCGTTCCCAAATACAACATGTCCCAAACAGAAAGTGCTAAACGTTTACTTAAGTCTTCTTTGGTATAGCTCCTTTAAATGCCGAACGAATGCACATACTGTAGCTTACCATGCAAAAAAAAAAAAAAAAGGGAGAGCAGTAAATGTAGCATTGTTAGTCTATATACATGTAACAGCTAACTCCAGCTGGAAGCTGAAAACTTACCTTCCATTATTATATACAATATACATAATAGAACATTTGGAAATACAGTATCTATAATAAAAATACTGTGATATTAAATAATTGGCAATGGTGTCAGTGCCCTCATAGTGTTGCATTTGCATTAGCAGCAGTGATAAAATAACCCTCAAAATAACAAGAAACTAAAGTATAAGGATATTTGAGGTGAGACAATAGGCAGTCTGTCAAGTGCTAAAATATATCTAAAGATATTTTTTTTAACAATATAAAAGCATTAGACTTGATAAAAATGTCTGATAGTATACATTGTGCCAGGACAACGCTAACTGTGTGAATCTGGCTAAAAGACATTAATCATGTAATACATATTCAAAAATAAAAAGCAGGTATCAAATCACATATTTTTGCATACACACATCTATGCGTGTGAATAATATGTTTAAGAAACAGAGAATAGATGACAGGCACAAATAATGCCATAAGTGCAGACTCAGCATCGCATACTGCTGACCCGTATTGCTTGTTTATGTGCTGCTGCAGGGCACCTTGGGACCCTCAAACCCCACAGTATGCAAATTTGACTTTACTTAAAAGTCAGTGTTGAAGAGAGCCTCTGGCATGGTATAAAAACAATGTGAGGCTTCAGGTGCCTACATTGCAAATAGGGTATACTAGGGGTGATCTTAGTTCCAACAGCACTGAAGCGTATAAATCTTGTGCTGTGGGGTGCCCAGGGTTTGGCGCTCTTGGGTGTGCTTCAGCAACCTACTAACAAGTAATACATATTGCTATTCCTAATAGCTACTTTGCACTTATTGCAATATGTTTAACTGTCATCCAGGAGTGATAGGCTGGCTTTAGGGTATACTTGTAAAAATTGCTAAAAACTGAGATTCTGAAAGCAGGCTGCATCCAATCTGCATTTACATATGTACCACTCCTCTGCAACTTGGAAAACAACCAAGATCAGTTTCCAATTTCCATATTTTCATGTAAATCTTAAACAAATCGCCACTGTATAACAATGCATAGAATGCACTGCACACACCTCTATTGTATTGTGGGTTACAGGCGGCCCACATAAATGCAGACAACACACGTCTTATAAAGGTTAAAGGTACGTTCAGAAACTCATGTGAAACTCATGTGCTTTCAGCTTGGCTTTAGTAGGTTGTATATGTGACAGGTGCACATTGAAGTTTTTTTTACAAGGATGATCTATTCTTATTGGCCATAGCAACCAGATTCACCTTTTGTGACCACCATGTTACAGGAGAAACATGTGTGTGGGCAAAAGGAGCAGAAGTCCTCTTGACCCCTTTAATAAATCTGGTGTTTTGTATTTAGGCTGCCTATTGTGTTTTTTGATTTGAGATTTTTGTGGCAGTGCGAAGATGGTTGTTTTACTAAACTGTATCACTGGCAGTTCTGAGAAGCATCAAAACAAGTCAAATGGGAGATTGTTCAGTTCTAGTATAGCTTTCCCCCTTTCTTTACTCAGTAGCACATTTTCACTAAGGTTTCACCTTCTTGCAGTTGGATTTCCCGGTCTTTAGACTAGTCTAGATTTGGGGAATTCATTGAAAGAGAGCCATCATTTGGCTTTGGAATGGCGGGGCAGTAATTTGAAACTGGGAATTCAGGTGGATTTAAAAAAAGCAACTCCTGGCAGGGAATAAAAAAGCAGTATGTCATTTACTAGGGCAGAATCCAAAATACAGGTGACCATTAAACACAATTGAATGACTGCAACTGCATGAAACATAATGTTCTTTACTGTTTGTCAGTTCAGTTCTATTTTTAGAATTGTATTAAGACAACTGTATTGAGTATTATATAGAATTAGACATTTAACATATTTAAATAAATAAATGACAGTAAAATGCTGAGAAGCCTGTGAACAGCTCTGGCACAGATACCAAGCTTTATGAAACAGCAGATGTGTCGTTTTTGTAAGTTGTTAAATTGTTTCCATGTTATTGTAACAAAATGTGCTTTAATGCAAATCATGTCCTTCTAAGGAGCTAGAGGCTCCATTGTTTTCTGTGAATGCAACAGCCACTCCTGGAATGCAACACCCACTGTTTCCATAATGTATAAGCCATTTGCTATACTGTGTACAAATATTAATTTTATAGCTACATAAAAATAGAGCTTCATAAATACTTGCTGCCAGAATAAGTTAGTAGGAAAATGTTTTTTCTCTATTTAAGCATAGAAACTCATACTTTATGAGTCATAGGCAATTCAGCTGGTTGTTTTCATGCTCAGTAAATCATGAAACAAGCTTATTCTGTGATTTCCCTTTCTGCAAACTTTCTCCAGCCACAAGCTGCACAGCAGACGCATTAATCCCATCCTCTCCAAGACAGGCAAATCTTGCACAAAATCGGGAACATAGTTTGGTTAACTTCCTTCTTCTGTTTGGTTAGGATGATACTGGATAAGGGTTCGTCCATGGGGAACTTTTCTAAATCGAAAAGTATCTCAATACTTGCCTTTGCACTGTCTTTATCTATTAAGGAAAACATAGGCTTACAGACTTGTGTGACATCACACCTGCAGGCTGATCCATTATTGTAAGGAGCAACGTGAAAGTATAGCTTGCGCTTTACTACATAAGTGCCACTGAGCTAAAAATGAAGTCATGTTTTATGGCTAAAATTAGAAATAATAAATGTTCGTCAAGTCAGAATTGTGGCTATACACAAGGCAACTTTCACACATCTCAAATAACACCAGGTAAATCCAGCTTTCATGACAAGCCCCAATCTTTTGAGTTCACCTGGTAGGCGGTTGTGTGTGTGTGTGTGTGTATTGGGGGGAGGGGTAGATATACTTGATGGGACCTCAGGGGTTTATTAACTCATCAGAAAAAAAAAAAATGCAGAAAAGTGTGCAGTTAGAAATGTTGAAAGATGTGGAAAAATCTACCTGCAGTAGGTCAAATTCCAGTAATAACATTACTCTGATGCAACACTGGCAATTGAAAGCCAGTTTAGCAGTCTCTATCAGCATGTTACTTCTAGTAATACAACACACCAAGGCTGGGTTCACACTATAGAATGCAGCGACTCACAGCAGGAGTCCGGTGCGACTTCATTCACCGTATCAGGTCCGATTTCAGGCTGAATTCAGACCTGAAACAGACCAAAAGACGCACAGGGCCCCTGTGCAATTTGCACCAGAGCCGCTGTGGAGATGTGTGAACCGGCTCCATAGTGACCTGGTCACAATCTCCTGCTATGCGAATTGAATGCGGGGAAACCCGCATCCAATCCGCAATAGTGTGAACCCAGCCTAAGGGCCTGGTGTAAAATAATGTCAGTGGTAAGAAACTGTTTTATATCCACACAACCACAAATCAGATTCAGACCTGTCCTAAAAGTTTTGGATAATAAGCTCAGTTTATAGTAATGACATTGATATGTCAGATCCTAAGCTATTGATATAAGGCAAGCAACTGTTGCCAACTAACGTAATCCTGACACCTCCGTCAGCAAATTTACATTCTGCATGTATACTAGGGAACACTGAGCCAAAGTCAGGGGTCATGACCTGGACTATGCACCCCAGTGCACTTAATTTATATGTTGGAAATGTAGAGATCTAGCTGTATAGATCCAGAGAGTCAGAAGTAGCTGTAGTTGTTTCTTCATGTCAGAAACCATCACACAGTGCAGATAGCATACCAACTACTGGGTAAAGCAGAAAGTTCAGCCATTATGCATGACACAGAAAAGTGAATTTTCATTCCAGCACTTCTGTTTGCGGGTAAGGGACTTCTCCATTCTTGGCTGCGTTCTTCTATTCATTACTGATAAAACTCAGTAAAAATATTTTCTTTGTAAAGCTACATGCTTGGCATCAGCGGTCATCCAGTCCAGACGGAGCTGCGTCTACACTCGTGGCTCTATCCTGTGAGATAGCTCAAACAGAGTCTGCTGGTTGTCAATCACAAGCAGGTTGTGTGTGTAGAAGCGGGCCTCCTGGCGTTCCTTCTGCGGCATGTCATTGCCTTTAATAACAACAGAAAAAATATAGCACAGATATATTAATATAGGGGACTGTTCACTTATTTAAACATTTGCATTTGTATATGTTAGAGTTTGCATATGCACTAAATTAAAGGACAAAAATACATGAAAAAGGTGTACAGAATTCTACTAGCTGGCACCTGAGAATACATTCTAAAGACCCACTGAGACCTCTTTGCTTTAAGTGCTTTTTACTGCACATACATTTTGCAAATGCAAATCTTCTATAGGAATAAATAGAACCCAAAGTAAATACATGTTAAAGGCATTATGGTGTTAATTTTCTAAAACTGGAGAGTGCAAAATCTGATGTCGCTGTGCATGGTAGCCAATCATCTTATAACTTCAGCTTGTTCAATTAATCTTTGACAAAAAAAACTGGAAGCCAGATTTTGCAACCAGTTTTTATTAAATCCACCCATATACAGTAGGTGCCGCCGATATTGTGTCAATCTCGCCGCTTCTAGCGGCGAGATTGACACCCTATGAGCTCCGTCGCGAGAGCCAGCGCCGAGCTGTCTCGTCATCGGGAAAGGAAAAATGTTCCTTTCACGATGAGCGACACGCATTGCCGATAGACGGGGATCCGACGTGGATTCCCGCCAATACCAGGCACTGCGTTTGGTATGAATCCTGAGCGGGAACTCCACGCCAATTTTTAAAGAAAAAAACGGCATGGGTTTCCCCTCCAGGGCATACCAGGCCCTTGGGTCTGGTCTGGATTTGAATGGGAACCCTACGCCGAAAAAACAGCGTGGGGGTCCCCCTCAAAATCCAAACCAGACCCTTATCCGAGCACGCAACCTGGCCGGCCGCAGGGGAAGAGGGGGGGACGAGAGAGCGGCCCCCCTCCCTCCTGAACCGTACCAGGCCGCATGCCCTCAACATGGGGGGTTTGGTGCTCTGGGGCAGGGGGGCGACCTGCGGCCCCCCCACCCCAGAGCACCCTGCCCCCATGTTGATGAGGACAGGGCCTCTTCCCGACAACCCTGGCCGTTGGTTGTCGGGGTCTGCGGGCGGGGGGCTTATCGGAATCCGGGAGCCCCCTTTAATAAGGGGGCCCCCAGATCCCGGCCCCCCACCCTATGTGAATGAGTATGGGGTACATCGTACCCCTACTCCATATTCACCTGGTGGAAAAAAATGGCAATAAGATCACAACACAGTTTTTTAAAGTATTTTATTGCACAGCTCCGGGGGTCTCTTCCGTCTTCGGGGGGTCTCTGGTGTCGTCGCCGCGCTCTACGGTTCTTTCTTCTACCGGGCCACCGCTATCTTCTTCCAGCTCTTTTGCTAGCGGGGCCCGGTCTTCTCCGTCGCCTTCTTCTTCTCCCGCTCTCCTGTTCTTCTCCCGCTCTCCGATTCTTTCTTCCGCCGGGCCTCCGCTATCTTCTTGCAGCTCTTTTGCTAGCGGAGGCCCGGTCTTCCCCGTTGTCTCGTCCGGCTCTCCGTTGTCCTTCTGCCGGCCCCTCCACTACCTTCTTGTAGCTCTTTTGCTAGTGGAGGGGCCGGTCTTCCCGTTGTCGTCGGGAAGACCGCGACGGGAAGACCGCAACGGGAAAACCGGCCCCTCCACTAGCAAAAGAGCTACAAGAAGGTAGTGGAGGGGCCGGCAGAAGGACAACGGAGAGCCGAACGAGATGACGGGGAAGACCGGGCCTCCGCTAGCAAAAGAGCTGCAAGAAGATAGCGGAGGCCCAGCGGAAGAAAGAACCGGAGAGCGGGAGAAGAACCGGAGAGCAAGAGAAGATGAAGGCGACGGAGAAGACCGGGCCCCGCTAGCAAAAGAGCTGGAAGAAGATAGCGGTGGCCCGGCAGAAGAAAGAACCGGAGAGCGCGGCGACGACACCGGAGACCCCCGAAGACGGAAGAGACCCGGAGCTGTGCAATAAAATACTTTAAAAACAGTGTTGTGTTTTTATTGCCATTTTTTTCCACCAGGTGAATGGGTAGGGGTACGATGTACCCCATACTCATTCACATAGGGTGGGGGGGCCGGGATCTGGGGGCCCCCTTTTTAAAGGGGGCTCCCGGATTCCGATAAGCCCCCCGCCCGCAGACCCCGACAATCAACGGCCAGGGTTGTCGGGAAGAGGCCCTGTCCTCATCAACATGGGGGCAGGGTGCTCTGGGGTGGGGGGGCCGCAGGTGGCTCCCTGCCCCAGAGCACCAAACCCCCCATGTTGAGGGCATGCGGCCTGGTACAGTTCAGGAGGGAGGGGGGCCGCTCTCTCGTCCCCCCCTCTTCCCCTGCGGCCGGCCAGGTTGTGTGCTCGGATAAGGGTCTGGTTTGGATTTTGAGGGGGACCCCCACGCCGTTTTTTTGGCATAGGGTTCCCATTCAAATCCAGACCAGACCCAAGGGCCTGGTATGCTCCTGGAGGGGGAACCCACGCCGTTTTTTTCTTTAAAAATTGTCGTGAAGTTCCCGCTCAGGATTCATACCAAACGCAGTGCCTGGTATTGGCGGGAATCCACGTCGGATCCCCGCTCAATACAGTGCCGCGTCTCCTCGCTATTGCAGCGAGCGCGACATGTGTCGCCACCCTGTTCCAGAGATGTCGGCACCCCTGTCGCCGAGAATCTCCGCGATAGGATCGCAATGAATATACAATGTCGGCGGCACCTACTGTATGTTTCTTTTCAGATGCACCTGTCATTGCAGAAATATAGAGGCTGTTATTGCTGGCCTCCCTGTTCCTGTCTGGCTTTAATATTTCCCATGCCCAGAACAAGCATTTAGCCAATGAATGGAAGAAATTCTCATTCCTTTGAATGCTTTATGGAATAAATATCATCTGCATGACATCCAGAGAAGTGGCATTTTCAGAAGGAGAAGTCAGAATTTGCTTTTCACTCACTACAGGTTTCTGTTACTGCAGCTGTACAAAGTATGTGAAAATGTATTTCAGTGCATTATAAAATATTCTTACAAATAAAAGAGAATAATTCTTACATAAAAGACAATAAAAGATATTACCAAAAGTATACATTTGTTGGATGAGTTACTATTTTTTATACCTTTGCAAAAACAGTTGTGCACTGTTTGTTACCAATGGAAGCTAATTTCTCTCAAGCCTGCCTTGCATACACAATGTCACACAAAAGACCGCTGAACTTTTGAATGCCAAAAACGCGGTGACGTCAAATACTAAAGACTCGTACACACGGCCGAGAATCTCGTCAGGAAAAAACTCGTTGTTTTTCCTGGAGATTCTTGGACAAGAATCTGGTCCCAGCCGAGTGTACACACGTACCTTTCAAAAGAACTGCCGTTCTTTTGAATGGAGCGAACGCGGTGACGTCATCGACTACGACGAGCGTGCGCTCGTCACATTTGATGCCGTCGCCGCCATCTTGCTACACCCTACCTATGCCTAGGAAGCTACCGCACATGCGTCAAAGTCATTTTGAGCATGCGCAGGTTTCCACGGCGACAGGCAAGTGTACACACACTCGGGTTTCTCGTTGAGAAACAGGCCGACGAGAATCCCGACGAGAAAATAGAGAGCAGGTTCTCTATTTTTCTCGTCGAGATTCTTGCCTTTTTTCTTGACGAGAAACCTGAAAGCCGCGTACACACGACCGATTTACTCGGTCGTGTGTACGAGGCTTGAGTCTTCTCATCCAGTTTCTCTAAACGTGTGCAGTTGTTAATTCATACCTCTAACAGGCACCGAGTCTTGTAGCAGATTTATATTTAAAATAGAAATCTACTAAATGCTCCTGTCTCCACCCCAACATAATGTTTTCATTCACATCTACCAAAAAAATCTGGCACTGCATGGCTATACAGATGGGATGGCCCCCCTCATGGCAATTGTTGTAACTGAATAATAGGGTTTATTAATACTGTAAATGACAGGAGGTTAGTCGGGGTCTCCTGTTATATTATTCACAATTGCAAAGCTGGGGACCCCTCTGTTGTACCACAAGAATAAGATTGGTAGATTTCCATTCGTTATGGAAATCCAATTAACATATATGGTAGCAAGACGTGTCCCTTTCTACTAACAGTCAAATGTTTTCAACATCCACACACATTAAAGCGGAGTTCCACCCAAAAGTGTAACTTCCACTTAAACCACGCCTCGCCCCCTTACATGTCACATTTGGCATGTCATTTTTTTGGGGGGGGGGGAGTGGGGGCTTCAGTAGAAGTGGGACTTCCTGTCCCACTTCCTCCTTCCGCCCAGGGACCACTTAGGCGACTCGTCATATCGCCTTTTCGCGGCCCCTCCCTGTAGGCGATCACCTGGGACACGTGACAGGTCCCAGGCGATCGCCTGTCCACTCAGGGAGAGCAGCGTCACTCGTGCATGCGCAGTGAGTGCCCGGCCGTGAAGCCGAAAGCTGTCACGGCCGGGTGCCCACATTTAGAATGGAGGCGCCGGCAAAGAGGGGGGAGAGGAGCGAAGCTCCGGGCGGCCGCGCCGCTGGACAGTGGAACAGGTAAGTGTCTGTTTATTAAAAGCCAGCAGCTACACTTTTTATAGCTGCTGACTTTTAATAAACATAAAAAAGGGATTTTTATAACAGCTTACCTGTAAAATCCTTTTCTTGGAGTACATCACGGGACACAGAGCGACTTAGTCATTACTAATGGGTTATATAGATTACCTTCAGGTGTTGGCACTGGCCAATTCCAAACCGGAAGTACCCTCCCCTATATAAGCCCCTCCCACCCGGGAGCACCTCAGTTTTGTAGCCAAGCAATAAGTGTCCCAAAAAGAGGGGTGGGAGCTCTGTGTCCCGTGATGTACTCCAAGAAAAGGATTTTACAGGTAAGCTGTTATAAAAATCCCTTTTTCTTTTTCGTACATCACGGGACACAGAGCGACTTAGTCATTACTAATGGGACGTCCCAAAGCAATGCCAAATGAGGGGAGGGATACATAAGCTGGGCGCCATCAGGCATGAGGCTCTTTTGCGGCCTGCAACACACTGCGCCCAAAAGGCGACATCCTCCTGACTTGTGACGTCTACCTGGTAGAATCTAGTAAACGTGTGTACTAAGGACCATGTTGTGGCCTTACAGTACTTGAGCCAGGGAGGCTTGGTGATGCACTGCCCATGAAGTTCCAACTGCTCTTGTGGAGTGCGCCCTAACTTTGAACGGAGGCGGTCCCCTTTTCAAGCCATAGGCTTGTATTATGACCTGTCGAATCCACTTGGCTCAAGTAGATTTTTGATGCTGCCTGACCCTTTCTGGGGCCTTCCGGCAGAACAAACAAAGTATCCGTTCTACGAATCTGAGCAGTGGCTTTAAGATAAGCTTTAACTGCTCTTACTACATCCAAAGAATGCAATAACTTTTCCTCTACCGAACTAGGTTTGGGGAAAAAGGAAGGAAGAACCACATCTTGGTTCAAATGGAACCTCGATACCACCTTAGGAAGAAGGCTGGATGAGGACGTAATACTACTCTGTCCTTATGGATAACCAGATATGGCTCCTTACAGGACAAGGCGGCTAATTCCGATACTCTTTTAGCCGAACAAATGGCTACAAAGAAAATCAATTTCCTGGTGAAAAGAACCAAGAAAATGTGCCGCAATGGTTCAAATGGTTGTTTCTGTAGAACCGACAGAACCAGGTTTAAGTCCCATGGACATATGGGAATACTAACCGGAGGGCTAATACGCATCACTCCTTGTATGAAAGCTTTGATTAATGAATGCAAAGCCAAGGGCCTTTGAAAAAAAAAAAAAAAAAAAAAAAAAAAAAATATTGACAAGGCCGTCTGACCCTTGATAGTACTCAAGGCAAGCTTCCTATGTACAGCCCACTGTAGGAAGTCCAGAATCCTTCTAGATCCTATAATAGATCTGCCTGGATACCGGCTTCCTGGCATTGATCATGGTAGATACCACAGGATTAGAGAGCCCTCTCTTTTTTAGAAAGTAGGCTTCTATAGCCAGGCCGTCAACCTAGGGCTGGTAAGGAAGGGTAGTATATCGGTCCTTGCGAAAGCAGGTCCGGACGATGTGGGAGGGTCCAAGGACTTCCCACTGACATTTTTACAAACTCCGCGTACCATGCCCTTCGGGGCCACGCTGGAGCCACCAGAATCACTGGTTTCTTTTCTACCCTGATTCTGCGGATTAATCGCGGTGGGAATGCATATATCAGCTTGAACTGATCCCAAGGGAACACTAGGGCATCCGAACCGCAAGCTAGGGGATCCTTTGTGCGAGACACAAATCTGTCCACCTTTGCGTTGAATCTGGATGCTAGCAGATCTACATCCAGTGTTCCCCACCGCTGGCATATTGCCTGGAAAACCTCGGGGTGAAGAGACCATTCCCCCGGGCATAATTGCTGGCGACTTAAAAAAGTCCGCTCTCCAATTTTCCACTCCTGGGATGAAAACCGCGGATATGGCTGTGACATACCTTTCTGCCCATTCCAGGATGCATTTCGCTTCCCTCTGGGCTGCACGACTCCTGGTGCCACCCTGGAGATTGATATATGCCACTGCTGTGGCATTGTCTGATTGAATTCTGACAGGTGACCCTTGGAGTTTGGATGTCCATACTACTAGGGCATACCGGGCTGCTCGTATCTCTAAGAGATTGGTGGGCAGGGCCTTCTCTGCTTCTGACCACTTGCCCTGGAGAGACCATTGCTCCAGTACTGCCCCCCAGCCTATGAGGCTGGCAACTGTAGTGACCACCTTCCAAGAAACCGGACTGAAGGGGACGGGGACATTGGTAAGTCTAAAGCCTGAACTTTTTTGTTCCAGGCTGACAGTATGGCCCTCTGCAAGTTCCTTGAATGGAATTGACCGTAGGGTACCGCTTCGAATGAAGCCACCATTTTTCCCAGCAGCCTTATACACAGGCGTATGGATGGTTTTTCTTTTTTGTACCCACTAAGTGGGTCAAATCTTTCAAAGACGACACCTTCTCTGGAGGTAAGAAAATCTTTCTCTGATTTGAATCCAGTCTTAGCCCCCAAGTATTCCAGGCTTTTGACTGGTTTTAGGGCTGACTTGTCTCGGTTGATAATGCAACCGTGAGATTCCAGATACTTGATTATCTTGTGAACGACCACTTCTAGTTTTTTTCACTGAGTGGTCTATCAGCAACAAGTCGTCTAGATATGCCATTATCGTTACACCTTGTGTCCCTAGTTTGGCCAATCGTAGGGCCAGAATTTTTGTGAACACTCGTGGTGCCGTGGCCAGACCGAAAGGTAAGGCTCTGAACTGAAAATGGCGCCCTTCTACTGCAAGGCGTAGAAATTTCTGGTGGGCCGGACAGATGGGAATATGCAAATAAGCATCCCTTATGTCGATCGAGGCTAACCATTCCTGCCCTTGTAGGGCGGTGGCCACCGATCGGATCGACTCCATCCGAAAAAAGTCCTGATATGTAGGAACTTGTTTAGCCCTTTTATATTCAATATGGGCCTCATGTCCCCATTTGGTTTGGGGACTGTGACAAGGTTTGAGTAAAACCCGAACCCGTTTTCTTTCAAGGGAACCTTCATGATTACCCTTGGGGCAATAGTTGCTCTAGTGCCAGAAGGAGGGATCCACTCTTCTGGGGATCGCTTGGCACGTTTGACCTTATAAAATGGGCAGGAGGAATGTCTTTTAACTCCAGCCTGTATCCCAGACTTACTGCGGGGATCACCCATCTCTGATGGTGTCCCGCCAGGTCTCTGTGAACAACTGAAGTCTTCCCCTCACCCGACTGAGTGGGGGCAACCTTCATGACTTAGGGGGAGGTCCTGTACCTCTCTTGATCCAGGGTTTCTTGATACCCTGTGATTGTCCCTGATTTCTGCCCCCTGGATTTGACCGCGGAGGCCGTCGGAACTGTTTCACAGCCGATGTGCCAGGGACTGGAGAAGTAGGCCTCTTAAAAGAAGGACTCCTACCCTTGTTCTTAACCGGTAAGAGTGAACTTTTACCGGCAGAAATTTTCTGGATATATTTGTCCAGATCTTCTCCAAATAAGCGTTCTCCATGAAATGGGAAGCTAACCAGCAGTTTTTTACAGGGAGCTTCAGCAGACCAGTTTTTGAGCCACAGAAGCCTACGCATATGTACTATAGACAGCGTAAAGCGGGAGGCCTGTTGGATTGTATCCTTTATGGCGTCCACCGCAAAACACAAGGCTCTAGGCAGGTCAGCTAGGGCAAGAGCCTGCTGATCTGGTAAGTCCCTTAAGACTTGTTTCAACTGATCTTTCACTGCTTGGCAGACTCCAATCGCTGCTACCGCAGGTTGTGTCACCATGCTTGCTGTAGAGAAAGCAGATTTTAGTAAAGACTCCAATTTTTTATCTATTGGGTCTTTGACATTGGAACATTATCTACTGGACATGTCAGTGATTTGTTAACAGAAGAGATGGCTGCGTCCACTGTAGGGACCCTCCATTTTTTTTATGAACTTATCCTCCATGGGATAGATCACCGGAAATCTCTTGGGGGGGAGCAAATATTTTATCAGGATGCTCCCAATCCTGGTAAATAAGCCCTTCTAATAAAGGGTGGATTGGGAAGGAACAGACAGCCTGGGGAGCTTTTAGCGACCCCAGCGAGGAAACCGTAGTGGATGGTGGTTCCGCCAGAGGCATTTTAAATGCTGATCGGACCATATTAGTCAGAGACTGAACCCATAATCTTTCAGCCTGAGATGCTGAGAAAGGTTCTTCCACTGTTGATTCCTCCATAACTGAATCAACCTCATCCTGATCCCCTTCAGGTAGGTCGATCTCTGTGTGGGGCTGTTCCTTCACTAACAGGCACTCTGAAGGAGGAGATGGAGATCGGACGCGCTTTTCCTGAGACAGGGAAGCAGCGATCAATGCTGTTAATCTCTCTTCCAATCCTCCCAGAGTTGAGGATAAAACCTCCTCTGTTATATATACAGGAGCAGGTGGACTGGGGACAGCCGCAGCACCAGGCATTCCTGCGGGGTTTCTACAGCTACTGACCTCTGAATTCTCAGGGGAGATTGGTGCAGTACAAGCATGCCCAATATCCTCAGAGCCCGATGGAGACCCCTTTGGCTTCCTGGAAGATCTATTTCCGGAGCGTCTGGACGACATATCCTTTAAGCACAAAGCTGAGGTATTCCCGTCGTCATACACCAATTTTGCTGGTAATAATCTAACACAGGTGCTGCTATATACCAGCTGGTGTCCACTAAAGTGCCTTTCTATGGGGATGCCTGCATCAACCGCCTCTGTGTGCCACTGTTTGTTGCTAGCTCTGTTTGCATCCAGCTGACACTTGTACTGTGTCTTTTAACTATGCTGGGACGCCCGCACATGCGCAGAAGCGCCGCGGATCGAGCGTCATCCACCCGCCCCGCCCCTTTTTTTCATAGGAGGCGCGTGCACGCGCCCGCGCGCGCGCCCGTGCGCCAATGGCGCCCTTTTCGAAAACCAACAGAGGACTAGGAGCCAGGGCCCTTTTTGCCGGAGGGCCTGTGCGGTGGATGAACGCAGCAACAGGGCAGAGGAAGTGGATTCCCTCAGAGAAACTTACCAGCTGCCTGGATCTTTTGAGTTGAGAAAACCAAAGATCCACATTTACAAGAAAAATGGACTACAGCGGCCTCTAGTGGTTTAACACAGGTACCGCGGTCCCTGTTTTTTTTTTTTTTTTTTCTTGACTACTATTAAAATTTTACATTTTCAGTAGTTATAGGCAAACACAGATATTTAGCGGGAATACCGTTAGGTAACAGACAGAAAGACAAATTAGGCTTGGGGGTCCCCCAATAGAACCAAGTTCCTGAGGGCCCCCACTTACCTGATCCCCGCCGCAGGACTTTGTTTGGTCCACAAAAGTCCAAACTTCACCTATCACGGCAGGCATTGTAATTAAACCTTCAGGGACCGGGTTCCCAAGGATTCCACTCCCCTGGACCTGTATAGCACCCTGCACAGACAGCGTCTTGGTCGTGGGTATGACCAGAGCTCTGGATCCCAGGGTCCAGCCCTCCTAAGAGAAGCATTACAGGCAAAACCTTGCTCTTCTGCTGCAAGGCCCGGGTACCGACCGTTTAGCTATGAAGCTTTTTTGGTGGGATCCGGAACAGCTTACTAAGGCCCAAAAGAACCTGTACGCAAGCCCAGTGAAAACACATGTTACTCTTTGGCCAACACCTTAGACACTGGCAAAAAACTGAGGTGCTCCCGGGTGGGAGGGGCTTATATAGGGGAGGGTACTTCCGGTTTGGAATTGGCCAGTGCCAACACCTGAAGGTAATCTATATAACCCATTAGTAATGACTAAGTCGCTCTGTGTCCCGTGATGTACGAAAAAGAAAAAGGCTGGAACTCCCCTTTAATTTTAGGATGCTAAAAAGCTGCAGCCAGCACTGCCTATTATGCCTTGTACACACGACCGGTTTTCCCATCGGAAAAGCAGCTACCATGACAGCTTTTGGCCGGGAAAACCGGCCGTGTGTATGCTCCATCGCAGTTTTCCCGACAGGAAAACTGCAGGGAAAAAAAAAGAGAACCAGCTCTCTTTTTTCCCGTCAGGAAAAAATCCTGCTGAGAAAACCGGTCGTCTGTATTCTTTCCCGAGGGGAAAAAAACCGTGCATGCGCGTAAACAATTCGACGCATTCGCGGAAGCATAGAACATAATTTTGTCGGCTCGTCGTAGTCTTTGACGTCACCGCGTTCTTGGCATTCAAAAGTTCAGCGGTCTTTTGTGTGACATTGTGTATGCCAGGCAGGCTTGAGAGGAATCCCGTCGGGAAAAGCTTTGTTTTTTTTTCCTGCCGGGAAAACCGGTCGTGTGTACGAGGCAGAGCTGATGTTATACAGACTGATCCACCTATACACATTACCCATGACATGTTTACTTTATAACAATAAGGCTTCTCAACCATAATTCCATGGAATCCTACGGTTCCTTCAGAGGGTGTTATAGTTTCCATTGAACTTTTTAGCTACCTGTAAGGGAGTAATTCTTCCCAATGACCACAAGTGTAAGGAGCATTCTTCCCACTGACCATCACACAAATGTATCATGAGTTGTAGATACAGTAATAGCAATATTACTATGAGTTGTATATATAGTAATATATCTCAGGGGGGTTCCCTGAGACCAGAAAGTTATTTCATGGGTTCCTCTGCGTTGAAAAGGTGGAGAAAGGCAGTTTATAAAATCAAAGCCTTTGGTGTGCAAGTATATAAATAAAGATATATATATATATATATACACATCACAAATAGAAATCAGAAGTCATTCTACAGCTGTTTGTAGTGGGGATAATACTGCAGTAAGAAAACAATAAAGCAAACATCTACTGTACAGTTGAACTGAAATAATTCAGACGTCTCCACAATCTCTATCTTGGGAGAAGGTGATTTCAGGAATTTAGCAATTTATAGCATGACTGGCATTCTACTCAAATGCATTCAGTGCTTTAATCACTTTTGTTTTTGCAAGCGGATCAACTAAATACAATATTTGCAAGGAGCTTTCTAAAGGGTAATTACTGCCTTTTTTGGGGTTCAGTCAAGAATGAAACTTTTCTCTTCTGCAGGAATTTAAATGATATTTATTAGTTAAGCTACACATTGAGCCAGGCCAGTTTCCATCTCACTGATTTCTGTGTACAGTCTTCTGTCTATAATCAAACACATAATATGCATTAGGCCCACAATTATTTGCTTTGTGTTAGAGTGGCCGATCTGCATAAGTGTTTTTAACACCATTCCCAGATATCAGCAGCAGATACAGATTACTTGAATCCCCTGAGTATTCAAATGGTCAACAAAGTCTTCACGAGGACTTGGCAGATTGGTCTAATGTTTTTTTTAAATTCACACTGCTGATATTATGCCTTGAGGGCTTCTATCCTCATTTACCATCATCTCTTAATGTATCCAATCTCTGAAGCTGTGGATGAGTAATGAGACGCTCTATGGGGTGAAAATACTGTTCTCAATCTGTTATTTTTATAGCCACAGTAACAATGACAATCAAAATAATCTTTAAGGGAATCTATGGTGTCTTATGGGGTTTTTCATTTGGAGCAGCTAATTTCTGCTATGATCTTTTTAATAGTGAAATGACAATATGACACTGTGTAAATGACACTGCTGCTGGCGTTGGTGTTTGAGATAAGGAACACTTTTTTCTTAAATTCAAAAACTATTTTTAATTTTAGATTTAGCAAAACAAAGTCAGAAATCTCCAATGATATTCCAGTGTTGTTCTATTAGGAATACCCCGTATTATTATGGCAGGCATTTATGGTTCACATCTGGATTCAATTCTTGGTGTTTTTTTTCACCCGAAAAATACACTTGTGGCTAATAATATGTTCAATGAATGATTCAACCAAGTCTGTCAGTGTATACATTAATGTTAGAATGTAACCCTTAAAATGTTAGTAAAGGCTAACTATAACTACTCTTAAAAATGTTCCCTCCTCATACCTATCCGGCATACCCTGTATAAAACATGATCTGTGTACTTACCTTTTTTCAGTCTTGTGCGTTCACATGATTCAGCAGACATGGCTCCCCTGTGTAAGTAAGCACTTGACAATGTCTGTGAATGCCCAGAGCCAGGATATCACCTATGGGCTCCCATTGCCGTCTAGAGCTGATGGATCATGTGACCAGAACAGACCGGATTAAAAAAAGATAAATACACAGATCTTTTTTATACAGGGTATGAAGGATAGGTAGGAGGAGGGGAAGGGAATGTTTCTAAGAATAGTTATAGTTAGCCTTATCTTCTACTTTAATTTTTCCCTAGGTGCTGCCATTTTTTCTTCCTAATATATATATAACTGAAACTCTTTCTCCAGTGCTTTATAAGGAACTAGGAATTCATGTTTTAGTAACATTAAATTTACCAAATGTGTCACGCCTAGTATACTTATACAGAAGGACAAATATCTAGTTAAGGAATATGCACACCATTTGCCAATGTCTCTTAGGCCTAATAAACACTGGGCATTTAGCCCTGATGTCTGCTGCACCCTTGTTATCACGCTTTTTTACCTAGAGGATTCATCATTTTTACTGTTTTTTACCTGTAACTATTAAGGCTACATGTATTGCCATTTTTTTGGATATTTATGCCAATAAAGGCTGTCCATTTTCTTACTACTTGATGGATTTACTTTCACTATGTGGAGCGATTTTGTTTTTTTTCTTATGACATCTGGCCAAGGGACATCCACCTCAAAAGGTTTGTTGGGGCTCATACCCCCTGTGTTATCTCTGCTGAGAGTGACCCTCCTGCATCACAGTAGGCTTACTGTTGGATTGGAAACACCCCTTTTGGAGCATCTGGATCCGGGATCTTGTCCATGTCTATTTTCATCTGACCCACGGTAAGAGTATCCATTACTTACCTTTCCTCCATTGATGTTGGATGATACGCTTGGGGTATTTAGACATAATACCATCTGCTACAGTGACAGTCCATGCTTCACAACAGATTTGGCACATCCATTGTGGATCAACATAGACTTTGTCTTTCATTTATTTTGTTATAGGACACTTTGATGTGCACCATAACAGTCACATTTGGGTGTTTGTTACACCACATACAGTGGGTACGGAAAGTATTCAGACCCCCTTAAATTTTTCACTCTTTGTTATATTGCAGCCATTTGCTAAAATCATTTAAGTTATTTTTTTTCCTCATTAATGTACACACAGCACCCCAGATTGACAGAAAAACACAGAATTGTTGACATTTTTGCAGATTTATTAAAAAAGAAAAACTGATAAGTATTCAGACCCTTGGCTCAGTATTTAGTAGAAGCAACCTTTTGATCTAATACAGCCATGTACAGCCAGTTTTGTCAGGTTGGATGGTAAACGTTGGTGGACAGCCATTTTTAGGTCTCTCCAGAGATGCTCAATTGGGTTTAAGTCAGGGCTTTGGCTGGGCCATTCAAGAACAGTCCTGGAGTTGTTGTGAAGCCACTCCTTTGTTATTTTAGCTGTGTGCTTAGGGTCATTGTCTTGTTGGAAGGTAAACCTTCGGCCCAGTCTGAGGTCCTGAGCACTCTGGAGAAGGTTTTCATCCAGGATATCCTTGTACTTTGCCGCATTCATCTTTCCCTTGATTGCAACCAGTCGTCATATCCCTGCAGCTAAAAAACACCCCTGCAGCATGATGCTGCCACCACCATGCTTCACTGTTGGGACTGTATTGGACAGGTGATGAGCAGTGCCTGGTTTTCTCCACACATACTGTTTAGAATTAGGGCCAAAAAGTTCTATCTTGGTCTCATCAGACCAGAGAATCTTATTTATCACCATCTTGGAGTCCTTCAGGTGTTTTTTTTAGCAAACTTCATGCAGGCTTTCATGTGTCTTGCTGCAGTGATGGTTGACTTTCTATAACTTTCTCCCATCTCCCGACTGCATCTCTGGAGCTCAGCCACAGTGATCTTTGGGTTCTTCTTTACCTCTCTCACCAAGGTTCTTCTCCCCCGATAGCTCAGTTTGGCCGGACGGCCAGCTCTAGGAAGGGTTCTGGTCATCCCAAACGTCTTCCATTTAAGGATTATGGAGACCACTGTGCTCTTAGGAACCTTAAGTGCAGCAGAATTTTTTTTTGCAACCTTGGCCAGATCTGTGCCTTGCCACAATTCTTTCTATGAGCTCTTCAGGCAGTTCCTTTGACCTCATGATTCTCATTTGCTCTGACATGCACTGTGAGCTGTAAGGTCTTATATAGACAGGTGTGTGGCTTTCCTAATCAAGTCCAATCAGTATAATCAAACACAGCTGGACTCAAATGAAGGTGTAGAACCATCTAAAGGATGATCAGAAGAAATGGACAGCACCTGAGTAAAATATATAAGTGTCACAGCAAAGGGTCTGAATACTTAGGACCATGTGATATTTCAGTTTTTCTTTTTTAATAAATCTGCAAAAATGTCAACAATTCTGTGTATTTCTGTCAATATGGGGTGCTGTGTGTACATTAATGAGGGGAAAAAATGAACTTAAATGATTTTAGAAAATGGCTGCAATATAACAAAGAGTGAAAAATTTAAGGGGGTCTGAATACTTTCCATACCCACTGTATGTTTTTTGATATACTTTTGTATACCTGATTCATTTTTACGTCACAGTTTAGGTGAGTTCTATCTGGAGATTACCCTCTGTGGTTAATCAAATAGATCCTCTCTGGTAACACTTTTGATTTATAGCGCTGCATTTTTTCCCTACATATTCTTACAGCAATACCATCTTCTTATTGTTTATGTCAGCTGCTTTTTTCCACACTTTTTTATTTTGTTCTAAGTAACATATATAGTTAGGGACTAGGATACACGTTGAACTGGCATAAGTAGTAGTTAATCCAACCAATTTGCTATTTATTACTGTTGTCTTACAAAATTATCCAAAGAAGATCACTTACCAAACTGGTTGTTCCTGCAGTATCGCAGTGATCGGACTGTGTCAGCTATCATATGCTAAGAATAAAAAAGAGGCAAAGAAAAAGGCATCAGCATGAGGCAGGACAGAATATCAGGCCCTGGCTGCACAGAATGTGTGTAACATAAATCCCTTGCCTGCAGTCTCTTCCAAAGTTCTTGCAATAAATTAGATTTTCTCTTTCCCAGGGATTACCCTATCCCTATCACGTAAGAATAAAGTATTTGGCAAAGAAATTACCATAATTATTCCAGTCTTTTATTAATTCACATTTTCTATTCCCAGAACAGAAGTCAGGACGTAAAGTGGCTTACTGTCTCTGTCTCTGTTATTAACCACTTAGATCCCATTAACATTACTTACTTAACATTACCATTGCCAATATGCACCCTAAAGTCGCAGCTCTGTAATATTACAACTGCTTAAGTGTTCAAAATGAATAAGTGCAGCACTAGCAAAAAAAGGAGTATTTTGCACACAGCAATTTACTATAGAAAGTCCTAATTCATGCACTCACACACTTTATCTGGCCCACACAGCTGCAGAAGTGGAACAATGCGCAGAGTAAAATGGGCAGCGCCTGTGTGTTCATAAAATGAACATAATGCTCAGCAATGGATGTTACTTGGAAAACTATAGGGATTACACCGGATAAAAAGCCATGTGTTGGAAAAAGATAATTCTCTCTGGCACCAGGCAGCTCCAATCACACTGTTCTGTGCACATAGCCATTCATGATCTCTGCCAATGTCCACACTCAGCTCTTATTACTCTGACATCATGATTGTGCCTTTCATTAGTACTATGTGGAGGCATAATGACCAGCTTTCAGCTAAAGATTGGTCACTGAGCATTTCTTCCTCTTCTGATGTCAATTAAGTTAATTTGGTCATTCTGCATATATTCGGTATAAATAACCTATGGTTAAGATTCCTGTGCACTAATTAGTCACACATGTACAGCTTTCCAAAAAACCCTACCTAAGCTTAAAGCGGACCTTTAGTCATTTTTTTCAACTTTCCATCTTTTAAATCTTCTGTTTTAACTGTGGATAGTAAAACATTTTTTTTTCTGCCAGTAAATACCTTATACAGCCCACTTCCTGTTTCTTGTCTGGCAAAAAGCCTAGGCTTATGACATTATGCACAGCTCGCTCTCACTCTCCTGAGAGTTTGTCAGTAATGTCAGGAAGGGAGGGGGGGTGAGTCATAGGATAGCCAATGAGAGCTGAAGTGCTGGAGGTGTGCCTCTGTGTGTCTGTGTAAATCCAGGAAGTGAACAGGCAGCAGCTTCAGCTGTCCACATTTAAAATGGATGCAGCCAGACTTAGTGGGGGGAGATTTCTGCAGCATATTTGCCAAGTACAGAATTACAGTATATATAAAATAATATGCAAAGAGATTGGAGGGAAGCTTCAGAATGGCAAAGATGTTTTTATTACAAATTATGTGAGCAGACTGCAGTTCCTCTTTTTTTAATGGCATACCTGCATGTTTTGTTCATATATTGTCCAGTGTCAGCAATATTTCTATTTCATTTGACTTTTTTGTGGGATTTCTAAGTTATAGTGAACAGAAGGACTGGTTTTTATTCTGCTGAGAGGAGGGTTAGTATACATTAGGTAAATCAGGTACTCAAATAGTAAGGAACTATAGTGCTTTCTTAGTAGGGCAGTGATGTCACACTGGGTGTGTTCCCCTTTAGAGAGGAAGGGGTTGCTGCTGCTGTGCACTTTGTCAACTAGTGAACTGTTAATTCATACTTGATATCACTTTTTGAAACTCCACCTATATGCCCAGTGAGTTGAATATTTAGTCAGCAAAGCAAATAAAGGCCTCCACTCCAAAGATTAAAGTAGAACTATAGGCAAAACAGTTTTTGTCATTTTGGATAGAGTAAAGTAAATACCCCTTTCAGATTTTTTTCTGACATCTGTGTCCCATTACAGAGATTTCCCTTCACTTCCTGTCTCATAGCCAAACAGCAAGTGAGAGGAAAATCCTGCAAATTAAGGGAATTCTTTGGGGACCCCCAGGTCACGAGAACTAGTGTTCCTATTAGAAGATTTTCCCCCTATTTGGGATTTTCTTTCACTTTCAGAGATAACGGTAAGCAGGACAAATAGAAAATGTGAATCTCCTTCACCTGGGCAGACAGCAATAAAATCTGACAAGGGTTCCAATCCCTCTCCACTCTATCCAAATCTAAAAAAAATAGGTTTTCCTTTAGTTATACTTTAACAGTCGGAGTAAAATCTAGATTATTTGCTCATCTCTAGCAGATAGCCAGATGACCTCCAAAAGTAGTTCAAGAATAACAACCTACATATTTTACTAGTTACTGTATACTGAATTATACATTTACATATTAAGTGTGTCTATTAGAGTTGATTAAAAAAAAAACACCAACATCAGTACACATGACCATGACTCACAACTCTTTTATCATAGAAAATGAAAGGCCAGAATCTGATAATCATCGCTTCTGTGAGGTAAAGGAAATGCTGCACTCAGGAGTTCAATAGGCAGCCGTGAATCATAACCTATTAGACAAAACATAAGGTGGCTGATACTCCTGCAGTCACTCTCAGATCAACCCTCATTGTTTAGCCACATCTGGACTTGAAGTCACATGTACACTGAGGCTTAAATGTCATTTTTCTTCCTGCTCAGGAACAAAGCTGCTAGGACAAAATCAAAACAATAGACACTGCATTCAAAATGGCAAACGCTATCTGCTGGGCTGATGGCGGTTCAAGACATGTTGACAACCTATTTGTATACTTACAGAAAAGCCAAACAGCAGTTCTGAAAATATAAACCGCATGCAGTGTGTTTACTGCTTCTGAAAATCAAAACAAGCCGAAGCAGCACACGCAGGAAATGATTTCCTGATGATCAATCTCCCGGCAGCTTCGATTTAGCACAGAAGGAGAACAACACAAGGTGGGAGGGGGGATGGGGGATGTTTCAGGGGCAGAGGAGACTAATGAGCCACATCACAACAACATGTCACTTAGCCAGAACTAAAACATTTCAACAGAGAGGCATCAGCTAAAAATACTCTGTTTACTACAAGTGCACTTTACACATAAACATGTACAGCAAGAAAGAAAAAAAAAGAAAGTGGCTACTTCTAAGTTCATCAGATAAAATTAGATGAAAATATGTTTGTATTTCAGAAAGTAACCATAGAGTTTCTTGATAATATAGCACAAACATAGTACTGTCTGAGATCCTTTAGGAGAAATATAGCCAAAGCTCTTTTGGCTATACTTATCCTGGGGATCACAATAGTGCCCTTCATTCCGCATTCCTGTGTGCTGCTGTTGGCTGATTTCACAGAGTCCGTCCAGGCTCTGAATAGATCCTGACTATATGGTGGGGCTCTGTTCAGAAGCCTGGACTGACAGCTGGCTAAGCCTCTCAGCGAGCCGCTGAGAGGCTGAGCTAACCGCTCTGTCCCCTCCACACAGCTCAGTGCTCCAGTGAGCACTGATGGGGCAGAGCAGAGAGCCAGTGACTGACAGCCACTGGCTCTCTGCTCACAGAACACTGAGAGATCAGCAGTCCTTGACCGCTCAGTTCTCAGTCTTAGAGCTGCATCCACCTAGGTGAGTATAAAGTTTTGTTAACTCATACTTCTCTTTTAATTCTTAACATGGAAGATGTATTTGAGCTGGGGAAGTGCAGTATCTTTCATGATGTTGACGTTCTTACAGGGTTTACTAGTCACACAGAAAATTAATCATTTGTTGTTATGTCTGCCCACTGATGACTATAGAGGGTCTTCCCACTCAAAACCCCCAAAGTTCATCTGCCACCAGCTATCTCCAAGGCTATAAATTACTATAGCCTATCACCTTTTCCCAGGGGGGCACTGCCATGCCTTCAAACTCACTAAATAGAAAATGGGTTTATGCATGGCTGGGCAGGGCAGCCTCTGGTCAGCAACACAGGTGGCATTGTATCAGTTTTTCCCTATTTGACATTTTTTGTTTTTGCAAGTGGAACCTTTTAGGATAGACATAGAGGAGCTTCTGAACTTTTTTTAAGCACCAGTTAGTGATGTAGCTATACATCTAAGTGTCCTCCCTTCCCCTGTTTCCTCTCTCAATAATCCTCCCTTCTTTCTGTCCTCCTACCTTATTGTTCTAAAAACAGCACATAGCAAGGGCTTAGTCGTTACACCAGCAGGGCTGGGGATTCCCTCTATGGCCCCTCAAAGCATGCATCAAACATTATCACACATTAATTAAAAAATACACAGTGCAGGAAGTGGATTTGTGCAGCGAGGTGATACTACAGAGGATATAATCGCATTCCATTTATGCCTTGCATTTAGTCATGTGACATCAAAGATCAAATATAAGTGATGGGGAAGTATAGCTAAGCATCTTGATACCAGGCCGTGAATTGCACTGCAAAAACATCAGGTTACATGGATCTACTCAGTGTTTTGAGCATTTTAATGTAAGGGTGGCAATAAAATCATATTGCTGGGCCCATAAAGAGGAATCCCAAAAACCACTGTTGCTCTTGTCCTAGCTCCAGGATTGTCATTTTTATCCTGGCTTTGTTATCTAATGGATCACTGACATGAAAAGTACACAAGACGACAGCTCAGGCTTTCAAACCTTATTTGGGTGCATTTGTGTTCCAGGCCAGTGACCTCATAAGTAATAAAGCCAGGACCAAAGTAGTAGACTATCATCTTTAAAGCCCAACTCTGGGCACAAAAAATGTCCAGTTTTATAGCAGTTATACTTTCCATTGGCGGAAGAAAACTCTTCCTTTATTCTACAGCTGTCAAATCTGTTTTATTTTTACATGCGCAGGGAAGTAATGCTCTGAGGGTCTCATAGACCCCAGTGCTATGGCCCTAGCACTGCTGCCTTCTCCACCAGGCTCATCACAAAAGAAGTAAATAAATTTGATTTAGTACTGTAAAATATAGTGTGATCCATTTAGATCTTACAAATCAGATCAGTAAAACAGAAATCTGATTTGTTACTATGGTTTAATACAATTGCTTACCAACTATTCTTATTGCACTCTTATCAATAAAAACACGCATAATGTATTTTTAGACAGACCTAATTTAAAAACATGTAATAACTTACCAGCTTTTCAAAGTTGACAAGGTTATCCAAAAATGTTTTATTTCCTTCATGAATAAACGTGACATCTAAAAGAAATAAAACAGATCAATGACTGCATTTGACCAAATTAAAACATTTTTGACAGAATCTGCAGTGCTGCCACAAAACAATAGTTAATCCCTGCCCACAGTGACAGTGATTCACTTGTAGTTGAAATCTGAAGCCAAACTCCAGGAAGATATAAAATAAATAAAAATGCCAACTGATGTAGACTGTGATGCTTGTTTTTTTCTGGGGTATGATGTAATACAGAGGAATGCTTACCTTAATTCAGGATATGGCAGCCTTCCTCCTCATATGCTCCAATTGTGACAACTGGTCCCCCTAAGCTGTTCCTCTTGCCCGTCTCCACCTAGTCATATCACTTCTCTCTGACATCATCATACAATGCAGGACCTGCAGTCAACAATGGCACCCCTTCCCCCCATTCTGGTACTAGACAGTGGAGGAACAGACAGTTGGTTGCTGCGGGACCTTGATTTAAAGTGGTTGTAAACCCTATTCATGAAATCTGACCTGGCGCATATATCTGTAGTGTTTACCTATCTCTCTCCAAAGCTCTGAGTGCTGTAACTTTCTGCTGCTCTGTTCCTCTGTTATCAGCATGATCATTTCTGACAAGTTCTCCAACACACAAGATAACAGCAGCTGGAAATTTGTGTCAAGGAGGGTGCTTAGAGATAGATAAGCAGAGAGCTTGTCTATTCACAGTACAGCTCTGCATGTTCCTTCGTTCCTCTACCTTTGTGGATTGGGGGGGTGTGACTTTCCTCCAATCAGCTCTCACACAGTGTATGCCCAGACTCCACACCCACTGCTGGAAGCGGAAACAAGATTTCTAACACTGTGTACACTAAAGAGTGTAGAAAGTGAAGGACAGCAGATATACATGTAAAAGTTATGTAGGGTACTTTGAGATGCACGGTGAGCTATGACTGCATTCATGGTTATTTACCCTGATATATGCCTAGTGCTGTTTTTTTTCCTTTTTTGGTCATTTATTTATTTTTTATTTCTGATGTATAATGTATTGCCCTTGTATCACGAGTACTTATCCTGTATGTATATACAGTTCAATAAAAACGTTTAAAGTAAAAAAAAAAAAAAAAGTTATGTAGAGAGATTTGTTTAATCTCTGTGTATCATCTGAGGCTATTCACTTCACTGGGTATAGGAGAGGGTTTACAACCACTTAACCACTTTAAGGTAAGTAATAATATTACTCTAGTGCAAAAATCGATAGCCCTTCCTAAGACCAAGCGCTCATAGGGGCAGTGAAGTCCGGGTGAACTAAATATTCAGAGGGTGGAACTATAATACACCTCCCGTCATAGGCATTTGTTTTTTCAATAATATTACTCGCTATTCCATCCTCCCCTATTAAAATGAGAATTAGATCCTGCATCAGTTGGGGAGAAAGTGAGTGGGCATTTTTATTTTATTTAATTGTACCAGAATTTCTGCTTTAATATTTAAATATTAACTTGAATCTTCACAATGGTGACTTTTTTTATCCCCCCATTGCCTTTATTCTGCTAATAATGTGGCAGAAGTCTAAAAACACCCAAGGTACAGTAAACAGCTAAAGAAAAATGAATTTGAAAGCTGTCTGCATAGGCCTGTACATTGAATATTAATCACATATATAACAGAATACTAGTGCATTTAGCATGGCTCAGTCAGGATAGGCAGATGAATCAGTAAAATTAAGATACTTAACATTCAGAAATAACAGAACACTCACAAAAGCAACATTTTGCTTTAAATTTTAATTACTAGAGATCCTTAAGAGCTTCAGCAAAGCTTCAAAGCTACCAAAGCGGGAACACAATTTGCATTTAAACCAGCGTGGGTACAGCTGTCTTTTATGCAGAGGAAATTGTGAAATAATTGAGCCACAAATTATAGACATGGCCCGCACATTTGTACTTCAATCAGAATGCATTTATATGAAATATCGGCCATGAAATTTCAGCAACGGATGAAAAGAGAATTTTTTATTTTTTTTCATTCAGATTGTGCATCATATGCACTGCCATTATTTATCTAAATAGGGACTTTTACGGATTTCCCTCTAAGGCTTTATTATAGGTTTTTTTGAAGGTGGTATTGAGGGCTACAGAATTATCATGACTCTTCCAGGCTGACCCTTGTATGACATCCACTAAAGTCCCTCAAACCTGGCAAACCCTCATGGATTTTTATACAAGTAAACCAGAAGTACCCGCTATATACAGATCAATGCGATTAAATTACCTTTTAAAAGTAAAGGCATGAAGGGGATTTTGGGTGGCTTCATTTTCTTGAAAGTGTCTCTGTAAGCTTTGTGATTTAAGGATGGATCCTGTAAATTGCAATGAACATGAAGGCAGATTTTACCATACAAATTGAGTAATACATGTTTGACTGATCTGAAATTAACATCTCAATATAGCAGCAAATTAAAGACCTATCACCAACTGCATAAAAACCTTTAATGAAATTTGACAAAGTTTGCCAGCAGTCGTTAAAGTGTACCTGTGCCTAGACCAGATTTTCTCAACCTTTTTAATACAGAGGAACCCTTGAAATAAGTTTACGTCTCTGAAAATCTCTATGAAATTATTGCATCTCTAGTTCATTTGAGTGGCCTGTAATTTAAAAATACAAAAACACGTAAAAGGATAAAGAATGCAGTTTATCTGGCATATTAGACACCTAGAGCAAAACACTGCTCTGCTCTATAAGAAAAATATGTTTCAGTAACAATCATGAAATGGAAGAAATAATAATAATGGCCAGAAAGGAAACACCAATAGTGGCGCAATGTCTGTGTCCATGGACGCAGGCATCACGCCTCAGTATTGAGCTCACAGGTGTGCCCCCATAGCAAGTGATTAGCTATGGGAGCACACTCAGAAGAGGAAGAGCCAGGAGTGCTAGCAGAGGACCCAAGAAGAGGAGGTTTGGGGGCGCTCTGTGCAAAATCATTGCACAGAGCAGGTAAGTATATCATGTTTGTTATATTAAAAAAAATCTGGACTTCACAATCACTTTAATGGTCAACTAACATTGTTAACCAGTGGGAAAACTGCCCCCATACAGAAACTAGAAACTCTTTATTGCTCAAGAAACCCCTAGCATTCTCTGGGGCAACCCCTGGGTTTTACAGAACCCTAGATGAGAAATTCTGGCCTAGACTACAGATATTAAATTTACATATTCTTCGCAAGCAGTAAAGCAGAGACATAAAACAACCCATCCCTGAAGTTACTCTGTCCATGCTGGCTAACTACCCCACCACTGTATCTGAGCCAGGTCTCTTTTCTTTAAGCTAGTGATGTACATAAGATGAAATTGAATAATGCACTGCAGCTTTGTAAATGCTCTTTCTAGTGGGCATCTATACATTAAGGAAAGTGTGGAATTAAAAAAAAAAATCTTACATATCCACCTAGATGGCTGCAGCATGGATCCTTATCTGTGTCATCAGCCAACAGGGGGCTTTAGCCTGCTGTCAGCTGGATCTGGGCAACAGGAGTGCAGGACTAAGTGCACTCCTGTGAGCTTTGGCCACACTTCTCCTATAATTTCAGTTAGCTTTTTCAGAAAGTCCATTGTTTACAATCATTTGCCCTTGATATACAATCACTGTGCAATAGTACTTGCAGAATTAATGTTATGATTTTTTTACACTAAGCTGATCACATTCACATATAGAAAAAAAAAGCCTCTCAAAGATTATTCCATGTTGAGATCTGTTATCTGGATGGGTATGCCATATGCAAACAGCTATTAAACTCTAATTAAAATGCACTGCACTCATCATACAAAGCCGGTCTTTAATCACTGCTACCCTCAATTCTGCAGATGCATAGATCTTCCTTTTTTGTTATCCTAAGTTTGCACAGTTTCAGTTTGACATGGTATACAGCAGCCAACCTTGTGTGGAGGTGATGGGAAAGCTGTAAGCAAAAATGAAATATCTGCACTGCGACAGAACAAGTGTAAACAGGGCAGGAAACTCACCGTCAGACTTTCAAGTTCGGAGAAAAGTTTCTTGAACTTTCCTGGGATTTTCTTGGAAGGAAAATAAAGAGAATATATAATGTTACCCTGTAGCACAGGAACACAAAAAATATTTGACGCACTGCTTGGATTCTGTGCCCTGTGGAGTAGTACGCAACGTGCAATGAATGACAAGCATCTGTATTACTAATCTGACACTGCTATAAAAAATGAAAGCTAAGACGTCAAAGTAAAGACAAAACAAAATTTTAAATATCTGTAAGGCTCCATGCACACTGGAGCTCAAAAACGGCAGTTTTAAACGCCGGATTGCTGGCAGGAAAACGCTGCTTGAAGATTTCATCAGTGTTTTGCATTGCCGTCAATGCACATTTAGCGACGCTAGCTTTCAGGCGCGTTTCTCTAGCTCTATTCAAAACCAATGGTTCCCTATGGGAGCCCATTGATTTGAATAGAAGTCGCGCCGCAAGTCGGATCATCATGATCCGACTTGCAGTGCGACTTGCGTGCTAAAGGATGAAGGGGAACCCCGCCAAAAAAATGAAAAAAAATTTGGTGTGGGGTTCCCTCTCAGACGATACCAGGCCCTTCGGTCTGGTATGGATTTTAAGGGCAACCCCCTACGCCGAAAAAATGGCACCGTAGAGCCGGAGGAGAACCGGACAGCGCGGAGAAGGCACCGGAGAGCCGGAGAAGAGACCCCCGAAGTCGGAAGAAGACCCCCGAAGTCGGAAGGAGACCCCCTAAGTCGGAAGGAGACCCCCTAAGTTGGAAGAAGACCCCCGAAGTCGGAAGAAGACCCCCGAAGTTGGAAGAAGACCCCCGAAGTCGGAAGAAGACCCCCGAAGTCGGAAGAAGACCCCTGGAGCTGCCTAATAAACTACTTTAAAAACCTGTCCAGTGGGTTTTTTTTTTTATTGACACTTTTCCTCCAGGTGAATGGGTAGGGGTATGATGTACCCCATACTCATTCACAAAAGGGTGGGGGGCTGGGATCTGGGGGCCCCCTTATTAAAGGGGGCTCCCGGATTCTGATAAGCCCCCGCCCGCAGACCCCGACAACCAACGGCCAGGGTTGTCGGGAAGGTGCCCCAAAGCACCTACTCCCCATGTTGAGGGCATGCGGCCTGGTACGGTTCAGGAGGGGGGGGGGGCGCTCGCTCGTCCCCACCCCCTTTCCTGACCGATCAGGCTGCGTGCTCGGATAAGGGTCTGGTATGGATTTTGGGGGGACCCCCATGCCGTTTTTCGGCGTAGGGGGTTCCCCTTAAAATCTATACCAGACCGAAGGGCCTGGTATCGTCCGAGGGGGAACCCCACGCCAATTTTTTTTCATTTTTTTGGCGGGGTTCCCCTTCACTCTCAGCACGCAAGTCGCACCGCAAGTCGGATCATGATGATCCGACTTGCGGTACGACTTCTATTCAAATTATTTTGAATAGAGCCAGAGAAACGCCTAACGCTAATTAGTGGCCGTTTATGTGCGTTTATCGGCGTTTGGCTTTTTTGTGCGTTTATCGGCGTTTGGCTTTTTTGGGCGTTTTTTTCCCGTAAGAAAAACGGCACTTTGAACGTGAATTTCTTGTGTTCAGAAAAAAGCACATAAACTCCACTGCTTATTAACGCTAAAAAACGTCCATGTGTGCATGGACACATAGGCTAACATAGAGTGCAGTTTATGGGCTTTTAAAAAAAAACGCCCAAACGCCAATAAACTGCAGTTCATAAGCTCCAGTGTGCATGGAGCCTAAAAGCATACACAAACACACAAAAAAATGTTCAGATGGACTAGTCTACAAAACAGTTTCATCTGCAATTTAAGCAAATATTTGAACGTTTGTAAATTGCTGAAAATAAACAACATCTATATAAAATACACATATTTTCAGCAGTGTGGGCCCAAATCACAGAATAAATCTTAAATGTGGTTTATAGATACAAAGTGGGGACAGTTGTCTTCCAATTACAACTTCACAATTCACTGGTACAAAGTCTAGAAGCTCAATAATTAGTCCTAAAGCCCATACAATAGTGCACAGGTTATGGATTTTCCCACAGAAGACCACAACATATATGCAAACTTACACTGTATATCCAGGAATCTTTTGAGGCTTGAACAGATGAAAAACTTCCAAATCAGAAATATTGATTTACTCCTCAGTTTTGTACTAAGTTCTTACTAAAGTCTTTATCACAGAGATGTGATTATTAATTTACTGTTAATAGAGGTGTATATCCAATGGGGTTGATTTACTAAAGGTAAATAGACTTTGCACAGTTGCTCCAGATCAAATGAGGTGAAGCTTCACTTTGCAAGGAAGACCCAATCACATACAAGGAAAATGAAAAAAATATAAAAAAATACAGAATTTCTGCTTGCACATGATTGAATGATGGAAGTCAGCAGAGCTTCCCCTCATCCATTAAGCTATGGAGCAACTGAACAGTCTATTCCCCTTTAGTAAATCAACCCCAGTATGTTGCAGGGCAGTAATATTAAATCATATATCATGTATGTTAAAGTAGACCTTTCTTCCCTTTACTAAAACACACATCAGCATGCATCTCTGTATACTGATGTAAAATCAGCTAACACAGTTTTTCTATTATTTTGGGGATTTACTTACATTATTGTGGTAAATTCCTGGTTTACCTAAAGGCATTGATAACATAGCCTCAGCCACGGTGATACTTCCTGGGAAGGCAATGTCATCAGTGACTTCAGGGAGATCTTGTACCTAAATTGTAAGATCTTGCAAGAGAAAGCGCATGACACCATGTGCCTTGTCTTATACAGTAAATGCGCTGTATGAAAACACACTCTTATGTTGGTTAAAAACAAAAATATTTTTTTAAACAGACAAATGTAATGTACAGCGCATGCACAACTATATTGCGGGTTGACCCCAGACATATACACTTTTAAAGTGGTGGCACAGGAGTGGAAGGACATGCAGCAAAGAGGCTGTGTGAAAAGTACTAAATGATAATGGCAATTCTTTAAGTTTTAGGTACTCAAGTTCTGTTAAAGCCATATGTCCTAATACAGAAATACTGTGGTTTATTTTTATTTCTCAAAAGAAGTACCAACATCTATAAGTTGTTGAAAAGCCTTACCTCCCATGTCTGTGACAGCCGACAGACAGATGCCGTGTTCAGACCCATTATAATTGCAAAGAAAGAGTTCAAATTCCTTTGAGCTTTACAACTGTTAGGAGATAAAAAAAAGAATGCATCATTTAAATTGTATTTACCACACACACACCATGCTATTTTATTTCTCCTATACCTAAAGGGAGCACAAAAGTGGAGAAATATGAGAGCTGAAATTGTTAGTTTGGTTTTTAAGGTCTCAAGCCTGTTGCTCTGATGCTTTCCTACAACAAATATGCAGGCCAGGATTCCTGACTTCACTAGCTGCATACGGGTTCAAGGACAATGGCTTAATAGGCAGTTAAGCAAGCAAAAGTATAAGCATCTCAGAAACTTGCAGACTTAAAACCTAAGCCACAACAGTGGCAGATCCCATATTTTTTATCTTCGCAGGTTAGGCCCTTTGTTGCATCTAACTGTATTTTAAGCTCTGCCTAATAAAACCATGGATGTAGGTTAACTAGGGTACACTTTACCCAGGTTTAATTAAACAGTACAAAGCATTTTTTCAATTGAATGCTCAGCTGAATCACAGGCATAAACAAATAATCTGCATGGCTCAGCCATTAAGCACTGCAGGAGACACAGGAGATAGACACTCCTGGAAGTGTCACTTTCTGAAGAGATTTCGGCTCTGCTTCGTACACGTGTGCTGGCAGGGAACATGCCAACAAAGTGAGCAGAGAGGTGATTGTCTGAACAAAATCAAAACATTTTTTGCTAGTCCGAACAGTTCCTATACTATATGCATAGGTGTGCGCAGCCTATTGCATTAGGGTGTGCACCCCAAATTTCAAACACATGTAGCAAGCATTTAAATTTGGGGGGGGGGAGCATCTGGGTTATTCAACCCGGATGCACTAATTGTTAGGGAGTCTGAGAACCTCTTTTGTGGTTCTTGGAGGACTCTGGTGATGTGAAGTTCCCTGCGGCCTACAGGTGGCGTTGTTGCCCTAGGCCGGAGGTGAACTCACATCGCAAGACTGTGCCTTTTTGTCCTCCCCTGGAGCTGGTACAGCGGGGCGGGGAACCCGCTGTGACGCAAAGGGAGAGGGGATAAAAGGGGCGGACTCCCTTACCACAGGGTTGTTGTGGTCCGAGGGTTCAGAGTTCGGAGTTGGAGGACGTGGCCGCACCCAGGCACCTTCGGCCTGGGTGCTGGCGTTCCGGAGTTCCGGGCCCAGGTGCCCTTGACCTGGCCGGAGCGAGAGATGGAGTCCATCCCAGGCACCTTAAGCCTGGGGTGAGGTACTATGGCCGAGGCCTGGGGCCCAGTAACTTTGACTGGGTTCCGCGAGGGTGGAGGAGTCCGAGGGGCCCTAAGGTGTTGGGACCCGTATCTGAGGTTAGGAGGCCGGGGAGTGTAACCCTTCCGAATAGCCCAGTACAGCATTAACCCGGTGACGGCGGGGCCTCTGGTAACTCTCTTGGAGGGATGTCTTCCCCCTGACAGGGGCTGCAGCGTAGCGAAGGTAACTCCAGTTCCTGTTCATTAGAGTCGCTGGAAGAGACTCTAAAACCAAAAAATAGGATTTTTATAACAGCTTACCTGTAAAATCCTTTTCTTGGAGTACATCACGGGACACAGAGCGACATAGTCATTACTAATGGGTTATATAGATACCGTCAGGTGCTGGCACTGGCAACTTCCAAAACCGGAAGTACCCTCCCCTATATAAGCCCCTCCCATCCGGGAGCACCTCAGTTTTGTAGCAAAGCAATAAGTGTCCCTAAAGAGGGGCGGGAGCTCTGTGTCCCGTGATGTACTCCAAGAAAAGGATTTTACAGGTAAGCTGTTATAAAAATCCTATTTTCTTTCTCGTACATCACGGGACACAGAGCGACATAGTCATTACTAATGGGATGTCCTAAAGCAATGCCAAATGAGGGGGGGGATACACCATATATAAGCTGAGCGCTATCAGACATGAGGATCTTTTGCGGCCTGCAACACACTGCGCCCAAAGGGGACATCCTCCTGACTTCTAACGTCCACCTGGTAGGACCTAGTAAACGTGTGTACCGAAGACCATGTTGCGGCCTTACAGATTTGAGCCAGGGAGGCCTGGTGATGCACTGCCCATGAAGTTCCAACTGCTCTCGTGGAGTGCGCTCTAACTTTGAACGGAGGCGGTCTCCTTCTCAAGCCATAAGCTTGCATAATGACCTGTCGAATCCACTTGGCTAAAGTAGATTTTGACGCTGCCTGACCCTTTCTGGGGCCTTCCGGCAGAATAAACAAAGTATCCGTTCTGCGAATCTGAGCAGTGGCTTTTAGATAAGCTTTAACTGCTCTTACTACATCCAAAGAATGCAATAACTTTTCCTCTACCGAAGTAGGTTTGGGGAAAAAAGAAGGAAGAACCACATCTTGGTTCAAATGAAACCTCGATACCACCTTAGGAAGAAAGGTTGGATGAGGGCGTAACACTACTCTATCCTTATGGATAACCAGATACGGCTCCTTACAGGACATAGCTGCTAATTCCGACACTCTTTTAGCCGAACAAATGGCTACTAGAAAAATCAATTTCCTGGTGAGAAGCACCAAGGAAATATGCTGTAATGGTTCAAATGGTTGTTTCTGTAGAACTGACAGAACCAAGTTTAGATCCCATGGACATATGGGAATATTAACCGGAGGACTAATACGCATCACTCCTTGTATAAAGGCTTTGACTAGTGAATGCGAAGCCAAGGGCCTTTGAAAAAATATTGACAAGGCCGAAATCTGACCCTTGATAGTACTCAAGGCAAGCTTCCTATCTACAGCCCATTGTAGGGAGTCCAGACTCCTACCTATTACGTACTTACGTGGATGCCATTTCTTGGCTTCACACCAGGCGATGTACGCCTTCCAGATTCTATAGTAGATCTGCCTGGATACCGGCTTCCTGGCATTGATCATGGTAGATACCACAGAATTAGAGAGCCCTCTCTTTTTTAGAATGTGGGCTTCAATAGCCAGGCCGTCAAACCTAGGGCTGGTAAGGAAGGGTGGTATATCGGTCCTTGCGAAAGCAGGTCCGGACGATGTGGGAGAGTCCAAGGACTCCCCACTGACATTTTACAATCTCCACGTACCACGCTCTTCGGGGCCACGCTGGAGCCACCAGAATCACTGGTTTCTTTTCTACCCTGATTCTGCGGAGTAATCGAGGTAACCATTGTGGCGGTGTGAATGCATATATCAGCTTGAACTGATCCCAAGGGAACACTAGGGCATCCGAGCCGCAAGCTAGGGGATCCCTTGTCCGAGAGACAAACCTGTCCCCCTTTGCGTTGAATCTGGATGCTAGAAGATCTACATCCGATGTTCCCCACCGCTGACATATTGTCCAGAAAACCTCGGGGTGAAGGGACCCTTCCTCTGGGCCTAATTGCTGGTGACTTAGAAAGTCCGCCTTCCAATTCTCCACTCCTGGAATGAATACCGCAGATATGGCTGGGACATATTTTTTCTGCCCATTTCAGGATGTAATTTACTTCCCTCTGGGCTGCACGACTCCTGGTGCCCCCCTGATGATTGATATATGCCACTGCTGTGGCATTGTCTGATTGAATTCTGACAGGGGACCCTTGGAGTTTGGATGTCCATGCTACTAGGGCATACCGGGCTGCTCGTATCTCTAAGAGATTGATGGGCAGGGCCTTTTCTGCATCCGACCATCTGCCCTGGAGAGACTATTGCTCCAGTACTGCTCCCCAGCCTATAAGGCTGGCATCTGTAGTGACCACCTTCCAAGAAATCGGACTGAAGGATTTCCTTTTTTCCAGATTCTGGGGAACCAACCACCAACGGAGGCTCTTGCGAACGGAAGGGGACAAGGACATTGTAAGTCTAGGGCCTGAATTTTTTTGTTCCAGGCTGACAGTATGGCCCCTTGCAAATTCCTTGAATGGAATTGACCGTAGGGTACTGTTTCGAATGATGCCACCATTTTTCCCAGCAGCCTCATATACAGGCGTATGGACGGCTGTCTTTTTTGTACCCACTAAGTGGATCAAATCTTTCAAAGACAACACCTTTCCTCGAGGCAAGAATATTTTTCTCTGGCCTGAATCCAACCTTAGCCCCAAGTATTCCAGACTTTTGACTGGTTTTTAGGGCTGACTTGTCTCGGTTGATAATCCAACCGTGAGATTCCAGATACTTGATCGTCTTGTGAACGACCACGTCTAGTTTTTTCACTGAGTGGTCTATCAGCAACAAGTCATCCAGATATGCCATTATCATTACACCTTGTGTTCTTAGATTGGCCAATAAAGGGCCAGAATTTTTGTAAACACTCGTGGTGCTGTGGCCAAACCGAAGGGTAAGGCTCTGAACTGAAAATGGCGCCCTTCTACTGCAAAGCGTAGAAATTTTTGGTGGACTGGAAAGATGGGAATGTGCAAATAAGCATCTTTGATGTCGATCGTGGCTAACCAATCCTCCCCTTGTAGGGCAGTGGCCACCGATCGGATCGACTCCATCGGAAAGTCCTGATATACAGGAATTTGTATAGCCCTTTTAGAATTAATATGGGCCTCCCGTCCGCGTTTGCTTCGGGACTGTAAAGAGGTTTGAGTAAAACCCGAACCCTCATTCTTCCAGGGGAACCTCCATAATTACTCCTTGGAGCAATAGTTGTTCTAGTGCCAACAGGAGGGACTCTCTCTTCCGGGGATCCCTTGGCACGTTTGACCTCAAAAATGGGAAGGAGGAGAGTCTTTTAACTCCAAACTGTATCCCAAACCTACTGCGGAGAGCACCTATCTGTCTTGATCGTGTCCCGCCAGGTCTCTTGCGAACAACTGGAGTCCTCCCCCCACCCGACTGAGTGGGGGCTTCAATGAATTTAACTTTGGGGGAGGTTTTGTACCTCCCCTGACCCAGGGTTTCTCATTACCCTGCTACTGTCCCTGTTTTTACCCCCGGGATTTGACCGAGGAGGCCGTCGGAACTGTTACACAGCCGATGCCCCAGGGACTGGAGAAGCAGGCCTCTCAAAGAGGGACCTCTAACTCTGCTTTTAACCGGCAAGAGCGTATTTTTACCGCTGGAAATTTTCTGGATATATTTGTCCAGGTTTTCCCTGAATAAGCGTTCACCATGAAATGGGACGCTAACCAGCCATTCTTTACAGGGAGCTTCAGCAGACCAGTTTTTGAGCCATAGGAGCCTACGCATATGTACTATAGACAGCGTAAGGCGGGAGGCCTGATGGACTGAATCCTCTATGGCGTCAACCGCAAAGCCTAAGGCTCTAGGTAGATCAGCTAGGGCAAAGCCTGCTGATCTGTCAAGTCCCTCAAGACCTGTTTCAACTGATCCTTCACTGCTTAGCAGACCCCAATAGCTGCTACTGCTGGTTGTATCACCAAGCAGATTTTCATAAGGACTCCAATCTTTTATTTATTGGGTTCTTGAACATTTGGACATTATCCACTGGACATGTCAGTGATTTATACATACAAGAGATGGCTGCGTCCACTGTAGGGACCTTCCATTTTTTTTTTTTTTTTGATGAACTTATCCTCCATGGGATAGACCACCGGAAATCTCTTGGGGGAATAAATATTTTCTCAGGACGTTCCCAATCCTGGTAAATGAGCCCTTTCAGTAAAGGGTGAAGTGGAAAAGAACAAACAGTCTGGGGGCTTCTAGCGGCCCCAACGAGGATACAGTAGTGGTTGATGGTTCCGCAAGGTGCATTTTTAAATGCTGATCGGACCATGTTAGTCAGAGACTGAACCCATAATCTTTCAGCTTGAGATGCTGAGAAAAGGTTCCCCCACTGTTGATTCCTCTATAACAGAATCAACCTCATCCTGATCCCCTTCAGGCAGGTCGATCCCTGTATGGGACTGTTGCTCTGCTAACAGGCACTCTGAAGGAGGAGACGGAGATCGGGCGTGCTTTCCCTGACAGGGAGGCAGCGATAAATGTTGACAATCTCTCTCTAATCCTCCCAGAGCTGAGGAAAAAACCTCCTCTGTTACATACACAGGAGCAGGTGAACTGAGGACACCCACAGTACCAAGTACCCCTGCGGGGTCTCTACGGTCACTTACCTCTGAACTTCAGGGGAGACTGGTGCAGCAGGAGTATGCCCAAGATCCTCCGAGCCCGATGAGACCCCCTTCGCTTCCTGGAAGATTCAGTTCCGGAGCTTCTGGACGGCATATTCCTAAGCCTAAAGCTGAGGTATTCCAGCCGTAATACACCACTTTTACTGAGAATAGTCTAGCACAATTGCTGCTATATCACAGTTGGTGTCTACTAATGTGCCTTTCTAGGGGATGCCTGTATCAACCGCTTGCTGTATGCCTTTAAATGTTGCCAGCTCTGTCTCTGTACTTCATAGCCAGCTCACTACAATATTGTGGTTTTTTTAAAACTGCTGGGACGCCCGCACATGCGCAGAAGCGCTGCGGCGCGCACAGAGCGTCATCCCCCAGGCTCCGCCCCCTTTCCCGGCTCACCTCTATATATAGAGGCGCGTGCACACGCACGCGCGCGGGCACGTGCGCCTTCGGCGCTAATTTCAAATATGGTAACAAGGGACAGGAGCCAGGGCCCCTCTTTGCCGCAGGCCGGGGGATGGACGAGCACTGCAACATGGCAGAGGAAGCAGTTTCCTATAAGAGAACTCACCATCTGCCTGGACTTTGCTCTGCTGAGAAGAAGCTAGTCCACATGACAAGAAAACATTCCACAGCGGCCTCTAGTGGACAAACACAGGTAACGCAGTCTAATATATTACATATATATATAAAAAATTTTTTTTTTTTTTTTCTTGACCACCATTAAAAATTATTACATTTTTTTAGTAGTTACAGGCATGCACAGAATTTTGCGGGAATACCATTAGGTAACAGACAGAAAGACAAATTAGGCTTGGGGGTCCCCCAATAGAACCAAGTTCCTGGGGGCCCCCACTTACCTGTTCCCCGCCGCAGGACTTTGTTTGGTCCACAAAAGCCCAAACTTCACCTATCACGGCAGGCATTGTAATCAAACCTTCAGGGACCGGGTTCCCAAGGATTCCACTCCCCTGGACCTGTATAGCACCCTGCACAGAAAACATCTTGGTCGTGGGTATGACCAGAGCTCTGGATCCCAGGGTCCAGCTCTCCTAAGAGAAGCATTACAGGCAAAACCTTGCTCTTCTCTGCAAGGCCCGGGTACCGACCGTTTAGCTATGAAGCTTTTTTGGTCGGATCCGGAATAGCTTACTGAGGCCCAAAAGAACCTGTACGCAAGCTCAGTGAAAAACACATGTTTCTTCTTGGCCAACACCTTAGACACTGGCAAAAAACTGAGGTGCTCCCGGATGGGAGGGGCTTATATAGGGGAGGGTACTTCCGGTTTTGGAAGTTGCCAGTGCCAGCACCTGACGGTATCTATATAACCCATTAGTAATGACTATGTCGCTCTGTGTCCCGTGATGTACGAGAAAGAAAGTACGTTTTACAGCCACTGTGCTTAGCAACCGTTGGTGAAACCTCAACGGTTTAGTTTCTTTGAGGATTGTGCCTTGACCTACTCCCCACCAATACTGAACTGTTCATTGGGTCTCAAACTGTCTGCTCGCAAAGGACTATTTGTTTGCCGTTATGGAATAAATAAGTGTTGGACCTTTTCAGTGTGTGGTACTCCAATTACTGGGAGCAAAGGGGGTTATCAGCAGAACAGACTTGGCTCTGAGCGTATACACAGCCCGAAGGTAATTTGGTGCTGGCCTTCACATCTACATGCTGTAATCTAGAGGACATGGGCCGTGGCGCACCTCGCTCTCCCCTTCAATGTACCCCTAGACCAGAGCCAGAGTAACCGCTAAAGAAAAAGAGAGAGAGAGTGAGGCCGCTACACACATATGCGTGTGTGTGCATGTGTATATATATTAACAGTGTTAGTAGAGCAGTGGACCGTGTCACTAGAACAGCGGATGGTGTCAAAATGACAGAGATTGGGGTCAGCAGTTTTTTTTTTTTTTTTACAATTTTTATTTTTTAGCAGGAAAATTTTGATTTTTTTATTTGGGGAAATATCAGGGGTCTAAACAGGGAGAATATGTGCCACGCCGGGTGCTTAGGGTGTGCCCAGGCACACCCGGTGCGCACACCTGGCACACCCTGTGCACACACCTATGACTATGTAGCCGGTCTCCTTTAAGGCCCCGGGACTACGTTACCCAGAACCCCAGTTGGCCACCGCAGAGACTCATGGGAGGGGTTATTTAAGGAGGAGGCGAGGCGGAGCTCGGTCTCTTTGGACACCGGGCTGAAAGCAAGAGTTTCTTCCTGTGCGGATCTGCTGCAGTGCAAGGCCTGAAGCCTGGGCCTTGCGCAACTTCCAAAGAGCCTTCCACCCCACTGCGGAGCCTGGGTGGCACCGGACTTGTCGAGTGAGGACATCAGTTAGATCGGGGACCCGATCGTTGCCGACGCTGTGTGCGGAGACACAGAAGGTGGAAGTCCTGGACTGGGATCGCGTCCGGAGTGGTGAGCGGGCACTTGCTCAAACCAATAGACTGTACCGTGTTTAGGCCTATAGACTGCCTTGGCCCACCTATCGTCGTTGGTTGTTCCATTGGGAGACCTGTAGCAGGACAGAGTTGAAGGGTCTCCAGTTTAGTGTTCCTTGAAACTGCTTACTTGTGGATTACAAATATTATCTCATCAAGTGCACCACCGAAATTTTGCATGCGAAGAAATCATAGGGTAAAAGACTGAGAAATATTCTATGTCAGGCCTGACTAGGAGGAAGATAGAATATTGTTTAGTGCACCACAGGGCGCGCACACCATAATAGCTGCGCGTGTTACCGCGCTGGGCCATTATTGTGTGCTACACCTATTGCTACAGGGCTCTGTAAGCAAGTTGCATGTGTTCTGTTCTGCCTATGCTTTTGATATAAAAAGTAAAGCCGTTGCATTTAATCTTTCGCCTCAGTGTGTTGTCTTACTGTAAAAGAGATTGCCCCTTACAATAGTACTGAATGTGATATAAGTTTAACCCTAGACTAACTGTGCCAGAGTGGGTCGAGTAAGATTGTCGGGGGTTGGTGGTGCTGTATGCAGGGCCCGAAATCAAACCAGCGGCTCTCTTAACTGGGGGTAGCGCTACAACTATATGTACTAGGATATCTACATGGAGTGTAGCAGCATACAGTATTACTTGGCTGCACTGATTGTAATGGAAATTATGATAAATTATTCCCGACTAATAGAACTGGATGCTGATGGATAGAGTCTTGAAACTGTAAATCATCAGGGAGTCCGGTGAAACTTAGACCTCAGAATTATAAATAGAAAGAGGCACTCCTAAACACACTTGCTGATTCATAAATAACATGCATGGCCTATAGATTTTATTCCAGCTTGCACATACACCCTGAGGAATTCTCTGCATAATGCAGTGTCTGGAATAGAAGAACAATTAACTGCTGTAAGACAAAGGGGTTCTGAGTTTTACCACAGAATCAAATTTGGCTTAATTTTTCCACAAAAGAGAAGAAAATGTGGCAGGAGGTAACCAATCACCATCATTTATATTTCTATCTGAAAATATCTGTATGAGATTCACAGTACATGAACACTGTGAAATGGAAACTAGTCTCTGGTGAGAACGTTTGAAGTTCAAGGATAATCATTACACCAGTTAAAGATGAGCTCCAGGCAGATGTTCAAAAACGCCATTTAGGCCTCCTTTACACGGGTATACTGATCTGTACATTGGGGCAGCTATATTTATTCAAAACTGTGCCTGCGTGTTATACACAGGGGGCTGTGGAAAGTTTTTTTTCCTGAAACTTCCCTCTTAAAGTTAGGGTGCGTGCTATACGCCTGTGCGTGTTATACGCCGATAAATACGGTAATAGTGTATGAAAATGCAGAGGATGCAAAAATGAAAAAAGTCCATAAAAAATATAATAAAACATCCAATTCTGGGTAATAAATCTATTGATAGGTATTCAGTTGATTAAATGATCTGACACACCACCACGTGATCAAAACCATGTCTCCACTCCCCAGTTAGATGTAAACTCACCAACACTAATTGCCTCACATTCTCATGTTTGGCTAGTAAAGCATTGTACCCCTCAGTGTCATGGATATCCCATTAAACGTTCCAGTCATCCAAAGACCACAAGGTATCCGTAATATGTAAAGGAAATTGAAAACTGTAAATAGTGCAATAACGTCACAAATATGAATTTATTTAAAACACAAAGCCTAATGGAAATGCACTTACAAGAAGGCAGTTAAAATACACATTGGTATGATAGGCGGATGCCAGGAATACCCAGGCTTTGTGTTTAAATAAATTCAATTTTGAGAATGTGAGGCAATCAGTGTTGGTGAGTTTATATCTAACTGGGGAGTGGAGACACAGTTTTGATCACGTGGTGTGGTGTCAGATCTTTCAATTAACTGAATACCTATCAACGGATTTATTACCCAGAATTGGATGCTGTGTTATATTTTATGGACTTTTTTCCTTTTTCCATCCTCTGCATTTTCATACACTGTTATTCACTGGGTGTGTAATATATATTGTTTATGTTATTGTTTATTTAGCGCCACTATTTATCTTCAATCTTGTGTCTGGTAGATGCTTTTTATTACATTTGTCTCTTTAAAGTGGCTGGTGTTAGGTGTTTCTTTGGCACGGTGATAAGATCTTGGGTACCCGCACAATGCGAGATCTGATTTTCTAATATTAATTTTATAAAAAAAATAATAATAATTAAAAATGTTTTTTTGGATTAACTTTACTGCTATCACAAGGGATGAACAACATCTCCCATGGCAGCAGGGCCATGGCAGGTTCTCTTTATGGAGAGCTGGGGTCTACTAGACCCCAAATCTCTCTTCTAGCCTCTCATGCAGCCAGTCAGACATAGATTGGTCTGATCGGGTGCTTTCGGCCAGGTAAACAAAGAGTCGGAACCGGAAGTGACGAACTATTCATCGCTTCCAGTTTCTGGGGTTACAGAGAGAGAGAGGAACGATGTCAGTTCCTCTCTCTCTGTTCAGGGCAGCAATTGCCACCGGCCGCATCGCTCCCAGGCTCTGTGATGGGACAGTAGAGCCCGGGAAAGGCAGGGGCCACTGTGGGAGGGGTGTGAGACCCCCTTCTGCCACCCGCAGAAGTGATTGAGTGGTTAATTGGCCACTCGGATAATTTCTGCCTTACAGGGAATCGCCGACTGAAAAGATCCATACTGGGATGATGCCTGTAGGTGCAGGCATCATCCCAATATAACCACTGAAACCCTAGGACGTCTATGGACATTATCCTGGCAGGAAGTGATTAAAGTCATCTGCATGTGAATGTGCTGCACTTGCAAGATGCGTGTGGGAGTCAATTAGTTGTTGATGGCACCCCAAATACATCTGCCAAATGCAGCGCGTTTGAATCCACCAAACCGTGTGGACCGCAGTACCATGCGGTATTGTGTTGTGTGATTTGCAAAAGTAGTGTTTCACTACTTTTTGTATGTTTCAGGTTGTAGCCCACTGAAATTATTGGGCTGTCAAAACTAGACTGGAAGAGACTGCACAGTGACACATACATTCCAGTATGAACCTGTCCTCACTTTAAATGGTTAATCTACAAATCTCTATATTTAATACAATAACAATACTGAGGAAGAATAGCGCAATAATGTAAAAATCACAAAAAAAAACTACACCACAATGTAAACACTGTAGTAATAACCAATATAGTACTAATCCACTTCTCTGGGAAAAGAGTCAAATTGTCATTGCTCTTTGAGAAAAAAAAAGTGCAAATTGTTAAACTAGCAGTGTTGGGCCCTAAAATCAGATTCTAAAATTTCACCTAGAGTACTTACTAATAAGGATGAACTAAAGTTTGGGCTGCCCAATCAGATGTAGCCATGGAATCTCAAACCCTGTAACCACATATAACAAATGGGCAGGGAACCCTGGCATCATTGACCCAACATGGTGATGGTGAAATTTCATATTTCCTTATCATTATTGGCTCGCCATTATCTAAGAATGAATCCTAAGTCTGGTTACCTTAACGGACTTCATACTATAGGACTGTCATTACGAACTGACCAAATGGGCAAGCCCTTTCAGGAATGTGTGCTATCTTCCTTAAAAGGTAATACTGCTATTCAGTATTTACGATTGATCGTTACCCACTAGTCCTGTATATACTACAGCCAAAACTTGGAATAGTTAGTCCTGTCTCAGGGTTGCTTCATGCATGCACCTGGTTAGATCATTGTGCCAAGCCATAAACAGTGAAAAGACATCTATAGCTAAGTATTATTTTTGCATTTACCAATATTATTACATTTGTTATCTTTATCTGTTTTTTTATTTAACCACTTAAGGACCGGTCCTTTTTCTGATCCTTATTGCTTACAAGTTAAAATCAGTCTTTTTTTGATACAAAATTACTTAGAATCCCCAAACATTATATATATTTTTTTAACAAAGACCCTAGAGAATAAAATTGCGGTTGTTGCAATATCGTTGCAATATTTTATGTCACACTGTATTTGTTCAGCGGTCTTTCAAACGCAGTTTTTGTGGAAAAAATAAAATTTTATGAATTAAATAAACCAAAACAGTAAAGTTAGCCCAATTTTTTGCATAATGTAAAGTATGTTACGCTGAGTAAATAGTTACCTAACATGTCAAGCTTTAACCACCTCAATACAGGGCACTTTAAACCCCCTTCCTGCTCAGGCCATTTTTCATCTTTCAGCACTGGCACACTTTGAATGACAATTGCGCGGTCATGCTACACTGCAACCATGTGAAATTTTTAGCATTTTCTTTACACAAATAGAGCTTTCTTTTGGTTGTATTTAATCACTTCTGGGTTTTTAATTCCCCCCCCCAAAAAAAAAAAAAAACAAGACCAAATATTTTGAAAAAAATAAAGTTTTCTTAGTTTTTGTCAGTAAATTTTGTAAATAAGTAATTTTTCTCCTTCACTGATGAGCGCTGATGAGGTAGCACTGATGGGCACTGATGAGGTAGCACTTATGGGGTGGCACTTATGGGCACTGATGAGGAGGCATTAATATGCTGCACTTATGGGCACTGATAGGCAGCACTGATGGGCGGCACTGGTGGGCACAGATAGGCGGCACTGGCGGGCACAGATAGGCGGCACTGATATGCATTGATGGACAGCACTGACTGGCATCACTAATGGCCACTGATTTCTGGCACTTGTGGGCAAAGGTGGGCACTGATTGCTGGCTATAGTGGGCACACATTGCTGGTACTGGTGGGCACTTAATTGTAATCAGGGCACTGATGATCAGTCCCCTGATTACATCCCTAGATGTCCTCTTTGAGGAGATTCTGCTGATCGGCTCTCCTCTCCTCAAACTCTGTTAGTGTGAGGCGAGGTGCGCCGATTACCGGCATCTCCGTGTTTACATGTGACTATCTGTGATTGGACACAGCCGATCACATGGATCTTTACAGAGATCGGGGTCGTGCCGTGTCCTAGCAACACAGCACGGCCGCTAACGCCACGCTTCGTGCCCCGGTGGGCTCACGCGAGAGCGGTCGTTCTGGGAGGCCGTCATTTGACGTCCACCCAGTACAAGAGCCGCACCGCCCAGCCGTCATTTGACAGTGGGTGGGTGGGCAGCAAGTGGTTAAAATTGCACACACTTGCGTAATGGCAACAAACCATGGTACTTGCCAGCTGGTCGCTCGGGCATACCAGTGGGATGGAAAAGCTTGAGTGGAGCATGGGAACGTGGCGGGAAGAGGGGGCACCCCTTCCCCCTGGTTGTGATAACAATCGAGCAGCTGCTTAGCCACATTAGTTGTTATCACAAGAAAGCTGACCGTCGATTCCAAAAAACGGTGCATGCAGCTGCAGACATCACCCCGGTACAACCACTTGAAGCAGAATGACGTACAGGTAAATATTATATACGGTTTCATTTTACCCACAAATGTTTGTGTGATCTCTCTTTGAAAAATCCCAAAAACGTAATCACGTTACCGTCATAAAACACATGGCCATATTTGGTCAATGACACTGTCCAAATATGGCCATATTACAGCTGCACGATTAATCGTTAAAGCAGAGTTGAACCCAAAAGTGGAACTTCCGCTCATCTGATTCCTCCCTCCCCTCCGGTGCCACAATTGGCACCTTTAGGGGGAGGGGGGCAGTATACCTGTCTCTGACAGGTATCCTTTCCCACTTCCGGGAGTCCGGGCTGCGAAATTCTCTCTGCTCTGCTGAAGCCACAGCCGTCAAAAGAAAGGAAGAAAAAAAAAAAAAACAGGCAATCTGCCAAGTATCACAACATTCTTTAGCAGTGGAACTAAGTCTAAACATTGTAACAATTTGTTCTTTAGATCAAAGGAATACACTTCAGTGTGTAAATGAGGAAAGTTTAACCACATAAACACTAAACCTTTTTCTGACATTTGTTGGTATCAAGTTAAAATATTTTTTTTGCTAGAAAATTACTTAGAACCCCCAAACATTATATATATTTTTTTAGTAGAGACCCTAGAGAATAAAATGGTGGTTGTTGCAATATTTTATGTCACACTGTATTTGCGCAGCGGTCTTTCAAATGCAATTTTTTGGGGAAAAATTACTTAAATTAATTTTAAAAAAAACTAACCAGTAAAGTTAGCCCAATTTTTTTTTTGTGAAAGATTTTACGCCGTGAGAATCGTGAGAGAACCACAATCTTTATTCTAAGCAAAAAAATTGTGATTCTCTTTTTGGCCAGAATTGTGCAGCTCTAGGCCACATTAGTCAATGATGTCAGCAGCATCCCCAGCCCTGATTGGGCTGGGGGCATGCCATCATGTGACAGTTTCCTGCGGGTTCAGCCTGAACCTTAGCTCATCCTTATTAGTACATTTTCCCGCAGGTTAAGAGTTCCAACAGTAACCAAGCTCTAAAAATCAAAAGCAATATAAAGGCTGAATTAGGATTGAACATGCTTTATGTGAAGGCTGTATTTGTATATAAATGTATATCCACTGTTTAAATAGCACCAAGGGTGAAGCTTCCAACTTACTGAGCGGCGATCTTGATGAATTTTTTCAATAGCTGCACCCGTTTCCCCAGGTGGCTGCACAGCAGGATCTCTGTGGCTACCCAGAGCTGGACCTCATTACATCTCTGCAGCAAAAGACTCAGATTTAGTGTGTTCTCACTCTTCCCCTGTCTGCTGAATGTGAAGTATATCAGCTCTTGCTGCAATACAAGCAGATTTACCAAGGTCAATCAGGTAGATATAACAAAAAAATAAACACATCATATATACAATTTATTACAAGTATAGCCAGCTAATAAATAACATTCTGTACCTATGAAACTGTGCCATCATTACCAAAATACAAATAATCACAGACTCAACAGTGTTTAAGTCCTTGGGCATGGTGCTATTTTATGAAATTCTTCCACATGTTCCAGGCTTGACCAGAGAATAATGTCTGTCTCTTGGTTAGTACATATAACTGGAACAGATTTTTGGCTGAGGTCACATTGGTGATTCCACTGCTGACGACACTTTGCCAGCAACAGAAGCACTGGGGGGCGGCAAACAAACCAACCGTCACCCCCTCCCCGGTCGGTCTGTCCCCCCACCTTTCCCAAGCACATCCTTATTGAAGCCAATTAGAGCCTCCAGCTCTAATCACGTCTTTCGAAAAAGGGAAAAAAAACAATTGGAATCCATGCGTTCAATCATGTGCAAGCAAAATACTTTTTTTTTCTATTTTCCTTGCATGTGATTGAAAGTGAATTTTCACCACATACTCTAAGCTAAGGGAAAACTCCTTACATAATTTCCTTGCAAAATGAACAGCCAACTTGCCTTTAGCAAATCCTCCCTAACTTTTCTCTGGTTTAGCTAGTGAAGGAGTCACACAAGTAAAGGAGCAACACCATGGGAGGCATTCTCTGGAATTAATAAAGATTTGTGCACACAGATTTGACAAAAGTGTCCCTCGTGTTTCAAAAGTGGTGATCTTACCTCATGTATTGAATTGAAGAGACTCCAGTCAAAACTGGTCAATTCCAAAGCAAGATCCCAGGTGTTCATCCCCAGGATTCTAACAGATCTGCTCTGAGCCTCTTCATTCTCTGCAAATGGGTTCTGAAAAAGACAAAAATCCTACATAAACATATCTTCTAAAAAGACAATTAAAAAAGAGGCTGTTAGCAATAGCAATCCAGGATGAGTGTACTTTATTTCCTCTTTATGCCTGTTCACCAGCGAGATTATTCAGTCAATTTAGGAAAAGGCCTTGAAAGCACGGGAGTGTGATGAATTGACACTCATTGAACAAAGCACTCTGGTTGGAAATTCAATTATAAAAAACTGACCAGGCGGACAGCATAATGAAAATAAATATAGCGCAGGTAGTAATTAACTCTCTAAGTGCTAGGCAAGACGGTCCAAATATTTGGCAACATGGTTTACTTTGTGAGAAAACAAAACATAATAGCAATAATTAGAGATGTAATGTACTAAATATTCTATTAGTAACAGAGGGCAAGAAATATAGAAAAGTCAGGTTCAACATAACCTTAGAGTAACAAGCTACTCTTAGGCCCCTTTTACACAGGTGTCATCCGTTCAGTCACGTTTATGCATAGAAAAAAAATAATAGAGTTTACATCAGTTTTACATCCATTTTCAGTTCAGTTAACTCAGTTTAAAGCAGTTTACATCAATTTTTTCATCCGTCTGCCAGCATTCTTAATAACCATGGCTAATCCCTGCTGTCAGAAGAACATAAACAAAAGAGCCAACATTAAAAATAATAAAAAAAATAAAAAAATGGATGCGATCACCCCCCCCCCAAATCCATACCAGACCCTTATCCGAGTATGCAGCCTGTCAGGCCAGGAAAGGGGGGCGATTGCACGCCCGGCTCCCCCCCCCCAAACCATACCAAGTCACATGCCCTCAACATAGGGGAAACACCTGGTCCCATGTTGATGAGGACAAGGGCCACTTTTCAACCACCCTGACCAAGTGGTTGTGGGGTGGGGGGGGGGTATTTTCAGAATCTAGATACCAGCTCCAGCCTCACATGAATAAGTAGGGGTAGTTGGTCAGTAGTAGTAGTAGTCAGTAGTCAGTAGTAGTCAGTAGTTGAAATAAAAAACACAAAAACAGTCAATAGTTAAAATAAACACAAAAATAGTTTTTGAAAAATCCTAAAAAAAATCACATATATGGTCAATAGCATCACTGGGTGAGCCCCCCCCCCCCTTCGTTTTTTTCAGTGACAGGGGGAAAGCGTTGTTCATCGTGATTGACAAGTAGCTACATTTTTTTTTTATAAAAGACTTGTCAAAAGCTGCCTTCTGTGCGATTTTAACTACTATGTACTCAAACTCATTCACATGTTGGGGGGGAGGGGCACGGTACCTGGGGAGCCCCTTTGTTAAAGCTTGGGCTTCCAGATTCCAATACAAATGCAAAGTACACACCCATGCTGAGGGCATGTGGCCTGGAATGGTTTGGGGGGGGGGGATGACTACAACACACACTAGTCCCCCCCTTTTCCTGCCAGGCTGCATGCTCTGAAATGGGTCTGGTATAGATTTTGTGTGGGGCGCTCACGCCAGTTTTTAATTTTCCGCATAAGGCCCCCCAAAATCCATACCAGACCTGTTTACATCCGTTTGCCCACAGAAATAAACTGTTGTCGGTTTTTCATCCGTCAAAGGACAGACAGGATGCCTGTGTGAAAACGACCTTAAAGCTATATCCTTTCAACAGTTTTTTTTAAATATATGTGAATGTGATGGACTTAAATAGAATGTAGAATATAGAGCTGCCCTGTCCTTCCCTGCTGCTGAACAGTGCTGTGGAATTTAAAGCGGTTGTAAAGTGTTTTTTTTTACTTTTACCTACAGGTAAGCCTATACTAAGGCTTACCTGTAGGTAAAAGAAATATCTCCTAAACCTTTACGGTTTAGGAAATATTCCCCTCGCAATGTGCCGCTGACAGCGGCGCAAGCGCACAGGGGATTCTCGGGCTGAAGGCTCGGCAGATGCCAAACCTCGCCGGAATGAAGTCTCCCGCGCGCATGCGCAGGAGTGAGACATCGTGGCTCCAGCCACTCACAGCGCTGGAGCCGCGATACCCGGAAGACACGCCGAGGCAACATGTCATCTCCCTCAGCGTGGACCAGGTGAGTTAACGATGCCTCATTCTAAGGTAAGTATTTCATAATAAGCTTGTATGCTGTGCATACAAGCTTATTATGCCTTTTCCTTTACAGGTGTAAAAAAAAAAAAAAAGTCAGCGGCTATACAACTGCTTTAACAGCTTTTGTGGGTTGAGAAAATCCTGTAACTGTTTAGATTCTTCCCCCAATCACAGATCATGTTACAAGCAGTGTAATCAGTGAAAGAACTTGGCGGAGAGGGCAAGAGGGGGTGTGTCCCTGTCAAATCATCTTTAGTGCAGCTGAGTCAGGAGACCTGAAGCTGTTAACACCCACAGTGCCAGTCATTTAGCAGCAGGAAAGGGACAGGACAGCCAATCTAGCAGCCTGCACATTGTGAGACATACTCCATTACAGGTAAGTAATGTAACTTAAAAAAAAAAAAAAAAAATTTGTTAGGTAGACTAAAGCTTTAATGATAAAAGGTGCAGATTTTGGAAACATTATTTTTTGCTGTATATGGTTACGTCAGGATATTGTTCATACCCATTAACGATATCAAAATTCTGGTTAGTGTTTCATAACCTTGATAAATACATTCACCCTGTGGCCTCATGCATGGACATAGTCAAGGAACTACCCAGTAAATTATTTTTAATTCACAGTATAGGGACATTATCCCATATATGATTTATAAGTTACACATAGCACTGTGAAGGTTGGAAAAAGAATGTTTAATCACTTGGTATGAAGGCACCACTATTATTTCAGCAGTCATAAATGAAACCCCTTGTTATCTGTGTGTTTTTGTACAAGCTACATCACTTACCAAAGTCTCACTCTTCCTGTAAGTGTAAATGCGAGTTGATGACTCCAGTGACTTTGATAATGCCATTTCTGTTGGTAGAAGTTCATGTTTTTCTATGGAGAGAATCAAGCACTGTTTAAATGTCGATTAATAAAACTGCTAAAAGTAAAGAACTTGTGTCTGATTTTGAAGCTGTATGTCTATTTTAGGAATTGAAGTGTTGATTTACTAAAGAAGTAGAGGCTGTTCATTTGGAAAAGTAAATTGAAATTTAATTTGGCCTACTAAGTTCTCTGAAAGTGTGTTCACTTTAAATATTCAATCATGCAAGCAAAACTCCTATTCGTATTTCAAGTTTTCTTGCACATGTACGGAAATTCTGCTGCAAAACAGCCACATCTTATTTACTAAGCCAGGCACCCTGGGGTGCGAGGGGTGCTTTGGCAAATGCCTAAAAATTGCCCAAAAATTGTATACAAGCCAGCGTGTGGCTCAAGCCTGTCTTTTAGTTATGCAAAGCCACGGGTTGTACCGTATTTGCCGACGTATAAGGCTACTGGGCGTATAAGACGACCCCCTAATTTTCCAGCTAAAAGGTTGGTTTTGGGATATACTCGCCGTTTAAGAAGACCCCCTTCCGACACACCTCACTGTGCCCATTGCATACCTCACTGTGCCCATCGCATACCTCACTGTGCCCATTGCATACCTCACTGTGCCAATTGCATACCTCACTGTGCCGATCTCCATACCTTATCCCTGTATGCAGTCAGACTTCGGGCGTCCATTGTTCAAAAGCCACGCCTCCTCCTCGTCCTGTTCCATGATAGGCGGAACACTCAGTTTCCTAGCAGAGCCTGTGTTCGGTGTTCCGGCTATCACGGAGGTCCTCTCATCCGAGGCCGAGGATGAGAGGATCTCAGTGATAGGCGGAGTGTTCCGCCTATCATGGAACAGGACGAGGAGGAGGCGCGGCTTTTGAACAATGGACGGCCGCAGTCTCTGCATACAGGTACCGGTGCATAAGACGACCCCCGACTTTTGGGGGATATTTTTAAGTACAAAAATATACGCTGGAAAAGACAGTACATCATTAGAACCTTCTAGGCATCTTAACAACTAATGACGTCATCAGTTGATAAGGAGGATGTCGGATGCCTGCAGAACATCCTTGTTTGCCCCTCCTCTGCTCTACTCTATCAGCACTGAGATCACATTAGCTGAGTGAAAGAGAGTAACTGAGGGAGAAGAGAAAAAATTGGAATACTAGTCAGTACCAGTGTGCAAAGGTGTGTTTGCTTTGGAAGAATAAATCACCTCTAATGTTGGGTTTTGAACATGTATGATGTTGCTGTGTTATGTAAAACTTTTAGTTTTTTACGTTTTAGAATGGGGTTTACATTTTAGAAATGTGCAAAATTTTAAAGGGGTGCCTTGATCGACAAATGGTTGAGAAAGACTGTACTAAGCTATGAAATTTTTCATTTTACAAAGCGAAAATCCACTTTTGTTACTGAAACAGCCTCTAGTCCTTTTAGTAAATCAACCCCAAAGTCTCCTCATTAATAACACAGTGATGTTAATTTACTAAGGTGATAGAGACTTTTCACCTAGCAAAGTGAATGTTCTCTTTGCAAAATGTATGTTCATTGCAATGTAAATGTTAATGAATAAGATGAAGCAGTGTTCACTTTGGAAGCCCAATCTTACTAGCAAAAATCCGAGATTGGTAGGTGCATGCTGGGTAGCCAGCAGCGTCGCATCCCAGAAGAAACGACTGGACTTCTGATGCACACACTGAAGATGGGAGCACACTCGCTGAGGAGAGCAGAGTGAGTTTTTTACAAGGAAAACAAATTAGAAAACCTACATGTATAGGATTAGTTGAAACCATCACATGGGATGTTTTTAAAAAAACAAACAAAAAAAAAACACGTTAAAACTCTGCTTTAAGGAATTCTGTATATCAAGCTGCATGTAAATGTAGCAGGTAATAGGATAAACTAGCAAGATTTTCAGGGCTAAATATGTGTAACATGCCATTGGGGTCAGTCAAACAAGTTAATAGTATGTGACAAAATCAATAGAAATTCATTGCAAGGTCTTGATGAAGACCCTGCGGCTATTGACAGCTCTTTTGAAAGTATAATCATTATTTCAAATTTTCCAACAAAGCAACGGATATGTATTAGTAGCTCTTGTTTAGCAGGTCTACCACCTATGTAGTACAACAAACAGGTTAGATTCATTGCTCTGTAATCAAGGGTAGCAAACATGATTGTTTTAAATGATTAAGGCTCCATGCACACTGGAGCTGATAAACTGCAGTTTTTTGGAGTTTGGGCGTTTTTTTTTAAAGCCCATAAACTCTACTCTATGTTAGCCTATGTGTCCATGCACACATGGAAGTTTTTCAGCTTTAATGAGCAGTGGAGTTTATGGGCTTTTTTCTGAACACCCGAAAATCGCATTCAAAGTGCAGTTTTTGGCGTAAAAAAAACCCACTAAAAACCGCAAAACGCTGAAAAATTGATCCATTAAAAAAAAACGCTAATGCTAAAAAACGCTAATAAACGCTTTTGCAAAAACGTTAAAAAACGTTGAAAGACTCCCTGCAAAGCGACTGGCGGTTTTATAACTTTTTTAGCGTCCAGTGTGCATGGAGCCGTAGTCTCTATGAGTTATTTATGTTTGGTGTGAGCTCATGGAACTGTGTTGGTATTTAAAGAGACAGTACTCAGGATGCAGTGATGTTATTGTACAGGGAAAGGAAGATGTATAAAAAAGTATTAGGCAGACATGCTTCTATTCAGTAACATGCTTTGTTAAAATTTGTGGGTAGACTTACAAGAAGATGACATATTGATCTTTTTACTAGATATGTGACAAAAGGTCACTGTGGTGCATACAGGAATTAAAACTACCAGTCAATAAATATATATGTATTCAGTTAGTCAATAAGTAGTTAAATAAGGCTCTTAGAAAAGACTTACTGCTTTCAAACGAGGTATGTACTATGTATTGGTATGAGCACAAAGCTTAAATTGGTATTAAATCCAAAACCAAAAATGTAATATATTGCAGCATACCAATCCTTAGATGTGGTGGCTGCATTAGTCTGTGTTTTTCCCTCTGTTTTCTCCTGGTGATCTGGCCAGTAAAACACCTCCTGTAATAGAGTGCCCCCACTCTGGATGAAGGAACACAGGGGGCATCTTTGGACAGTAGCATTGTCAGTCTGATTGTAGGGGAGTGTTAGATGAACTAGCAGATTTAAATACACAAACAAATTGAGCCCGAATTCCAGCTCATACTGCAGTTACACAAGCAGTTTTTTTTTCTTTTGGGATAAAGCATTTACATGAATAAATAAAAGCTGATCATACCCTATCAGTGGTAAATGGTCTCAACACTCTGATACATTTGTAGGGGAGCTTATTCTATGAAAAACAGCCGCATCTAAGAATTTGTAATCTGCAATATAATAAATGTTTGCTTTTGGGTTTAATATCGCTTTAATGGTCAAGTCTTCTTGAATATAAACACACACACACACATAAATATATACACAGACAATGACATTACATTTACATGATAACCTCGTCCTTTATTGTCAATGTCTTATTTGTTACTGATTTGTCAAAGGTTGCATAATCCATTTAATCAGGAAGGTCTACTTCAACTTGATTGGCGATTTGAATACTCATATACCAGAGTGCTTGAAAAAACAGGTGTTAAACCAAGTTCTTCCAATCATTCTTCAACTATGAGTTTCCATTGTGGTTTTGATCTTCATTGGTTGAAACAACTTAACAAAGCACTTTTTCTTTGCTTTTTATATCTAGGGTGAGAATTTTATGAAAATGCTTGGTTTAATAATTTCAGAACAGCTGGTAGATCTAGACAGGCAGCTGAGCAATTCTTTACTTTTCCTGTAAATCTGCTACCTGCCTCCTGTCACTGCCATGTTCAGGTTTGTGGCAGGTTTAATTTAAGCATATTGTTCTATACTCTTTTCACATACATTAGAGATTGGTAAATTAACACTGCATTATGACACCTGCTTCAGTGCTTCTCTATCCTTAATTCTACTGGATGATATATATATATATATATATATATATATATATATATATATATATATATATATATATTTTTTTACATGTGTAAAACTAGGCTTGTCTATAGAAAAGAATGGCTAGGAGAATTTTGTTTTGTGTGTTTAAGTTACTGCTGTAAGCACAACACTTACAGATGAGCATAAACCTTTGTAAGGAAGGGGAAGCACTTTGCACCGCATGCCTGCAGACTAATGTTTAAGAGAAGTAGTGGGGTGACTAGCTGTCACTATGGCAACAGCCCTCTACTTGAAATTCTGCACATTAGTTGCAGTCACACAGCTGAGCACTTCCCCTGGGGCAGATGAGTACCTGCGCTAGAAATTGTCAGCCATTATTCTTCTGTGACACCAGTAATTGTGAAATTAGCGAGGAATTAGAATTACCCCCAGAAAATGTGACAGTGACCAAAGCCAGGTCCTCTTCAGAATGCTGTATCCGCTCAGCCACTATCTTCAGGATATCTTGTACAGTGCTGGATACCTTTGTCCTGATGCTGACGTAGGAGTGATCTGTTATGTAGACTCGGCAAAAAACTGCACAAAAAAAAGGGAGGGTAAAAGGGTGAGCATTCCATGATGAACTCAGTAAAAACGCTGCCGCTGTCAGCTTCTGTGTTGCTGCTATGTATGGTCAATAGACAGCACACAGCCTGACAGCTTAAACAGCAGCATGGCTGCCTAAACTATCCGTGTTCTGGAAGATAACATGCCCACTAATATCTCTTTGCAATGGAAGTCCAGCAAAAAAGTAGCACTATATAAGAAATGTTTAAGAATAAATTTCCTCTGCAAGAAATTGCTTTTGTTGGGTAGCTGCTATGTAAAGCAAGGACAATCTTCTAGCAACTGACTGTTTTGGCAGCCCAAATCTGTTGGTTTAACCAGTTCCCGACCGCCTGCCATACATATACTGCGGCAAGGCGGCTCTATTGCACAAAATCATGTACATGTACGTGATTTTGTTCAATAGCCACAGTGTCAGTGCATATTTTTAGCACTGACACTGTAATAATGTCACTGGTTCCCAAAAAAGTGTCAGATAGGTGTCCAATCTGTCTGCCGACATGTCGCAGTCCCACTAAAATTGCTGATCACCGCCATTACAAGTAAAAAATAAATAAAAATGCCATAAATATATCCCCTATTTTGTAGACGCTATAACTTTTGCACAAACCAGTCAATATACACCTATTGGGATTTTTTTTACCAAAAATATGTAGCAGAACACATATTGACCTAAATTGATGAGGAAATTAGATTTTTTAATTTTTTTATTGGATATGTTTTATAGCAGAAAGTAAAAATAAATAAATTTTTCTTTCCTTTTCAAAATTGTTTTTTTTTTTTTTTTTGTTTATAGCGCAAATAATAAAAACCACAGGAGGTGATCAAATACCACCAAAAGAAAACTCTATTTGTGGGAAAAAAAGGACATCAATTTTATTTGATTACAGCGTCGCACAACTGTCAGTTAAAGAAACACAGTGCTGTATTGCAAAAATTGGCCTGATCATTAAGGAGTAAAACCTCCCGGGGCTGAAGTGGATAAATGAAAACTGCATGATGTATATATATTTATATATATATATTTATCATGTACAGAACAGTGATAACGCAGTAACACTACCAGCCCCATTTATTGTATGAATGTGACAAACTGCACAATAAAAAAACTACCCACAAAACAGATTTCAGCTGATGTGGAACATTTATACTATACAGTAACTGCACAGAACACCACCAGGGGATGTTTATGAAATGTTCACAGTCTGAAAAGTAAAACATTTCTTTGACTGAAAGATTGTTTATGTGGTGCATGCTTTTTTCTTCTGAAGTGCATATCATTATTAACACACAGCTGCATACTTTTAAATAAGCTGTATGGTGGATAATTAGTTTAATAATACAGAATCTGGCCTCTTTTCATATTGCACAAGTTTTTGAAAATTTGCTTTTTTTTATATTACCAAAAGTATTCGGACACCTGTCTTTACACGCATATAAACATTAATGGCATCCCAGTCTTAGTTCGTAGGGTTCAATATTGAGTTGGCCCACCCTTTGCAGCAATAAAAGCTTCAACTCTTCTGGGAAGGCTGGCCACAAGGTTTAGGAGTGTGTCTATGGGAAAGTTTGACCATTCTTCCAGAAGCGCATTTGTGAGGTCAGGCACTGGTGTGGAGGGAAGGCCATGCTTGCAGTCTCCGCTCAAATTTATCCCAATGATGTTCTATTGGGTTGAGGTCAGGCCAGTCAAGTTTTTCCACCCCAAACTCGCTCATCCATGTCTTTATGGACCTTGCTTTGTGCACTGTTGTGCAGTCATGCTGATACAGGAAGGGGCCATCCCCAAACTGCTCCCACAAAGATAGGAGCATGGAATTGTCGAAAATGTCTTTGTATGCTGATGCCTTAAGAGTTCCCTCACTGGAACTAAGGTGCCAAGCCCAACACCTGAAAAACAACCCCACACCATAATCCCCCCCATCCACCAAATGATTTGGACCAGTGCACAAAGCAAGGTCCATAAAGACATGGTTGAGCGGGTTTGGGGTAGAGGAACTTGACTGGCCTGCACAGAGTCCTAAGACCCCAACCTGATAGAACCCCTTTGGGATGAATTACATAGGAGACTGCATGCCAGGCCTTCTCATCAACATCAGTGCCTGACCTCACAAATGTGCTTCTGGAAGAATGGTCAAACATTCCCTTAGACACACTCCTAAACCTTGTGGACAGCCTTCCCAGAAGCGTTGAAGCTGTTATAGCAGCAAATGGTGGGTTAACTCAATATTGAACCCTACGGACTAAGACTGGGATGCCATTAAGGTTCACGTGCGTGTAAAGGTAGGTGTCCCAATACTTTTGGTAATATAGTGTATGTAATGTATTGGATAAAGTGGGATCCGCTTTCACTGAAATCAGTGCCCTTCTCAGTGACCACCAGAATAGAAAGTGAAGGGAAGTCATCCCCATGGGGACAAAGTGTTTCAAAGCCTTCCCCACTCTATCGGAAAAAGGAAGTCTTGGATGGAATTCTACTTTAAACTGCAGGCATCTCTCTTTTCATGCTAGCTCATCATTAATGCTGATACCATAAGCTTACAAGAGTATGCTGTAGAAATAAATATATAGCTGTTGTCTACAATAACCAGATTCTGTAACCTCCCTAGATTGAATTGGCTGCTATTGGCAACAATTCCATATTTCCTGTCTTTTACAGTTTTAGATTATCATCCTTCATTCAAGTTACTGTCTAGAGGAATCTAATTAAATCTACCCTTCAAAAACACATTGTCATTGGTAATCTGCGTTGTCTTTTACCTACAAATTAAATAAAAAATAACTACTACCAAGCTAAAGCTGTCCATAAACATTTTGAATCTCTGACAGTTCAGCAGTTAGTTTTTACATCTTCTTTCACAGGTAGACTTTCAATCTACAGTTATTGATCCTACCCATTCCTAATTTATCAATATCTTTTTGGTAAATATGTAAGCATCTATCCCACATATAACTGTCTGCACATCGCTTTTCATAAATCCACTAGAATTCAATTAGGCCTAAAAATAATGTAAAAAAATGTGAATGTAATATAACATGGAAATTTTTTTTTTTTACATCATGGCTATTAATTATACGAATATCAGCCCCAGACTGCATATATTTCTGTCAGCTACCGTAAGCCAGAATACTGTACAATTGCCCCCCATCCATGCTTATCTGTAAAGCAATACTGCTTTAAGCGTATTTTTCTGTCAATGTTACGCATTTATGTTCCCGGGGTGCTTCCTCCAACCTTTATTTTATCAACAGAGTCAGTGGTGTGTGAAATGATGTGCCTCTGCAGATGTGCAGGAGGAACTCTGGCTTTATGTACTCAAACGCATCAAAATGCACTCTCTAGAAGAACTTGCTCTTCTGCTAAATGCTTACAGAAGACCAGAATAACAATGCATATGTGATATTTGTTGACAGTAGCATCAACCAGATTATAATGTATATTACACTTATAGCATTTAATTGGCTGTGGTAAGCATTAGCTCTGATCTTCCTTTACTTCAGCTTTCATAAATGAACTCCAGTAAATATTTTAGAGGTGATTGCTGTGTACATGACCAGTATGACAAAATATGCCAATATGACAAAACATAATTTATCAAATGTCTATGGTCATCATTATATTTAAACAAAGAATATGTTTAAAAAATCTGAATATGATAGCATATTATTAATAAGGTAAGAATTGTGACTAATGGTGACACAAGGACTGTTCTAGACAAGACAGTCCTGTATAAAGTCTGACAAACCTGAATGATCTTACACAGAACATGCTGTTAATGAATTGTCAGTATAATCAATTATCCAATAATTGACTGAAGGTATCAGTCTTAGCGCAAGTGACTGCATGGCAACTACTGTTTTAGATGGGTTGCCTATTTACTGTATGATAATTGTTGTTTATGAATAACAATCAATTTAGTGTCTGATGAGAAAAGTAGATTTAACCACTTCCATACCGGGTCATATGACGTCCTGGGTTTGTGGGGCGATATCTGAATGATGCCTGCAGATAGAGGCATCATTCAGATATTCTTCTCTTCAGCCGGCGATTCTGCGCAACATAAGAACGGTTCCGCCGCTTGATCGCTCTTATAGGCGGCGGGAGGGGACATCCCCCCCTCCCACCACCATCCGGTGCTTCTCCGGGCTCTCCCGTGCCATCGGGGGCCCGGAGAAAGAATCGTCCAGCGCTGGTGGTCATATGATGAGGAGCATAGAGATGACTGGTGACCAGATGGTCACCAGTCATCTCTATGATCGTCAGAGGCCCGGGCGCGATGTGATGACGTCACGCCCGGGTTCTCAAAAGTAAACAAAGCCGCCATTGCGGCTAGTAAGCATGAGATCGGTGAATTTTTTTTCACGATCTCATGCTTTCCAGCCTGGAGGAGAGATGTGGGGTCTTATTGACCCCACATCTCTCCATAAAGAGGACCTTGTAATAGGAATAAAAGTGATAAAAAAAAAAAAGTGTAAAAAAAAAATAAAAAAAGTAAAAAAAAAAAAATAATTAGATTTTTTTTTAAACGCCCCTGTCCCCAATAGCTCGCGCTCAGAAGCGAGCGCACACTTAAGTCCCGCCCACATATGTAAATGCCATTCAAACCACATATGTGAGGTATCGCCGTGTGCGTTAGAGTGCGTGCAAAAATTCTAGCATTAGACCTCCTCTGTAACTCTAACCTGGTAACCTGTAAAAAATTTCAAATCGTCGCCTATGGAGATTTTTAAGTACCGAAGTTTGGCACCATTCCATGAGTGTGCGCAATTTTAAAGCGTGACATGTTAGGTATCTATTTACTCGGCATAACATACGCTTTCATATTTTACAAAAAAATTGGGCTAACTTGACTGTTTTGTTATTTTTTAATTCATGAAACCATTTTTTTCCCAAAAAAAGGCATTTGAAAAATTATTGCGCAAATACCGTGCAAGATAAAAAGTTGTAACGACCGTCCTTTAATTCCCTAGGGTGTCTGCTAAAAATAATGTTTGGGGGTTCTGAGTAATTTTCTAGCAAAAGAATGATGATTTGTACACGTAGGAGAGAAGTGCCAGAATAGGCCCGGAGTGGAAGTGGTATAAAAAGCCCTGTATTGAAAGGGTTCAACGCTAAATTATTTAGAGGTAAACAAAAACTCACAAGGCTAAATAGAGTTATGGTGAACCTCAGACTATACAGGACAACCTACTAAATTACTTCCAGGAGGTCCTATATGTTTTGCAAAAAAAATGATGAAACTATAAAGAAAATACAGTTGCTCCATTATCATACTAGCTCTGTACAGGGCTAATGGGCAGTCGTTTTCCAGCAAAGTGCAAGTCTACTAAACCACAGCAACCAAAAATCATTGCTTTCATGGCTGTGAGATGATGAAACTGACATGTTATTGGTTAATAGGGTTGCCCTATGCTTTATTTAAACCAACCCTGTCCCCAAATTTTTTTTATTGAAAACTTGTTACATCTTAGGGGCTGCACTAAAATGTAAGGGAGGGTGGGGGACTCTTGACTTATGATGGTGGGGGTGTTCTTGACATCTGATGTAAGGGGGTGTGGGGTGCTCTGGACATCTAATTTTACAGATACACCCAGCCCTTGGAGGGCAACCATATTGATGATGCAGCTCGTAATGAAATTGAGTTTGACACCCCCTGATGTAGATAATAATAAATTAAGATAATTGTAAAACCATTTTTATTCTTAAAAAAATTCTCTGTAAAGAAATGCTAATCATATGATATATTAAACAGCATAACAGCTATAATATATTATCAGTTTCACAGTGATGTTTCTACACCTCCACCCTGAAGCAGGTCATACTTACTTTCCTCTATTTCGTTAACATTTCCTCTGTGCTGCAGCCAGTTCTCCTTCAGACTGAATTGGTGGAAGAGGGCTCTGTTCTGTGGGCATAAGATAGAGAACAATGGAATCTCTGAGAAATTATAATGTTCCCAGTAGAGCAGAAGAGGAAATGGGACCAGTGCATGTATACAACATGAATCACTGCACTCATGTCCCTCATTTACAAAAAGTGATAAGTAAAACGTGAGAGCATGAGATCAGTGCAAGGTGCTGCACAATCAGACCCACACAGTAATTATTAATGATTTTTTTAGTGTATTCTTTTCTGAAAGCAACATATGAGGTACCTTAGGGTTGGTGTCTTAATGATTCTACATGAATATGCATATATAGATTTATTTCAGGTATCACACAAAAGTGTTGTAAACATAAGGAAATAAAGAAGTAAATAATATCTGTTGAGAAGCTTTCCTAATAGATGGCAGTGGCGTATTTTGCTAAAGTAATGGAGACTGTTAGTAAATAAGGTGAACCTATGTTCACTTTAAATACCCATTAGTGTTCAAGTGAAATTATTATTTTTGTTGATGAGGATCAGTTAGGGACTTCCTTCAGTTTAGAGCTTTCAGCGACAGCTTCACAAAGCTCAGTTAACATATACGGTCTATTAACCCCACTGTGCCATTCCTCACACTGTTTACAATAACAATTTATTTTCTCTAATTCATAATCTTAATGGCTATCAAAAGTATTTTGTGGGCAAACCCCCACTCCATACAGTAAGACAAAGGAATGTCTTAGACTAGGTCTCTGTCCCTCCTGTTGTCTGTGTAATGATCTGAAGCCAGACTGTTTACTCAGTATGATGCTGGCGAAGGGGAAATAGTTCCGAATGGATGCAGAATTTTGAAAAGCAAAAGACACTGCAGGGGAAACCTCATGAGTGGAGTGCTCTAATGTAGTACTTAATGGAGGGGTGACTGGGTCTATACCCCCTATACAATCTTTTTTAGATTTACCAAACTGTACAATGAAAGGGTCTACATTCTATTAAGTTTGTATTCATTAGATTGTAAGCTCTAACGAGCAGGGCCCTCTGAATCCTGTTAAATTGTATTGCAACTGTACCGTCTGCCCTAACGTTGTAAAGCTCTGCGCAAATTGTTGGCGCTATATAAACCCTGTATAATTATAATAATCAGACCCTGTACTTCATAGATTCTCATCATAGATATAAAGAAAATTGTTCTGTAATTCTGTAATGTGTATGGCCAGGCTGGTATTAAAAAAAGAAAAAAATCTTGCTTTTGGTAATGTAGTTTTATATCCACCTTTATTTTGCATTGCAGAAAGAAGCACTCATGGTGCAAGTGTCTAGAAACAGTATTACCTTGAATCCCTCTAAGTATTTAATTTATAGTGATCAGAATATTTTAAGATGGCTGTGGAAATAGTCTTGGTTATAGGTATAGTATGCTATCCTGAGGATATAAATGAGGACACCTTAATCAAGTATAGGATTGATCTTACTGTATCTGTGTGGTCAGAGTCAATCCGTTTAACCACTCAGCAAATTACATTTTGCATCAATAGAGATCACTTCCTGTTTTTTCATCTGCTGTTAAGGTCACAGTGAAACCCTTGCATGGCAAGGAACACTATACACGTGTATGAACCTTGGCTAATTTAAGCCAATGCTGCTGCTTCACCTAGAATGTTTATCCAGTCATTAACTGAGCCTACATCTCTCAGATAGGTGCGACAGCCTGCAGCATCCTTCTGCCTTTACACTAAGATTCCTTGGCAGATTGCAAAATTAATCTCAGAGGCAGTAAGCTGCAGCAGGTTTCCTCACATACCTTAAATTATATTTTCTTGGCAACAGCTCTGAATGCCATACACAATCTACAAATCTGGATATGTAATAAAGGGCTGTTCCACATGCTGTACAATCTAAATCAGATGAAGACAGACTCACAGGATACTAAAGGTCCATATCACTATGAGGTTGTTTGGTCATAGAAATATAACTGGCTGAATAATAACATATACACTATTCAACTGGATAATATCACAGCACTTCATAGATAAAAAGCATAAATTCAGATATCCGATATATTACCTTTCGATGAGGTGAGTATTCATCAACAGTACTGAAAACAAAAGTGGACACAAATCAATATCTGTTTCTTAAGTAATAAACTACATAGTGCTCCACATTCTATTCTGAATTCATTTGGGGTTGATTTACTAAAACTGTAGAGTGCAAAATCTGGTGCAGTTGTACATGGTAGCCAATCAGCTTCTAACTTCAGCTTGTTCAATTAAGCTTTAACAAAAAAACATGGAAGCTGATTGGTTTCTATGCAGAGCTGCACCAGATTTTGCACTCTAAAGCTTTAGTAAATCAATCCCACTGTTTCATTACATATTCCTGTGTATAAACAATTCTAATGTTAGTAATAAGCCCTGGGATATTATGAACTCATAGGCATGTTCTCATTCACTAATAAGAATATTGACCCATTCTTTCACAAAATAATCCTAGGTGTATAACAAGAAACATAATTTATGTTATTCACAAATTTTATCTTTTAGACCCAGTCTTGTCTAACCCCAGGTTCACTCTGGGCTGTGGGAATGAAGCCGTGCGAGTTCAGCTGAACTCGCACGATTTCACTCCCGCTTGTCAGTCCCGATTTCGGCCGCGATTACAGAGACATCGCAAAAAGTAGTATAGAAACTACTTTTTGAAATCGGTACTGCGCCGCAGATGCGGCGTTGCACCGATTAGGATGGTGCCATTGCCAGCAAATGCCGCCGATTTGACATGTCAAATCACACCAGTGTGAACCAGGGCTAAAATGGGAACACAGGAAACTGCAGCAATGAGTGGATTTGATGTCCCCAGCAACAATTCAGATTTCATCTTTTGGATAAAACAAGAACTCTGGTTGGCAGTTTTCTTTGTCCATGTCTTTGTAAGCCATAGTGTTTGTCTATCATATTCTATTCATCAAAAGATCTGAAAAGGAAGTACATGTGTTGTTCATGGCGACCAGTCAGGGACTTTCTTCAGTTTTTAACATTCAGAGAGAGCATAAAAATAATTACAATGAGTAACCCAGGCACTGTCCTTTCAGGCAGAGAGGTTGATTCATTAAAGCAGTTAGGCAGTCATAAGGTGAGCATGTTGTGAATGGTCTACTCCTTTAGGCTCCATTCACACTTGTGCAACTCCAAAGTCATACAACTTTCATGCAACTTTGGATGTGTGCGACTTAGATACAACTTTGGCTTTGACCAATGATAATGGACATGTCCGGCTGTCTGTTAATAGTATGATCACTTTTGGTATGAGTATGTCTTCTATTGACTTTTAATTGACATGTAATTTATGCATTTTTTGGTAATGAAGACATTTGGTTACTCTCGTTTTTTGTCATCCACCATTCTCTTCCTGTTTCCTCCCTTTGGAGTGCAAATAGGTCCAGAATGTGTTTCAGTGACATCACATCCGGGTTGGAACGATTCATTTCCTTCCACTGGATGTCACCTGATGGTGTTCTTCCTTCATTAGTCAGGTTCCTTCATTAGTCAGGTTTGTACATCACTTCCGGAAGTGTCAGCAAAGGTTGCAGTGTTCTCATCTGCCCCTTCTGTGTTCGCCTGACCATCGTGGCCGCACTGCGCATGCGCGGCCGCGTGTTGCTGTATTTTCTTTTCACTTCCTTTTTGACACTAGCGCGGCCGCATTGCGAATGCGCGGCCGCAACGCGTGTCACCATTGAATGCATACAGCTGTTCACCACTTTTGTATTGACCCATCATAGACATGTATTTTTAGTGTGATCTGTATTTAAATGGGCGTGCTTGCATCACAGGCCACGCCTCTGATGATATCTAGGATTAAACATGTCAGGCTGGCCGATGCAAGCACGCTGAGAGCAGCAGAGTTTTTATATGCCTTATACTCTTGTTTGTCCTGTAAGTAGACTACAAATAAATGTTGTATGGTTTACCTTTATGGGTTTCACTATGATTGCTTCCTTTCTTATACTGGGTCTAATCTCCCGTTGATGACTATGCAATCCATTCATCTGCCTGTTTGGGTCCTGGAGTCCCTGCATTTTGATGTTGATAATATCCACCATTCATCTATCAAGTTAGGAGTGTTGCCTTTTGTCACTGCCCACCTGCATCCTATGATCACATTGCCTGAGTATCATATATTTCTGGTAAGCAGACTGAGAGCACGTTGGTGTGGTGTTTTTTTCTTCCTGCACACTGAAGCTTGGTGGAGGTGTTCATACCAGTTTTTCATCTCATATTGATTCCATTATATGGACTTTAACACATATATGTTTTTTCACTGAAGCGCTGCATTTTAGACTTTTATACTTGTGGTGTTTGCTGAATCAACGAACTGTGCTAGCTGCTTTATTATTATTTGTATTCTTAGTTAGCGCAGATATCCGTGCACCCCCCTTTTTTTTATAATGGACAACTGTTGCACAACTGTCACATGTATAACATTCAGATGCAAATTTTGAGGATTTGCATTGCAGTCTATGGCACTCAAGTGGCATTATAGGCGGACCAAAAGAAGTGCATAAACCTTTTTAAAGTTGCTGTGAATTTAAATCGCACATATTTGAACAGTTGTCATTAAAAACATGGGGTGTGACTTGTCATGCGACTTTAGTATCCAAAGTTGCATGACAAGTCTCACAAGTATGAATGGAGCCTTATAGAAAATAAAACCCAGTATGAATAGATATGGCCCATTTAGGGTCACCAATACTGCTACATAAATATAAAACATGGGGTTGGGGTTTGGTGAACCATAATTCCATAGAGAAGTAAGAAAGGCACATTATATGAGACAAGCCTGAATTGTATTCCCTCCACAATATCTGAACAGGGAACAATGCTGTTATAAGGGGTAGTCAGCAGCTATAGGTTTAAAATGTTTGTGCACAAAGACTGATCTATGTTATGTAAACGTGTCGCCTTGCATGGACATAAAACTCTTAGCAGCTTTGTAAAACAATTTTAGATTCTACATAACATTTATTATAATTACACTTACTGACGACGATGAATCCGCAACACTTTCTGAAATTCCTTTAATTCTTTTTCTAAGCTAGGATATTCATAGACATCATCCAACACATACCGATAGAGGGTCTGAAAAATAAGAAAAACATCATGCCTCATTTATAACGGTTTGCATTCCTCATCAGCAGGACCAGCGTAATATCAAATAGCAGAGGGCAGTGATGAAATACTGTTTGATGAAACAGCAGTCTGGGCATTCCCAGTGTCAGTTCCCTACAGCAAACACTATGTGATATTTGCACGCAATTCACTTGCAAACAAGCCACTACAGCTCGTCTGGCAGTGACAAGGATAACATAAAGGACATCTTACAACAACTTTTGTCCTTAATGGAGATTCTTATTATTTGAGCTGCAATTACAACTTTGTGATAACAAGAACCATTTTACAGTACAGAGCACATGTAGTATATTAACGGAGAGTGATATTTCTTTATGAATACAAGTTAAAATAACAAAGTGTAAGTTAAAGCAAGTGGCGTGATCGTCTAAATCTATATATTGTAGAGGATTAGAGCCATACAGAGCCATATATGGTTATATCAAAACAGGAATTCTCAGATGGTTTAATGGGACATGATCATGCTTTACATCTCCATGGCCTGTAACTGCTTCATGTCAACCCTAAAGCCTTCCTTGCTGACTGTACATTTTTTGGAACAGATCTGTAACAGATCTGTAAAAAAAATAGGATTTTTTGTACTCGCCGTAAAATCCTTTTCTCTGTCGTCCATGGACGGACACAGCTCCTTAAATCTTGACAAAGTGGGTTATGTTCCTGTTCATAGGAGAGGACTAGGCAGAACATGTTAGTTATCTTAAAACATGTAACTTTAACAGAGTTTAACAGCCCTGCCCAGGGGGCGGTCCCTCGGTACATGACCCTCCACCCTGCAGTTAGCAGCCTCAGTTCGTAGAAAAGCAGTACAAACTAAAAAGGGAGGGGTGGGTGCTGTGTCCGTCCATGGACGACAGAGAAAAGGATTTTACGGTGAGTACAAAAAATCCTATTTTCTCTTTTTGTCCATGGACGGACACAGCTCCTTAAATCTTGACATGTGGGACGTCCCCAAGCAGTGTCAGAAAAAATGAGGGGTGGGAACAGCAATCAAAGGAAGACTTAACTTCACCCCAAATAAACAGAGCTCCTCAACGGAGGAGTTGCAACCTCAAACAGCCGCCTGCAAAACCTTGCGGCCAAAGGAAGCATCCAAAGATGCACTCACATCAACCTTGTAAAACTTTGAGAAAGTGTGAACAGACGACCAGGTCACCGTCTTACACACCTGTGAGACAGATGCTAGATGTCGGAAAGCCCAGGAGGCACCAATTGCCCTGGTTGAATGCGCCGTGACAGAAAACGGAGGCGCCCGCCCCTTAACCTTCCTAGCGGTATTCCCGAGTCTGGCTCGGGGTTAAATTTCAGCACCAAAAGCGGTAACCCCGAGCCAGACTCGGGCTGCATCGCAGTGATCCAGGCAGGAGTTACTTACCTTGTCTCCTGGATCCTGCGATGCCTCCCCGCTGTGTGATCGAGCCGTCATCTCGCTCGATTCACACACTGCCGAATGCCGCCGAGCTCCGTTCCCTGCGACGTTACGACGCACGGGGACGGAGATCGGCGCCAAATTCAAAAAAGTTAAAACACAATACACATACAGTACACTGTAATCTTACAGATTACAGTACTGTATGTAATAATTACACACCCCCATTGTCCCTAGTGGTCTGCCCAGTGTCCTGCATGCACTTTTATATAATAAAAACTTTTTTTTTCTGCCTGGAAACTGGAGATTGTCCATAGCAACCAAAAAGTGTCCCTTTATGTCAAAAGTGGTTTTAGACCAGCTAAAAACCAGCGATAATAAATTAGAATCACTCGCAGAATTAAGCGATAGCGATTTGTGGGGAAATTCGTCATCAAACACTGAAAAACACTTTTATTATTATTATATTATTATTTGTTATAATTATTTTATAGTTATTTATTTTATTATAATGTATAATTTTGTTTTTTGAACTTTATCATACCCGGGATGTTTACTAGACTCTGGTTTGGACAGATTTAAGTGAGTTATTCCTAAGAATTACAGGCCTACAATATAAAACGCCAAATTTCCATGCAGAATAATGGTACCGCTTTCAGCACCTAAAATCTGACAGAATCATACCGCCAGGGAGGTTAAAGAAGAAGTAAACCCATGTTTTTTTTATTTTTTAAAAACCCTGCAAAAGAAAGCCATAATGAGCTAGTATGCATAGCATATTAGCTCATTATGAATGACTTACCTGAGATCGAAGCCCCGAGCTGCTCGTCGTTCCTCCTCCGCCGCCACCATCTTGCCTCCATGTCCCGTCAGTGTATCGCCGCTCCGGCGCTGTGATTGGCCGAAGCGGCGATGACGTCACACACAAATGCGCACTCGGGCCGGCAAGATCCCATTCAGAAAACCGGCAATGATGCCGGCCTTCTAGTGCGCATGAGTGTGACGTCATCGGTGCTGTTTTTATAGTAAATATCTCCTTAACCGTGTAGGTTAAGGAGATATTTCTTTCACCTACAGGTAAGCCTTAATCTAGGCTTACCTGTAGGTGCAAGTTGTCTAAGTGGGTTTACAACCACTTTAAGGACAAATGCTGGATGACGGTCTGCCTGATCCACCTAGAAGGTGGCCGACGAAAACCGACAGGCCCTACTGTGGACCAGACACCGACACGAACAGTGAGTCAGATCTCCGGAATGGAGACGTAGCAAACAGGTACACCCGTAGGGCACGTACCCCGTCCAAAGTATGTAGCGCAACCTCCATGGGATGCGAAAGCCGAGGACACAAGGATGGAAGTATAATGTCCTCGTTTAGGTGAAAAGCCGAAACTACCTTAGGAAGGATTGAGGGCTGCGGGCACAGCACCGCTTATCCTTATGGAGGACCAAGTAAGGAGACTTGCAAGACAACGCCGTCAATTCAGTACCCCTTCTGACCGATGTAATGGCAAATAGAAAAGCAATTTCCTGAGAAAGCGTTAAGAGAGGAATACTCCCTGGTGTTCCCAAAGGAAGGTTCCAGAAGTACCGAGAGAACCAGATTCAAGTCCCACGGTGGAAGTGGTGGCCCAATCAGGGGAATCACATGTCGGACCCCATGTATAAACGTACTTACCAGTGAGTGAGCCGCTAGGGGTCATTGGAAGAAGACAGCCAAGGCTGAAATCTGCCCCCTAATAGTGCTTAAGGCAAGTTTTTGATCTACTCCGTGTTGTAAGAACAGCAGGATCCGAGAAACCGAATATGCCCGTGGGCGCCAAGACATCTCTTCACACATAGAGATGTATGCCTTCCAAGTGCGATGGTAGATCTTCCGGGAAGATGATTTCCGGGCCCTCAACATGGTAGAGATTACCAAATCTGACAGACCACGGCCCCTCAGTACCTGGCTTTCAATAGCATGCCGTTAAAGCCAGCGACTGCAAAGCAGGATGAAGTATGGGACCTTGAGACAGAAGGTCCTCCCGCATTGGCAGGCGCCAGGGAGCATCTGCTACCAGTCTCACGAGGTCGGCATACCAGGGACGCCGGGGCCAGTCTGGGGCGAATAGAATCACCGGAATCCCCTCGGCCTCCACTCCGCGGAGCAGACGAGGAAACATTTTCATTGGGGAAAAGGCATAAATTTGCCGATACTGACCCCATGGAGCCACCAACGCGTCTGACGTATCTGCCCAGGGATCCCTGCACCTGGCCACAAACCTCGACACCCTGCGATTGAGTTGAGAGGCCAGGAGATCCACATCTGGTGTGCCCCACTTCTAACAAGGAGTTGAAACACCTCTGGGTGTAACAACCATTCCCCATGGTCCAGCATCTGGCACCTCAGATAGTCCACCTGCCAGTTATTACGCCCGGAATGTAAGCAGCCGATAGAGCCGGTACACTCCTTTCTGCCCATCTCAGGATGTGAGCGACCTCTGACGCTGTGCCCGAGCTCCTTGTTCCACCCTGATGGTTGACATAAGCCACCTCCGTGGCGTAGATCCTGACCGGATGCCCTTGAAGCCTCTGCAACCACTTGGAGAGGCACAGTCTAATCGCTTGAAGTTCGAGGACATTGATTGGGCCGACCGAACCCCCCAGACTCCCCCCCAACCAGTCAGGCTGGCGTCTGCCGTGATCACAGTCCAGTGGATAAGGAAGGAAAGACTTCCTGGACTAAAGTGCCGGGGATGTCAGCCACCAGTTCAGAGAGGCCCTGACTAGGCGACTTACCTGAAGCTGATGATCCAGACACAATGGGGATTTGTCCCATTTGGACAGAATCACCCTCTGCAGCACCCGAGTATGGGATTGGGCATACGGTACTGCTTCTCATGCAGAAACGGACAGACGACCAATTGCGGGATGTTAACGACCTCACTGCTGCCTGGAGAGCCTGCAACTTCTCTGGAGGGAGAAGACTCTCGCCTCCGATGTGTCCAGAATCAGCCCCAGGATTTCTAGGCGCTGAATCGGAACTAACACTGACTTCTGGAGGTTCAGTATCCATCCAAATTCTTGGAGAGTCTGACTGGCTATAGACATGTCCTCCTCTAATACTGGGCTGGAAGCAGCTCTCAGAAGACGATCATCTAAGCAACCTACGACGGCAATGCCTTGCTGTCTCAGCAAAGCTAGAATCGAGGCGAGCACCTTGGTGAAAACTCTTGGTGCTGACGCTAGGCCAAAGGGAAGAGCCACAAATTGATAGTGGTCCTCGCCGATCCCAAAGCGCAGAAAAGCTCTGATGCCTGTCGCATATGGGGACATGCAAGTAGGTGTCCTTCATGTCCAGGGACGCCAGAAAAATCCCCCGGATGATTTCACACCCTCACAAAGGCATTGAGGACTATTAGGTCCATAATTGGACGGACACCTCCGCACCTGAGCAAATATCGTACTGCTCCTATCAAGCAGACCTATGAGCCGGAAGGAGAGAAAGATTTGAGGGAAAGAATCTGTATGGCGGACAAGAAAGAAACTCTATCTTGTACCCCGAAGCGACCACTTCGCAGACCCACTGGTCCGAGAGCAGGGAGGACCACCGAGCTGCAAACTCGCAAAGCCGTCCCCCCACCCTGAGTCGGGAGGGGGCAAAACTTCATGTGGTAGCAAGCTTGTTAGCCGTCTTGTTTGGCTCACGCACCCAGGGACACTCCTGTCCCCCAGCTGGAGCCCTGTCAGTCAGGGAAGATCTGACGAAAATACCGCTTCTGCGAGGAATAGGAGGGCCCCGCTTACGGCGTGGCTCCTTCCCCATAGAGGACAGTGGGAGAAGTGTGCTCTTACCACCAGTGACATCTTTAATAATGTCGTCCAGCGAGGTACCAAAAAGCCTCCCACCTTGAAAGGCAAATCTGCCAGAGCTTTTTTGGGATGCTTGGTCAGCGGACTAGCATTTCACAGGCGGCACAGTACCACCGCAGATACAGAGGCTCTGGAAATCCAGGGGGCCGCATCCAGAGTGGCATCACAGACACACACAAGGCCCTGGATCATTGGTCAGCCAGCCTTATGCACTCTGGAGGAAGCTGATGCTCCCCTACTGTCTATTGCAAAATCTTGCCCATTCAGGGAGTGTCTGAGACACCAAAAGCCGCAGCTAAGAAATGTCGCAACCCTGACCCCAGCATGGCGAACATGAATCGGGTCACCATTCCAGACCTCCTATAATTAGGGCCTTTAAAGGCAGGGGTCCCCTCTACCAGGAGAGTGGTTACCTTATTTAGCCGAGAGACCGGGGTGTCCACGACCGGAGGAGAGGCCCATTTTTTTTTATTTTTAAAAAGGCTCTCCCCAAAAGGATAACGGACCACCATGTGCTGAGGCACCACAAAAGACCTCTGCGGTCGTTTTCATTCCTTATCTATGAACTTATCAAAGAAAGTAACATAGGGAAAAACTGTCACAAAGTGGTTAGATTTGTGTGACCCAAAGGAGACAGACTCCTCTGCGGAAGTCCCAGCTGCATATACCAGCCTGAGAGTGTCCCTCACAGCATCAAGAAGTACACTCACAAGTGCCCTATCTTGCACTCCCCAGAAGATGGCGGGGGAGGGGGCGCTTTTTTACCCCCCCTTACGCCCGCATGCCGCTTCTACCCTGGCAACAAATGATTCCAGGACTGCCGACAGCATATCCATGGGAACCGCAGGTGCACCGTTAGCTGCCTCTGGCAATTTAGGGGAAGAAAGGCCAGATACTGACTCCATTAACACCCACTGACAGCCCTCAGGGACCAAGTGAAAAACATTTAAAAAGTCACCCCTCCTTGCTGCACTGACCGCGGGGGGTAACCCAGGGGACTCAACACCCAGAGGGAGACTGCTGCCCCCCTTCTTGTATACACAGCGTGTGTGAGGAAGAAAACTGTGAGGAAGAAAACTGAGGAGAATGAGCTGTGCGCCGTACAGAAAGCCAGTGCTAGAGGCCAAAACCCACTCCAAAATGGCCGCCAGATGCCTCAGATAAAAAGGGCGCGGACCAAAAGAAATGGGCCGCCCGCAATTCCGACCTGCACCACAGTGTGGCCACGACAAAATGGCCGCCAATGAAAGTTTCAATAGAGAAAGCAGGCACAGTAAAAATGGCGGCGGCGCAGCATAAAGTGGCGCCCGAGCCCCGGGATGTGGACCAGAAGGCCGTGCAGAGACTTCCCAGGAGACAGACCCCCCCCCCCTCACAGAAAGCAGACCCCAGCGCCCCACAGGGACCCGGAGCCCCCCCACAGGTACACCCCGGTCACAGCGGGCCCTAAGGCAGGAGGGGAAAGGGCAACAGAGAGCAGGGAAAGGGAGGACAGGAGAACCCCTAAATCCCGGGAATGCCCAGCTGTTCCATCCTGCCGAGGCAGGAGGAACCGTACTTACACGTCCTTGCGAGGACATGCTGGCGCGTCCCTGACAGACCCACAACCGATGGTACGGAGTAGCTGTCGGCCCGGTCCACTGTGAGTAAGACAGCAAGCAGCCAAGTCATATGTGGACCCCGGAGCATAAGCTTACCGGCCACCCCTGGAGCCATGGGGTATGTTGTGGCAGAACCAGCACATAGCTGAGGACTGGCACGCTCGATGGCCGGACTGGGAAGACTACAAGAATCTATAATATCCAGCCTGTCGCCCAGCCGGCAGTTGATAGAAGAATCGAAAATAAAATAAATACAAATAAAACATTTCTTCAGGACTCTGGGCCCAAAGGGAGCCATGTCCTTCTCCTCTGCTAGGCAGAAAAAAACTGAGGCTGCTGACTGCAGGGTGGAGGGTTATGTACGGAGGGACCGCCCCCTGGGCGGGGCTGTTCAACTTTGTTAAAGTTACATGTTTTAAGATAACTAACATGATCTGCCTAGTCCTCTCCTATTAACAGGAACATAACCCACTTTGTCAAGATTTAAGGAGCTGTGTCCGTCCATGGACGAAAAGAGAAATTACAATTTTGTTTGTGAGTGTTTCAGTCACGTACACTCACATGCCCAGTGCATGTAGTCCAAGCTATACTGTTGAGAATATAGTCATTATTAATATACTTTGCAACTGAGTATCTGAGTGATAACTAACTCCAATAGGTTATTCAACAAGACATAATAGAAGCAACAATAATGGACATTGCACTAAACCAGATTGCACTCTAGAGAGATCAGTAAAAATAGTTTCTGATTGGTTGCAAGGGATTACTGCACTTCGTTCATCATCACTGCCCTTTACATTGTTGTAAATGGAAATGGCTATGTCACTGTGAATGGATGATGGGCATGTTTACTATATAGTAATATTTACATATTAAAGCCCCCTTTATCAAATAGTTTCCAAAGCAAGTGCCCTTTCAGTTCTTCATCCCAAGTAAGGAAGCTCAGAATTCTAGAGACCACCACTGTTTATGTCTTCCAGACCATTTAGGTACTCTCGTTTACCCATGGTCTCACCAGGGTCAAAAGTCTTGTGTGGGATCAATTCAATTTACAAGTTAAAGTGATTCTATCAACGCAGTAGTGTAAAACGCTTTTGAGCAACATGAAAAAACATATTTACATTTTGAATTCATGTTTGTGGCTTCAGAGGCATCTGCAATGAAACATCAGTGCTTCTAACAGAAATCTGCATGGATCAGGGAGTGCTCGGTTGTACTTGGCACTGAAGATAATTATTTAAGATGGTGACACATGCTGAATTTGGCACTATATTATAAAAAAAAATGGAAACTAACAAACCTTGAAGAAATATATTATTGTATCTAACATACACAACTCTGTATGTTTAAGTGTTTTTTTTTCTTTAAAGGCTAAGCTTAATAAAAAAATATATATAAAAAAATACTTAAAATTAGTTCTATTAATCCCTGCTGCATGACAGTGCAACATTAAAACAGTGGAGGTGGGTCATCGGAGGAGGAAGATTTCAGCGAAATGAGGAGCCAGCGGCAGAAGAGACCCATCACACTGATGGTAAGTAATGTCCTTCATGCTGTTTTTTTTTTTTTTTTTTTTAACAAAACGTAGAATTTAAAAACTAGTGGCATGGGTGTGTTAATCATGTGTCAATGGCCACTATGGTAGGCAGCAAACTCCCTTTTCAGCATAATTACAGCCCACAATAGCTGCTAGCAGTGAAAATATTTGATAAGTTAAGAAACAAAGTATAGCACTGTATCCATTGATGAGTAATGAGTTTGCATAGGAGCCACAAGCACATTATCCTGTGAGCCGACATGCTTTGTAACTTACCTTCAGGAACAGCTTGGAATGTTCATCATCATGTAACCAGTCTTTGTACAGAGCCGTCCACTGGGAAGCAAGAAGCAAGACCTTTCTCTTTGTGCACAGGGCCTCTGGGCTTTCTGCCTTGCCGTCGTATTTTTTGGCACAATAGGTAATTTCAGGTCAAGGCACAACAAGAAAACATTTTGTGTTTTAAAAGAGCAAGCAATTCTGAAGATAGGAGAAATCCAAGCTGCAAATACAGAGCTAATTAAGCAACCCTTCTCTGCTGCTATGCATCATCCATTTCTTCTATGACTGCAGAGAGGTTTATTATCAGGAACCAGGCAACGCTGTCTGCAAATTACTTCTACCCCAGGTTATATACAAATGGTAAAATAGATGTATAAAAATATATTTTATTTTTGCTATATTTTCTACTTGACATTTGTATTGCACACACTGGTGACCTCTGTGACCCAATAAAGACTCACGATCCACGTGTTCCAATTAGAAATGACATTTACAGTCAGGTCCATAAATATTGGGACATCGACACAATTCTAATATTTTTGGCTCTATACACCACCACAATGGATTTGAAATGAAACGAACAAGATGTGCTTTAACTGCAGACTTCCAGCTTTAATTTGAGGGTATTTACATCCAAATCAGGCAAACGGTGTAGGAATTACAACAATTTGTATATGTGCCTCCCACTTTTTAAAGGGACCAAAAGTATTGGGACAGATTAACAATCACAAATCAAACTTTCACTTTTTAATACTTGGTTGCAAATCCTTTGCAGTCAATTACAGCCTGAAGTCTGAAATGCATAGACATCACCAGACACTGGGTTTCATCCCTGGTAATGCTCTGCAGGCCTCTACTGCAACTGTCTTCAGTTCCTGCTTGTTCTTGGGACATTTTCCCTTAAGTTTTGTCTTCAGCAAGTAAAATGCATGCTCAATCGGATTCAGGTCAGGTGATTGACTTGGCCATTGCATAACATTCCACTTTCCCTTAAAAAACTCTTTGGTTGCTTTCGCAGTATGCTTCGGGTCATTGTCCATCTACACTGCGAAGCACCGTCCAATGAGTTCTGAAGCATTTGGCATTTGAAACAAGGCATAATCAAACCCCTCCTAAAGAAACCCAACCTCGACCCCAAAGACCCAAACTACCACAGACCGGTAACAAGCCTCAACACCATCTCCAAGATTATGGAGAAAGCAGTAGTACAACAGCTACAACTTCATTTGGACACTCACAAACTCTTGGACCCACTACAAAATCAGGCTTCCGCCCAGGCCATGGCACACAAACAGCACTTCTCAAAATATGGAATGACACCCTCGAAGCAGCAGATGACAAAGAATCACGTCTCCTGGTGCTGCTGGACCTCAGTGCAGCGTTCGACACAATAGATCACAAAACTCTACTCATTCACCTTAAAGAAGTAGCAGGAATCACAGACTCAGATCTACCCTGGTTCGCATCCTTCCGAGATAATCGTTCACAGACAGTGAAACTAGGAGCCTTCACCTCTGAAACTCGTGCAATTTCTTGTGGAGTCCCCCAAGGATCACCCCTGTCACCCGTGCTCTTCAACATCTACCTCCGCCCACTCTTCAAAATCATCAGCAGACAGGACCTATGCTACCACTCATATGCTGATGACACTCAACTCTACTTTCGCATCACCGGAAAAAAAGACCAGTATCACAGACTAGAAAAATGCCTCACACTGATCGATGATTGGATGACTGAGAGCTCCCTCAAACTCAATGGATCCAAAATAGAACTGCTTCTTCTCCACGCAAACCGAAAAGACAAAAGCTAAGACTTCATGGACACCACCCACCATCCTTGGACAGACCATCACCCCAAGCACCAAAGTCAAAAGTCTCAGAGTCATTTTTGACTCAGAGATGTCGATGGATGCACAAATAGGATCAGTAGTCAGCAGAACTCACCACCTTCTCCGCCTGCTGCGTAGACTCATCCCCTTCATCCCAGAAGAGGAGATAGCAGTAGTAGTTGGAACAATCATCAATTCCTGACTGGACTACGCAAACTCCCTCTACATAGGACTACATAGGACTACCTAAATACCAGATGGCGCGCCTACAAGTTGTCCAGAACACGGCAGCCAGACTGGTAATGGGGAAAAAAACCCTGGGAATCCATCACCCCATCCCTGAGGACCCTTCATTGGCTAACCGTAAAGGATCGGGTCACTTTCAAGACCCTCTGCCTCACCCACAAATGCACACAAGGAAACGCTCCTCAATATTTATGAGAGAAAATAAAACACTACTCACCCAATCGCATTCTCCGATCAACTAACCAAAACCTCCTCCACATCCCCAAGTCCCGCTACAAATCGAACTGAGAACCAAGATTTGCAGTCCAAGGACCACGGCTTTGGAACGCTCTACCCACAAATATCCGCATGGAAGAAGATCACCGGGCCTTCAGGAAAAAACTTAAGACCCACCTCTTCTGAAGGATCAGGATGACACTGAAGGGAAAAAGCACCTTGAGGCAATTTAGTTCGCATTCGTAGCGCTATACAAGTTATTCACTCACTCATTTGGCTGAATATGAGCAGATAATATTGCCCGAAACACTTCAGAATTCATCCTGCTGCTTTTGTCAGCAGTCACATCATCAATAAATACAAGAGAACCAGTTCCATTGGCAGCCATACATGCCCACGCCATGACACTACCACCACCATGCTTCACTGATGAGGTGGTATGCTTTGGATCATGAGCAGTTCCTTTCCTTCTCCATACTCTTCTCTTTCCATCACTCTGGTACAAGTTGATCTTGGTCTCATCTGTCCATAGGATGTTGTTCCAGAACTGTGAAGGCTTTTTTAGATGTTGTTTGGCAAACTCTAATCTGGCCTTCCTGTTTTTGAGGCTCACCAATGGTTTACATCTTGTGGTGAACCCTCTGTATTCACTCTGGTGAAGTCTTCTCTTGATTGTTGACTTTGACACACATACACCTACCTCCTGGAGAGTGTTCTTGATCTGGCCAACTGTTGTGAAGGGTGTTTTCTTCACCAGTGAAAGAATTATTCGGTCATCCACCACAGTTGTTTTTCGTGGTCTTCTGGGTCTTTTGGTGTTGCTGAGTCATCTTGCGTTCTTTCTTTTTAAGGATGTTCCAAACAGCCACACCTAATGTTTTTGCGATCTCTCTGATGGATTTGTTTTGTTTTTTCAGCCTAATGATGGCTTGCTTCACTGATCGTGACAGCTCTTTGGATCTCATATTGAGAGTTGACAGCATCAGATTCCAAATGCAAATAGCACACTTGAAATTAACTCTGGACCTTTTATCTGCTCCATGTAAATGGGATAATAAGGGAATAACACACACCTGTCCATGGAACAGCTGAGCAGCCAATTGTCATATACAAACTGTTGTAATTCCTACACCGTTCACCTAATTTGGATGTAAATACCCTCAAATCAAAGCTGAAAGTCTGCAGTTAAATCATATCTTGTTCGTTTCATTTCAAATCCATTGTGGTGGTGTATAGAGGCAAAAAGATTAGAATTGTGTCAATGTCCCAATATTTATGGACCTGACTGTATATTCAACAGTTGAAGTACTGAAACATTAAGATACATACCAATTATGTATATATATATATATATATATATATATATGTACAAAACAATGGTATTTTCTGTGCCATCTACTAAAACATTCTCTTTTGTCCACTCACTAATTCATACAATCTCATCCAGCTTACTTGACTAAGGCTGGCAATAGATGAAAACAAACAAATTCTCCCATCCACACATTTAACCCCCCTTAGCGGTAATCCTGAGTCAGGCTCGGGGTGAGTTTTTCACACCAAAAGTGGTAACCCCGAGCCAGACTCGGACTGCATCGCAGTATCCAGGGAGAGTTACTTACCTTGTCCCCTGGATCCTGCGATGTCTCCCCGCAGTGTGTGCAAGCCGTGTCTCGCTCGATTCACGATTCACACTGCCGAGTGCCGAGCTCCGTTCCCTGCGACGTTGCAGTGCACGGGGACGGAGTTTGGCGCCAAATTCAAAAAGTGAAAAAGACAGTATAGATACAGTATACTGTAATTTTACTGATTACAGTACTGTATCAAATAATTACACATCCCCTTTGTCCCTAGTGGTCTGTCCAGTGCCCTGCATGCAGTTATATATTATAAAAACTGTTCTTTCTGCCTGGAAACTGGAGATTGTCCATATCAACCAAAAAGTGTCCCTTTATGTCAAAAGTGGTTTTAGACCAGCTAGAAAACAGCAATAATAAATTAGAATCTCTTGCAGAATTGAGCGATAGCGATTTGTGGGGAAATTCGTCATCAAACACTAAATCTAATGACAGCGACAATTCTGCAACTGATCAAATTTCAGTGTTTTTGATTTGATTACATTATTGAATAATTTGTATTATTATTATATTATTTGTTATAATTATTTATAGTTATTTATTATATTATAATTTATGATTTTGTGTTTCAAACTTTATCATACCCAGAATGTCTACTAGACTCTTGTTTGGACAGATTTAAGTGAGTTATTCCTAAGAATTGCAGGCCTACAATATAAAACGCCAAATTTCCATGCAAAATAATTGTACCGCTTTCAGTACCTAAAATCAGACAGAATCATACCGCCAGGGAGGTTAAGGTGGATGCAGCAAACCTCCCCGCTGTGCTATTGTATTCTGACAGCGGGACTTCTTTACTGCCTGAATACACTGAACAGTGCTGCAGCTGATTGGCTGCATGTGCCGATTATACACAAATTTTACAACATTCCCTTTCAAGAGAAGATGATCACTAGGTTCACTCCTCTAGAATAGGAACAGCCATACAGGAGATGGACTGAAATTCAGCTGGAATTTGAACCAGCTGAATTTCGATCCATCTATGACCAGTTTAAAATAGGTGTGATATCTCTCCCCATATTTAAGCTGGCCATAGCCAGCCTTCAGCAGGGAGCGGCTAAATTTCTAACAAACTATGAGCAGGTTAAAGGTACCCAAGTTTATCTATCGATCGACATTGGTGCAACCAGCAAGTCAGATTTTCACCATGCGATTATTGCCAGCGGCACGGGGGAAGACAACGGCTCCGCAAGAGAGATTCCCCCAACAAGACTGACTATGTTGATGGGGGAATCAAGCGATTTTCTTTCCAGCAAAAATCGCACCATCTATGGCCTGCCTTAGAATTTTCTGTACAATTAAACCTAACTGTAGTAGACTGCACAATCCAGTGTTAATGTTTTTGAAAAGTTTTGTGTTGGATTAACTAATCTAATTAACTAACTAAATAATGTAGAACACAGAAGGCATCAAAGGCAATACAGACACAAGGGGGTTGGTTTACTAAAAGCAAAAAGATTGTGCACTCCTCAAAGTGCAGTTCCTCCAGAGTTTAGTAAATGAGCAGAAGCTCTACTTCCATCATCCAATCATGTGCAAGCAAAAATGCTCTTTTTTTTATTTTCCTTGTACGTGATTGGATACTGTTTGCAAAGTGAAGCCGTATCTCATTTACCAAGCTCTAGAGCAATTGCACTTTCCAAAGTGCACAATCTATTTGCCTTTAGTAAATCAACCCCCGTGTGTTTACCTTTCATACCATATGTACTTGATCATCATTTACCTGACAAACCTCTGCAGCAGATAAAAGTGGGGCAGCACTGAGCCATATATGTAGTGTTGTGGATGGGGTTCAATGAATGAGTCACAGGACTTTCTGTGGCTCAGGCAATAGCCCTTAATGCAGTAAACATATCAAGTCATACTAGTAATATAAACTCCACCCACTGTTTTTAAACTTCTTATACGAGTCTAGCTTTTGATAGATTTTGTGTGTCTACACCAGCTGGTTGAATACAGGCAGATACAGGTGCATCTCAAAATATTAGAATATCATCAAAAAGTAAATTTATTTCAGTAATTCAATTAAAAAAGTGTAACTCATTTATTATATAGATTCATTACACACATAGTGATACATTTCAAGCATTTCTTTCTTTTAATGTTGATGATTATGGCTTACAGCTAGTGAAAACCCAAAATTTAGTATCTCAGAAAATTAGAATATTATGAAAAAGTTCAATATTGAAGACTTATGGGGGTTGATTTACTAAAGGCAAATAGACTTTGCAAAGTGTAGTTGCTCCAGAGCTTAGAAAATGAGCAGAAGCTCTGCTGACTTCCGTCATCCAATCATGTGCAAACAAAAATGCTATTTTTTTTTATTTTCCTTGCATGTCATTGGGTATTCTTTGCAAAGTAAACCTTTACCTCATTTACTAAACTCTGGAGCAACTGCAAACTTTGCAAAGTGCACAGTCTATTTTCCTTTAGTAAATCAACCCCAAAGTGTCACACTCTAATCAGCTAGTTAACTCAAAACACCTTGTAAAGTTTCTTGAGCCTTTAAATGGTCTCTCAGTCTGGTTCAGTAGGTTACACAATCATGGGGAAGACTGCTAACTTGACAAATGTCCAGAAGATAGTCATTGACACCCTCCAGAAGGAGGGTAAGTCACAAAAGGTCATTGCTAAAGAATTTGGCTGTTAACAGAGTGCTGTATCCAAGCATCTTAATGGAAAGTTGAGTGAAAGGAAAAAGTATCGTAGAAAAACGTGCACAAGCAACAGGGATAACCGCAGCCTTGAGAGGATTGTGAAGAAAAAAACATTCAAGAATTTGGGGGAGATTCACAAGGAGTTGACTATGGCTGGTGTCAGTGCTTCAAGAGCCACCACACACAGATGTATCCAGGACATGGGCTATAACTGTCACATTCCTTGTGTCAAGCCACTCCTGAACCAGAGACAACGTCAGAAGCGTCTTACCTGGGTTAAGGAGAAAAAGGACTGGAATGATGCCAAGTGGTCCAAAGTCCTCTTTTCAGATAAAAGTAAATTTTACATTTAATTTGAAAATTAAGGTCCCAGAGTCTGGAGGGAGGAAGAGTGGAGAGGCACAGAATCCAAGTTGCATGAGGTCCAGTGTGAAGTTTCCACAGTCAGTGATGATTTGGGGAGCCATGTCATCTGCTGGTGTTGGTCCACTTTTTTTTCAAAGTTCAAAGTCAGCGCAGCCTTCTACCAGAAAATTCTAGAGCACTTCATGCTTCCCTCTGCTGACCAGCTTTATGGAGATGCTGATTTCATTTTCCAGCAGGACTTGGCACCTGCCCACACTGCCAAAAGTACCAATACCTGGTTTAATGATCATGGAATCACTGTTCTTGATTGGCCAGTAAACTCGCCTGACTTAAATCCCATAGAGAATCTGAGGGGTATTGTCAAGAGGAAGATGAGTGACGCCATACCCAACAATGCAGATGAGCTGAAAGCTGGTATCAAAACTACCTGGGCTTCCATAACACCTCAGCAGTGCCACAGGCTGATTACCTCCATGCCACGCCGCATTGATGCAGTAATTCATGCAAAAGGAGCCCCGACCAAGTATTGAGTGCATACTATACTGTACATGGACATACTTTTTAGTAAGCCAACATTTCTGTTTTAAAAATCCTTTTTTTTTCTTGGTCTTATGTAATATTACAGTTTTCTAAGTTACTGAATTTTGGGTTTTCACTAGCTGTAAGCCATAATCATCAAAATTAATAGAAAAAAATGCTTGAAATATATCACTCTGTCTGTAATGAATCTTTATATAAAATATACGAGTTTCACTTTTTTAATTGAATTACTGAAATAAATTAACTTTTTGATGACATTCTAATTTTTTGAGATGCACCTGCATGCGAATAACAAAATTTTCAGTAATAGTTTTCTTTTTTTTATTTACAATAATACAGTTTTTAAATAAGTAAACCTATAAATTTAGAAACAATAATGAATTACACTTTTTATAGATTATTCAATTTGGCAGACAAAATATGTAAAACCATCCTTTTCATAGAAATTACTGATCTCATTTTAAGGTATGTTACGTGCCTGTCTTAAAACACGACAGTGCTGGAACAGACAAGTTTTAATTGCTGATATTTAGCTGTCTTGAGGTAACACGATTTTCAAGTGCGGTTTGCAATGCAGCGTTTGATCTCATAATATGCCTATTGCTTGGATTAGCTGTGTACTCTGGCCTGGAGCACTCCACCTCTCAGAAGTCAGTACATGAACATGGCATGTGGGTGAAAAGTTGGAATGCATTAAATCTCTTGAAGCAAAAAAAGGATGATAATTAATCAGGGCCTGTCATAAAGGGAAATGTGTGGCGTTACGTGCGTGCTGTCTATTGTATGCCATCCTCTTGGCTCCTTACTATGGTTGAGGCATGTTCTCTCACATACATGGAAGACTACACTTTTCACACCTCATATCCAATGTGAGGCAAGTGTCTCAAGCCTCTCATATCTCTAAAAGCATTTCTGAAAAGTAACAAAGTGATATTAAAGTATTTTTTGGTTAAATGATAATAGCAAAACGTACATGAACTTGCTGTTTTTTGTATCTTCTCCTCTGGCCTTCCTCCTCAAATTCTTCCCCAGCCACTCTGCCAGTCTCCCATTATGTTGGTGCTCCCTGTGCCTGCTCGGACCTGCAGAGTTCTGCAGAAGTCTCCTCTATGTGCACGCTGCTGTTTGGAACTACAATGTTACATGCACACATTCACAGTGCCATACACATGGGCAGAGTGAGAGACACATATCCAAAGCCATGTCTCTCTTTTTCCTTCACAGTGGCGACTGACAGTGGCTCCCGAAATGTCAATCACTGGTGTGTAGGAGTAGAAGAGACGTGGTTTTGTCTCTGTCTCTCTCTCTAGCTGCCTGCGTGTGTGTAGCACTGTGAAGGACTGCACATAACTCCTGCAGGACTCAAAAGGTGCCAGGAGGCAAAGGGGACACCAACCAAGCGGGAGTCTGGTAGGTGGTCAGGGTAGAGTTTAAAAAGGCTCAGAAGAGAATATATATATATATATATATATATATATATATATATATATATATATATATATATATTTTAAAGGCAAGTGCATGTAAGTTTTGCTATTAGCATCTCAAAAACTAAATACTAATATCCCTTTAAGTGGATAGACAATTACAGGACAATAAGTACACATTAGCTCCAGCTTGCAGATACGAATACATTTATACTCCAAACATTTTTTGTACTGATCTCATTTTATAACTAGGGCCCACAGTGTATAAGCATCATGGAAGAAATACTTTACAAAGTGATTATTATTCAGCAGATATCAATTGTATTACATACTGGAAGATGTGCAAGGGAAGGGTAAAGCAAACCTTGTCTGGGTTCTATTACAATATGTTGACCAGGATCTCACATCCTCTTCTCATTATCCACAACAGCTAAAGTGACATTAAAGTCGCAATATATTTGTTTAAAATAATAAACATTGGGGGGGGGGGGGGATTTACTGAAACTGGAGAGTGCAAAATCTGGTGCAGCTGTGTATGTTAGCCAATCAGCTTCGAACTTCAGGTTGTTCAATTAAGCTCAACTCCATTATATGCACCTGCTCTGTGCAATAGAATTGCACAGAGGGACCCCAAACCTCCTCCTCTGGGGTCCCCCACTGAAGCTCTATGCTCCTCCTTTTCTACAAGTGCCCCCATAACAAGCTGCTTGCTTTGGGGGCACTCGTGTGGGCTTGCTCTTGAGCCAGGCTGTATGCGTATACTGACACACACAGCCCACTCCCTCCTCAATGAATCCAGCTGCTGCCTGTCAGTCCCTGTGTGAAGAGGGAGAAAGGAGAGAAGACTGTAGTCGGGCACAACACTGGATCAATCCAGGAGCTGAGATAAATGTTTAGGGGGGAGGTGGCAAAGTAAGTCCTAAAACATTGTTTACCTTAAAGTGATTATAAAGTCTTGTTTTTTTTCCTATAAAAATAATAAACATGTTATACTTACCTGCTCTGTTGCAGTGGATTTGCACAGAGCCACCCAGATCCTCCTCTTCTCGGGTCCCTCTTCTGTGCTCCTGACCCCTCCCTCCTGTTGAGTGCCCCCACAGCAAGCAGCTTGCTATGGGTGCACCCGAGCCAAGTCACAGCTCCCTATGTCCATTCAGACACAGATCCCGCCCCAGCTCCACCCCCTCTCTCTCTTGATTGGCTAGCTGACTATGCTGACGCTGCTGCTCTGTCTCAGCCAATCAGAAGGAAGAATCTTGGACAGCTGAGACACTTGTGTACAGCTTTGGACAGAGAGGGACCTCAGGTAAGTGTTAGGGGGGCTGCTGCACACAGAAGGCTTTTTATTTTAATGCATAGAATGCATTAAGATAAAAAACCTTCTGACTTTACAATCCCTTTAATGCAGGGAATGCATTAAGGTAAAAAATGTTTTAGCTTTAGAACCACTTTACTATAACAAGTTGCTAAACATAATCTTCTCTCTAAATACATAATACTTCTGTACTAAGGGGAAAAAGGGCAAGTATTTGGGGATAAGGGTCAGAACTGAGCCCCCATGAGTCAGATAGTAGTTGTTGAAGCAGGTGATACTAATATATTAATAGGTAACAAAAATGAAAATGTGCACACATTCTTGTATGCCTGTGTCTGTTAGCTGCTGGCTTTAAGCTGGCTATACACTAGGAGAATTTTGATTAACATTTTTATTTTAAGAACTTTCGTTTGGTTAGTGGGGTCAAATTGACATTCTTTTATGACCATTGTGACAAGAATATTCAAAGGAGCATGATGGAAACATTTTCTTGAATGAACAACAGTGTTTGTGTTTTTTGTTCAGAAAATTTCAGAAATTCCAAAATTGAATGCTAAAAGCAAATAAAAGTACTTTTAAACAACATTTGTCAAGGCAGTGAATGTACTGAAAATTTCAGTATGGAGCAGTGGGCGTTCTTAAGGTTGCATTTGCGTGCAGACTACCCTAGACAACACCCACATGTGATGCTGAACCTCCAAGATGGAAAAAAATGAAACCTAATGAATCAAATGGGGTGAGCCAGGACAGTAAGGTTAGAGAGGAAAGGGCTAGATGATGCGGGATATCCTCCAGCCAGGAAATGAGGTGGACTCTAGCTGACTTGCTACAGCTCCTAATTGACACTGTCACATTGTACAGTGAAATAAGATTAAGAATTTTTAGTATAGGGATGGAGAGGACCCTGCACAACTGTATAAGATTAAACTTAACGCACTATTACATTCAAAACCCCAAATATATTATATTGCAGTGTACTCATTATAATATGTGGTGGCTGCATTTGTTTTCATTTTAAGTCTTTTTTTTTTTCAATAAGTTTTATCTGGTGATCCAGCCAGTCTTATTTTTCAACTTCCTTTACCAGACCAATCTATCCATCCAAAGTGATAGTTCGAGGGTTGGGACACATTTATCACTGCCAGGTGTGCTTACAATTATTGGCTTTTATTAATTTATGTAAAACCTTTATCCCAACAAGAAAAAAATACAAAAAAACAAAGCTGTTGCTTTAACTGCTAAAAAAGTGTTAGCTGGAGTTTGGCTCCCACATCCAGAGTGAAGATACTCTCTAAGGCAGGAGGTGTGTTATTGGCTGGATCACCAGGTGAAAATAAAGGGGAAAAAAAATAAATAAATGTAAAAATGTAAATTATGTAGCCACAACATTTAGGATTGGTAAGCTGTACCATTTTACATTTTTTTTTGTGGGTTTACTACTACTTTAGGGTTGGAGTTCATTGTCAAAGAATGGAGGATGGGCAGATGATTGATAGCTCTGTCCCCTCCATTCATAAATAGTGTTCTATTCATATAAGCTCTGTAGTATGGCTTCTATGAATGGTGGAGCTGGGCAGAAAGGGCGGACACAGTCAGACTTCCTTGATGAGAACCTAAAATAACCCTTTAGTTGTAATAACTCCCGCTGTGCCAGAAGAGTACAGTGATTGGGTGGGAGAACAGGATGGAGGGAAATTACTATGAACTGTAGAGGAATCAGCACATCTTACTGACTGTAACTTGTGTCCTTTGTGCAGATTTTTCTGTTTTTGATTTTGGATGCACTTAGGCTTTGAATATTATATTAACAGATAGGAACCCAGAGAGAAATGATACAATCCTGCAGCCTCAACAGTTGTAGAAGCCTATTCATCAATGTTCACTTTGCAAAACTATTTAAATTTGGTGCTACCACATCATAGCGAAATGTATCAGTTGTGTATCTCTTTCAGTAATTTACCAGATGTCATGTGTTTTTAATGGTAGGCATCTGCTTTTCATTCTCTGAAATCAGGGGCATGACTGTTTCAGTTAATTAAGGATATTGTCTGAGGAGCGCTTGGCACAAGTCGTCTGTTGTCATGAAGACCGTGTACGTGAGGAGGAAGTCATCCAGGAGGGTATCTGCAGGAAAACACAAACATAAAACCACAAGGTGAGAGTGTAAGTCTCTGAGGACTGTTATTGTCGCTGCCACAGTATCCATAAACATGCCCAAAGGGAACATCATATTATGCCCAGAGAATTAATCATGAGCAAAACACTGAATTATTCAACGGAAATACCCCTAATTTAGCAGGGCTGCTGTCTGTTAATGGCAATGGAACTATTAATAAGGTCTGAAGCACCTAGACATTACAAAATTGTTTACAAAAACAATTATGCTTTTCTATTCAAATAATAACTCAAGAGAACATGTCACCTGCACAAAGTTGGCTGAACCAATATGCTGTACAAAATGCCTCTATTGTAAGTGGAAACAATTTATTAATGCGCATGTCCAATAGAAATGCAACAACAGTGAGGCAAAGCTACCAATTGTGCCAATTTGGGAACCAAATCTTTCTGTCCTTACTTACTCCTTAAATGCCCTGTTTTTGGTCTAAAATATAGACTTCTATTGAAAACACACAATTTCGGCACCTAAAGTGTGGTACTACTCTAATATTTTCATCCAACCTGTAAATTATTCAATTTATTTTATTAAGTTAGTACACAGAAATTTAGTGGTAAAAAACTGGAGGGCAGAGGGGTGTGTCATACATTTTACCTAAAGGTGCCCCTCCTTCATATCTCAGAAGTTGAGCGGTATGCTGAGGATGGTGGCAATTTACTGTCATTAATTAATTAGCTCATGAAATGGTTGCCACCACTGAGATATGACTAATTATCTTTGTAATATTAATTGTAGCGGCCTCCTCACTCCCCTCTCTGCATCAGCTCGTCTTTCTCTTGTCTAGGGGTACCTCAGAGGGGAGAGAGCGGGGTCACCACGCCAAGCCTTCACCACAGATGTCTGTGCGGTGTAAGCAAAGTTCTTTCTCTACCTTCGGGTCAGTGTTGTGCACCTGGAGTTACCTTAAACCAGTGTTTCTCAACTCCAGTCCTCAAGGCGCCCCAACAGGTCATGTTTTCAGGATTTCCCTCAGATGAAACGGCTGTGGTAATTACTAAGGCAGCAAAACTGATCAAATCACCTGTGCAAAATAATGGAAAACATGAAAACATGAACTGTTGGGGCGCCTTGAGGACTGGAGTTGAGAAACGCTGCCTTAAACAATGTCCACCAGAAAAGAGCCCCACACCATTAAAGTCCAACACTCCTTTATTCTTCTCGAGTGAACAGCATAATCAGTTAGACTCCCTTAAAGAACAGAACAAACAAGGAGGTGTGGATGCGAGTAGGCCCAGACACAATGAACTCTCCACTTTCCTCCATGAAAGTGGGCTGAGGTCTCCGAGCGGGGGGGGGGGATTTCCTTCCAGGCGGTCTCCGATGGGATGCTCACCCGTCACTGGCAATCTGCTGCACCCGGTCTTCAAGCAAGTGTCTCCCACCGGTCCATTACGCCTTCCGGATTCGGGTACCCAATCCCTGGATCCCTGGGTTCCCTAGGACCTCCTTCCTCCTTCCTCAGTGTTGGGCACTGAGCTCCAGACCTCCATTCGAGTACCTCACCCCAGGCTAAAGGTGCCTGGGATGGAACACGACCTCCGGACGTCCTCTAGGCCAAGGCCGTCTAGAGGACCGACACGAACCACCGCCCTCAGGCCGAAGGTGCCTGGGACTCCCCCGTGACAAAGATGGCCGGCCCCCTTTATACCCTCTCCCAGCAAGCACGGCGGGTTCCCCGCCCCACTATACTGCTGCCGAGGGATGACAAAAAGGAGGCACGGCACACAGCAATGGTTCAACCCCAGCCCAGGGCGACAGCGCCACCTGCTGGACCGCAAGGAACTGCACACTGCTGGTGTCTCTGCCAGTTTTAAATAGAGGGAAAAGTGTATACCCGCTACATAATTTTATCCATAAGACTGCTACATCTATTATTTATGAAAGATGGAATACCTTCTATGGTCGGATCTTTCTATAAAGGCATTTTAAAATGTACAGTCATAAACATTAGGACTGAGATAATAAACATCAATGCACATTTTTAAAAGCTTTGGCTATACATTTGCAACCAACGAAACTTCTGAATTAGACCTGCTTCACATGGGCATACTTCAGCGTACTCCCGTGCAAGAGCCATGTCCATGCAGGCAGTCCCATTCATGCCAATTGAAATGCAGCGGCTGCGCAGACACTGCTTATAATTTAACAGCTGTGGGTGCAGGTGCACGGTCCCAATTGCAGACAGTGTGCGTTCATGGCTGGGCACCCATATGGCTTTCAAACTGGAAGTAGTGGCTGTGTCTGTACAGTAGCTCAATTGACAGGAATGAGACTGCCTGCATTGAGATGCACAGGTGTTCTTGTGGTCAAACACGGCCCTTACACAGGTGTATGCTGTAGACAGTGTTGCCAACCGTACGTTAATTTACGTACAGCACGTAAATTTAACCCCCTTTTTGGGGTGTACGTAAAGTCCGTTGTGGGCATTGGCTGCCCATAAAAAAGATGGCCGCGAGCCGACCAAGCAACTGCGCATGCGCCGTTCCGAAGCCGGCCGCGCTCGGGAAAGCTTGTATGCGTTCGGCCGAGCGGCGCATGCGCAGTAACGTAATGGCGCTTCCCGGCGCCATTTTTGAATATACTTTCAGCCAGGACGGGAGTGCTCGCGGGGCGGGCTACAGTGGTGCACTCGCAGTCGCCGTAGGAGGAGAGGAGGACTCGGCCGAGCAGGGGTGAGGAGGGTGAGGAGGAGGAGGAGATATGAAGGAGGAGGAGGACTGCGCTGGGAGTGGGAGCGCTGGAGGGTGAAGCGGCCATGGCATGCAGGGGAGGGACAGAGACTGATGTGCTCTCTCTGTCTACGAGCATATAACTTCTCCTCCACATTTCATCAGTATGCTGTGTCCTCCTTCTGTGCCCTTTTCACCTCTCCACATGTCAGAGCTGCCCTGACCTGTGGAGAGGTGAAAAGGGCACAGAAGGAGGACACAGCATACTGATGATGTGGAGGAGAAGTTATATGATGGTGGACAGAGGAGGAGGCCACTGAGGGGGTAACGAGGACCCTATCATGTCCGCAGCCTCTGTCCCCCTCCTGTGTCATGTCCGCAGCCTCTGTCCCCCTCCTGTGTCATGTCCCCAGTCTCTGTCACCCCTCTTGTGTCATGTCCGCAGCCTCTGTCCCCCTCCTGTGTCGTGTCCACAGCCTCTGTCCCCCTCCTGTGCCGTGTCCGCAGCCTCTGTCCCCCTCCTGTGTCGTGTCCGCAGCCTCTGTCCCCCTCATGTGTCATGTCCGCAGCCTCTGTCCCCCTCCTGTGTCGTGTCCGCAGCCTCTGTCCCCCTCCTGTGTCATGTCCGCAGCCTCTGTCCCCCTCCTGTGTCATGTCCGCAGCCTCTGTCCCCCTCCTGTGTCATGTCCGCAGCCTCTGTCCCCCTCCTGTGTCATGTCCGCAGCCTCTGTCCCCCTCCTGTGTCATGTCCGCAGCCTCTGTCCCCCTCCTGTGTTGTGTCCGCAGCCTCTGTCCCCCTCCTGTGCCGTGTCCGCAGCCTCTGTCCCCCTCCTGTGCCGTGTCCGCAGCCTCTGTCCCCCTTCTGTGTCATGTCCGCAGCCTCTGTCCCCCTCCTGTGTCGTGTCCGCAGCCTCTGTCCCCCTCCTGTGTCGTGTCCGCAGCCTCTGTCCCCCTCCTGTGTCATGTCCGCAGCCTCTGTCCCCCTCCTGTATCGTGTCCGCAGCCTCTGTCCCCCTCCTGTAGTGTGTCGGCAGCCTCTGTCCATCTCCTGTATCGTGTCCGCAGCCTCTGACCCTCTCCTGTCTTTTATGTCTGCAGTCTCTGAAGGGATCCTAGAAAGATGTCAAGATTGGGAGCGCCGGGATGGGGGTTACGGCCCAGGAAGAAACGGACGCGTGGACTGTGGAGAGGAGGTCAGAGCCGCCAAGCTGGAGCCGTCTGACTGAGCCCCGCACTGTGCACCTGAGAGCAGGTCAGTGACAGCGCCGCCAGGCCAGTCTGAGGGGGGGGGGGGCACTGATCTAAGGAGGGGAGTGAATACAATAATGTAAGGGGGCACTGATATAAAGGTTTCCCCCTTATATTAGTCCCCCCCCCCTTACCTTAGTGTATTCACTCTGTGGAAGGTGGTCTCTATTCACCAGAGCCCCCCTCCACATCAGAGTTCCCCCTTACATCATGATCTGCAGCGTTCCCCTTTACATAAGAGTTCCCTTGCACTGTAAGGGGGATCCCTGCAGACTCTGATGTAAGAGGGAACTCTGTGCTGGCTGGGTTATAGTAACCTAACCTTCATGTGAATTGAGAAAAATGTTTTTTTACTTTTGTTTAACTTAAACACATTGATATTAGCATTAGCTGTGTGTTTATAGTTCAAATATTGATATTTGCACTGTTTAGCACTAAAAACAGTAATTGTAGGTACTTTTTTTGCAGCGCCAGTAAAAAATGCGGCCCTGCCAGTAATTGTCATGATTTTTGTCAGTAAGAAATTGGTGCCGTACAGAAATTTTGGCATCCTTGCCAGTAAATTTCACTTCAGGGGGTTGGCAACACTGGCTGTAGTGCACTTGTGTGGTCCTAGGCATGGGATACAATTTGACATTACAGTACACATATGCCAGTCATCATTTTAGTCCTAATCAGTCTGAAATCTTATAAGCTAGAATCCCAAGCTTGGTCTTAAAAAAAATAACAAAATGTTTGGTTTCTTGGTAGCCACATGCACAAGCTTTAGGGTTGCTAATCATTGGCATAGTTTGCTTTATTCTTTCCAGGTGTATGCAAGTAAATATAATTTCCTCTGACCAACTGTCGCTACACTGGAGGACTTTGGTGGGAAAAAAATTAAAGAAAGTGTCTTTTTTTAAAACTTTAAATGCTACACAGTTTCTTTTTTTTATTTCTTTTTTAAGTGAATCTATGGTCAAAATGTAAAACCATATTTTAATTTCTACATTGTATTTCAATCACCATTTATAGGCTACTCTTTTAAATCTGAACATCCTTAAAGTTGGTCAACTTACTTTGTGAAGATCCCCACACATTTACTTTCTTGAATTCTTTGACACATATTCACTATATGTCCTATGAGTAGGCACTGCTGTGTCACACATTTCACAGAACCTGCCTTCTGCACTACCGAGGTGCTGAGAGGAGGAGTTTCAGGAGATGGAGTCAATACAGGGATCACTGCTTGCAGGCAGCAAGGTACCATGGGATATGTAGTCCTTAGAAATTGAAAGTAAAGAGCAGAGGAGAAGCTGCAAAGCATGCAGGGAATCCAGGAATTTGTGAAACGAGACAGCCAACAGACAAGTAACACTCACAACATGAAGGGAGATTGTTTAAGTAAGCTTATATTGGATTGTCAAATATAACTATTGTTTGTATTGCTATGACAATGCCAATATTATAAAAATAAAGTGTATGCTGTGACCACAGATTTACTTTATTATTTGTGAAACCTATAAGACTGTACAGAAGAGGTTGTACAGAAGGGGATACATATAACACAGAAGTTACAGAAAAGGGGACAGGAGACCAAACTACTTTCTTTGTTTAGAAACTAATTTCAAAGGATAATGCACACTTCCCACACACTATTTAACTTAGCAATTACACAGGACTATACTATTCTCTGTCCTTTCAAATTAGGTTCTGTTCAAAAAATAAATGCATTTCTGTACACAGTAATATTTTTTATTAATTCATTAACATAGTATAGAATTATCCCCACTTCTTGGCAGCATGAACCTACTGACATGTCAATGAAATGGCTAAATAAATCTATTGGTTCTCTATCACAGTGTAGAAGACAGAAACATGTCACAGTATAAGCAATGAAAGGCTGCTAACTAGAACACACTCCCTGCTGATACTATGCACTGTTGGAGCTTCAGTTATTGCTTTCATTGTCTCCTCTCAGTCTCTGCATGTGGTTCAACTTTGCCACATTATATGCTGCTGATTTGTCAGCTTCTGGGGATTTTATATCCATGAGAAGTACAAAGACCGCAGACCAGGTCAAAATATGTAGGTATAGGTATATCATTTTGTGCATTGACTTTTGGTTTACACAGTAATGCACTCTTTATGATAATTCTGCAATCGCTTTTTATAAAAATACATACAAATTATATAGTTTCATTACATGGGTTCAACCACCACTGATCCCCTCAGCTTTTGAGAATTTAGGTCACCAGTGCTTTGCTATTACATATAAGCATGTGCACTGGGGGCTAGATCAGGAACACTTAGGTGTTGATTTACTAAAACTGGAAAGTGCAAAATCTGGCGCAGCTCTGCATAGAAACTAATCAGCTTCCATTTTTTTTTGGTCAAGCTTGAACAAGCTTGAACAAGCTGAAGTTAGAAGCTGATTGGCTACCATGCAGAGCTGTACCAGATTTTGCACTCTCCAGTTTTAGTAAATCAACCCCTTAGTGTTCGTCCCCATACTTTGCTATGGTAGGCTGAACCACAAGTTTTATTAAATAACTGCTATTTCAGTATGTGTAAAAAATATGTACTTATGATCAAATACATAATCACAACAGTTTTTTTTAGCTATTTATAAAATCTAAATAACACGCTACAAGTACTACCTAATATTCAGTATAGTCTCACACAGGATGTTCTGTCCTATTTAGGGTTCACTTGCCACCTTTTCTTTTGCTTATGTTATGCCCTTTAAGCTAAAATTTCCAATTTAGCCATCAACCCGTCAACTTTTCCAGTTTAGTATTTTCTTCTATGTAAACGTAAAAATGGAAATTTTTACAGTTCACACTATTTTGCCTCCTCCCCTTGCTCTTGTTTCGTTAATCTACTCTTTTAGGCCTCATGTACACAAGCTTATGAAGATAATCAGCATTTTTTTCTGCCAGAATTTGTAAGAAAAAAAAAAACACAGCGAATTTAAAATGTGTATTTACGCACTTTTATGCACATATGACGTTTGAGCATAAATGCATTTTGCTGGCCAGAATATTAATTTTTTTCTGGCCATTGGAATACATTTACACACGTCTACGTGCTTTCTATCTGCTCAAAAGCTCCTCTCAAAACACGCAATTGGTGCATTTTTTTCTGCCTGTAAATGCTTCTTTTTCAAATACTCCTGTAAAGGCCTGTGTGTGCATAGTCATCCAGGCTAACAAGAAGGTGCTTTTACAGGCATAAAAAAATAATCTGAATGCCTGTATAATCTGCATTTTTTAAGCTCCATGTGCATGAGGCCTTAAAGGGTTTCTGTAAAATGCACTTTGCTTTGTACTATAACTAAACTGCACACATACTAAAAGTATACATACTGTAATAGTATGAAACATTTTAAAGAAAATAAACAAGATAAAAAGGGAGGAGAAAAATGTCTGATCTTTGACATTTCTTATATAGTGTCATACTGTCCGGCTAAATCATGTACCTACTTCACTGTACTTTTACAGTTATATAAGCAGACTAACTACTAGACTACAAGCACTATAAACCATCCTATTACTATAACTTACATAGCTAGATAAAAATAAAAAATTTCTATGATACCGGTGTGCAACCTAGAAGTCAATTGGTTTATTCAAATTATTATATATGCCATTTATTTTGCTAACCCCTATTAGGAAAGTTCACATTCCCTGATCAACAGCATACCGAGAGATCCTAGAAATATGGTACATTGACATAGGTCTCTTGGAACCCTGGGCACTTACTCTTACTTACTCTAACTTACCTTTACTGTAGACATCTGGTCCAGGAACCTACCTTAAAATAAACAAATGCCCTAATTTCTCTTCTATACTTTTCCATACTGCCCCTTGTTTTCTCCACACCTTATTTATAATTTACTTTGCAGATTTGTATGACCTTTATTAAGTCTACTGAAAAAAATATCCATTAAGTCATCTTCATCATGCAATGTTTACACATGCAGCCATGTGTTATTCAAAAATATTTTTTCTATACCTAAACAAAAAACAAAACAAACAAGAAAATGGCTGACTAATATCTAGTGTTCCTTTTGAAAACCGTTTTTTGGAATCACCCTTTTGAATATTTGTGCCGATTGCTTCAAGCAGTATGTATGGCACTTGTTCTATTTTATATGTGGCATTACTACCTTCTGGCAGGGTTGAGTGATCTGTACCATTCAAACCACTTCTGAAAAAAAAAAGCCTGGCAAGGACATAGCTTGGCCTGTGTAACATTCACAATGTAAGCCTTGCAGTAGGACTGTCAATAGAGATGTATATACACAGTTCTATAAATGAATCTGTACGTTTCTCTGTCACCCCAGTGATAGTTCTAGAATTTGACAGATAAATATGGCACCTTGCCCCAAGTCAAAATATCATCAGGCTCTCCATTCCGTACAGCAGATTTAGTAAAGGAGCTGAAGTGGCAGCAAGTGAAAACAGCTTACAGCTATATACAGAAAGTGACAAGTCCTTGCCTGGTCTCTGTCTCCTTGTTCAGCTAGGAAGGTGTGCGCTGGAAACAATCATGTGTTATGTAACAGCCTCTTGGCACTCAACAAAACATATACTGCTTTTTGAAGAAAAATTTGTTATATGCTTATTGGCAGTTGCTGTCTTTTTTGATAACATGCCAATAAACGCGCTCTAAATTCTAAGGGGCAATAAACAAAATAGTTTTAACCAAATAAAATGAGAACCTGATTTCACTTTTACAGAAAAAGTTTTGCCTTTAGTTATACTTTGGAACTAATTAGTAATTATTAGAGTACTAAAAAACAAGGTTCCTTTAAGTGTGATTAGATGTACTTCTTACTATACACTAATTTATTGTGTATTTAAATTGCAATAACATATTGCAAGTTGCAGATCTGGAGCACTGAGTTGACCGATTCACTGAAAATCATATGCGATTCCAGTAGGACAGGATGTGGACATTCTGAACAATATTGATATATTGCTAATAATGAGAGACTTTTTTTTGCTGTATAACATCCCTGGCTCAGCTTGTTTATAAAGACTTTCAGATAAAGTTTGCCCCAAAATAAAGAATTCAGCATGAATATTTTGAAGAACACCCTTTAGCTGTGCCAAAAAAAAAACAACAATATTTTTATTGCATCTAAAATGATGGATTTAGACCCCTTTCACACTGCAGCATTTTGCAGGTGCTATAGCGTTAAAAATAGCGCCTGCAAACCGTTGCTAAACTGCTGCCCCATTCACTCCAGTGTTTACCGCTGCTACACCGCTCCTGCCCATTGAAATCAATGGGACAGCGCGGCTATACCGCCGGCAATGCGCTGCTTCTGCAGCGCGGGCGGTTTTAACACTTTCACGGCCGCTAGCGGGGGGGTAAAACCCCCCGCTAGCGGCTGAAATGCGGCGCAAATCCGCCCATAGAGTCAGCAGTAAAAATAGCAGCGTTTTACCGCCGACGCTATGGGCGCTCCAGTGTGAAAGGGCTCTAAGCAGGAGCAAGCCCAATTAAGGGAAACAGGTAGAGTTCTAAGACAAGGGCATATGGGTTTCTAAGACCTCTAATACAGTGGAGACATTTTTCTATGTGTCCAACAGGGCCCTCTGTGTTTCTTGAGGGGCTCTCCCAGCCTCCTATAGCCTCTAAATGTGACTAAAGGAAGTTAGAAAGAGGATGGATCTTTGCAGACAGAGGCACCACCATCTGCCCCTTACTTGTTGATGTCTATAGATATACATAGAGATTGGCAACACCAAGGTAAGGGATGGAGATTAGATGTCTCAAAAACCTCAAAGGCTGAAGAGCAGCTTTTGAAAATTGAAAAAAAATTACCTTTACCCACTTAAAGTAGTTGTAAACCCTCGATGACAACTTTCACCTACAGGTAAGCCTAGATTAAGGCTTACCTGTAGGTGTTTGCAATATCTCCTAGACCTACCGTACGTGGTTTAGGAGATATTTGCAAAAAATAATGCACCGATGTCTACGGCACATGCGCGCCGTAGACAACGGCGCAGGCGCACTGAGCGTGCCGTTTTGTGAATGGCATCATGCCGTCATTGTCGGCTCCCGCGCGCATGCGCGGGAGTGACGTCATGCGACTCCGGCCTGTCACAGAGCCAGAGTTCGCAGACCCCGGAAGAAGAGGGGTGAAGATGGACGCTCGCCACTAGCAAGGAAGACCGGGACATCGCAGGCTTCTCCTGCGGGTAAGTGACACATAATGGGCTACTATGCGATGCATAGTAGCCCATTATGCTTTACCTTTGCAGGGAAACAAAGAGGAAGTAAACCCTGATGGGTTTACTTCCTCTTTAAGGCCCAGGCCTATTTTTGAAACTTGGTGTTTACACGTTAAAATCATTTTTTTTTGCTACAAAATTACTTAGAACCCCCAAACATTATATATGTTTTTTCAGACACCCTAGAGATTAAAATACTTTATGTCACAGCGTATTTGCGCAGCGGCCTTACAAATAAAACATTTCTGGAAAAAATACACTTTTTTTAAATAAAAAAATAATAAAATAATAAAGTTAGAACATTTTTTTTTTTTTTTATGTTTTGAAAGATAATGTTACGCCAAGTAAATTGATACCCATCATGTCATCCTTCAAAATTGTGCCCACCCGTGGAATGGCGACAAACTTTGACACTTAAAAATCTCCATATGCAACGCTTAAAAATGTATACAGGTTACCAGTTTTCAGTTACAGAGGAGGTCTTTTATTAGAATTATTGCGCTCGCTCTAACGATTACACCTTTCACTTCTTCAAACTCAGGTATCATTAAGGACTGATGCAGGTGCCAGCCCAAATCAGTTTTTTTTAATTTGTTACTTTCAGGTGACCAATTATTAAAGTGGAAGTCAGTGGCGGGACTTTAGGGGTCGTTGTAGTCACATTTGCGACAGAGCTTTCACATTGAGAATGATGGGGCAGGATTATTTCAGGCATTTTTACAGCGCTATTTTTACCGTGAAAACGCGGTAAAAATGCCTCAGTGTGAAAGGGGCCTTACGGTTCTCTGTTACAAAATGCAACATTTTCAAGGCTTTCCTTGTTTCTTTAGCAACATGCACATGAATGCTGTTCTAAAATGTTGGGAACTACTGTATATGCACTATATGGCTAAAAGCATGCAGATACCGCTCTAAATTATTGAGTTCAGGTATTTCTAGTTAGAGTGGATTTAACCACTTCAATACAGGGCATTTTCATCCCCTTCCTTCCCAGACCAATTTTTCGTTTTCAGCACTGTCGCATTTTGAATGACAATTGCGCGGTCATGCAACACTGTACCCAAATGAAATTGTTATGTTTTTTTCCCCACAAATAGAGCTTTCTTTTGGTGGTATTTGATCACCTCTGCGGTTTTAATTTTTTGCACTATAAACAAAAGAAGAGCGACAATTTTGAAAAAAAAACCAATATTTTTTACTTTTTGCTATAATAAATATCACAATTTAAAAAAATAAATAAAAAATTAGGCCGATATGTATTCTTCTACATATTTTTGGTAAGAAAAATCGTAATAAGCGTATATTGATTGGTTTACGCAAAAGTTATAGTGTCTACAAAATAGGGGATAGAATTATGGCATTTTTATTTATTTATTTATTTATTTTTTACTAGTAAAGTTTTTATTGTGACTGTGACATTGTGGCGGACACATCGGACACATTTTTGGGACCATTCGCATTTATACAGCGATCAATGCTATAAAAATACATTGATTACTGTATAATGTGACTGGCAGGGAAGGGGTTAACACTAGGGGCGATCAAGGAGTTAAATGTGTGTCCTAGGGAGCGATTCTAACTGTAGGGGCGGGGACTCACAGGGGGAGGAGACCGATCTGTGTTCCTCTGTACTGGTAACACACATCGGTCTCCTCACCTCTGACAGGATGTGGATCTGTGTGTTTACACACACAGATTCATGGTCCTGCTGTGTTCACGGGCAATCGCGGGTGCCTGGCGGACATCGCGGCTGCCGGGCACGCGCACCGGGTCCCAAACGACGTGGCGGGTGGCCGGGAAGTCCAGGACGTCATATGATGTCCACCCAGGATCAGAGATCCCTCCTGCGGAAGTCATAATACTATGGGCGGGTATTGAAGTGGTTAAACCTCCACATATATTCAGTGAAGTGAACAGTCTCAGATGATACACAGGGATGAAACAAATCTCCCTATGGAAGTTTTACATGTATATCTGCTGTCTTCATCTGTATATATCCTTTAGAAAGTGCTCTTCGTGCCAAATTTCTTCTCTTCCTGGTTAGCACTGGGAGTGGATTATTGGCATACAGCCAAGACAGCTGATTCGAGGAAAGGCGCACACCCCCTCTCCTCATAGGCAAAGGAAGAAATTAATGTGCAGAATTGTTCTATTAGACGGTAAGCTGACTGCTAATCTATTTATAGCAACCTCCCCCGATACACACTTCTATCTCTGGTCTCGGAGAACATGCGAGAAGTTATCTGGCTGATAACAGAGCTATGGAGCAGGAGACAGTTACCGGTCATAGTGCTTTGGAGAGAGATAACAAAACACTGTAGATGTATGTGCCCAGCTCAAATTTCATGAATTGGGTTTACATCCACTTTAAGGGTTCTGTTAATGCTACAGAAGACAAAGACAGTCTGGGAAATGTCCTAAACTGTTCCAGCATGCCTGCACAGGGTGAAGACCAGCTTCATAGAGACATAGTTTAACAGGTTGGTCTGGAGGGACCTGTGTGACCTGCATAGATCCCTAACCTCAACCCTACCAAACATCTTTGGAACACTAATTGCGTGCCAGCTCTTCACAACCAAGATCAGTACTTGATCTCACAAATGTGCTTTTGACTGAATGGGCATAAAATCTCTCAGACACACTCTATTTGTCTTTTGGAAGGCCTTCCCAAAAAGGAGTGAAGGCTGTTATAACCAAAGAGGAGTGCACAACTCCAGTTAATGCCTCATGTAGGTTTGATGGTCAGGACTTATTTTACATATAGGGGGTTATTTACGAAAGGCAAATCCACTTTGCACTACAAGTGCAAACTACAAGTGCACTTAAAATTGCACTGAAAGTGCACTTGGAAGTGCAGTCGCTGTAGATCTGAGGGAAATACATCTAAAGGAAATGCAAGGAAATAAAAAACAGCATTTTAGCTTGCACATGATTGGATAATAAAATCAGCAGAGCTTTCCCTCATTTCAGATCTACCCCTCAGATTTACAGCGACTGCACTTCCAAGTTCACATTAGTGCAATTTCAAGTGTAGTTTGCACTTGTAGTGCAAAGTGGATTTGCCTTTCGTAAATAACCCCCATAGTATACCTCTGCAATGGATATACATATGATAGCAAAATATAAACAAGTGATGTCACTGCATAAATGTATGCAATATATAATGGTAATAAGCATGTACAGCCATTCCATCCCTTAGGTCAGGGGTCTCAAACTGGCGGCCCTCCAGCTGTTGCAAAACTACAAGTCCCATCATGCCTTAGCCTGAGGGAGTCATACTTGTAACTGTCAGCCTTGCAATACCTCATGGGACTTGTAGTTTCGCAACAGCTGGAGGGCCACTAGTTTGAGACCCCTGCCTTAGGTATTTACTAATGTAGCGCTACCCCCAGTTAAGAGAGCCGCTGGTTTGATTTCGGGCCCTGCACACAGTACCGCCAACCCCCGGCAATCTTACTCGACCCACTCTGGCACAGTCAGTCTAGGGTTAAACTCCTATCACTCTCAGGTGTATTGTACTTAACAATCTCTAAACAGTCAGTCAACACGCTGAGGCAAGAATATAAATATATATCAGCTTTACTGGTAACGAAGGATTCAAGGTATAACATGCAACATATACATGGGCCTGCAGAGCCCTGCATCAATCAATGTACTAGGTGCAGCACAATAATATGGCGCCGCGCAGTGTCCACCACGCGGAGCTATTATGGCGTGCGCTCTCCTATGGCGTAGTAACACAAACTTTCTAACTCCCCGCCTAAGTCAGGCCTGACATGGGATGGAACTGAGTCTCTTTTCCCTAAGGAAGGAAGGTTTCTTCACCGGCCAGCTTTCGTTGGTGCACTTGAAGAAATAACCATTTGTAATCCACATTGGGTGGTAACTTGAAATAACAGGGCAAAACGGGGGGGGGTAGGTACTTCAACTCTGTCCCGCTACCGGACCCCCCAAGAAACACTGGTGAGCGAACAGCAGGCCTAGGCAGTCTACAGGCCTGAACACAACTCAGTCTATTGATATGGGCAGGTGCCCGCTCACCACTCCAGGCGCGATCCCAGCCTGGGACTTCCACCGCATGTGTGTCGCACACAGCGTCTGCTCCGATCGAGTCCCCTATCTAACTCACGTCCTATCACGACGGGTCAGGATCCACCCAGGCTCCGCAGTATGGTGGAAGGCTCTTCGGACTTCAAGCAAGGCCTCAGGCTTCAGGCCTTGCCCCACAGCCGATCCGCACAGGATGACTTGTTGCTTGAAGCGCCGTGTCCCAAGAGAGCGAGCTCCGCCTCGCCTCTCACTTAAGTAACCCCTCCCATGAGTCTCTGCGGTGGAACCTCCGCCCTGGGGCCGAATGGGGTTCTGGGTAACGTAGTCCTGGGGCCTTAAAAGAGACCCCGCTACACTAAGAAAACCCACTCATAAACAGAACATCACATCATTAGTTACCGTATATACTCAAGTATAAGCTGACCCGAATATAAGCCGAGGCACCTAATTTTACAACAAAAAACTGGGAAAACGTATTGACTCGAGTATAAGCCTAGGGCAGTGATGGCGAACCTTGGCACCCCAGATGTTTTGGAACTACATTTCCCATGATGCTCATGCACTCTGCAGGGTAGTAGAGCATCATGGGAAATGTAGTTCCAAAACATCTGGGTTGCCAAGGTTCGCCATCACTGGCCTAGGGTATTCATCTGCATGCCTCACTGCGCCTCACTTTTCCTCACTGTGTCCATGTGCCTGCCTCACTGTGCCTCACTGTGTCCATGCCTCACCGTGCCTTACTGTGCCCAATCTCCCTACCTTATCTCCGGCGCTGTGTGACTACACTGACGTTTAACGTGGGAGTCTATGGAAGGGGTGCCCGGCTTTGAAAAATTGGTGCTCCCCGGCCGTAGGTCCCCTGGACAACAAACTCTTGTAGATGAAGAGTGGGGCTACATGTGTGCCAAGTTTGGGGTCATGGGGACCAACGGCTGGCTGGGAACACGCGCACAAAGTTGAAGATGGACACAGACTCGAGTATAAGCCGAGGGGGGCATTTTCAGCACAAAGAAATGTGCTGAAAAACTCAGCTATACTCGAGTAAAGCAAAAACCTTGCAGCTGACCTTGGCAGCTTTCCTTTCATCTTGATTATTTACACCAGGATGCCATGTCAGCACATGCAGCGATACAACATCACATTTAGGTCATTTATATTGTATTAAAAGAAAAACTTGAGCCAAAATTACTAAACTTTAAAAGAGCCAAATTTAAGTGCTTAAATTGATTTAATGTTACAATTAGCATTCTGTTATTACTGAGCAAAAAAAAGGAAGTTCTGTGCATTGTGCTATTTGTTAGCAAGAGCTGGATCTATGGTTGCAGAGATAGCAATAGTGTAAAAGCAATTAATGGCTAGGAAGTTAATACCTGGCGTAAGCTATACTGAAACATGCAGCTACTAGAATGGGAAACCAAGAGGCAATTACTTGAAAATAGCCTAGTGGTAAACAGAAAAGTGAAAAAAAGAATATCAATTAGGCTATAGACAGAATGTCACATATCAAATGGAAAAAACAGGCATCTGATTCTGGGCAATGTAGACTGATTTCACCGGTGAAAATGAAGTAATTCGCTAAGGTTCAAATTTCTGCATTATGCACAGATCGTTGCATAGTGGGCTCCTGAGTTTCAATAATACCATTAGTTTTCCATTGCACCATAAGACCAACCAAATTACCTAAAATAGAGTATTCTTACTGAGGAAGTTGGCTTCCATAAGCCATGTTATACGTGTGTAGTGGCCTCCTCTCTCCCCTCTTTTTCACCAGCTCGTCTGTCTCTTGTCTAGGGGTACCTTAGAGGAGAGAGTGCGGGGTCACCACGCCAAGCCTTCACCACAGATGTTTGTGTGGTGTAAGCAAAGTTCTTGTTTTACCTTCGGGTCGGTGTTCTGCACCTGGAACCTTCAAAGAGAGTTACCTTGAACAATGTCTGCCAGAAAACGGGCCCCACAACATTAAAGTCCAACACTCCTTTATTCTTCTCAATGCAAAAGTGAACACAATCAGTTGGACTCCTTAAAGAACAGAACAGACAAGGAGGTGTGGATGCGAGTAAGCCCAGAAACAATGAACTCTCCACTTTCCTTCCTGAAAGTGGGTTGCGGTCTCCCAGCGAAGGGGGATTTCCTTCCAGGCGGTCTCCGATGGAAGGGCTCACCTGTCACCGGCAATATGCTGCACCGGGTCTTCAAGCAAGTGTCTTCCACCGGTCCTTTACGCCCTCCGGATTCGGGTACCCTCTCCCAGGGTCCCCTAGGATCTCCTTCCCTCACGGAACTCAATGTTGGGCACAGAGCTCCAGACCTCCATCCAAGTACCTCATCCCAGGCTAAAGGTGCCTGGAATGGAACACAACCTCCGAATGTCCTCTAGGCCTAGGCCGCCTAGAGGACCGACACGAACCACCGCCCACAGGCTGAAGGTGCCTGGGACTTGACCCCGTGACAAAGATGGCCGGCCCCTTTATACCCTCTCCCAGCAAGCACGGCGGGTTCCCCGGCCCACCATACCGCTGCCGAGGGAGGACAAAAAGGAAGCACAGCACACAGCAATGGTTCAACCCCAGCCCAAGGCGACAGCATCACCCGCGGGGCCGCAGGGAACTGCACATCACTGGTGTCTCTGCCAGTTTTAAATACACAGAAAAGTGTATACCCGCTACACTCTCCCCCTGGTGATTTGACACTGGTCCCCAGTGTCTGGAGCAAACTATGCCCTCAACGGCTGGCATAGTTCAGTCCACAAACCAACTACAAATTGTACAAAATAAAACTTTTGAAAACTTGGCCAACTGAAGCAATTGTGTCTGAGCCTTACAGAAAAGGGAAGGGAAACAACAACATTTTAACCATGACTTTAGAATCACATATTCACATTACACTTTTTTCCCTTCCCACCCATCCTGACTAAGACCCACCCCATACTCAGTGGTCTTGATGGGATGCTCTCATGCAGAGGAAAAAAAGAAAATTAACACACATAAACCCTGACACATGTATTCGTGTAAGAGGAAAGAAACTTCTTCGTGAAGAAATCCCTTTTCTCCAAAGAGAGAGTGTGTGAAAAGTGTTAACGATGCGCAACACTGCCACCTGGTGACAGCGTCGCGGTAACTGCACTCATGGAACTTTCCTTCTTCTCTTGAGCCCTATCTACCCCAGAGTCCATGATCTCTTGCTGGAAAATTGAAGAACAAAACACAGGAACAGTCCTTCATTCCTCTGGGTAACAGGGACAACAAACCCCAGAAAGTTCAGCAGCATAAGAAACAGGAACGGAGTCTCTTTCCTGCTAAAGATAGAAGCGGGGATGCGGCAGAACAAGTGGCTTCAAATGCTGATCCATGGTCTCCAGATGATACTCAACATCCTCCCCTTCTTTCCGCCGGACCAGCACCTTCTCCGCGTGGATGTGCCGTCCCAACATCCATTCTGCCTTGCAATCTTTAAAACGCTAAGAGGCCTTGGGGGAACATGCCAGGTACCTGCGGGCGTGTGGAACCTGAAGGTGGGTCCACACAAAGTCATTGTACCAGCGCTCCCGGCACACTTCCACCTCATACAGCAACTCCTTGGACAAGTATGGATACTCCCATCCATACTCAGCAGCAACCTTCTGGCCAAATAGGCGTTGTAGTCTCGCCAGAGGAGGCATAGTGGCTCTGTCCCCTTCGCCAGGTAAAATTATTTAGTCCGGGTGGCGAGGGACCTTGATCACATCTGGTCTGGGCATAGGTGCCCACAACAACAGTCTCTTTTCCCCCGGCATTAGGTGCAGGTGGCACCGGGAAAGCAAGAGCGGGCTGGGGACGGGACCCCTCCTCAGGCGCTGGTGCCTCCACCCGGGGTGTACTATCCCCTGTAGACATGGGTGGGTCCCTGGTTCCACGGGACGAGGCGAGAGGTACTTTGTCCCAGCCCTTTTGAGCAAACAGTTCGTCTATGGCGACATTGTCTCCCAAATCGGAGAGCGACTCTAGGTCGGAGGTGTCACACTCCTCCGCGGGTATGTGGCCTGTAGTGGAAACGGGACTACCACTCCCCACGGACACACAGGGTTGTGGATCCCCGACACCTCCGCCCACACACCAAGTCCCTCCGGCTGGCCTACCTCGGCCTTTTCTTGAGGCAGGACGTCCGGAACTCTTCTTACCGGATTCATCCAGGCCGGGCGTAGGCAGGCGAGATGGTCCACCGCAACCGCTGGACGGGGCTACCATACCGGTCTTTCTCTTCGGCGGTGGACGCTGTGAGACAGCAATGACCGAGTCAGCATCCTCGGATTTCTCCCGTTGAGTAGTCGCGACCTCCTCCACGGTCGCTGCAGTGCGCGCAGGGATGGCTGTCAAAGCAGTGAATCCTCCTCTTTGAGTGGTGCTGCCTGCAACACGGCCAGGGTAAATGGTTCTCGGCTTCTCAACCGCTGGATCTACTTCAAATAGAAACTCCCCACAGGCCTCGCATCGCCTGAATGGCTTCAGATGACACACCAGTCCCGAGCAGCCGGGACAAATCACACCCAGGGCCTCAACGTCCATGCATGAATACAGGGCGAATCGTCCCCTTGGCTTTAGCCGAATCCCTGTATCGGTCACCGGAGCAACAGTAGTCAAAGACGTGGTAGAAGGATGAAGTGGAACCCACGCTGTTTGTCTGAACATGGTGGCTTGCTGTTGGTCCATCGCACACTGCAAAGTTTCGCGCCAATGTCCCACGTGTAGTCCTTCACACGTATTGGACTCCTCCCCTTTGCTCCAGTTCGCGGGCTTTCTTTTTTCTTTCTGAGTCATGCAAACGAACTAAGCGGTGGGGGTGTGCCTGGTGGCGCAGTGCAAATAGAAGCCCCCACGTGTAGTCCTTCACACGGCTGAGCTCCCCCCTTTTCTCGCTCTTCTGCGCGGGCCTTTCCTTTCACTGGGTCATGTCCACGACTTCGAGCAGGGATGCACTTTGACCAATAAATTGGCCCACCTACTCGGAACTCCTCCCGGCAGACACGTTCAATTCCGTAGTAACAAGATCACCATACCGGACCCGAGCCCCCACGTGTAGCGGCCTCCTCTCTCCCCTCTTTTTCACCAGCTCGTCTGTCTCTTGTCTAGGGGTACCTTAGAGGAGAGAGTGCGGGGTCACCATGCCAAGCCTTTACCACAGATGTTTGTGTGGTGTAAGCAAAGTTCTTGTTTTACCTTCGGGTCGGTGTTCTGCACCTGGAACCTTCAAAGAGAGTTACCTTGAACAATGTCTGCCAGAAAACGAGCCCCACACCATTAAAGTCCAACACTCCTTTATTCTTCTCAATGCAAAAGTGAACACAATCAGTTGGACTCCTTAAAGAACAGAACAGACAAGGAGGTGTGGATGCGAGTAGGCCCAGACACAATGAACTCTCCACTTTCCTTCCTGAAAGTGGGTTGCGGTCTCCCAGCGAAGGGCTCACCTGTCACCGGCAATATGCTGCACCGGGTCTTCAAGCAAGTGTCTTCCACCGGTCCTTTACGCCCTCCAGATTCGGGTACCCTCTCCCAGGGTCCCCTAGGATCTCCTTCCCTCGCGGAACTCAGTGTTGGGCACTGAGCTCCAGACCTCCATCCGAGTACCTCACCCCAGGCTAAAGGTGCCTGGAATGGAACACGACCTCCGAACGTCCTCTAGGCCTAGGCCGCCTAGAGGACCGACACGAACCACCGCCCACAGGCTGAAGGTGCCTGGGACTCGACCCCGTGACAAAGATGGCCGGCCCCTTTATACCCTCTCCCAGCAAGCACGGTGGGTTCCCCGCCCCACCATACCGCTGCCGAGGGAGGACAAAAAGGAAGCACAGCACACAGCAATGGTTCAACCCCAGCCCAAGGCGACAGCGTCACCCGCGGGGCTGCAGGGAACTGCACATCACTGGTGTCTCTGCCAGTTTTAAATACACAGAAAAGTGTATACCCGCTACACGTGCATACTATGTAATACTGTCACACTATGCAATTCCATGCCATGCATGCACTACTGAGTAGCATATCACATAGAACTCCTTGCTACAGTCACAGAAATAATCACTGGAGATCTTTGGTTGTAGCCATACCCTTGAAATGGAACTGCTTTTTAAACCCCATGCTCTGGATTTTAAAGAAGTCTTCACAAGATACCACAGTCTCTGTCAAGCATTCTCCAAGTAAGTGGGGTTTATTGATCTTAATCACATTTTAAAAGGACTTAAATCATGGCAGTTTTCTACTCCACAACATAAAAACATAAATAGAAAAGTTATCTACTCCTGCACAGTCTTAAGCCCTGTACACACGATCGGATTTCCTATGGATTTTAAACCGATGGATTTTTCCATCGGAAATCCGATGAAGCTGACTTCCATCAGTCTTGCCTACACACCATCAGTCGAAAAACCCGATCGTCCCAAACGCTGTGACGTAAAACACTCCGAAGAGCCAAGAAAAATTAAGTTCTATGCTTCTGAGCATGCGTCGACTTGATTCTGAGCATGCGTAGGTTTTTTATCCGATGGAGTTCCACACAGACGATCGGAATTTGCTATCGTTTTTTTTTCCATCGGATAAATTTAAAACATGTTCTATTTTTGAACACCAATGGAAAAAAGACGGATGGGGCCCATACACGATCGGTTTGTCCGATGAAAAAAGTCCATCGGACTGTTTTCATCGGTAAAACCGATCGTGTGTACAGGGCTTAAGACTTTGTGTATTGGATGTATTAAAAACACTTGACACAGTGGGGTTGATTTACTAAAACTGGAGGGTGCAAAATCTGGTGCAGCTCCGCATAGAGACCAATCAGCGTCAAGTTTTTTTTTGTGTCAAAGCTTAGTTGAGTAAGCTGAAGTTAGAAGCTGATTGGCTACAATGCCAGTAAATCAACCTCAGTGTGCTTTTTAGAGTGTTCTGTTCGTGGCTTGAACACTCTCCTTGCAGGCTTGCTGTGAGAAGCCATAGAAAGAAACAGGCAGCTTTGGTCTGAATGCTGCAGACAGTGCCACTATGCCCCAACTTGAACTTTGAACTGAGTGATTCAGCTCAGTATACACTAATATTAGCAGGATGATTAGCTGGAGTAAAACGCACCTGCCCAATTGCCCACACCCCACCAAAAAAAACAAAAAAAAACAAAGTTGCTTACCCTTCATTTATATATTTTACATGACTATCCTGTTAGGATAATATAATAGCAAATAGAGTTTCCCATGGTCCATCAATTTAACATGTGCATAATTGCTGAGATGACATTTGTACTGTGTGACAATTAAAACTAATGTATGTTTTTTCTGGTATATATGTTATGTAAGGAATGTCATATAAGGTTAATAAAGGTAAAAATTGTGGAACACAGGCACACATTAACAAATATTTTGAAATTAAAACCCGATCCAGTAAATTGATACTGAAGTACAAGTTGAATAAGCAGCCAAAAAGCCAAAAGTTGGGATTGCCGATCTGTCAACAACATGAAAGCGCCAAGTTCTTTTACCTCTGGTGCAGGCTATTATGTTACACAATAAAAACAGTTAAACACATCAAGTTTTTACAAGGGGGAACAAAGTGTTATGATGTGTTGGTGTTTGAAATTACTTTCCTAGCCTGTTCTCCCTGGTGGTGGAGAGTGCTGTATGAATGTGTGGAGCTGGATTCTTTGGTATTTGTGGTGTCAGATGGTGACAAGCTCACAGGGAATGACTTATACTTATTGCACAGGAATGAAGCTTTGCCTCAAGGTAATATAGCATGCTCTGTTAATTTATTTTACTAAAGCAGCTATAGAAGCACACTCCATCTGTACCAAATTATATTGCCTTTAAAGATGACCTGTCAGCATGCTGATTTCATACCATGCTGCAGCTTTGGAAAATGAAATGGCTATTTTGATATTTTCTCTCTTGTTCCATAGAACCTCTCTCCATTTCTACATTCAGTATGATAAACTGAACTTTTGAGGTTAGAAATATGGGAGCTGCCACTGCTCACTTCCTATTGAAACGTACAGTCCCTCGGGCTGTCATCCTGTTCCCAGCGTCACTACCTAGTGGGTCTCTAATCAGTCCAACATCCAGTCCTTAGATTTCTTTAGAACCCTGCGAGACAGCATGGCCAGGTCCATGACCCCTCTTTCCTTTACTGCATTTAGGCAGTATAACTTTGTAACCTCCCTGCCGCCAGCCTGTAATTAGAGAAGGAGCAGCAGCAGACTGCTGAGATCATTACTCTGCTCTCTTCTACTTGTTAGCATGTTCCTTGAGAGTTTACATTCATAACTTCATTAAATTGTATTTTTATGACCTTAAGATGGTCATACAGGAATACCCCACTTTTAAGTACACAATGGGGTTTATTTACTAAAGCTGGAAAGTGCAAAATCAGGCTCACTTCTGCATAGAAACCAATGAGTTTCTAACCCCAGCTTGTTCAATTAAGCCTGGTAATAAAACCTGGAAGCTCATTGGTTTCTATGCAGAAGTGAGCCTGATTTTGCGCTTTCCAGCTTTAGTAAATAAACCCCATTGTGTACTTAAAAGTGGGGTATGCCTGTATTTAGGCTGAGGCTGGGTTCACACTAGTACGAAATGGATGAGGGTTTCCCTGCATCCAATTATCATGACAGGAGATTGTGATCGGCTCTCTATGGAGTCGGTTAACAGATCTCCATGGGGGCTGCGGAGCGGCTTGCACAGGAGTCCTGTGCGTCTTTGGCTCAGTTTCAGGGCCGAATTCAGGCAAACATTCTGCCCTTATTCGTCCCTGAAATGGAGAACAGGGACGCACCGGATCCCTGCTGTCAGCCGTATCTGGCAACAGTGTGAACCCAGCCTCAGAAAAGTATGCCGAAATGTTTTCAGAGCAATCATGAAACAGTTCCTTTGCGTGCCGTGTGGACTATCGCGTCAACAGATCTCAGGATATGACTCAGAATTGTTAAGGATTTGGTGAATCTGAACATTTCTTTCAAATTTCTATTAATCTCTATGATATAACAAAGGTTGAAGAAAGACAACCTGGCACAGGCTGTAATGGCAATAAGGGGTGGGATTGTTTGGTGGAGGAAACATTTTCTATAGTGAAAGTATCTAAATGTATGGCCAGCTTTACTTGCTTCTGCCCATACAAAAAGGGAATTTCGTCTTTAAGTTACCAACTATAAACAAATATTAGATGTTAATTATAAATTAGTATTTGTTAATTCAAATCCCATCATGGGATTTAGATCTTTAGCAGTAGCTTAAATCCATAATACGTGGCATTGTGTTCTCTTTACGGCAATCCGAAGCCAAAAACTAATCAATGATTTAGAAACGCAAACCCTACCAAAAATAGGTCCAGGAGAACATTCAAGGTGATATGTATTTTATACCTCGTGGCTAAGGACAGATCATAAGCTTTCTACTCACAAACAATTGTATGTACCACCCCATAACCACACTTGCACATTTATACATTACATTCATTAAATGCCTGTATAATGCTAGTAAAAACGAATGAGCTGCTCGACATTTCTCTTTGAGAGGTCCCTTGAAATTTTTTCGCTCAAGCATTACTGGTTTGTGTAAGGGACAGCAAGGAATTTGCAGGGGTGTGTTTAGGAACAGCTCTGCGGAATCACAAGCATGTGTTCTCAACTCATCAGTTTAGGGTATAATTCAATAATCTAAGGAGCAGAAAGACTGTTTCCTGTATGCATCTCAAGGTTTAAATTTGTAATTCTGACTGCCGTGTACCTTTAAACATTTTCGAAAATGCACCACATGTCAAGTTTTAAACCACTTTTTATAGTATTTACTAAATAATAGAGTTTACTGAATAATAGAATGTAGCGCACCAACACCAGACTTTACCTGCTTTTCTCTTCTTGGCTCCTCCGCAGGAAAAACTGAGGCACACCGCACCACAAGCCCGTACCCTCCTGGATGGGGAGGTTGAGCGGTGTTAGTTTCTCGGGCCTGCCTGCAGCCAGTGTTTGAAAACTTCCCAAGCTGATCTCGCTTCTGCGGTAGCCAGAAACAAGTCCTTTAGTTCTCCCCAGTAAAACGACTGTCCACACCAACTGAGAGTCCAACTCAATATTTATTTATGAGAACGATAAACAGTCTCTGTGAAAGCAGACAGGTTGGACGAGAACAGTTCAGATAAGGTGGGAAGAGGTCCAGGTACAAACTCAGCGTTGATTAGGGGAGCACTGTTCTGATTAACAAGAACAGCTTGGTGCACAGTCACTGCCACTGACTTGATAAATAGTTGTAGTCACTGCCACTGACCTGATGAAGAGTTGTAGTCACTGCCACTGACTTGATGAATAGTTGTAGTCACTGCCACTGACCTGGTGTGCGTAGAGTCACTGCTACTATGACCTACAGAACATGCACTTTTCCTTCCTTGAATAGTTAGGCCTCTGTAGGGAGAAACCATCCCTCCGGAGAGTTACCAGAGGCCCCTTCTGTCACCACGACTCTGCGCTGGGTCTTCAGAAAGGGTCACCTCCCTGGCCTCCTTGTCCTGGATACGGGTCGCCTCGCTAGGCGGATCCCTGGGAGCCCTCGAGTCCTCGCGGAACCCAGCCGAAGGTCGCTGAGTCCCTGGCCTTCTCAAAAGTAACTCACCCCCAGACCTAAGGTGTCTGGGGATGGAACAGCAGTTCAGTCTCCGAGCCTAGGAGCACCCGGAGACCATCCTCACACACAACCAGGCCAAGGGCACCTGGGTGTCACGAACAGCAGCCCCCAGGCTGAAGGTGCCTGGGGCTCGGACCTCGACCGGAAGATGTCTGCCCCTTTTATACCCTCTCCCGGCAAGCACGGCAGGTTCCCCGCCCCACCACTGCCGCGAGGGGACACAAAAAGGCACAGCCCTCCAATGGTGGTTCAACCCCGGCCTATGGCGACAGTGCCACCTATAGGCCGCAGGGAACTAGACACCATTGATATCCTCCATGACAAAAATGGTCCACAACCCTAACAATTAGCGTACCTGAGCCTTGTTATCACTCAGATACTCCCCCTAAATGTAACCACCCGCTACAAGAAAAATAACTCAAAATAAACTAGAGAGACATGCAAAAGCCCTACTGTCTTTGAATCTGAAAGTCAGAGAAAATCCAAATGTAATTTAATTATTTTAGCTTTAGTTTTTGCCATTTTGCTGCATTATCTACTGAAGCAAGATCTACCAGTACACTGAGAGCTTAAGGTTAACACGGAGTGATGGCTTGCCACAACGCACTGTTCCATGAATGTCAAACATACTTTTATCTTCTAGGATATTTTAAAAGCACTTTGCTACAAAAGAGAAAAGTTATTTCATCCAATATTATGGAAGTATTTTACTAAGCATACCCCAGATGATGCCTTGGCAGACAAAACGTTGGGACGTACAGCGCTGGCTCCACAACACTGCGGTCTTCTCCTTGTGATCACATTATACAAAGCCTGTTTTTATCTACATTGATGTAAGTGCAATACTTTTACATTTGTAGCCAAGGATTTTAGGCTACGTGGCAATCTTTTTTTCCTGTATGACTCCTTCCTGTTGACTGGGGGAGCCGATGAGTCTCTATATGCTGAGCTTGGATCGTTATGCTTTCTTGATGTTGGTCCCTGAAAGCTTGATTGTCGAATCTGCACTGCTGTACAATCCACATGCTGGTTCCTTTGATGTTAAAGACCCCATCAGTTCTGCTTGTTTGGCTCTCTGCTGCTGGTACTTGATGATTTTACCGCATACGTGGATTTACGGTCCCAGCTGGGAGACTCCATCTCCATCCCTTTACCATCTGAGTCTGCAGTTGTCCATAGGATCCCCATCTAAAATCATCACCTATATACATCAAGCTTTATAGTGGTGCCCATCTGGTAAGAAGACTGTTTGAGAGGTGGCGGATCACAACCTTTGTGTTTGGGGTGTTTTTGCCTTATATCTGCTTATGGTTTTTATTTAGTGCAATCTGGTAAGGAGATTGATTGTGAGGTGGTGGTTCACTCCTGCATGTTTCTCACACTGGGTGTTGTCCATAATACTGATCCCCATAGATCATTTATTGTGGCAGGATTACGCTATGTGCTTTTCTTTTTCTTTTTGGGCTGATTAACATCATCATCATGGAGTCATAGTTCCAGCTATCGTATTCATTATTTTCCTGGTGAAGCGGCTATCTTGGTGCTAACCAAAGGCCTTGGCTGGGCTAAAGCCATCTGCTCTATTGGCTTACTTATCTGGTAAGCATGAATTTCTCAAGGTCCATTTATTAATTGGGATTTTTTGCGTTTTTCCATACCAGCCTGCCACATTGGACTTTATTCAGTATATAAACAATTTCCATGAGGACTCTTTAGCGCGATTTTCTTTCTTATTTCTATTTGTGTTTATCCCACTTTTATTGCTGCTATAAGGAGTTCTCTCTAAATTTTATTTTATTTTTTATCCTAATTTCAAGTTTTAACCTATTTAAAATTTGATAGCAAGCGTGTTTTTTTCCCCCTTTATTTTACTAAGCAGTCTTATGTGAGCAAGTTACAAATAAGAATGTGAGGCTTTAAGTAGGATAGCATGATGATGTGGTGGAGAGCACTGATAGCTTACAGTGTGGTGTCCTAAATTCAAACCCAAACCAGAAACATTATCTGCATGGCCTTTTATGTTTTCCACATGCTGGCTTTATCACATAATCTATATGCATACAGAAAGGTCTGAGGATATGTGTGCATGCCTGTAGGTATTAGAAATGTATATTACGGTATACTGGAAGTTGCTTCAGTACAGGGATGATACAGTTTTAATTACTCTGTAATGCACTGCAGAAGTTATTGGTTTCATCTAATACAAACAAATGAGATAGCGTTTCTAAAAGAAAAAAAAAAAAAAATGTTTTTGTTGCCCAGAGTAATCTAAATGTTACAAGCTTATTTTATTCACAAAGCATTTTAACAGCTATGGAACGCTACATAACTTGGAGAATAAATCAGACAAGAACTATGCTGTGTGTTTCTGCCTTTTACCAACTTTGGAAATGTTGTGTTTAGACAGATTTGTGAAAATGCCACAACATCCTAGGAATACTGTCTCACATCAGCACAAGACTGACCCATAATTAATCTGTCATTTCTTCCTTTACGGCATGTTACTTTTTTACAGTAAACCGACAGGTCTCTAACCTTACACCACTTTAATGTTAGATCGTAAGAATGCATTATAATGGAAACAAGTAGTGTAAAAAGTACATCAACATGAATCAGTAGGAATAGACTATCCAAGTAGGTCCAAGCAGTAGTAAACTCCACTTTGTGGCTTTTATCTACAGTTAAGCTTATAAAAAGCTCACTTGTAGGTAAAATGGATATCTCCTATACTTGCACCGTTTAGGAGACATTCGCTGGTTTTGAAGCCAGTTATGTCACCACCGCATGCATACTGCACTCTGAATTGAGGGCACAGTGAATGTGACGTCAATCCAGAGCTCTGTGTTGTGCCTATGACTCTGGTGCGTATGTGTAGGAGTGACGTTATGGTGGCTCATCCATTCAAACAGCACGATCCCGCAAACCCAAGAGGGCTTTGTTTTTCAGGTAAGTCTGTCATAATTTGCTAGTATGTGATCTGGCGCCTGCTGCTGTCAGTCAAATCCTGTTGGAGGGAGCATGGCTGAGCCACTCTGTGGGTGTCTGTGGATGCACACAGCCCATCTCAGGAGTGCGCCCACATGAGTGCCCCCTCAGCACAGGGCATGCTGAGCGGACACCCGTGGGAAAAGAGGAGAGGACTGTACAATCACTTTAAAGTATAATTATGGGCATTCGTATATGAAAGCGAATTTCCCCATAAGAAATAATGTAAACTCAGCTGATTCGTTCCATGACCATTTTATTCATAAGTCCTTCAGTTTATAGTCCATATAAAAAGAATATAGCAATGTAATAGGTTGTGTAACCATAAAATTTCCATCCACAAATAGCTGTCTCCACAAGGGGATTAGAAGCAAAATCCAGCAGGAGCTACAGTGAATAAAAGAGAAGAGAGACACCTCTAAGTGTAGCAATATGGTTACATTTAATGAAGGTACAACATTTAGCAACTCACATGGTTGATGATTAAAAGAGGCACATCTTAGTATGCAGGCATCCGGGGTAAAGCTGTCCACATAGACCATCCTCCGCACTGCCGGCTCTCACCGCTGTCAGTCTGCAAGCGTGAGCGGGAAGACTACCCTGCAGTAGAACGATTTGAATTTGAGGCTTGAACCGCTCATGGAGCGCAGCGTGGAAGGGCTGATGTTGATGGCGGTGAGGAGGATGGTCTATGTGGACAGCTTTACCCTGGATGCCTGCATACTTAGATGTGCCTGTTTTAATCATCAACCAGGTGAGTTGCTAAATGTTGACCCTTCATTAAATGTAACAACATTGCTACACTTAGAGGCGCCTCTCTTCTCTTTTTACTCCGTTGTAAATTAAGACATTGCTTGTTTATCAAATCAAAATTTATTTAAAAAAAATTGATTGTCTTGCAAAATACTCTTTCAAACCAAGTAACTCTAAATCCAAGGTTTTACTGCATTATGCATACATATATATATATATATACACATTGCATCCGGAAAGTATTCACAGCATTTCCTTTTTTCCACATTTTCTTATGTTACAGCCTTATTCCAAAATGGATTAAATTCATTATTTTCCCTTAAAATTCTACAAACAATATCCCATAATGACAACATGAAAGATGTTTATTTAAAATCTTTGCAAATGTATTAAAAAGGTCCTACAGTTAACAGTGCATGTCAGAGCACAAACCAAGCAATGAAGTCCAAGGAATTGTCTGTAGACCTCAGAGACAAGATTGTATCGAGGCACATATATGGGGAAGGGTACAGAAACATTTCTGCAGCATTGAAGGTCCCAATGATTACATTGGCCTCCATCATCCGTAAGTGGAAGAAGTTTGGAACCACCAGGACTCTTCCTGGAGCGGGCCGCCCAGCCAAACTGAGTGATCGGGGAGAAGGGCCTTAGTCAGGGAGGTGACCAAGAACCCGATGGTCACTCCAACAGAGCTCCAGCTTTCCTCTGTGGAGAGAGGAGAATATTCCAGAAGAACAACCATCTTTGCAGCACTCCACCAATAAGGCCTGTATGGTAGAGTGGCCAGATGGAAGCCACTCCTCAGTAAAATGCACATGACAACTCACCTGGAGTTTGCCAAAAAGCATCTGAAGGACTGTCAGACCATGAGAAACAAAATTCTCTGGTCTGATGAAACAAAGATTGAACTCTGTGGCCTGAATGGCAAGTGTCGTGTCTGGAGGAAACCAGGTACCGCTCATCACCTGGCCAATACCATCCCTACAGTAAAGCATGGTGGTGGAAACATCATGCTGTGGAGATGTTTTTCATTGGCAGGAACTGGGAGACTAGTCAGGATCAAGGGAAAGATGAATGCAGCAAAGTACAGAGACATCCTTAATGAAAACCTGCTCCAGAGTGCTCTGGAAATCAGACTGTGGAGAAGGTTCATCTTCCAACAGGACAACAATCCAAAGCACACAGCCAAGATAACAAAATAGTGCCTATGGGACAACTCTGTGAATGTCCTTCAGTCACCCAGCCAGAGCCCAGACTTGAACCGGATTGAACATCTCTGGAGAGATCTGAAAATGGCTGTGCACCGACACTCCCCATCCAACCTGATGGAGCTTGAGAGGTCCTGCAAAGAAGAATGGGAGAAACTGCCCAAAAATAGGTGTGCCAAGCTTGTAGCATCATACTCAAATAGACTTGAGGCTGTAATTGGTGCCAAAGATGCTTCAACAAAGCACTGAACAAAGGCTGTAAATTCTTGTGTACATGTGATACATATTATTAATAAATTTGCAAAGTTTTTAAACAAACTTCTTTTATGTTGTCATTATAGGGTATTGTTTGTAGAATTTTGAGGAAAATAATGAATTGAATCCATTTTGAAATCAGGCTAAAACATAAAAAAATGTGGAAAAAGTGAAGCGCCGCAAATACTTTTCGGATGTATATACATACACACACCTTTTTATTTGTTCTGTAAGTGATCACATGCCCTCTGTTCTCAGCTGCATAAGTGGCTTAGAGAGTTGGAGAGAAACAGCATTACAATGGGCTTCCCAAATGAAGAGCTATGCAGGGGGGGGGGGGGGGGTTCAATACAAGTCTGACCACTGCAGTACAGGCAGGCTGTGCTCCCAAGCAGAAGGCAAAGAAGAAAACTGACCACGCTGGGATGGATGTGCTTCCATAGAAGCAAGGAGAACAGGACAAATTTAGGTTGTCAGCTGGGCACTCCTAGTTCTGCACACTACTTTCTGATTGGCAACCATGCCTCTTTTGATGAAACCCTCCCACTGTGGGCTGTGTCTGGGGGGGGGGGGGAAATGATTTACAAATGAAGGGAATTTTGGCTCCTTCAGGGAAGGTAAAATGTAGCAATATAGGGATTTGAGGCGTTCCAAGTGTCTGAAAGGTGAATTATAGGCAAATATGAAAGACACACATTAATGCAGCTTTGTAACCGTTAATACACAATTAAACATAGTTTTTATATGGCAGCCATTTAAGTACTTGAATTCTACCTGGTATCGGCCACTTGTGGTCTGTGTACAGTAAGGCTAGAGTGTGGGAGGAAGAATCAGAACAAAGTGCCAATCAGTCCAGGAAAAAGCAGAGTGACAGAGAGATGAACCCATCATTGTGCTTTCTGGTCATAGGCTGGGGTTGATCCCCGGATGATCTGTCCTCAGAGGAAGTGGGTTGAATGATGCTAGCCATCAGACTGAGAACACCTAGTAGCCCTAAAAAAGTACTTTGTGGAAAATCTCTGAACTTACAGAGATTTTTGGAGTCAAAGCTGGGTTTGTTATTCTCTCTTTTAATGGGGTATTAATGTTTTATCTTGTTATTATGGCTGTAGTTTTGCTTTAAAGGATAAGTAGAGCCAAAACACTTTGACCTTACTTCTCCTGGGGATTACAGGAATGTACTTCATCCTGCACTCTTGTGACCCATCTTCAGCCAACAGCAGGCTAAAGCCCACTGTCTGCTGATGTCACTCAGCTAGTTTAGGCTCTGGAGAGATCCCGACTTTAATGTCGGGATCCACCGAGATGCCTGGACCAGCATCTGGCACAGCCTCTCAGGACGCCGCTGAAAGCCTGAGCAAGCTGCTTCTGCACCCTGCACAACCCTGGGCTCCAGTGAGCGCTGGAGGGGCAGAGTAGAGAGCCGATGACAGAGTCACCGGCTATCTGCTCACTAAAGACCGAGAACTGAGCAATCAGCAGTCTTTTATTGCTCAGTTCTCGGTCTTAGAGGCGGCAGGGGACAGATGCAGCATCCGAACAGGAGAAGTTTATCTGGTTTAGCCATAACAGCGTTAGATGAATATTCTGCCAAGCTTCTCCAATCCTTTGCCATTCCTTCTTCAATCCCTCCCAGTGAAACACCTTATAGGGTACTTGTGAGATCTGAGAACCAGGTTCCTACAGTACCTGGCAGGAAAACCAGCTAGAAAAAATATATATTCCCAATGCTGAAATGGGGAATGGGTTTCCCAGACCCAGTCAAATACTATAAGGAAACCCAGCTAACCAAACTGGCTGACTGGTGTACATCTAGTTTGACCCATGTTTTAAAGTCAGACTTTAACAAGCACTAATTGAGTCACCACTGACTGGGCTTCAATGCTCCCTAGCAACCTGGACATACCAGTTATCAACCAAAACCCACTTGCAGGTGCCATGTTGCAAACAACTAGGGGCTACATTCTGGTCTACATTTCTTTCATCATCACCGAGCCCAATGCTTCCTATCGTAGGCTCAGCAGACTTCCGACACAGCCTCTCAGAATCTCAGTTCTTTACCCTCCTCAGAAATGGGGATCTTTCAACTTATTCACTTCTAATCTAACAATCACCCTATGAGTAGAAAAGACCTAAATACTAATTTTGCAATCAATCTATACGTCTTACGCTGCTCTCAACTTGGTGTGTACCTTTGTACCCTACCCGAAGAACCAAAAACAAACCAGCTGCTGACAAGGCCTGTGCTAGTTATCACTTTGGAAGAAATAATACTTAAGGTCCAATTCACTTCTAGTCTATCGTGATTAAGGGGGGACCCCTGAAACATGCTGGCTATTTTTTTAATTGTCCCTTTTGCCGCGTACACACAACCGTTTTTATTAATGATGAGAAAAATGAAATTTTTTAAAATGGCCATTAAAAATGATCGTGTGTGGGCTTCAGAAAAACGGGCATGAAAAAATTGGAACATGCTCTAATTTTTCACGTCGTTTTTTACATCGTCGTTTTTCTCGTCATGAAAAACGGCCGCGTGGGGGCTTTAACGACATGAAAAAAAATGTGCATGCTCAGAATCAAGTATGAGACGGGAGCGCTCGTTCTGGTAAAACTAGCGTTCGTAATGGAGATAGCACATTCCTCACGCTGTAACGGACTGAAAAGCACGAGGCTGAAAAGCGCAAATCGTATCTCAACAAACTTTACTAACATGAAGGGTGGCGCCATCCGAATGGAACTTCCCCTTTATAGTGCCGTCGTATGTGTTGAACGTCACCGCGCTTTACTCGAACATTTTTTTCCACGATAGTGTGTAGGCAAGGTAGGCTTGAGAGGAAACACGAAAAATCACGTCAAGAAAAATGACGTTTTTTTCAATGACATTAAAAACGGTCGTGTGTACGCGGCATTTGACTTTTATTGGAATAAAGTAGTATCTGGACCTCTTAGCAGTGGTATGGCATTTCAGTTTCCATTTTTGTTACATTATAATGGACTTAGGGCCATCTTAGGGCATGATTAATGACGACTGAATAATTGTAATTCCATCCAATACTTAAAAGGGAAAAAATTGTACTTGGGGCAATGAGGGATCTACAACTGATTCCTTCTGAGTTTGCTAGCTTCCTGGCTGCCATTGGCTTCATCACATTGGGTTGCAGAACAGGCATACAGCATGTTAAGTCAGAATGAAGTCAGAAACTCTGCTAAACATGCTTGCTCCAGGTCAGTGACTAAATGTATTGAAGATATTGGATCAGTGATATAGCCAGGCATTAAGAATTTTCACAAAGAGAACTCTCCGCAAATGAAATCCAACATAACATTTCCAGAAAGTTTTCCTTTAAATCAGATGAATGGTACTTCTCTTTGTAATCAACTCCTGTGTTTTTCACTAAATGTCTGTAATTAACAAATATCACTATTTTACCTATTTTATTTTTCTGTTAATACAACAGAATGTGTGACAACATCCAAAAAGACAGGAACTTATGGTGGAACATCTTGTCTCTAGATAAAGTCAGCATGTGATACAGCCGACCAAAACACACCTGAAATACCAGCTTTTGGATGGACTCAACCTTTAACACTAAAGATTTAAGGGGAATCTAGTGGTGGAAATTAAAGAGAGTAATTTAGTTAGGATATTCCCAGCTACTCAATCTCTGTCAGGAATACAGAAACATGGATGGATGTTTCCTGCACTGATTTGTCCTGTTATTTCCCACGGGTAGCAGAGGGCAGTCTATCTACGCATATCATCATCATGTAATCCTATTTCTACAGGGGGACCACTCCACTCTGGTCTGTGTTCACCATACAACACAAAGTATGTACTGCTGCATTCCAGAACCCAAGCTAACAAAACACTTCCCAAAAAAACAGTGCTGGGAGGACACTGTTCATCATAAATAAAAATAATCCAACATTAAAATTAGAAGTCTTAGCTTGCGTTTGAAAAAAAAAATCTGGGCCACATTATAGTCATTATTAAACTACAGTATTAGTTTTCCCACTGAAGCTGTAAGTAATGAACAACTGAACATAGTTGTCTGTCAAACAGGGTATGTTTGAATGGTTTGCCATTCGGAAAAGTGCAGGGAAGAATAGCAGATACAAGACACAGAGGAAAGCCAACATGCAGCAGAATCAACATCAGTTTCTCCAGAGATGGCCTGAGCTAAACAATAGACAATAAAGGATAACGCAGATAATGAAAAGCTGAGGGGGTTGCCCGACTGCCAGCTCCTCTCCAGTGATGCTGCCAATTTTATCTCTCCAAATTGTTTATTAACCATCCAGAAGAGGGGGTCACCTTACCTGAACCACAAATAATACAATAAAATGCTGTCATGACATCACCAGACCCATTTTGCTGCAAACATGCACAGAAAGAAATAACTACAAATACTTCTCAAATGTTCTAACATTAACATTAATGAATGAAAAACCAAAGCGTACAGAGATTAATGTAGGAAAAGCTGCTATTTAATAATTAATCGTGTTTAGCTTTTGTTGTCACTGCCATTGCTCCGAAACAGTCGCTAGGGGGTTGACAGAAACAAATCTAAACACTATGATCAGCTGGAGCAGCTTGCTAGCAGGGCATGATGCCTTATAGTCAACAGAACAGCTCAAGTTTTTCTTTGAAACTTTGCAGGTTTCTTTTGTCATCCTGTAAATTAAGCATCTCACTTTTGAGATTAGTATTTTCTCACAAAGAGATCACTATAAGCTCCCGCTGTGGTTGATCCACAGCTCTTTAAGACACGTGCAGGAAAAGCAAGCGTCACGGGTTTACAAGTTAATTTGCATGCATGACAGCCTCCAGTCAATACAGATGTTGTGCAAAAGATAATGAAATGACAGAAGACACAGGACAGGCACTCTCTAAATTCACTCTATGACCTGTGCAAGCGCTGACATCCTTGATGCTGTCTGTATGGAATTCCTGGAGAGAGCAGCAATGTAATCTTGCACCTTTGCACTGCAGACTCATCAGCAGGATGGAGCATAAACATAACTGCATACTGACTGCCTATCTTACTTCAAACACATTATATGATCCTTTATATATATTATTATGCACCATTCATAGAGGGCTAGTATGATTTGCAGTACTATACAACATTACAAGGTTTTCAGAATCCAAACAAAAAAGTACAAACACTTGACAAAGGAGGAGGAGAAAGCCCCGTCCACATGAGCTTACAATCGAAATAGATTGCGATATAACCATTCAACTTTTTTGTTAATAGAAATGTTCAAATTGTAGTAGACCACAGCAACCATTTTTTCATCTTTAATTGGTGTAAAAGGAAAGCTTAGTTGATATAGATTACTGCACTTCTGTCTTATTTAACTAGCTCACCTTTTTCATTGATGTGATCTCTCTGACATGATGAAAGGTGAATCTAAATGCATACTATGGATTATAGAACTTTCAAATTTATCTCTATGTACTGTATTTTTCAATGAGCTTGCTAGTGTCAGTATGAGACAATGAGGCCTTAATCTTTACCTTTTAGAAACAGCGCTAACATACATGACACTTTACTGGCATTACTGTTAGAAAGGAAAATTAAATTGCTACAGATAGTCCATATTAAGGAAGTCTGTAAGGTCAAGATGATCTGATATGATGCATACATGTTTATCTAAAGAGGTTCTGCAGCAGCTTTTATTTCCTTTGGTGGCTTTGGTAAAAGATTATGTGGTGGGATACAATTGACACAAATATTAGTAGTAATTGTTTTACAAACTAAACATTCCTCTGTACTGGGTTGCTCATCACAGAATAATGTGATGTTATAATGACATCTTAAGATGTGTTTGACATAGTAGTAGTTTGTTATGATAACTACACCATCTTTTGTCAACCTAGTGTATTAAAGAAATGCTGTATCCTCTGTCCATATTGTTACATGCATATCTTCTTTGCAGCTGGCATCTGAAAAAGAAGCAAAGCAGTCGCAGCTGTGTTTTGTATCGTACCTGTCTCTTTGTCTTGTACCTCATCCAGGTGTAGGTCATTCAGGAGATGCTCCAAAATCTTCTCCGGAGTCCCAGACACCACCATGTACCTGTCAGAAAGCAAAGAGTCCACAGAGTCATCCTCGGTAGAGGATTGCGAGCGGCTGCTCCACTCGTCTTCCTCGTCCTCCTCATCAATGTATTTAAAATAAGGCACATCAAATGTGGGCAAAGGAAGCTCCCTGACAGTGAAAGCTGATGGCTTTTTGTCCATGTGGCCATTAAAGACCCTCAGCTTTGAGCTTCCCATTGTGGCGTTTCAGTGACAAAGGGCATTCCCTATAATGTGCAGTGTATTCCCAAACCAGATCTGTCTTTGCTAGCTAAATCCATCTGCCAGCTCAGTGTTCCGCAGTCAGCCTGAGCCTGACTGTCTGTGTGTGTCTGGATGCCTAGAGGAAAAACTCTTACCTCCAATCAGTCTCGCCACTCCCTGCTGTGGAGGCTGGCCTCTCTGACGACACTTTCCTAAGCACCAGAACATCTTGGTCCTGTTCTCTCACTTGTACTGTGGTTGCTTCTTCATCCTGTTTCCAAACAAGAATGGAGATTAATTTAGAAATATGCTGTGTCTCATGAGAATACACAGACATCTGATTACAACCAAGTCCTACTCCCTGTGCAAAGCATGCAATGATTTATACTGCAACACATCACATTACATCAAGGGTTGTGAACTGATGTCCAGGCATACTGCTCTTATTATAATTACACATTTTAATGTTCGTAACCTAGGCCACATTTTTCCTGCACCATTCTAAAACCTGGAAACACCTAAACACTGCATACAAATCAGAGCTACATATATCAGTCACATTGCTAACCAATAGTGCTATAATGTGTAACAGTCTGACCATGTACAGTATGGAGAGAAAACTATTTTGTAAGAAGGGCCATGGACTAGACAAACAAGAAAATGGGGGAAATCTCTTTTCTATATCTTTGTTGAATGCTGCCATTCTTTCTTTAGCTTGTGCATTGTATTGTAAGTTAGAGGTATAAAATGTACCAAATACAATTGTATGTTTTACCACGTAAACTCTAATGTCTAACTCTGCACAGACATGATAAGAAGAATTGTATTACATACATCTACGGTTGTTGTTGAAGGTTAGTTGTTATTTAGCTCTGCACAGTGTGAGAGGTTTAAAAATGTATTGTGGGTGGTTTTCTGAAAATTTACATATACTATAAATGCTACAGTTTACCAATGAGTTCCTAGTCCTTTAGCGCCTCCAAATTTAATACGTTGATGGAGTCTCCATGAACTCCAGTTTAAGTGCATTGTTCTTCACAAGTCTTAGGGCTTGTTTACACTTGCTTCAAAATGTGGCATTAAATACACTTTTATAAAGCACTCTGAATGTCAATCAAAGCACCTGTCACTAAATAAAATGGTAAGCTTACAGTCTTGTTTAAAAGTTGTGTTTGCTTTGCTTCAAAAATGATACCCCATGTCACTTTCTTAGTGCTTCGAAGCATCTTCAAAGCCTCCATAGAAGTCTATGACAAAGCTCGCTTACAGCTTTCGAAGCTTTTGAGAGGCTTTTATTTAGCTTTAGCTTCTCTTTGCTTTAGAGGTATTGCAAGTATGAAATTTCCCAGGATGCACTGGTAAACCAACAAGCGTCATTAGCAGTCACTTCCAGTTCATGTGTATATATTCTGGAAGTGTCTGGTGCAGACATCACATCTGGTGTGCAGCGAGGAGCAGTAGGAAGGTGAGCAGGGTCAGGACCAGAGCAGGAGCAACTAGCAGATGGCACACATGGTTTACAACATGGGAACTCTATAGCGTAAGGTGAGCGGGGACCGGAGAGAGAGGACTGAACGGCAGAGTTATAGCAGAGCTGGGGAACTGGCGCAGGAGAAACCAGCAATGTCACACGTTGTGCGTAGCATTTGAGCAATATAGTGGGAAGTGAGGGGGGACCAGAGAGAGAGGAGGATCAGCAAACCGGAGGATCAGCAGAGGTGGGGGTTACTACTGAGCTGGGGAACAGCAAATCTAGGGATTACTACTCAGCTGAGGTTCTGCTGAGTCAGGGTACTTGCTAAGCTGGGGTTCTACTGGGACCCTTTAAAACAAATTGAACATCAACACACACACTGGGCACTTGCCAAGCTTCATTAAAGCTTAATAAAAGCATCACTGAAGCATAATCGAAGCACCACCGAAGCATCACAGAAGCATCAAGAAAGCAAATTAAAGTGATGGGTGCTTTAATGTGCCCTAAACATGGAGGTGCTTGCAGTGATTGTACTAGACTGACAGTTACTTCCCAATCCAATTCTTATTGGATGGGGAGGACAATCACCTTAGATCTGGGGGTGGCCTAAAAAAAAGAAACCTGAAGTATATTTTAAACCGAGGATGACATTCACAAGCATATAAACTAATTCTGGAAAAGGAAGAACATTTTAGCATATGTACTTGTAATCATTTTGTAACATATATATATATATATTGATGGGTAGGATGTGCAAGCAAGCAACTCCAAAATACCTGTGGGCAGGGCCGGCCGGCCCTACCATGGGTCCCAAGCGGCACTTTCAGGGGGCGGCAAAATGCCGCCCAAGAGCAGTGGCAGAACTGTCACCCGCCAGCCAGCCTGTCCACTGCTTATCCCACTGAGGGAGCTCACTGCCGCTGCTGTTTGAGGTGTTAGGAGCGGGCTGGGACAGATTATAGCCACTGCTTTTATTGCTCATCGCATTGCTGTAGATGGGGACTGGAATCTCCACCCCCTGTACCTCCCCCCTACCTCGCTCCTCCAGAAGTTTTTTCAGGCTGCAGGAATACAGGGACATCCCTGAGGTGGAGCCTCCTGGTCTCTGCTGTTTGAGTGGGCGGGATGGGGATGCGCCTGACCTACGAGATCGCGCCCATCTGGTGCGACAGTGATCAGAGGGAGACAAGCCAGTGTGTGTGGAGGTAAAATCATCTTGCCGTACCTCATGTAGCTTGCAGGCACCTCTATGCTAAATCTGCTGGATTACTGAAGTTTAGCATGGGAGTGCTGCCTGTTGACAAGTGGGAAGTAACATGAGTAATTGGGCTTAACGATTGGCACTGTCTCCAGGTTTTCACTGCCCCATGGTGTATACCCTCCTGACCCTCCCTGGTATGTACCCTCCTGACCCCTCCCTGGTGTATACCCTCCTGACCCCTCCCTGGTATGTACCCTCCTGACCCCTCTCTGGTGTATACCCTCCTGACCCCTCCCTGGTGTATACCCTCCTGACCCCTCCCTGGTATGTACCCTCCTGACCCCTCTCTGGTGTATACCCTCCTGACCCCTCCCTGGTGTATACCCTCCTGACCCCTCCCTGGTATGTACCCTCCTGACCTCTCCCCGGTGTATACCCTCCTGACCCCTCCCTGGTGTATACCCTCCTGACCCTCCCTGGTGTATACCCTCCTGACCCCTCCCTGGTGTATACCCTCCTGACCCCTCCCTGGTGTATACCCTCCTGACCCCTCCCACCACCACCATCTCCACCACCAGGTTTTCACTGCCCCATGGTGTATACCCTCCTGACCCTCCCTGGTATGTACCCTCCTGACCCCTCCCTGGTGTATACCCTCCTGACCCCTCCCTGGTATGTACCCTCCTGACCCCTCTCTGGTGTATACCCTCCTGACCCTCCCGACCCTCCCTGGTGTGTAACCTCCCTGGTGTGTGCCCTCCCGACCCTCCCTGGTGTGTGCCCTCCCGACCCTCCCTGGTGTATACCCTCCTGACCCCTCCTTGGTGTGTACCCTCCCGACCCTCCCTAGTGTGTAACCTTCTGACCCTCCCTGGTGTGTACCCTCCCGACCCTCCCTGGTGTGTGCCCTCCCGACCCTCCCTGGTGTGTGCCCTCCCGACCCTCCCTGGTGTGTGCTCTCGTGACCCTCCCTGATGTGTGCCCTCGTGACCCTCCCTGATGTGTGCCCTCGTGACCCTCTCTGATGTGTGCCCTCGTGACCTTCCTTGGTGTGTGCCCTCATGACCCTACCTGGTGTGTACCCTCCTGACCCTCCCTGGTGTATATCCTCCTGACCCTCCCTGGTGTGTATCCTCGTGACCCTCCCTGGTGTGTACCCTCGTGACTCTACCTGGTGTGTACCCTCGTGACCCACCCTGGTGTGTACCCTCATGACCCACCCTGGGGTGTACCTTCATGACCCTCCCTGGTGTATACCCTACTGACCCTCCCTGGTGTATATCCTCCTGACCCTCCCTGGTGTATACCCTCCTGACCCTCCCTGGTGTATACCCTCCTGACCCTCCCTGGTGTATACCCTCCTGACCCTCCCTGGTGTATACCCTCCTGACCCTCCCTGGTGTATACCCTCCTGACCCTCCCTGGTTTATATCCTCCTGACCTCTCCAGTGTTTTGTAAAAGGGTAGAATAATTGATTTACCTCTCGAACGTATGCCCTTTTTACTACATGAGAGTAGTCTGCTGGCTTTGTTAACTGCTGTGGCTTGGCGATGCATGTTATTGCTAAGTCTGTAATCTGTGACATGTTCCTGGTGTGTCAGTACGGTACTGATTCTATGTCTGCGGACATGTTTCTGGTGTGTCTCAGGGAGTGGTAATGAGGTGCAGAACCTCTAGCAACCAATCAGTGAGCAGTAATGATGTGCTGTAACCTCTAGCAACCAATCATTGAGCAGTAATAATGCACAGTAACCTCTAGCAACCAATCAGTGAGCAGTAAGCATGTGCAATTACCCTTTAGCAACAAATCAGTGAGTATGGACCAGTCCTTTACGTTTACATCATTAAAGTTTTTTGAGTAACGTCTACGTGTTTTTTTTTTTGTGATGTTGGGGTGGAGAGCGAAATTGCATGGACGAAAAGGGAGCCCAGGAAAATGTTTGCTCAGGGTCCAGTCAATATTAAAGACGGCCCTGGCGGGTGGGTTGGCGGGTGAGTGAGCGGATGGGCCAGTCAGCAGGTGAGCTGACGAACAGGCCAGTCGGCAGGTGAGTGGGCTTGCTGGCCAGTCAGCGGCCGGCGGGCAGGGGAGCAGAGCGATGACATCATCTCTTACCGCCCTGCAACACTGCAGTTCCACCCCCCACCACCACTGCCTCTGTCTGAACCCCCCACCACCACCATCACCACTGCCTCTGACTGAACCCCCCCCACCACCACCATCACCACTGCCTCTGACTGAACCCCTCCCAACACCACCATCACCACTGCCTCTGACTGAACCCCTCCCACCACCACCATCACCACTGCCTCTGACTGAACCCCTCCCACCACCACCATCACCACTGCCTCTGACTGAACCCCTCCCACCACCACCATCACCACTGCCTCTGACTGAAACCCCCGCCGCCACCATCACCACTGCCTCTGACTGAAACCCCCGCCACCACCATCACCACTGCCTCTGTCTGAACCCCCCAACACCACCATCACCACTGCCTGTGACTGAACCCCTCCCACCACCACCATCACCACTGCCTTTGACTGAACCCCTCCCACCATCACCACTGCCTGTGATTGAACCCTTCCCACCACCACCATCACCACTGCCTCTGACTGAACCCCTCCCACCACCATCACCACTACCTCTGTCTGAACCCCCCACTACCACCATCACCACTGCCTCTGACTGAACCCCTCCCACCAGCACCATCACCACTGCCTCTGACTGAACCCTTCCCACCACCACCATCACCACTGCCCCTGACTGAACCCCTCCCACCACCACCATCTCCACTGCCCCTGACTGAACCCCTCCCACCACCACCATCACCACTGCCCCTGACTGAACCCCTCCCACCACCACCATCACCACTGCATCTGACTGAACCCCTCCCACTACCATCAGCACTGTCTCTGTCTGAACCCCCCACCACCATCACCACTGCCTCTGACTGAACCCCTCCCACCACCACCATCACTGCTGCCTCTGACTGAATCCTCCCACTACCGCCGCTGCCTCTGACTGAACCCCCCCCCACCACCACAGCTGCATTGGATGGAACACCCCCCCCCCCACCACCACCACCACTGTTGCATGTAAATATAACCCCCTAATACATTTAAGTTTAGTTTTAATTGTCATGACATACAATAAGGGACGTGGGGGCCTTTTGGTGGGCGTAATTTTTTTTTTGGGGGGCAGCATTTAATTCTTGGGCCCAGGCAGCACAATGTCTTGGGCCAGCCCTGCCTGTGGGCCTGGGTATATTTGCCAGTACCCACAGTAGCCTGATTTTGTCCTAGAGTGTACTGTAAGTACAGATGAAGGACCACCCTCTTCCTTCACTAACTGGTATTTAAAAAAAAAAAAAAAGTTACAAATGTCTCATGCACATGAGCAGAAAACAACACAGATTTTAGAGGCATTTTTCATTTTCCCATGCACTGTACTCAGCTCTATTTTAGCAAGCAGTAGTTAGGGGCAAAAAAAAATGTCTCAAATCAGTGGTCAGAGAGGCTATTACTTACATAATTTACACATATATGTGTGTAAATATACACAAACGTGCAGAAATGCATTCTAGAATAAATTAATATTTCATCCAGTAGAATAAGTTTATGCGCATACGCATCTAAACCCGCATAAGCACACATAATTATGCACAAAAATTAGCACTTTTTACACTGTATTTTTCTGTCAGCTCCTGGCAGCAATATCTAGCATACATATTTTATATTTTAATAGGCCCATGTGCATGGGGCCTAACTCTTGTTTATATCCCATAAAATGCATGACTATCATGTGCAACATGGAAGGTAAAGAACACTGCATAATTTATTAGAACCTTAATAAAAAGAGCTACAAATGCATTTTTATGCAAACCACATCTTTAACAACACAAGTTTCTTAGGTATGACAGAATGCATATAGTGGCTAGAGACAGGTTCTCTTTATATAGCAACATTAAGAGCACTCTCAGCCTATTGATCCACCATTTATGGCTGCTGGCAGTTTCTGAGGTCTCAAGAAAGAATTAATCTACATTAATAAATTACGTGATTCAGGTAATAAAGTCAAGTATGCTTGGTTATATTCTGGAGCAGCTGAAAAGAAAAAAAGCAGCAAACATGCTTATAAAATAGACTGAACTGCCATGTATTACTTCCCAGTACAGTCACTTAGTGCAGCACTGTGTCAACAGCTATACTGCAAGAGCTTCCATTTTTCAGCAGTTCTCTGACAGGAACAACAAATCTTCACTTGAACAATGCAATGCTTATATTGAGGGATTGAACAAAACAATATTAATTAACAGTTATCAGTAAACCTTTGGCATTTGGCATTCTTTCTGCTATCATAGATGACACAGATATCATCTACCAAACTGATGCAGCCCACTCACTCTAATATGCCTGTCTGTATAAAGAAACCCAGTTTGCTTATGCAGTGGTCGTCAACCAGTGGTCCATTGACCACTGACCGTCCACGAATTTTTTTTGGTGGTCCCAAGGGGTTCTGCCGCATATCAGCAATGTGGTGTATACATACAGCCCAATATTGTTCTCAATGCGCGCTGACAGTCAATACTGTCAGGGTGCATTGATACCCCGATGCCTTCTCTGTAGCTCCGGCTGCTGTGAACTCAGAGGGAGGTGCTGGGAGTAGTGCAGAGAGCAGGAGGTGAAGGAGGAGGGGACTTCCAATAGCAGCGCTGATCACAGACTGTGGAAGGGAGCATGGAACTCGAGCACATGGCTAGATAAGGAGGTGAGATCCAATGATGAGTCTGTGTAAGGCAGCAGTGTGATGTAGAGTTGGGGGGTGGGGGGTCAGGGAGCAAGAGAATTGTGTGTATAAAGGCATGTAAAAGTGGCTTGCGGGATTCAAAACTGCGAGTTTAGTGGTCCGTGAGGTCCTAAATGTGGCCGACCACTGTGCTAACTAATTGTTCCCCACTTTGAATAGACATTCTTAAGGCCCCCTTTAGATCTCTGCAGTTTGTTGTGATGCATATTGCTTGCACGTTAACGTTTACCACTGTTCACTTTGTGAGCTGCTAGTGCACCATAGTGGACTAGAAAGTGGACTTGCACAACTATTTTTTTTTAACATGGTATGTGCATTGTGGTGTACTGCAGCTAAAGTCAGTTGGCACCTACTGTACATAAGCATTTGAGTGCCATTCAAAATGAAGGGTACATACCACGTCACTTACATTGTACATATTTATGGCTCATTCATATGAAGAATATATAAGGTTTTCAATCCCTTTTAAAAAAACACTTGAACCAGTGGAGCAGTCGCTGTAGGCCTCTCGTGAAATACGAGTAAGCAAAGACATAAGCTAAATTAGAAACAATATTACATAAGGATAAGCAAACTTCACTTCTGCAAGTCTAACATTATCATTTACCCCCAGACACACCTACTAAATACCAGTGATTATTCTACGTGCTGCTCACATATTAAGCCTTGTGATAACAAATAATTATAGGCAGTAGTCTGCAAAGGGAGCTTTTTATAAACATCTACCATCCATTATGTAACTGAGCAGAAAAGTCATGTATAGAATCATTCAACAGCCAGTTTTTATACAACTTATGACTCACTTTCCACTAGCTGGTGTGGCAAGGAACGCAGGCTGCTCTGTATCCTTTGTACAGGACACCAAGGTTGGGTCCTGGATGGGTGCTATATAGCACCAATATTTGGGTTGTGGTCCCTTTAAGGAGTGGTGATGGTGTTCAAGAGGTCACCCAGAATGGGTGAGGAATTCCTGGCAAAAGAAGTAGTCCAGAGAGGACTGGCTCGCAGTCCTCTTTGTCTTGATAGTGTTATTTGGGGCCCGGAATTTCAGAGGCTCTAAAGTGATATTCAGGTGGGATAGAGCCTCCACTCCTGACCACTGGGAGTCAGCACACAGGGGGTTAAAGGCTTCCAGGAAACAGCTCATAAAACAGGAAGTGGTGATAGAGGTGTTGTGGAAGGAGTATGGGGATTGCACCTGTGAAGATGAGCTGTGTGTCTGCTGGGAGCTTTTGAAGATTCAGCAAGGGCTCTGGAAGTTCCCTCTACAAAAACTGTATGTGCCTTTCTTTAATTTGTTTTGTGCTGAAGACAATCAGGACTTTACTTTATGCTGGAAGATAAGTGGACTTTGTTTTTATATTTTTCCTGTGTGCTGAATGAAGCTTTTGGTTTATTTACAAATAAAAGCCTTGTTCAACTTCAACGGTTTATGCACTTGGTCCCGTGGAGCTATAATCCCCAAAAGTTTACACCTTACAAAAGAATCCAATTACAAAATGAATTTGTACTATGGTTGTTATGCAATTGTATCTATTCAGTTGTTCACCTAAAGCTACCTTGACTACCAGCCCATCGCAGAAGGCGTTTCCACAATGACTTTCTCATTATGGCAATTTGATTTGCTTTGACTCTCTGCTTCTGTTTTACAGGGTAACACTTGCACTCACACATTATGATCTCTGCATTGTTCAGAGATGCAGCCATGGTTTTATGCGCAGACGAGGAGGGATGCAGAATTGTACGGGTCACTGCATCAACATTCTCTAGGGCTGCATTCACACCTGAGCGTAGCGCTTCGAGCGTTTTTACCAACGTTTTTATGGGCGTTTTATGGGCGTTTTGTCGCGCGAATACGGTCGTTTTTGCACATTTGCAAAGGCAAATAAAGGCGTTTTTCAACTTCGGCGTTTTTCTTGATAGCCAATAGGAAAAATGATCATCACTGTCATCATTTGTTGCTATGTTTTTAGATTTTGTTCATCTGCTTCCTGGGTGAATACTGTACTACCGGTTCATCATTGTGCTTTCTGCTGCATCTTTGTACTATCTTCTGCACAAAGATGAGTGACAATGAGATGGCGTGTTTTCTGGCAGCAGCCACTGTTTCCTCATACTTTCTACAGGAAAGAGAGAGGAGAAAGAAGAGGGTACGCAGATATTGGATCCACCCAGTAATTGCCGAACGAGAACAGAGAGGGCAATTTTGGGTCATGTATAGTGATCTACGTGAGCATGATGATAAATTCTTGGACTACACAAGGATGTCCATAAAAAGGTTAGTCAAAGTAATTTGGATTCATGATGTTTGACATTGTTCCTGTCTTATAATGTCCACTAATGTCCACTAATAAACACCATATTTCTTATTGTTGCTCACAGCTTTGATGAGTTACTGGGTTTACTCAGTAGCCGCTTGCAAAGAATGGACACTTATTTCCGGAACAGTATACCCCCAGTGGAACGACTTATCATCACACTGAGGTAAATTCTTCTTTTTTCCTTTTGTCCCCAGTGCCACGTATCAGTACCACCTGCCCCCAGTGCCACGTATCAGTACCACCTGTCAGTGTCACGTGTCATCATTAGTGCCACCTGTCCCCAGTGCCACGTATCAGTACCACCTGTCAGTGTCACGTGTCATCATTAGTGCCACCTGTCCCCAGTGCCACGTATCAGTACCACCTGTCAGTGTCACGTGTCATCATTAGTGCCACCTGTCCCCAGTGCCACGTATCAGTACCACCTGTCAGTGTCACGTGTCATCATTAGTGCCACCTGTCCCCAGTGCCACGTATCAGTACCACCTGTCAGTGTCACGTGTCATCAGTGCAATGTATGTATTTTGTGGGGTTATTTGTGGTATACACATTTCCTTTGTGAAAAATAACATATTACAATGATTATTATAATAAAAATCATACTTTTGTAAAGAATTGAGGGAAAAATAAACATACAATCACACAATTTTAATGTTAAACAAAAACTTTATTTGTTAATATAAAATATGAACGAACGATTACTTTCTCTTGTTTTTTTAATTAGGAAAATTTACAGCTCAACCATAACAAAGAAATAGAGCTAACGTAGCTCATAAAACAAAAAAAAAATTCACAGGTGTTGAAAGGTTTGGGGGGAGTTGACTCCCTCGTTAGGTGCATTGACCGCATCCATTGCATGGCCATATTGTGACCAGGTGGAGGTAGATGGATAATCATTATGCTGCCAATTAGAAGGTGGTGGTGGTGTTGGCAGAGGATAGTAATTAGTTGGTGGCGGTGTAGGCAGAGGAGGGTAATTAGGAGGTGGTGCTGAAAACTGAGGAAGGGGTAAAGAATGTGGTGCTGGCAGATGGGGGCGGGGGGGGGGGGATTTGCAAAAGGACCATACGATGGCAGAGGTTCTGAGGACCTATATGTGGTTGTTTGCGGGATAAAGGTCGCAATGTAGCGGATGGTACCTGACAACATGTCTGCCTGGAGCTCTAATGGTACCTTCTCCATCAGACCTTCCAGACATCTAGCAGACACCTGAACATGGGACCTATTAATGGTCATCCTGTCCGACATACTGGACAAAATGTCCAGCATTCGGTTAAAATCGGGGTCCGGAGCCCTCCTTCGTGTTCCTCTAGCTGGTACACGTACAGCAATAGGTGGTGTGGACTCATCGTCTCCCAGAGGTGTTGCTGATGTAGAGCGTGTTGGAGTAGACGATTGGCTCTCCAGATCTTGTCCTTCTTGATCACCACCTGATGCTTGGCTTGTTTGTGTGTCCAAAGCATTGTTTTGGGAACTGTCCTCCCAGCTGTTTTCAGTACTGAAAATAGAAATTAATTATTAGAACTTTCTCTTTAGATTTTGATTAATGACATTAGTACAGATGATAACTTACCACCCCAAAGCCAGCAATGGCCGAAGGAACTCCAGTTCTTTTGCATACATGTACTCTCTCGGAGCACATGACGCAGATCCACTCCTACATTCCCTGGTCAGTCGTAGATGTCGAGTGTAGGCATCCCGTATACTTTTCCACTTTAATTTTAGCATTTTAACTGTCAAAACAGAAATTAAAATATATATATTTATTTCTTTGTAGGTACCTAGCAACAGGACAATCTATATCGAGTCTGCACTATAGCTTTCGTGTAGGGAAATCAACAGCCAGTTATATAGTCCGTGACACCTGCTGTGCAATTTGGGAGATTTTGAAGGATATGGTGTTTAAAAAACCTACATCAGAAGAGTGGTCCAAGATATCGGAGGTTTTCCTGCAACTCTGCAATTTCCCTAATTGTGTCGGAGCGATCGATGGGAAACATATCAGGATCGTTAAGCCCATGGGAAGCGGAAGCCAATATTTTAACTATAAAAAATATTTTTCCTTTGTTTTGATGGCGGTTGCGGATGCCAATTATTGCTTCCGGTACATTGACATTGGTTCGTATGGTAGCAGCGCTGACTCTGCTATTTTTAACAATTCCTCATTTGGAGACCTCCTACGTACAGATTGTCTTGACCTTCCGGCAAGCAGGCCACTCCCGGGCACAAATGGCCCTCCCCTACCCAGTGTGTTTGTTGGAGATGAGGCCTTTGCTCTGAGTGAGCATCTACTACGGCCTTACTCAGGCCACAATCTAAATGAACAGAGTAGTGTGTTCAATTACCGTCTAACACGAGCACGTCGTGTGGTAGAATGTGCATTTGGCATATTGTCAAATAAATGGCGGGTACTGCACACTCCGATTGTTCTCAATATGAAAAATGCAGTCTCTGCTGTAAAGGCTGCATGTGCATTGCATAATTTTGTGAGGCAGCGGGATGGATATGATTTTGAGGAGCCATTTAATTTTGACAGTATGGAAAGAGCCCATTGGACCGGTGTTCGTGGAAGCAGACAAGGGACACATGTCAGGGATCAATTTGCGTCCTACTTCATGTCTCCAGCAGGACAGGTCCCATGGCAGGATGAGGCAATTCAATAAATTTAAGTCTTTATTTCTTTGTTATAATAATAAAACCGTATACTATGCTCTGCGAATACTTAATAAAATTGATCATTGTGAAGAAGTCCAATGTTTTTTTTGAAATATATATTTATCTTTGTGTGCAGTATCCATACAATTGACACTAGGGGTCAGAGTGTGCCATCATGTATTTGTGACATGCTGACTATACTATACTCATACTCCTATGCATAGGCCCCTGAGGCGTTTTCCAGGCGCCTGTATAGCGCCTGACAAAAGCGACTCCTTTCACTCGGCTTTTACACTGAAACGGTGCGCTAGCAGAACGGTAAAAGTCCCGCTAGCAGCATCTTTGGAGCGGTGAAGGAGCGGTGTATTAAATTAAAATCAATGGGGCAACCGCCGGTTTTAACCCTTTTTCGGCCGCTAGCGGGGGTTAAAACTGCCCCGCTAAGCGGCCAAAAAAGGGTTCGAAAGGCACGCAAATCGCCGCTGCAGAGGCTCTTTGCAGGCGGGTTTGGAGCACTGCCCCATTGTTTTCAATGGGAAGGGGAGCTTTAGGAGCGGTAAATACGCCGCTCCTACAGCGCTCCAAAGATGCGGCTTGCAGGACTTTTTCACATGTTGGGTATTTACTCACCGTATCTTCATCTTTGACATTATGCAACAAAATTGGGCTAAGTTTCCTTTTTTTTTTTTTTTAAAGCATGAAACTTTATTTTTTCTGAAAATAAACATGTTCAAATAATTGCTGCGAAAATACCGTGCGAGATAAAAAGTTGCAACAACCCCCATTGTATTCTCTAGGGTCTTTTATAAAAAAACATATATAATGTTTGGGGGTTCTATGTCATTTTCTAGCCAAGAAATAATGGATTTTACATGTAGGAGAGAAATGTCATAATTGGCCCCGGGTGTGAAGTGGTTAAGCATAATAATGTAATAATGTTAGCATGGGTTTAACTTACCTTTACCATCCTTAACATGGCCAGTTAGGTCTGCCCAGTCTGAGAACACTTTCATGGCAATCTCGTTCCATGCCCTCCTCTTGCTCGCTCTGAGTTTATAATTAGGATCTCTTGTATCATAGAGACAGGGGTGCTCCTTGACCATTCTAATAAAGGTCTCCTGATTCAGCAGGCATACAGTCTCATCTTCTTCACCATCCATATTGCTGGTCTGTATGTCTGTTAAAATGGTGATCTGGGAACTTCCTGTTATGTTTTATGTCATTTCCTTCATGTACAATCTTTTCACGTGAGCAGATGCAGCGATAAGACGCCCGTAGAAACGCTTGTTGTCGCGCTAGTCGCTTGAATCGAGCGTTTCCATTACTTTCTATGGGGATACGAACGCCCAAATCTGCCCGATTCGCACGACAAAAAAGGGTCCGGAACTTGTTTGAGCTTCAGGCGTTCGGCTTCAGACGTTTTTGAGTGGAGATGTGAACCATCTCCATAGAGAATAATGTATTTTTTCTCCTCTAGCGTTTTGTAGCTTCAGGCTTAGGGCTACAAAACGCTCAGGTGTGAATGGGGCCTAAATCTCGGCTGTTTGAACAGAAGAAGCTGTATAATCATTGCTTTCTGCATACGCAGCCCAGTGGGTTTCCACAGGCAATGAAATCCTTGAGCCTGATCATTATGAGCTGTTTAAAGTACTTATGGAGTGCACAGAGCTATGAAGAACAATTGTATCTTCAAGATCATGTTAATTGTGCCCAATCAAACACTTACATGTTGATACAGTAAGGTGAGAAGTAGGGGGTGATAGATTGGTTCAACAGTACATAACGTGAAGGTTAGAGCATAACCAGCTCTGAAGATACACTGGACACAGATGAAAAATGTTTTTCAATAAGTGCTCAAATGTACACAGATCCTTCAGCTTCAGTATTTTTTGAGCAATTGATCAGGTATGTACAACAGGAGTTCCAGGCCAGTGATTCAGAGACAGCCAGGCAACTAGCATCTTCAGAAGGAGATCATCAATAGAGATATATTTTTCTGTGTATAGGTTTTGTTTAGCATATTAAATAAATTCAAAGCTTCACACTATGTTAGATTGATCTGAAGGTCATCCAGAATGCTTAAAGCAATTGTACACTTTCAAATGTTTTTGTTTTAACAAGGTATTAGTTTAGTTATATTCTCAGATTGTAGTGTAATGGCTGATCATTTACCCTATATCCATGTATTAATTCACCTAGCTCAGGGGTGTCCAAACCTTTTTCAAAAAGGGCCAGATTTGATGAAGTGAACATGCGTGAGGGCCGACTATTTTGCCTGACATTCTTTGAACCATTAAAATGAATGCAAATTAACCACTTGCTTACTGGCACTTAAACACCCCTCCTGCCCAGACAAATTTTCAGCTTTCGGTGCTCTCACACTTTGAATGACAATTACTCAGTCATGCAACACTGTACCCAAATGATTTGTCCTTTTTTTTCATACAAATAGAGATTTCTTTTGGTGGTATTTGATCACCTCTGGGTTTTTTATTTTTTGAGCTATAAATGAAAAAAGACCGAAAATTTTGAGAAAAACCCGAATTTTTCTTAATTTCTGTGATAAAATTTTGCAAATTAGTACTTTTTTTTTCATAAATTTTGGCCACAATTTATACTGCTACATATCTTTAATAAAAATAACCCAACATTTGTGTGAAAGTTTTACAGTCTACAAGCTATAGTGCAAATAATAAAAAATGGATCACATCTGATGTATTGGCGGCCTATCTCATTTATTGAGACCCTAACAAGCCAGGAAAGTACAATTGCCCCCCAAATAACCCCTTTTTGGAAAGTAGACATTCCAAGGTATTTAGTAAGAGGCATGGTGAGTTATTTGAAGTTGTAATTTTTTTCCCCACAATTCTTTGCAAAATTAAGATTTTTATTTTATTTTTTCTTAAAATTGTCATTGTAATGCCGCGTACACACGATCATTATTCACGGCGGTTTTAAAAACCGCCGTGAATAATGACATTTTAAACGAGGGAACAGCTTGTTCCCCACACACGGTCATTTTTCTTGTCATTTTTTAAAATGACGAGAAAAACGATCGTCTATGGGCTCCGCGGCAGTGTTTCCCTATGGGAAAACTGCCGCGGAAGAAATGTCAGGAAAAACGACGAGAAAAATTAGAACATGTTCTAATTTTTCTCATCGTGATTAATGCCGTTTCTCCCGTCGGGAAAAACGGCAAAAAGCCCACAGACGATCGTTTTTCTCGTCCAAAGGAAAAAATGTCATTTTTCCCGACGGGAAAAATGATCGTGTGTACGCGGCATAATAGTTTATTTCTCTCACATGGCATGTGCATACCATAAATGACACCCCAAAATACATTCTGCTACTCTTCCTGAGTATTACGATACCACATGTGTGGGACTTTTTCACTGCCTTGCCACATACAGAGGCCCAACATGCAGTGAGCACCATCAGGGGTTCTAGGAGCATAAATTACACATCTAACTTGTTGACTACCTATTACACTTTTCAAGGCCCTGGAGCACCAGAACAATGGAAACACCCACAAAATGACCCCATTTTGGAAAGCTAACACCCCAACGTATAATTTTTGAGGCATAATGAGTCTTTTGAACGGTTCATTTTTTTCCAGAAGTTTTTGGAAAATGTGGAAAAAAAATTAAAATGCATTTTTTTTTACGCAAAGTTGTCCATTTATAAGATATTTCCAACATATAGCATGTACATAGCCAAAATGACACCCCAAAATACATTCTGCTACTCCTCCTGAGTATGGCAATACCAAATGTGTGGGACTTTTACACAGCCTGGCCATATACAGAGGATCTACATTGAAGTAGCACCTTCAGGCGTTCTAGGAGCATAAATTACACATCTCATTTCTCAACCACCTATTACACTTTTGAAGGCCCTGGAGCACCAGGACAATGGAAACGCCCACAAAATGACCTTATTTTGGAAAGCTAACACCCCAACGTATAATCTATGAGGCATAATGAGTCTTTTGAACGGTTAATTTTTTTCCAGAAGTTTTTGGAAAATGTGGAAAAAAATGAAATTGCATTTTTTTTTTTTTTTACACAAAGTTGTCAGTTTATAAGATATCTCCAACACATAGCATTTACATAGCAAAAATGACACCCCAAAATACATTCTGCTACTCCTCCTGAGTATGGCGATACCACATGTGTAAGACTTCTGCACAGCCTGGCCACATACAGAGATCCAACATGCAAGGAACACCGTCAGGTGTTCCAGGGACACATAGCATGCACATACCAAGAATTACACCCCAAAATACATTATGCTGAGCAAAGCGTAAACAAAAGATTACCTGTGGTTTTAGTAGCACAGTTCTACACAGCAGGATAGCACTGGTCCAGGAAGCAGGCAGGCACTTGGTCAGCAACGGCATACACAATTGTCCAGGCAGCAGACAGGGATACTGTCCATATACAGTCCAGGGTCAGTGCAGGCAGAGATATTGTCAGCAGTGCCAAAAATATTGGTCCTGGCAGTAGGCAGGTCCATGTGGTGTGGTCAGTTCATGCGACAGGCAGAGGCATGATGGCATAGGTCCGACAGGCAGTAAGCAGAAGTAGGGCCTCGTTCAGGACAGAATGGGGACAGGGGTAGAGGCTTCTTCCTCCCAAATCTCTTTGCAGCCTCCGAGTCTCCAGACCCTAATCTAGGATGAGAAAACAAAAATAATAGTTTTCTTCATCCAGAAAAACTTTTCTGGAGCCCCTCACCTATGTGGGACCCCTGTGTTGAATCCCACTAGTCCAGTAGCAGGGTACAAGATCAGTCCATGAGGCAGGCAAAAACATGGTCAAACAGTCCAAGGTCAGTTCCAGATCAGGCAGAGGTAGCACAGAATCGTTAGGCAGAAGCGTGGTCGAATAACAAGCCAGGGTCAGTTACAGAGCAGGCAGTGGCATAAGGGGTGTGAAGGGGTGTGAAGGTGTGTGAAGGCAGGAACTGAGAATTACGTTTACCATACTTCACTAATAATTTAGTGAAGTATGGTAATGGCGAAAACAGTCTACTACACAGAGGCCTGGTTGGGAAGGACATTGGGCACAATGATAAGCTGTGTCTCGTCTGACTCCTCCACCGGTACACACCTTACATTTTTTTTACGTCGTCTGCCTGTTGCTGTGGGAGGGACTTTATCGGGAAAGTGACGTTCGGAGAGTCGACTTAGAAAATCTGATCAGATGTTTTGGGTTGGGCTGTTCGGGAATATAAGGGCAGTGATAAGGTCCTCCTGGTAGCCAAGGAAGCGTTTGGGGTTTTGGGTGGAGTTGCGGTATATGATATACGAGTTATATATGGCCAATTGAAAAAAATAAATTGCAACTTTTTTGTACCAATGGTATGTTCGTCTTGTGGCAAGGTAGGGTTCGAGCATCTGGTCATTGAAGTCGACTCCCCCATAAACAAATTGTAGTCCTGGATGCATGTGGGCTTTTTGATGGGGCCATTCCTTCTGGGAATTTCCACAAAGGTATCATTTTGGATGGAAGATAACATGTATACATCCCTTCTGTCCCTCCACTTCACTGCCAGAACCTCCTTGTTTCGCAGACTTGCCGATTCTCCTCTTCTCAGCTTCTTATTTAAAAGACTTTGAGGAAAGCCCTTCCGATTCTTTCTGATGGTGCCACATGCTGGCGTCTGCTTCCGGTGAAGGTTGTGGAACAGGGGAAGAGATGTGTAGAAGTTATCTACATACAGATGGTAGCCTTTTTCCAGTAGGGGGTATATGAGGTCCCAAACAATTTTCCCACTTGATCCCAAGTAGTCTGGGCAATTAGGGGGATTCAGCTGGCTGTCCTTCCCTTCGTACACTAAGAAGGCATACGTGTACCCCCTGTGACTCGGTCACATATTTTGTACACCTTCACACCATAGTGGGCCCTTTTGCTGGGAATGAATTGTTTTATTTGAAGCCTGCCACTAAATTTAATAAGTGACTCATCCACACATATGTGTTGGTCCGGGGTATACAACTGAGGGAATTTTTCTGAAAAATAATTCAGTAAGGGCCGAATTTTGAAAAGCCTGTCAAAATTTGGGTGATTTCGGGGATGGCACTGGGTATTATCATTAAAATGTAAGAACCTCATGATCATGAAGTATCTGGTTCTGGGCATTACGTTGGAGAATATTGGCATGTGGCAGATGGGGCGTTTTGACCAAAAGGAACGCAAAGTGTTTTTTGGGTGGAGTCCCATCCAAAATGTGAGGCCTAAAAAAATCTTCAAATCCTCCACCATTCGGTCTCTCCACTCGTAGGGACAGGAATAATATGATGTAGGATTGTTCAAAATAAACTGTTGGGCATATAGGTTGCACTGGGTCACAATTCTGGATAGCATTGTCCTCGGAAAAAACAAGATAAAAAAAATAGATTGAGGAAAAATTCTCCGTGTCCACCTGGACTCCTGGCTGGGCAGTGAAAGGGGGAATGTTGGCTTCTCCTGAATTAGATTGCTCTCCCTCACACGCGGTCTCTGTGTGAGGAGGGAGAGCCGGCAATGAGAGATGATCTCATATGTTTACATTTGAGATCATCTCTAATTGGCCGCACAGATCGCATAGTAAATGGCCACTCTGATTGGCCATTCACAGCGATCTGTGATTCGTTGTGTCCACGGGACACGGGCAGCAAAGAATTTCCCTGCTGCGCGCTCGGAACGAGGAACGGCCTCCCAGATTTTCAGGTCCGCGCTGAAGCCGTCATTCGGCTATAGCGCGGGCCTCAAGGAGTTAACTAATACTGTCCAACAAGAATTCTCTTGCCTTTGTGGCTGTGTGTGTGGTGAAGAGTCTAAGGATGAGCTCGGGCGTGTAATTTGGATATACCGTATTTATCGGCGTATAACGTGCACCTTAATTTTAAGAGGGAAGTTTCAGGAAAAAAAAGAACTGTGAAGCAAAATAAGAGGCAGTCCCCATCAATGCAGCCTAATCAGTGCCCATCTGCAGCCTCAACATTGCCAAAAATGCAGCCTCACCAGTGCCATGAATGCAGCCTCACCATTGACATGAATGCAGCCTCACCATTGACATGAATGCAGCCTCACCATTGACATGAATGCAGCCTCACCATTGACATGAATGCAGCCTCACCATTGACATGAATGCAGCCTCACCATTGACATGAATGCAGCCTCACCATTGACATGAATGCAGCCTCACCATTGACATGAATGCAGCCTCACCATTGACATGAATGCAGCCTCACCATTGACATGAATGCAGCCGCACCATTGACATGAATGCAGCCGCACCATTGACATGAATGCAGCCGCACCATTGACATGAATGCAGCCTCACCATTGACATGAATGCAGCCTCACCATTGACATGAATGCAGCCTCACCAATGACATGAATGCAGCCTCACCAATGACATGAATGCAGCCTCACCATTGCCATGAATGCAGCCTCACCATTGACATGAATGCAGCCGCACCATTGACATGAATGCAGCCGCACTATTGACATGAATGCAGCCGCACCACTGACATGAATGCAGCCACACCATTGACATGAATGCAGCCTCACCATTGCCATCAGTGCAGCCTGATCCATGCTCATCTGCAGCCTCGAAGGGGACAGGGAGGGGGGCGGGACGAGCGCCAACAGATTACACATACAGTTGCAAAAAAAGTATGTGAACCCTTTTGGAATGATATGGATTTCTGCACAAATTGGTCATAAAATGTGATCTGATCAAGTGGGAGGGGCTGGCTCCGTGTATGGCTGCTTGAGCTGTGAGCCCCACTCCAGCCTCATACACCGGTGCCCATTACAGCCCGCACGGTAAACGGATTTTCACGAAAATTTCTAGGCAGACTCCTGAGTGGTCCAGGCACTTTCCTGGCTATAAATTAGAAAGGACCCAAAAGCTGCAATTCGTCCTGGTAATCGTGGCCAAAAATCCAAGATGGCCTCCGCAGCACAGCCTACTGTGTCAGGTACCATTCTCCTCACAGACCTCAGACAAAATATCTCCTCAGAGGATCTGCCTATTTCCTCAGAACTTAAAGGAGGACTACTACAGACACCTAATACCTCCTCACCCACTGGTGAACCTCTTATTTTTTTCACATAGCCCGACAGTATTCATTCTTCCACAGGGCACATTATTGCCTCTCATCGAAGCCCTATTACCTCAGAAATTATTCCAAGAGACCAGGAATTTCAGATGGCAGACCTGTTCCAAAAAATTTCTGAACTCCTGGACAGAGGTTTAGCTCAAACTGCAGCCAAAATAACTAGTGATTTAAAAGCCGACTTCCACAATCCAGGAAAAAGAATAGACTCTATTGAATACAAATTGGAAGAAACGGTGGCTTCCACTAACCAAACTGCTAAAAATGTATCCTCGGTACAAGAACAACTGGATTATGCTAATTCAAGAATCGATGACCTCGAAGAGGTCACGCAGGTATAATCTCAGAATCAGGGGGTTACCTGAATCTGTGCTGGATGTCATACTAGCAGTACAAGACCTGATTAAATCTCTTCTACCTAATATCACCCAGCAGCGCCTTGAGCTGGATAGGGCTCACAGAGCTTTGGGTCCTCCTAGAAAGGATGAAAAGCCAAGAGATATCATTGCTAAACCCCATTTCTTCAAAGTAAAAGAAGAGGTCATGAAACAAGCTAGAATAACCCCTCAAATACTATGTCAAGGACACCCAATTCAACTTTTTGCTGATTTATCTCCTTCTACAATCCAACGCAGAAGAGCACTTAAACCCCTGCTACTGATCTGGTCTCAGAAAGACATTAAATATAGATGGGCCTTTCCGTTTGCGGTGAAATTCTCTGAAAATGGTTGACCTTACTCCTTCTCAAGCCTACAGGAAGGAGAGCGGATCCTTCTCCAACTCCAACTTATTTCTACTGAAGCTGACATGGACACCTCTACAATTGGTCCTGGTTCTACTAAAAGACCTACTCCAACAAGCCCACAATCTCCCCTTTGGAACAAAGGAAAGAAAAAGAAGATGAATGACAATAGCCCTACTTGACTTTGCTCTTTTTCACCTCTTTTGTTACTTCCTTTTTTTTCCTCGGATCTAAAATCCGAGCACAGATTTTTCTGTACCTCAGGTGTTAGGATAAATCCATCCTAAATTCAACCTGCTCTCCGGTTCAATTCTCACAGTTTTTCAGTTTTTTCTATAAAGCTCTATGTTACTTTTTTTTTATATATATATTGTGATATTGGGGTGTTTTAGCTCAAGTGGATAGATGTGTTTTTATGCAGTGAGTCCATATAACAGACAGGCATTCTAGTTAAGGGCCTGGTAGCCCACGTTTATTTAAACAGAAAAACAAAAGCAAACTGTCCCTTCAGGATTCCCACGCAGGGGTTTAACTTCATTTAGCAGTTCAAAAAATAAGGAAAACATACCAAGCCACCTGGCTCTCGTTAGCAGTTCCTCTGCTTGCTTTAGGTACTGATACCTTAAACCACTATATCTTCCAATCTCACAGTCTTGGATGCACACAGCTTTGGGCTTCCTAAACGCACACAGCTTGAAGTCCCTTCATGCACACAGCTTCTGGCTCCTTGGACGCACACAGCTTAAAGCCCTTCAACGCACACAGTGTTTGTCCTCACACAGGGACACTCACTAGCAGCTACTGCAGTAAGCAAGCTGCTCACCATCCTTCACTCTCCTTCACTCTGCTCTGCTCTCACCAGCCCCTCATTATATTGGTTGTGTGCACCTGAGCACACACCATGCTGGCTGTCCACAAGACCCGGACACAGGGTTGGAGATCCCATCCCACCCAAGACTCTGAAGGATCTCCAAGCCATAGAAGCCCCATGTAGAAATAGCAAAATCTGAGAAAACTGCCAGAGCAGTTTTCTCTGTTTTTTTTTAAATTTACGCTCTGTAGCTCTGCACTCAGCCGATATGCAGACTCTGTGTCCACTTTAACCCTTTTTTCACTGGGACAGAGCCTCGCTCTGCCACATACCCCCCCCCTCTTGTTTTGATCCAGAGGGAGAAACACCTGCACCCATCATAGTAGTTGGGACACCTCTGTGCTGGCCATCAGCCACGTAGGCCCAACCCTTTTTTCGGGTGTGCTTCCAGGTACGTCCCGGCTTGGATCTTAACAGGGTCCTATAATTCCGTATACTCTGCCTTCCCTCTCTTCTCTTTGGGTCCCTGAGCATACTCTCCTCTCTTGGGGGAACTCTGCCTACCCTGATCCTACCTTTCAGCTTACGTAAATAAGTTTTATCTTTCACCACAGGTCTTTCAGGTTCAAAAACCTCTCTCTTGTTACCCAGGGCAACCACATTGCTTTTAACAGCGCCAATCATTAAATCATATATTTTAATGTCACACTTTCCAACGCAATCAGTGCTGTCCATCTCAGTGCTTGTTAGTACCAGACCTGAGGAGGGACCACACATAGGCGAGAGATTAAATCCCACAGGACCAAAGCCAAGTTCTACCTCACCTGTTGTCCAACACTCCATGGGTAACTGATCTAACATATGACACTGATCTAGGCACAAACTACTTCTTTCTGATGTACACATTACATTGTTGCAGCATCCACCTATAGCACTTTTTCTCACAGTGTCTCGGGGTACTTTAAGTTGTACCTCTTTCTGAGTGATAGAAAGCATCTCTGCTAGTGCTGCATCTATTCTGGGCCCTTCCTTCTCATGAGATTTAGCTGCTGAGACAGTATCTGCGCCCTCTACTGACCACTGCTCAGCTGCACCTTGGAGCACACCAGCAGAGATGTTTCCAGTCACTACACCAGCCGGAGAGACCTTTGATGACTCCAACAGTTCTGAGCGCCTTCCAGAGAACTCAGTAATTGAGAGCACCCCCTTAGAGAACCTCAGAACTATTTGCCGCACTGTTAACAAGCTTCCCAGCACAGCCTGTACCACCTGGCTCCACCTATTGGTACCACGCAGCACCACCTGGTCCGACTGCGGTGGAGACACCCAAGTGTACAGTGAGGGCACTTTTACCAACTCCAGCATTTCTAATAAAGTTTTTGTCAACTCTATGCAACCAATGTCTAAATGCGTGACCTTTTTGGGAACCTTTCCCCTGTGCGAGACATGGAGGGGCTCATCGATTGCAGCTTGTGAGGTTGAGACATTTGAAGAGAGCACCATCTCCTTGAAGGTACCCCTCATCCCAGCCTGTTGCTCCCCTGGAGCGCTGTCAGACACATGTTTCCTCTTCACCTCTAACGCTACACCAATGAGCCTGTGCGAGTCAACATTAGTCACATTGTCAACTTGACACTTGCCATTATTTAGTTGCTGGGCCGTGGACAACCCATCTGCCATGCCTGCGCCCAGAACCGTTCCTTCAGACTGGAGGGCATCAGCCTTTGCAGGGGCTGGCGTGCCCTTGAGCACTGGCCATTCTGCGATCCCTCCACTGGGCACAGCAGGTGTTCTGTCCACAACTCTGTCACACATCATTGCTTCGTAATTCCTTGTCACTTGGCCTAGTGCCGCAACTGCTTCCTTGCACCAATCATCCCAGTCTCCTGTGGTTCCATCACTGGTGCTCCACAGCACTGCATCACCTGCTCTAGAAGGCCCAACAGGAACCTGGGATTCACTAGCCAAAACAACACACTTGTCACTTCTATCTACCTCACATTGTGACAATATTTTTTTTCTCACATCACACTGGGAGATTGCATCCTCAACCAAGGCAAGGTGCAATACCTTATTTTGAACACCTTGCTTTGGTGGCGCTACAGACACATACAGCTCTTAATTTTCAGCTTTTGCAGGCTGATCTAACCCCTTGACAACTGGGTTACACTTAGGGTTGTGGGGCTGCGCCCACACACACTCACTATGTAATACAGTCTTCCCTTGTTTCACCAGAGTAGCACCACAGCAATCCTGGAAAACCTCTGGCTCCAACACATGGAGGCCCCATGAGAGTTCCAAGGACAATCCTGCGCTTCTGGTTGTCATGGGAGATATCCTACTCCCATCATTGGTAGTAAACACATTTCCAACATTTTCAGACATGACACTAAAGGAAACACATTTTTCAATGTCATGATCACCAATACCATCACATTTGCCAACAGTAACACTTTTGTCAGCATAACCATCAGAATTTTCACTACGTGTAGACATAACTGCTACTTTTGTGGATTGTCTATTACCCACCAAAGCCTCTGAGTGACTCCTCACAGCGCCCTCCATTTTTAAAGGGGCACCCTTTCCTACATGGGCAGCTCCAAAGTTGACCTGGGAAACGCTCGGCTCCGTCACTGCGGGCTTCTTGGAAGTCTCCCTGGGCAACCCTGCAGTACTTGTCACTAAGGAACATGGCACAAGCACTGTTTTGGTCACCCCTAACTCTATTTTCCCAGCCACCTGCTGGACTATAGCAGGCACATGCAGAGTCCCCATGTCCTTTCCAGTCTTTAGCCCTGCGGCTAGTTGGGCTTTATTCTGTGCCTCCCCACTGCTCTGGGTAGCACACTGCCGCAAGTCTATGTCCATTGGCACTGCGGATCTCCCCACTGGATCTACTCCCACTTCACTGGGTTCAGTACCATAAACTGGAACAGTCTTACCATTTTCAGTGGCTGGCATCATAGCCTTCACTTGAGTGCGCTGTCTCTCAGCTGCATCCATACCAGTTACTGTCTCTTTGGGGCCATATGGCGACACTGCAGCCTTTCCAGACTCTTCAGCGGTGTTCCAGAACCTTGGGCAAGTAAAGATCCCATGCCCCACTTGACCACATTCCAAGCACGGTACTGGACGCTGAAATTTAATTTCTTGGCATCTCCTCAATGCCTGGCTCTCTGTTGCCATGGGATACCACTCTTGAGGACTCCACTGGTCATGACCATCAGCAGACAGACTCCTTGGATCCCCAACATCCCTGCTGGCCTGGACGTTGCTTCCACGGACGACCATTCTCCTCTTTTCCACACGCTGTTGTCCACCCGGCTTCCTGTTGCCAGGGACAACCTCTTTCACTTCACTTTTAACTGGGGGTGACATGAGTAACTTACCCCAGATCACAGAGATTTCACACTCAGTCAAATTCTCTGGTTTGGCTGGGGCATGTGGTGAAATACCCTCTAGCCACAGTAGCCTTTCTCTTGCTTCAGCAAGGATCGCCTCCTTTTTCTGCTTTGACCGCCCCATCCTTGCGGTGTTGCACACAGCAACCAGTAACACAGTTCACAGCAGAGGGAAGAAAATGTGATTCTCCTTTCACAGGTACACAACCTGCATGCAACACAGTCCATCAAACTTCTGTGCAATGATGTTCGCCTGGCTGCCACACACAGCTAGCAGCAGTTCATCGCAGAGAAAAAAATTGACTTTTCGTTCACAGGTACACCACCTGCAACACACAATGCCTTTCGCCTGGCTGCACTTCCACACTCAGCCAACAGTTCCTGACCTGAACTCACTGTGGAGCAAGGACCTGGATTCCACCGTAGTGTTGCCCGCTGAATCCACCACTGTGATATTGGGGTGTTTTAGCTCAAGTGGATAGATGTGTTTTTATGCAGTGAGTCCATAACAGACAGGCATTCTAGTTAAGGGCCTGGTAGCCCACGTTTATTTAAACAGAAAAACAAAAGCAAACTGTCCCTTCAGGATTCCCACGCAGGGGTTTAACTTCATTTAGCAGTTCAAAAAATAAGGAAAACATACCAAGCCACCTGGCTCTCGTTAGCAGTTCCTCTGCTTGCTTTAGGTACTGATACCTTAAACCACTATATCTTCCAATCTCACAGTCTTGGATGCACACAGCTTTGGGCTTCCTAAACGCACACAGCTTGAAGTCCCTTCATGCACACAGCTTCTGGCTCCTTGGACGCACACAGCTTAAAGCCCTTCAACGCACACAGCGTTTGTCCTCACACAGGGACACTCACTAGCATCTACTGCAGTAAGCAAGCTGCTCACCATCCTTCACTCTCCTTCACTCTGCTCTGCTCTCACCAGCCCCTCATTATATTGGTTGTGTGCACCTGAGCACACACCATGCTGGCTGTCCACAAGACCCGGACACAGGGTTGGAGATCCCATCCCACCCAAGACTCTGAAGGATCTCCAAGCCATAGAAGCCCCATGTAGAAATAGCAAAATCTGAGAAAACTGCCAGAGCAGTTTTCTCTGTTTTTTTTTAAATTTACGCTCTGTAGCTCTGCACTCAGCCGATATGCAGACTCTGTGTCCACTTTAACACTTTTTTCACTGGGACAGAGCCTCGCTCTGCCACAATATATATATATATATATATATATATATATATATATATATATATATATATATATATTTTTTTTATCTAGTAACATATTACTTACTAAAATGTTATAATAATTATACTACTGTAAAGTATTTTCTAGGTTATAGAGCTTTACATTACCTTCTCTCATTTTACCGTGCAAAAATAATTTTATTTTTTATCAGATTTTTTCTATGGGGGTGGTCCACATGTGTACCCACCTATCGTCTGGAAATCTTTGGTTCTTCAGGGGATAGGTTGTCTGGCTGTCTTAGTCCAGACAATTTTTTTAATCTGGTTAAAAGGATTCAAGAGGAGTCTCCTCTCTCGGGTCCTAGCCTTACATGTTAGGAGACTTCTTTTCTATATTCCATCTCTTTTCTTACTTTTTTCTATGTTACGTTATTTTTTTTTATTTTTCCTTGTGTGTCTAACCCAATTGTCTCTTTTAGAGTTGCCAGCTCTCGGATCAATGATGAAAGTTAAACACCTCAATCTCTACTCGGAAGTACACCTGATCAAGCCTCAGTACCAAGGTCCTCTAAGGGTGAGTGGGGTCAGTAATAGCGGATATGCCTCCCCTGAATCTCATGGCTAGCAACCAACAAACACACCTTAAAAATAGCCTCTTACAATGTGCAAGGCTTGAATTCTCCTGTCAAAAGGAGAATTTTTTTAGATTACTATAAATCCCTTAAAATAGATATTCTTTTGCTCCAAATCCTGCAAATTCGAGAAGTCTTTCGACTATGTTGATCCAGATAGAAGAATTCTGTTATTACAAGGTTCAATTGATGGTCAACTATACACCCTAGTCTCATATTATGCCCCTAATAGAGGCCAAGCCCCATTCTTCAAAAATATGATGAATAGGGATGAGCTTTGTGTTCGAGTCGAACCCATGTTCGACTCGAACATCGGCTGTTTGCCGAATTGCGAACATAATGGGCCGTTTGCGTCAAATTCGAGTGGCGCGTCACGGCCCATAATTCACTGTGGTATTGCAGTGTATTGCTGGCTGATGATTGGCCAAGCATGCACTATGACCCGCATGCTTGGCCAATCAAAGCGCGGAAAAAACGGAGAGCCGTAATTGGCCAAAGCCAGGGTGGCTTTGGCCAATTATGGCTCAGGGGGTTTAGTACACGCCTCGCACTATATAAAGCCACCGGCTTGGCGGCCTTGTGTAGTGTGTTGGAGTTGTTAAAAGAGAGAGATATCAGAGAGAGACAGTGTCATTTATATTGAATTAGATAGAGCAGGCAGGCGAGTCAGTTAGCTGCAGTTACAGTGTGTAGAGGATATATATGCATCCTAGGTGTTGTATATATATTTATATACTGTATTCAGTTTATCTAGATCTGTTCCTGTTATTCTCTATACTGTGACAGGCAGGCAGGTGATTGTGCTAGCTGCAGTCAGTGTACACCGTGCATCCTCATCAGCACATGGCCGTGGGACACGCTTGTCCTTTTCGACAGCTGGCCATGTTGAGCCGCAACATGCCCAAGACTTGGTAGAGTGGATGACCAAGCCGTCCTCCTCCTCCTCCCCATCCTCTCTCACCCAGTCTCAGGGTACTTTGGCAAAGCAGCTGCCAAAGCAGCCTCTTCCCTCGGCTCAATGGCATCAGTCACTCCTTCCCTAGCCCCACCATGTCCTCCTGAGGAGTCCCCCAAACTGTTGGACCACAGTGTTGGGTACATGCGCCAGGAGGATGTCCAGCGTTTTGAAGGCTCTGATGATGGAACCCAGCGGGAGGAAGGCAGTAACGTGAGCCCAGAGAGAGGGGGTATTAACGTGAGCCCAGAGAGAGGGAGTGCCCAACAAGGACAGCTATCTGGCAGTTATGTTCCCCCAGCTGCAGCATACTGCCAGATTTGCTCCAGTGATGAGGAGGGAGGGGATGATGAGGTCACTGACTCCACGTGGGTGCCTGATAGGAGAAAGGAGGAGGCACATCAACGAGGCAGGATGCCCTCCAGGGGCCAGCTTAAGGGCAGCACACCGACTGCATCACACTGCAGAGCTCCGCATGTGCAGGGCGCTGCTGTCTCTGCGCGTTATTCCAAAAGTTCTTTGGTGTGGGCCTTTTTTCAGACGTGTGCAGCAGATCGCACCGTTGCCATTTGCAACATATGTCTAAAGTGTATCTCGCGTGGCCAAAACATCAGCCGCTTAGGGACCACCTGCTTGACCAGACATATGTTGACCTGCCATGCAGTCTGTATGCAAGCGTACCTAATAGACCCACACCAAAGAACAAAGCGGACTTCTCCTAGCTCCTCATCAGCTGGGATCTCCAACCCCACTATACCTTCAGTCCTCTCTGAAACCTGCATTGAAGGTGTAGAATTAGGTGTGTCATAGCCAAGTACTTGCGGGCAATCTGCTATCGGTACACTGACGTCCGATTGTACCAGGCACATTTCCCTGCCTCAGCTGCTGCACCGCCGAAAGAAGTTTGCTCCCAGCCATCCACATGCCCAGCGGTTGAATGCTAGCTTGGCTAAATTGCTAGCACTTCAACTGCTGCCTTTTCAGTTGGTAGACTCTGTGGAATGTGCGGTTCCTCAGTGGCAGGTTCCCAAATGCCACTTTTTCTCACGGAAGGCGATTCCGGCTCTCTACCGGCATGTGGAAGGCAATGTCTTGGCCTAGCTGGACAGGGCGGTAAGCGGTAAGGTGCATATTACCGCTGACTCGTGGTCCAGCAGGCATGGACGTTACCTATCTTTCACGGCGCATTGGCTGACTCTGCTGGCAGATGGGAAGGATGCAGGACAAGGTGCAGTAGTGTTGGAGGTTGTTCCGCCACCACGCCTCCAAAATGCTACTACTGGTGATTCTGACACACCTCTCTCCTCCACCCCCTCCTCTTTCTTCCTCCATGGCCTCTTCCTGTGCTTTGTCCTCTGAACCAGCGGTGCTCCGTAGGCATTCAAGGGGCTATGCAAGTACGCAGGCAAAGAGATGCCATGCGGTGCTTGAGCTGGTGTGCTTGGGGGACAGGAGCCACACTGGGGCAGAGATTCTGTCAGCTCTGCAAGGGCAGGCTCAGAGGTGGTTGACGCCACGCCAGCTTAAGCCAGGAATGGTGGTTTCCGACAATGGCACCAACCTCCTCTCCGCCCTCCGACAGGGACACCTGACCCATGTGCCCTGTTTGGCTCATGTCCTTAACTTGGTGGTGCAGCGGTTCTTGGGCAGATACCCGGGCTTACAAGAGGCCCTGAAGCAGGCCATGAAACTCTGTGGGCATTTCCGCCAGTCATATATTGCCAGTGCTCGGCTGGCTGAGCTGCAAAAGGATTACAACCTGCCCAAGAACCACCTAAACTGTCACATGCCCACCAGGTGGAACTCTACGTTGGCCATGCTGCAGCGGCTGCACACGAAGCAGAGGGCCATCAATGAGTATCTGTTGCAATATGGCACCAGGACAGGGTCAGGGGAGCTTGGATTTTTTCCCCCACGCCAGTGGGCCATGATCAGGGATGCATGCAAGAGGATGGTGAGCAGTGACAGTGCATGCATCAGTGACACTGTCCCTCTTGTCCACCTGTTGGAGCACAGGCTGCGTAGAATAATGGGCATGGCACTTGAGGCAGAACAGAGGCAGGAAGAGGAGGACTTCCTTACCACTCAAGGCCCCCTTTATCTAGACAGTGTTCCTGCTGGCCCGGCTATCACACAGGAAGAGGACGAGGAGGAGGATTATTGTGTCAGCATGGAGGTGGAGCCTGGCACTCAGCATCAGCAGCAATCTTCAAGGGATCAATTACAGTCCCAAGACACCCGTGGACTTGTATGTGGCTGGGAGGAGGTGGCTGCGGATCACGTCGTCCTCAGTGACCCAGAGGACTCCGCACCGAATGCCTCAGCAAACCTACGCTGCATGGCCTCCCTGATCCTGCAAAGCCTGTGGAAGGATCCTCGTATTCGTGCGATCAAGGAGAGGGATCATTACTGGCTGGCAACCCTCCTTGATCCACGTTACAAGGGTAAGGTTGCGGACCTTATCTTGCCGTCGCAGAGGGAGCAGAGGATGAAGCATCTTCGGGAGGCCTTGCAGAAAGGTCTGTGCAACGCGTTCTCAGAGACAGGGAGGTTACAAATTCCTGGTCCTGGACAACTTGTTGCGGAGGCTTTAGTCAGTCAAAAAAGGAGCGGTGGAGAAGGTGTCCGTCTGACCGATGCGTTCAGACAATTTTTTAGTACGCAGCCCCAAGGTATGATCGGTTCCAGTCACCATCGCCAGCGTCTGGTTTACATGGTGCAGGAATACCTAAAGGCAAGATCAGACTTGGACACCTTTCCCACCGAAAATCCTCTGGGTTACTGGGTATTGAGGATGGATCACTGGCCAGAGCTTGCACAGTATGCAATTGAGGTACTGGCCTGTCCTCAATCCAGTGTTCTTTCAGAACGCACATTCAGTGCTGCTGGAGGCTTTGTAACCGATCACAGGGTGCGCCTGTCCACCGACTCGGTCGATCGACTGACCTTCATAAAAATGAATCATTCTTGGATCACCACCAGCTACCAAGCACCTGATGGTGATGTAACCGAGTAATTTTTTTTGAAATGTCAGATCCCTTCAAGACTGTCTATGCTGATGCTGAGTGACTATCCTGTTATGCTGAGTGACTATCCTCTTCCTCCTCAATGATCATGCTGATAGCTTGAAAGAACATTTTTGGTTCTGGGCACTGCCACCAGTGGCCAAGGCCCAATTTTTCAGCCCCTGTTTAACAGGGGCGTGTATTTACAATTTTTGATGCAATGCTTTGCAGCAGGGCTCATTGCTTCGCTCCAAGTACAGTATCTGTGAGGGGTTGCAGTGTTGTGGCACCAGTGCCTAAGGCCCAATTTTTCTGCCCTTGTTTAACAGGGGTATTTAAATACAATTCTTGATCTAATAATTCACAGCAGGGCCCATTCCTGCGCCCACCAAGAGTAACCGTGAGGGCTTACAGTGTTGTGGCAACACCACCACCAAAAGCCCAAATTTTCTGCCCCTGTTCAACAGGGGCATGTAATTACAATTCTTGATCTAATATTTCACAGCTGGGCCCATTCCTGCACCCACCAAGAGTAACTGCGAGGACTTACAGTGTTGTGTTGTGGCAACACCTCCACCACCACCAAAGGCCCAATTTTTCTGCCCCTGTTCAACAGGGGCATATAATTACAATTCTTGATCTAATATTTCACAGCTGGGCCTATTCCTGCGCCCACCAAGAGTAACTGTGAGGACTTACAGTGTTGTGGCACCAGCACCACCACCACCACCAAAGGCCCAATTTTTCCTACCACTGTTAAACAATGGCATGTAATTACAATTCTTGATATAATAGTTCACAGCAGGGCATTCCAGCATCCACCAAGAGTAACTGTGAGGGCTTACAGTGTTGTGGCAACACCAAAACCTAAGGGCCAAATTTCTGCAGATTATATAGGGCAGGCTATGAGTAAACACTGAATTGGCATGAAACGCGTCAGCTGTCCTGAGTTCTGCTGGTTTTTGTAGTGCCTGTTTTGCCTGAATAAATATACGTTGGATTGGAGTGCGGCTGTCCTCACTAATTTTCTTCAAATGTCATTTTGTGCAGGGACAGTTCTAAACACGGGAAATACATGCCACTTCACAGGCATACTTTAGACACCCCCCAGGTAGGAAAGGAATATTTCACTTTTTTTCACTTTAAGCATCATTAAAATCCAGAGGTGGGGGACTTGAGTCACATGACTTGACTCGAGTCACCTGTTTGAGGACTTGCGACTTGCTTGACAGAATTCAATAAATGACTCGACTTGACTTTGACTTGTGACTTGACTTTGACTTGGGCTATATGACGTGCAATGACTTGGCACGACTAACATTAACCGCAAGCCGCCGTCTGCATACCTGATCAGCGTTTAATGCAGTGTTCAAAAGCCGCGCCTCCTCGTCTGTGATAGGCGGAACACTCAATTTCACAGCAGGCAGTTTTCAGCCTATCACGGACATCCTATCATCTTCGTCTGTGTTATGAGGATGAGCGGATGTCCGTGATAGGCAGAACACTGAATGCTGGGAAATTGAGTGTTCCGCCTATCACAGACGAGGAGGAGGCGCGGCTTTTGAATACTGGAATGGCCGCCGGGATACCGCCGATCAGGTACACGGCTGATGGGCACAGTGAGACACTGGCACAGTAAAACATGGGCACAGTGAGGCACGCGTACAGTGAAGCACGGGCACAGTGAGGCACGCGTACAGTGAAGCACGGGCACAGTGAGACATGGGCACAGTGAGACACGGGCACAGTGAGACGGGCACAGTGAAGCATGGGCACAGTGAAGCATGGGCACAGTGAAGCATGGGCACAGTGAAGCATGGGCACAGTGAACCATGGACACAGTGAGGCATGGACACAGTGAGGCATGGACACAGTGAGGCATGCGCACAGTGAGGCATGCGCACAGTGAGGCACAGTGAGGCATGGGCACATAACCAATATTATTTATTGTTATCCCTCCTATTATTTTTTGAACAGTATGGGGTAGATCAGTATTTTAACTTGATTTGTGACTTGACCAAAATAAATGACTTGACTTGCTTGACTTCTAGCAGGGACTCAACTTGACTTGCTTGCTTTTCGCCACAGTAACTTGGGACTTGCTTGAGACTTGAAGGTTAAGACTTGAGACTTGCACATGTGTGACTTACTCCCATGCCTGTTAAAATCACTGCTCCCGAAAAAACTTTTTTTTTTAAAACTTATTTTTGCATTGACACATGTCCCCTGGGGCAGGACCCGGGTCCCCAAATCCTTTTTTGAGACAATAACTTGCATATTAGCCGTTATAATTAGCACTTTTGATTTTGAACGTCCGAGTCCATTCTATTTAATAGGGTTCTAAAGTTTGCGCAAACTTTCGGTCCGTTGGCAGGTTCTGGTGCGAACCGAACCGGGGGGTGTTCGGCTCATCCCTAATGATGAATACACTGAGCCCTATGTTAGTAGGAACGGTCATTTTGGGGGGAGACTCAAATGTAGCTTTTGACCAGGCTCTGTATAAGTCCAAACCCTCCAAAGACCAATTGACCCGCCCGACCAATGAAAGCCGCAAAATCGCTAAGATTCTTTCGAATCACAATTTAGCAGACGCTTGGAGGGAATTAAACCCTTCCAAACGGGACTTCACACATTATTCACACCCCCACAACACATACGCAAGAATAGACCACAACCTTACCCCTTCACACCTCATTCCGTTCATACTAAATGCCCACATCAAGGATACGGCCCTATCAGATCATTAGTTGGTAATTATTTCCCCAAACTCCAGTTCTCTTAGAAGCTCGAAAGGGTTTTGGAAACTTAACGAATCAATCCTTACACATCCAACCACAAATGAGATATTAAATAAAGCCTTACAGGAATATTTTTCCCTCAACGACACAGAGGATATCTCCTCTGAAATCATTCAAATCTCTACCCAAACTAAATGCAACCGCAAAGCTCAAATAGAACGTTTGGAAGAAGAGTACATAACCCTTAGAAATCGTCACAAACAAGATCCCTCTAAGTTCCCCATATCACTCATAGACAAGGCCAAACTTGAATTAAATTTAGCCCTTACAACTCAAGTGGAAAAAGTGATTAGATGGAGTTGCAACAAATTTTACACAAATGCAAACAAAATAGGGCCATTACTTGCAACAAAACTCTCTCCTAGAGTTAGAATTCATTCTATACCTAAAATCCGAATAGCAGGTCAACCGCCTACTGCAGACCCCGTCAAAATCCTAGAAGCATTTCAAGAGTTTTATTCTAAATTGCCTGACACTCACTCAAAGCCAGACAAAGATTTTCTATCCAGGTATTTAGATGATCTTCCCATTCCTTCCATAACCCCCTCACACAAAAGTTTACTTGAGGCTCCCTTCACAATAGAGGAGGTTATGGGGGTTATTAAACACCTCAAAAACGGATCAGCCCCTGGCCCTGATGGTTTATCCCTATTATAAGACTTCTGCCAACACCTTAGCCCCCTATCTAACCAAATTTTTTAATGACAAAACAAATGGATTACCATTAGACACACATCTTAATATGGCATTTATTACAGTTATACCCAAACCAGACAAAAATGCTGAAGACATCAGTAATTATCGCCCTATTTCCCTAATAAACAATGATATTAAAATTATGACAAAGATCATGGCCAATCGATTAGCATCTTTTATTAAAAATTATATACACAAAGACCAGGTGGGCTTCATCCCAGGAAGACAGGGCCCAGACCAAATCAGACGAGCAATAGATATTGTATCTATTCTGCAATCCAACTGGGAGGAGAAAAACAACAAGGCTTACTACCATCACTGGATCTGCAAAAGGCCTTTGACTCCGTGTCATGGCCATACCTGTTTTCCCTAATAGATCAATGGGGCTTTGGAGTTCGCTTTAAGGGCCTCTTACATTCACTTTATTCTCACCCTCAGGCTCTCATCCGTTTACAGGGTCATTATTCCAACCCAATCAATATAGCACGAGGCACTAGACAGGGATGCCCGCTTTCCCCTCTCATATTTGCTATTGCCATTGAAACATTAGCCATAGCCATCAGACAAAATCCCATTAAAGGAGTATCCTGTGGTAATCAAATTCACAAATGTGGCCTATTTGCAGATGATATCTTATTGTTCGTGACGTCTCCGCTGATATCCCTTCCTAACATCTGCCAGGTTATGAAGGCCTTCTCTGAGGTCTCAGGCCTTAGGGTAAATTACTCAAAATCACAAGCTCTAAATGTTTCGCTTCCCTTGTCTAGTGTCTCGTTGCTTAAACAATCCTTTGGATTTGAATGGACAGACACCTCAATCAAATATCTGGGCATTACCTTAACAGCCCGCATTGAGACCCTTTTTTTACATAATTATCCACCTTTATTCAAAAAATTAGAGAATGATCTAGCATCTTGGTGCAAAAATGAATTATCTTGGTTAGGTAGAATTAATTCTATAAAAATGACTCTGCTCCCTAGAATCCTTTATTTCTTTAGATCTCTTCCTATTCCCATTACTAAGAATCACTTGAAAAAGCTCCAAAGTAAATAAATCAAATTTATCTGGGGTGCTTCAGGTTACCGCATCCCCCAAAACACATTACTTCGTCACAGAAAACAGGGAGGTTTAGGTCTACCTGACCTACATAAATACTACTTAGCAGCTAGACTAGCCAAGACTTCTTTGATTTATTCTGCAACAGAAAAACTAGACTGGATCAATATTGAAAGAGAGGCTACACCAACATTATCCTTAGAATACCTTTTATGGTGCCCCCCTAAAAAAAGACCCCCCATAATGTCCCAGTCTCTATCTCAATCGTTTGAAACCTCCCAAACCTTATATCCTCTGGAAGACCTCTTTCTCATTTATTCAATAACCCTGACTTCCCCCCTGGTCTAAATGTAGAGGCATTTAAATGATGGATAGATAAAGGATTGTATCGTATAGGACAATTTTTTAATCCTGGAGGGCCTATATCCCTTAGTTACTGCATCAAACATCTAAGACTTCCAGATTCTGAAAAAACGCGGTTTAATCAAATTTTTAAACCAAATCTGGAAGGAAAAACCCCTTCCTCCCCAATTTATGAAGTACGAGTTATGGTGCAGCCAGGCCGGTTCACAAAGGGGAGGCATATCTATGATATATTCATGCCTCACTCACCCTACATCAAAATCTTCCTATATGGAGGCTTCAGCATCAGATCCAACGTGTTTCAGAGGTTGTCAACTTTACGGCTCTATGCCTCATATTTGGTGGGAGTGCCCCAGAATTTGCCCCTTCTGGAGAAAAATATTATTAATTTTTAGGGTAACAGGTTTTCAGGTCCCTACCAGTAGCCATTTTGAACGCTCATATTCCTCACATACCAAAGGATACACAAAAATGTATACACTTTATCTTTACAGGGGCCAAACTCACAATTGCCAAATCATGGAAAAAAACAAAACCTTTCCTGTCAGATGCCAAAACCAAAATATCTTGGATACTAACTCAGGAAAATTTGGCTAGCATCTTATCTAATACCATTCCCAAATTCGAAAAAATATGGGAACCCTGGGCCAAATATATGGGGATTTCGATTGGTGAAGATGCTGTTTTACCTTCTATTCAACATTAAGTTGTACACATACCCATCCCTTTCCCTACGTCCTCTTTTTTACCCGCTGTCTTTATTTTCCTCTTCTTTTCTTCCTTCTGAAAAGGATTTATGGAAACTCTTTTTTTGGGGAATTCTAGTTTCCCATTACAAGTTATGTCTCTTTTATTTAGATTTAACGGGATACTGTCAAATGTTTCGTTTGGCCTTGTTTAGTCCATCCCGATCTGTTGGCCCTGATAATCTTCTCGGGGCCTAAGAGTCAGAAGGAGGTCTCAATGCCTGGAGCAGTTAGTTCCCGATAAGGGGGTCCAGGTTACCAAGGAGAGAGGGTTTCCCTTCTCCCTTCCATCATATTATAAGGATGAAGAGATCTCCCCCTGACAAACTTTTGATTGCTTTAGTTTTAGGGATCACACCCTTCATTTAATTGCATATCATTTTAAGTTCATGTTTCTCTGATAGCTTACATAAATCTATCCTTTTTTCTAGGATGTTTTTATTAATTTATCCATTTATTGACTAATGATTTTGTTTATTCCTAAACATAAACTTTTTTCTTTATTTTTCTTTATTTTTATCTAACATGATGTAATGTTCTGTATTATTTATCTTCTTCTGAACATAAAATATTTTGAAAGTAAAATGTGATCTGATCTTCATCTAAGTCACAACAATAGACAATCACAGTCTGCTTAAACTAATAACACAAAAATAATTACATTTTACCATGTTTTTATTGAACACACCATGTAAACATTCACAGTGCAAGTGGAAAAAGCATGTGAACCCTTGGATTTAATAACTGGTTGAACCTCCTTTGGCAGCAATTACTACAACCAAACGTTTCCTGTAGTTGAAGATCAGACATGCACAACGGTCAGGAGTAATTCTTGACCATTCCTCTTTACAGAACTGTTTCAGTTCTTGGGATGTCTGGTGTGAATCGTTTTCTTGAGGTCATGCCACAGCATCTCAATCGGGTTGAGGTCAGGACTCTGACTGGGCCACTCCAGAAGGCGTATTTTCTTCTGTTTAAGTCATTCTGTTGTTGATTTACTTCTATGCTTTGGGTCGTTGTCCTGTTGCAACACCCATCTTCTGTTGAGCTTCAGCTGGTGGACAGATGGCCTTAAGTTCTCCTGCAAAATCTTGATAAACTTGGGAATTAATTTTTCCTTCAATGATAGCAATCCAGCCAGGCCCTGACGCAGCAAAGCAGCCCCAAACCATGATGCCCCCACCACCATACTTCACAGTTTGGATGAGGTTTTGATGTTGGTGTGCTGTGCCTCTTTTTCTCCGCACATAGTGTTGTGTGTTTCTTCCAAACAACTCAACTTTGGTTTAATCTGTCCACAGAATATTTTGCCAGTACTGCTGTGGAACATCCAGGTGCTCTTGTGCAAACTCTAAACATGCAGCAATGTTTTTTTTGGACAGCAGTGGCTTCCTCTGTGGTATCCTCCCATGAAATCCATTCTTGTTTAGTGTTTTACGTATCGTAGATTCGCTAACAGGGATGTTAGCATATGCCAGAGACTTTTGTAAGTCTTTAGCTGACACTCTAGAATTCTTCTTCACCTCATTGAGCAGTCTGCACTGTGCTCTTGTAGTCATCTTTACAGGACGCCCACTCCTAGGGAGAGTAGCAGCAGTGTTGAATTTTCTCCATTTATAGACAATTTGTCTTACCGTGGACTGATGAACAGCAAGGCTTTTGGAGATACTTTTATAACCCTTTCCAGCTTTATGCAAGACAACAATTCTTAATCGTAGGTCTTCTGAGAGCTCTTTTGTGCGAGGCATCATTCACATCAGACAATGCTTCTTGTAAAAAGCAAACCCAGAACTGGTGTGTGTTTTTTTTATAGGGCAGGGCAGCTGTAACCAACATCTCCAATCTCATCGATTGGACTCCAGTTGGCTGACACCTCACTCCAATTACCTCTTGGAGATCTCATTAGTCTAGGGGTTCACATACTTTTTCCACCTGCACTGTGAATGTTTACATAGTGTGTTCAATAAAAACATGGCAACATTTAATTATTTGTGTGTTTTATTTTTTTTTAGCAGACTGTGATTGTCTATTGTTGTGACTTAGATGAAGATCAGATCACATTTTATGACCAATTTGTGCAGAAATCCATATCATTCCAAAAAGGTTCACATACTTTTTTTGCAACTGTACAGGAGAATCTCCTGTTTGTTCTGTCTATCAAAGGGGGGGATATGTATTAAAGAGGCCGCAGAGTAGTCATCCAATGCCAGCCCAGGAGACGGGACTTCCTATTACAGAGACCACAGAATAAACAGGAGATTCTCCTGTATGTTATCTGACGGCACTTATCCCATCCCCTACCTGTCCCTTCAGAGGCTGCCAGAACTGAACGATAAATACAGTTTACATATCTTTTGTGGCCCTCAGGGATTCGTTGGGGGACACAAAAGATATATATATCCAAATTTGCAGTGGGGTCGTATTGAACCGGAAAAAGGGCCGCAATTGGCCCGCAGGCCGGACTTTGGACATGCCTGACCTAGCTAGTTGACAAACCACGTCCTGTTCTAGGTCGTGCAGCATCCAGTCAATTCCATTTCCTCTGTGTTGCATCACAAATGTGGCAGGGAAAATGTAATGAAAGACAACTATAATAATACCATTAAGGTAACAAACCATTAGAAGGAAATTAATTGTCACTCCACCATCTCACCATAATTTTTGGTATGGAAAAATGCACCCAGCAATAAGCAAACATTAATAAATACCCAATGAAAGAACCCTTGGAAAAGAAGGTACTCTTTAAAGATCCATTTAGCGTTACTTTTAGCAAAACTTTATCAATTAAAAAAGTAAAAAAAGGTATAAAACAGCAATAGTAGTAATTTCATATAAACCTTCACCATACACCATTAAATGACTAGGTTGTCAATAGTAAAAAATTAAGTCTGGACAAGTATGGCCTATACCCAGATAATGTGATGAAAACCAATCTCTTCCAGCATGGTGATCTCTCTGTTAATTGCCCTCACTGCTTGTCAAATCGATTTTACTATTCAGCTTTCACCTGCAAAACACTAGACCAGGGATTGTGGGATATGTAGCTTCTTCAAGTGTCAACTTTTAGACTACAGACAGAGGACATGTATTAACCTGTGCAGTTTCATGCAGAAACTTCTAAAGCCTCATACACACGATCAGATTTTCAATGGACAAAGTGTAGGACTTTTGTCCGAAGGGCGTTGGCCAGGAACTTGTATTGCATACAAATGGCAAAGAATTGTCGGCCAACAAACACGAAACTATGTGGCTTTTCAGCTTTTTAGCGCCACCCTTTGGGCAACTTCTGCTAATTTTGTGTTATGGTGAGCATTGCTTCTGAGCATGCGTTTTTGTACTTTGGAGTTTTGTCTGACGGACTTATGTACATACGATCGGAAAATCCGACAACACACAAAATTGTTGGCAGACAATTTTAAAGCATGCTATCCCACATTTGTCCTCAGAAAATCGGACAACAATTGTCCGATGGAGCGTACAGTCGGATTTTCCGACAACAGCCTGTCATCACACAATGCCCGTCGGATAATCCGATCGTGTGTATGAGGCTTAACACTAGAATGTAAAGATTTGCTCTTATAGAATTTTCTGTACAAGGCAACAAATGACACCATGAAACTATATGATCAATGCCTATCTTATTCAGGTGAAAAATACAAGGTGCAGGTAGGAAGGTTTATAATGCCCTTAACACTGTTTTACTCAAACCAGTCTTTTATTAAACACGTGTAATTTAAGTAACAAATTGTCCAAGAAACCATGTTACAGAATGTGCCATGGTTTGAAACCATGTTACAGAATATGCCAGGGTTTGAGCCTGCAGAAACTGGCAGCTGCATCTCTGTGACTGTGTAAAGAATGTTCAAAGAATGAATGCTCTGGCAGCTAGGGACTGGAAATCACTTGACAATAAAATGATAGTGGGTGGGGATTTGTACCAAAGGAGGCAGATTCATTCTCACAGATTCATTAAATGTTACTACCAGACAGATTAGTAAGTAAACTGTAGATATTTCAACAATCTGCACAAGATTTTGCTTAGTTTATTATAAAGAATATTACAGCACTGCAGTACTGTGGAAGGAAACATTATAGAAAGATATATCCTTACACAGCTTGTTTTATTAAGAGGATTGCTGGATTGGGTAAATCACATCCATTTAAAAGTGAATGTGGGAAGTCTGTTATTAAAGCTGTATTATACTGAAGGTTATGTACTGTAGCAAGTCATGGTCCCTTTGGTTACATCTTTTCATTTACAGTAACATATGCATTAACTATAATCTCTCTAAATGGCAACTTTTCTCTAATGGAAACATGCTTAGCTGCCATGATCCGTAATTCTTGAGCAAGGTCATGGGTGACTTTCATGAAGCCAATTAAACGTTTTTATCATCAGTGCAGCAATCTCATGGGAAGATGCATTTAAAGTGGCATCTAATATGCAGACAAAGTATAATTATTTAAATAGGGGATGCGCTCTGTAGGGGTAATCCAGAGTAATCAAAGGCAAATGGAACACAGAAAATGCATAAGAACTTTTCCTAAATCCATAGAAGGATAAACTGACAATTTTATGGTCTTCTAAATATCTGAATATTTCCACTAATCAGCATCATGGAATGGGAAAGCACACAATTGGTCTCCTCCACCTATTTTCTGTTTATTTTATATTGTGAGGCAAATATTCCAACAGAAACTTCCAAATATGTGTAGTGAAAGTCAAAGGTATACAGATTAGACACCATCACAGACCTAAGTATGTCCATTGGCAAATATGTTTCAGATCCACAGTCCCCAAGCTCATCATCAGAAAAGCATATTTTACATAACATTTAATTTCTTTCATTCTGATTTGTCTATTCCATATCGGTATCTTTCATTTCATAGTTATTTGGAGAAAGCAGTGATGCCCATTAACACAAGCTAACTCAGGAGCTAGGTGCATGGGCTAACCCAGAAATGACAGGCCAAACACCTCCTCCACATTTTTTCTGCTTTAGTTGTTAAATCACTGTTGATCTCTGTGATGTTCTCTAGCAATATTTTTTTTATTTGACATGTCCATTATGTTTAACTTTGCACTAAACACAAAAAAAAAAAAAAACAGAAGCTGGCTTTCCAGGGTCATCATGCTCACCATCCTGATATGCACATTACCACTTTCCTAAACAATTGACTGCGCAGTTAGTAATTTATGCTGAGAGCAATCCATTACGCTCTTCTTTGTGCAAAAAAAATATAGAAGGCTTACAGAAATCTGCTGTTTCCATATAACATCATGCACGATCAGCCATAATATTATGACTGCCCACCATAACGAGGCATGGACACCACTAGACCTCTGAAGGTATGCTGTGGTATTTGGCACCAAGCTGCCAGTAGCAGATATTTTAGGTCCTGTAAGTTGCAAGGTTGGTGCCTCCATGGATCAGACTTGATTTTCCAGCATATCCCACAGATGCTTAATTGGATTGACATCCAGAGAATTTGGAGGCCAAATCAACATCTCAAACTCGTTGGTGTTCCTCAAACCATTCTTGAATTCATCAGACCAGGCCACCTTCTTCCATTGTACCATGGTCCAGTTCAGATGCTCACGTGCCAATGGTAGGCGCTTTGGGCTGTGGACACACGTCAGCATGGGCACCCTGACTGGTCTGTGGCTACGCAGCCCCAAACACAAGAATAATGGAAAATAATGGTGGCCACACAAAATATTGACACTTTGGGCCCAATTTTAGATATTTTCACTTAGGGGTGTACTCACTTTTTTTGGCAGCGGTTTAGACATTAATGGCTGTGTGTTGAGTTATTTTGAGGGGACAGCAAATTTACACTGTTATACAAGCTGTACACTCACTACTTTACATTGTAGCAAAGTATAATTTCTTCAGTGTTGTCACATGAAAAGATATAATAAAATATTTACAAAAATGTGAGGGGTGTACTCACTTTTGTGAGATACTCTATGTCTTTTAAAGCGGTTGTAAACCCGAAAATATATATTTTTTTAAATAAAATAAATACCTGCAAGACAAAGCCATAATGAGCTAGTATGACTAGCATACTAGCTCATTATGCATTACTTACCTTAGATCGAAGCCCCCAAAGCCATCCTAGTCTCCCCCTCCGGCTGCAGACATCTCTCCGGAAGGTTACTTCCGGGTATCAACGCTCCGGCGCTGTGATTGGCCGGAGCGGTGAAAACGTCACTCCACTCATACAACGGTGTATTCCTTTTGGCAAATATCTCCTAAACCGTGTAGGTTTAGGAGATATTGCAAACACCTACAGGTAAGCCTTAATCTAGGCTTACCTGTAGGTGTAACTTCCCCTGAAGCAGTGGTTCTCAACCTCTCTAGTGCCGTGACCCCTTGATAAAATTTTCCAAGTTGTGGGGACCCCTAACAGTAAAATTATTTCCGTAGAGTGGGTTGTCAGCACCCAAGGCAAGACAAGTTATTTGTGTCCCTAACCCACGGACATTTAGCGCTCCCTGAGTCCCTTCCCTTGTACAATATTAAAACCCCTTATGGTACATTTTAGAATGTACCACTCTCTCTCTTTGTTTTCCTTTCTTTCCCTTTTATCTCTCTCTATCCTAATTTCTTGTTTTTTTCCCCCATCCCTCTCTCTAGCTGTCTTTCTTGTTCTTTCTCTTATTCTTTCTCTCCCTTTTTCTTTGTTCCTCCCCCTCTTTTCTTCTCCTTTCCATGTATTCTCTTACACCTTGGTGGGGGGTGGGGGGAATAGGAGTGGCAGTGCTGGCGGGGAGTTGGGATGAGAGGCAGTGCTGGGGGGAGTTCTGATCCATTCTGTTCCAACTTAGGTGCTCTTGATCAAGGTCATCTGCTGATCTGAGAACTGTATTGGAAACTTTTAATGTCAACTATAATCACAGGCAGTGTTATTCACTGTGTCCCCAGCTCTGTGGTGTCTCGCAGCAGTGACGAAATCAGAAGATAGGGGTCTCTTTCAGCCCTTCCCACGTCACATTCCTCATCAGTCAGCTGACCTCTAGTCTCTGCCCCTGAGCCATGCCGTGAACTGAATGGGCGGCTGCGAAGAGGCTGAGTGGGCGGCCGCGGGCTCCAGGAACAGCCCAACTGGGCGGCCACAGGCTCCAGCGACAGTCTTGCTGGGCGGCCGCAAAAAGGCTGGGAGAGCGGTGCGGGCTTCAGGAACAGCCCAGGATTTTGTGACCCCTGGCAAATCATCCTTCGACCCCTGAGGAAGTCCCGACCCCCAGGTTGAGAACCACTGCCCTGAAGGGTTTACAACCACTTTAAATAGGTTTTGTATGTCCATGTATTTTTCTTTTTCTATGTACAATAAAATGTGTTTTTTCGACTTTTATAAAATTGTATTGGTCCAATCTGCCTTCAAAGTCCGACTTAGTGGGTTTTCCCTCTTTTTAGTTCAATAGAACATCTCTACATAACACAGACCTTCCTGTTTGGGAAGTCTGCACAAAACAAAACAGTTTTCAGTAAAGATTTCTTTAAACATGGGTTGTGCTTTAACCATTAATTAATCATAACTGTTTCCGTAAGTAATTAAAAGAATTATCAGTTGATTAGATGACAAAAAAAGGAGTATTCCACATCTCCACCTACTAGAACCACCTTTGACGTGTCACCTACACCACACCTGCCATACCTGTATCACAAATGAATATGACACTTCAAATTTGCAAGAGATAAAAGCATATTGCAAGAGGAGCCAGTACACTTCAATCAAGTGTACACTCGATCCAAAACATTGACATCAGTAAACCACTCACCCACACGACGCCATACACGCTGTCTGCCATGTACAGTGAAAACCGGGATTCATCCGTGAAGAGAACACCTCTCCAACGTGCCAGACGCCTTTGAATGTGAGCATTTGCCCACTCAATTCTGTTACGACGACAAACTGCACTCAGGTCGAGACCCCGATGAGGATGACGAGCATGCAGATGAGCTTCCCTGAGCTTCCCTGAGACAGATTGTGCAGAAATTCTTTGGTTATGCAAACTGATTGTTGCAGCAGCTGTCCAGGTGGCTGGTCTCAGACGATCTTGGAGGTGAAGATGCTGGATGTGGAGGTCCTGGGCTGGTGTAGTTACACGTGGTCTGCAGTTGTGAGGCCAGTTGGATGTACAGCCTAATTCTCTAAAACGCCTTCGGAGATGGCTTATGGTAGACAAATGAACATTCAATTCAAGGGCAACAGCTCTGGTGGACATTCCTGCAGTCCACATGCCAAGTGCACGCTCCCTCAAAACTTGCGATATCTGTGGCATTGTGCTGTGTGATAAAACTGCACATTTTAGAGTGGCCTTTTCTTGTGGCCAGCCTAAGGCACACCTGTGCAATAATCATGTTGCCTAATCAGCACCTTGACATGCCACACCTGTGAGGTGGATGATATATCTCGGCAAAGGAGAAGTGCTCACTAACATAGATTTAGCCCAGGTTCACACTGGGCTGCGGGAATGAAGCTGTGCGAGTTCAGCTGAACGCGCACAATTTCACTCCAGCTGGCAGTCCCGATTTCGGGCGCGATTACAGAGACATCTGTGCAGATGTCAATGTAAATCGCGGGCCGAAATCGCAAAAAGTGTTACAGAAACTACTTTTTGAAATCGGTGCAGCGCCACAGATGCGGCGTCGCACCGATTAGGACTGTGTCATTGCCGGAATTTTCCGGCAATGGCACCTTCCTAATTGGTGCGACGCTGCATCTGCGGCGCTGCACCGATTTCAAAAAGTAGTTTCTGTACTACTTTTTGCGACATGCAGAAACCTGCACAGATGTCTCTGTAATCGCGGGCAAAATCAGGACTGGCAAGCGGGAGTGAAGCTGTGCGAGTTCAGCTGAACTCGCATGGCTTCACCCCCGCAGCCCAGTGTGAACCAGATTTGTGAACAATATTTGAGAGAAATAGGCCTTTTGTGTACATAGAAAAGATCGTAGATCTTTAAGTTCAGCTCATGATAAATAGGGGGAAACACAAAAGTGTTGCGTTTATAAATTTTGCTCAGTGTGTGTATATATATTACATGGACTGATCCTTTCAGGGAAATTCTGAAAATATATCATGCCTACTTGCATATGACATCTGACTATTTAAAATAACATATTTTGCAGAGTTTTAAAACCTCTCATTATTAAAGCGTATTTAAATAACTCTATAAATAAGTTGACTTCAAGGACACCATGCTAATATGCAAAAAAGGTGTCATTATAATTCCTCCCTTCCTGCAATCAAGTTGCATTTGTAATGTCAACATCAATTATATCTGACTATTTTTAGCAACAAGATAATGTCTGGTAGCCTCACCCATCAACTTTCATCAACACCATCCTGCTCAAGTTTGGTTTTGTAGAACATATTAGGATGACTTTAGTGCTGACAAGGCAATACACATGAACTAGTCACACAAGTTGTGATCCAGAATGCAGACATCACATTGCACTTGAATTCTTGTTTTTGCTGAGATACAAACTCATGTGAAATGTATACAGTGGGTACGGAAAGTATTCAGACCCCCTTACATTTTTCACTCTTTGTTATATTGCAGCCATTTGCTAAAATCATTTAAGTTCATTTTTTTCCTCATTAATGTACACACAGCACCCCATATTGACAGAAAAACACAGAATTGTTGACATTTTTGCAGATTTATTAAAAAAGAAAAACTGAAATATCACATGGTCCCAAGTATTCAGACCCTTTGCTGTGACACTCCTATATTTAACTCAGGTGCTGTCCATTTCTTCTGCTCATCCTTGAGATGGTTCTACACCTTCGTTTGAGTCCAGCTGTGTTTGATTATACTGATTGGACTTGATTAGGAAAGCCACACACCTGTCTATATAAGACCTTACAGCTCACAGTGCAAATGAGAATCATGAGGTCAAAGGAACTGCCTGAAGAGCTCAGAGACAGAATTGTGGCAAGGCACAGATCTGGCCAAGGTTACAAAAAATTTCTGCTTCACTTAAGGTTCCTAAGAGCACAGTGGCCTCCATAATCCTTAAATGAAAGATGTTTGGGACGACCAGAACCCTTCCTAGAGCTGGCCGTCCAGCCAAACTGAGCTATCGGGGAGAAGAGCCTTGGTGAGAGAGGTAAAGAAGAACCCAAAGATCACTGTGGCTGAACTCCAGAGATGCAGTCGGGAGATGGGAGAAAGTTGTAGAAAGTCAACCATCACTGCAGCCCTCCACCAGTCGGGGCTTTATGGCAGAGTGGCCTGACGGAAGCCTCTCCTCAGTGCAAGACACATGAAAGCCTGCATGGAGTTTGCTAAAAAACACCTGAAGGACTCCAAGATGGTGAGAAATAAGATTCTCTGGTCTGATGAGACCAAGATAGAACTTTTTGGCCTTAATTCTAAGCGGTATGTGTGGAGAAAACCAGGCACTACTTATCACCTGTCCTGTACAGTCCCAACAGTGAAGCATGGTGGTGGCAGCATCATGCTGTGGGGGTGTTTTTCAGCTGCAGGGACAGGACGACTGGTTGCAATCGAGGGGAAGATGAATGCGGCCAAGTACAGGTATATCCTGGATGAAAACCTTCTCCAGAGTGCTCAGGACCTCAGACTGGGCCGAAGGTTTACCTTCCAATAAGACAATGACCCTAAGCACATAGCTAAAATAACAAAGGAGTGGCTTCACAACAACTCCGTGACTGTTCTTGAATGGCCCAGCCAGAGCCCTGACTTAAACCCAATTGAGCATCTCTGGAGAGACCTAAAAATGGCTGTCCACCAACGTTTACCATCCAAACTGACCGAACTGGAGAGGATCTGCAAGGAGGAATGGCAGAGGATCCCCAAATCTAGGTGTGAAAAACTGAAAAACTTGTTGCATCTTTCCCAAAAAGACTCATGGCTGTATTAGATCAAACGGGTGCTTCTACTAAATACTGAGTAAAGGTTCTGAATACTTAGGACCATGTGAGATTTCAGTTTTTTTTTTTTTATAAATCTGCAAAAATGTCAACAATTCTGTGTTTTTCTGTCAATATGGGGCGCGGTGTGTACATTAATGAGGAAAAAAAATTACTTAAATGATTTTAGCAAATGGCTGCAATATAACAAAGAGTGAAAAATGTAAGGGGGTCTGAATACTTTCCGTACCCACTGTATATATTATATTATATTCATTATTTATGAATTTCGAGTCATACAGGAATAATTCAATCCAATAGACTGCACAATAATACACGGCATGGTCAGTGAGCATTGAGCATATACTATTCAAGATTTATCATTAGATCCCACACAGGGAAGTTTTGCATTGGTTAATATCAGTAGAACAGGATTATAGATAGAGGAATCATCAGGTCAGAAACAATACAATCCGGTATGTGTGAAACGTATCCTAAAGTTATTGTGTAGGCTTGTAAAAAAATAAAACAAAAAAAAACACATGTTATACTTACCTCCTCAGTGCAGTTGGTTTTGCACAGAGCAGCCCAGATCCTCATCTTCTAGGGTCCCTCTTTGCTGCTCCTGCTCCCTCCCTCTTATAGAGGGCCCCCATAGCCAGCAGCTTCCTATGGGTGCACTGGAGCCAAGTCATAGCTCCGTGTGTCCATTCAGACACGGAGCCTGCCCTTGCCCCGCCCTCTCTCCCCTGATTGGCTGATTGACTTTGACAGCCAAGGGAGCCAATGGTGCCGCTGCTGTGTCTCAGCCAATCAGGAGATTACATGAGGTTACCAAAGTTGCCTTTATTATTTTAAAACAGTATTGATATTCAGGGTAGTCACACAGTGCATTTTTGTTTAGCAACCAACTCAATCGGTTGCTGTGTTATTAATGCACTCTTAGATGCTCCTATGTGCTGATATTTCAGCAAGTCACCACTTCCTTTTTTCTGCCCTGTGTGTAGTAGTTGTTGCTAGATGAAAATGCATTGTTCGTTGCAGATAGTACTGTTTTAAAACAAAAAAAATACTACATTGGTAACCACCCCTGTGTAGAGCTGCTCTTACCTTATTCTACAATACTTTAACATAGGTGCTCTTTATCCCTCCTTTCTTTTTAAAACAAAACAAAAAAGTTTGTTTGGAGTTCCACTTTTACATAAAGGGATAATTTCCCAATGCAGGGAATTTGGCAACAATGTTTAGCTGAGTTAATGAATGGAAAAGAAAGGGAAAGTGATTTATTCACGGTCTTATCCTGAAATATTCACTGCAACATTGCCTTGTAAATGGTAGATTCACTTTACCATTTTATATTGCTACTGAAAAACTGATGCCTAGGCCCAGGTATGGTATGTTTGCCCCTGGCCAGCTAATTCCATAACGTAGGTTTCAGAGCAAATTTAAGTTAACATACTCAGGTCATGGAGAGACAAATTCTGATTACATGACTGAATTCTAGGAGAAAAGAGAGGAAATAGCAATGGTGGGACTTTTAATGAGGATAAATGGGGCCATTCAATCCCCTCCTCCATCCCTAAATTCAATGATTGATGAAGAGCAAAAAGGGTGGGACTTTATATGAGACACATGAAAGCAAATATAAATATAAGATACAAGATAAATATAAGATACAAAAATAACTTTAATTGGTCAAGATAACAATACGTGTACATATACATGTCATTTCTAAACTGTATGCATTTTGCTATACGTAAAGATACATATGAACATTGGGTCAAACCAAGAGAAGCATGATAAAAATTATTCCAACAAGGAATTTATAAGGTAGGAAAATTCGAGAATCACATTACATGGGATGTTCAACATGATTTGTCAATCGAACAAATTTTTGGGGGAAAAAGAAGAAAAAAAATAAAATAAATGAATTTAAGTGACTTTTAAATAAATTAAACAATATTGAATGAAACGTCCGTATCGCATAAAGTAAGGAGTAGACTAATCAGTCGATGTGAGCTCTACGCGTTTCAGGGCCTTAAAACCCCTCAACAGGAGCAAGACCGTAGTCGATATCTGCGAGTGAAGAGGATGAGAGTTAATGTTTGGTCACAAGAAATGTGGGTAAGTATAAGAAGTGATGGTCCCCTATCCATCACACAAACACTCAACCCACTAACTTACATGTATGTCTGAGCAGTGGCCGCACAACCGTGATGACGATGAGCCAAACAAGGAAAGCCACGGATGGGAGCTGAGGAGGCGGGGTGGGCGGCAGCCAAACCACAGGGCGCGTGCCCAAACAGAGTAATGGTAGTGGTGTGGAGGGAGGGCTGGTGAAACAGACCCCGGGGGGGAGAAAAATATTATTATTTTTCCACACATTTTTCTTTTTCTTTTTTTCCCCAGATTTTTCTCCCCCCCTGGGGTCTGTTTCACCAGCCCTCCCTCCACACCACTACCATTACTCTGTTTGGGTGCGCGCCCTGTGGTTCGGCTGCCGCCCACCCTGCCTCCTCAGCTCCCATCCGTGGCTTTCCTTTTTGGCTCATCGTCATCACGGCCGCGCGGCCACTGCTCAGACATACATGTAAGTTAGTGGGTTGAGTGTTTGTGTGATGGATAGGGGACCATCACTTCTTATACTTACCCACATTTCTTGTGACCAAACATTAACTCTCATCTTCTTCACTCGCAGATATCGACTACGGTCTTGCTCCTGACGAGGGGCTTTAAGGCCCTGAAACGCGTAGAGCTCACATCGACTGATTAGTCTACTCCTTACTTTATGCGATACGGACGTTCCATTCAATATTGTTTAATTTATTTAAAAGTCACTTAAATTCATTTATTTTATTTTTTTTCTTCTTTTTCCCCCAAAAATTTGTTCGATTGACAAATCATGTTGAACATCCCATGTAATGTGATTCTCGAATTTTCCTACCTTATAAATTCCTTGTTGGAATAATTTTTATCATGCTTCTCTTGGTTTGACCCAATGTTCATATGTATCTTTACGTATAGCAAAATGCATACAGTTTAGAAATGACATGTATATGTACACGTATTGTTATCTTGACCAATTAAAGTTATTTTTGTATCTTATATTTATCTTGTATCTTATATTTATATTTGCTTTCATGTGTCTCATATAAAGTCCCACCCTTTTTGCTCTTCATCAATCATGACTGAATTCTAGATTGCTACACTTTGGGCATTTTTACAGATAGTTGCCTTATAAAATATACACAATATGAGAATGTGCACACAAAACGAACCATGTACAGTATTTATGTCTCTGAATTTGCATGCAATCAATTCATTAGTAAATATAAAGCATAGAACCATCTCAAACCATGCATCTTCCTGAGACCAGCTGTCTGCAGCAAGGACACATTTTACCAGTAGAAGTGGAGAGAAGGCAATCTATTGGTTGCCCCTGAAATGGCATCTGGTTGGGATTTCCCCAGGAGGGAATATAGCATTGCTGTCCTGGGTCAGGCAGATTGTATAGCCTTTCATGTATTTCTTTCTCAGTGACAATACAAATACTTCTGGCTCCCATTTGTCATTTTCACACACTGTTACATTCAGGCAATCCCTGTTAGAGGACAAAAAAAAGAGTCTTTTGGGAACAGATCATGCGAAATATCAAAGAGAAGGTGATCAGCATGAGGATGGCTACAGCAAGTAATTAGGAACACCAGCCTGACCTGTTCCATCAATAGATACATGTATGTAAACTGCAGGGGTGCAATCAACACAAATTTAATATCATTTGCCTTTGGCTTTGTCATTTGTAACGTGAGGGGATTATTTCTCCTGCGAGGATCGCCTACTCTGTATTGTGTTTACCCTCCAGGGCATATTTTACTCTCCATTCCTTGTTTTAATAGGCTAAATGTGTCTATAAACATGTTATATTACCTGTCAGAGCCACATAAGTGCCTAGCTCCTGTAGAAATGTTTATTGTTTCTAATAATTTCAGCATGAAAAGCCTCTGAATAAATGGATGGTCACCTTGCAGGGATCATGGATTTAAAGCACAAGATATTGTCTTTTCAGAGCAGGCTAGTGATGGTACTTCATTAAAACTTGTCTATAGAAAAATTCTTATAAGGATACCATGGATGGCCACAGATAGGCAGTCTTCTCCCTGAGATCAATATACGCAAAGACTTTTATCCATCAAGCATAGGGTGACTGCAGTGCCATTGCATACTCAGCTATGACACCAGTACATTCATGGTTATACCCTTACTTCTTTAACTACCTCTCACCCGGCCACTGCACATATATACGTCTGGGTGGGTGCTTCTTCCTTCTGAGTGGACGTTCAGGAATGTCCCTCAGAACGAGGGCGATCGCACGCGCGTGCTTGCGCAGCGGCGCAATCCTGATGCGTTTATGTCACCCGGACACGGCGCACCTCCGATCGGCAGGAGGGCTCTGAGATTGGCCCTTCTGATCACGTGACGGCTGTGTCCAATCACAGCCGTCATGTGATGTAAATAGAGAGCCGGTTGCTAGGCGATCGGCTCTCCTCTCCACACACGGAAGTTGTCGGAGAGGAGAGCTGATCGCTGCAGCCGGCCGGTGATTAGTGAGCATGAGCTGTTTTTTACAGCTTTTTACACACTGATCACCGGCCCAGTGTCCCCACACAGTGTAAACACACACATGTCACCAAAATAGTGTCACCACACAAATGTCCACACACATGTCCCCACACAGTAAAAACACCTGGCCCCCACATATGTCCCAGTAAAATCATATGTCCCAATGATTATCTGCATATATATGTCCGTGATCATCTGCACACATCTGTACATGATCATCTGCGTACATCTGTCTGTGATCACACAAACCAATTACTATACACTTAACGGGATTTTATTTACCAAAGACATGTAGCAGAACACATTTTGGCTTAAATTTATGACAAAATTCGATTTTATTGGCCTTCTTTTAAAATAGAAAATATATTTTTGAATTTTTGCTCTTTTTTTCGCGTACATCGTGATTAAGGACCACCAAAAGAAAGCTCCATTAGTGTGAACAAAATGATAAAAATTTCATTTGGGTACAGTGTTGCATGACCGCGCAATTGTCATTGAAAGTGCGAGAGTGCTGAAAGCTGAAAATTGGCCTGGGAAGGATGGGGGTGAAAGTGCCCAGTATTGAAGTGGTTAATGAAGATAGAAAATCCAAATGGTGCCCATTTCACCCTCCAGAAAGAGTCATAAAAGACCCAATTTTTGCCTGATGATGTCTGAATCAGGAATAAAGCTTGTAAAAATAGGGCTGTTTATTGGCAGTCTTGGTGCTAATTTTAACTTCCACCTCAACAAAAATGTCTGTGGCTTGATATTCATTTTTCAAAGCTACATATCTGCTATCCACTGGCTGTGTTGCTATTTTCAGTAGATCAACTATAAATGCCCATGACAGATTATATAAATGCTAACAAATGAGTAAACGTTTACAGCCAGCAGTGGTAGTAAAGGTGTTTTTGTTGATTTATACCTACAGGCAAGCATATATAAGGCTTACCTGTAGGTACAGTAAATATCTCCTAAATGTGTACTGTTCAGGAGATTTTTACTTAACCACTTTAGCTCCGGAAGGATTTACCCCCCTTCCTGATCGGGCCATTTTTTGTGATACGGCACTGCGTCGCTATAAAAATGCACCGATTACTGTGTAAATGTCACTGGCAGGGAAGGGGTTAACACTAGGGGCGATTAAGGGGTTAAGTGTGTTCCCTAGGTGTGTTTCTAACTGTTAGGTGCTGTGCAGTGGGCGCGCGCCTGTTACGGCTCTTAAAAGAGCTGCCATACAGGTATGGCGGTTTGCGCAGCAGTGCCATTCTGCCAACGTATATTGGCGTGCCCCGGTCGGCAAGTGGTTTAACAGCGCCGGTGATGTCAACTGCACATGCGCACTGCGCTCTCAATGGACAGCGTTAAACCATTCAGAGAGCTGTGTTGTGGCCGTGACTCAAAACATCATGGCTCGGCCAATTAGATGGCTGCAGCCCGCGAACCCGAAAGGAAGACTGGGTGAAGATGAAAGCCCTTTCATCAGTGATAGTGCACGATGCATACTAGCACATTATGACATTAACCGCTTAAGGACTGCCTCCTGTATATAAACGTTGGCAGAATGGCATGGACAGGCACAAGCACCTACAGGTATCTAGAGCTTTCTCTGTGAGCCCGACCGTGGGTCCCACAGATTTGATCGCCGCGGGGACACCCGCGATCGTCTCACAGAGAGATAGAGCGGGGAGATGCTTATGTAAACAAGAATCTCCCCGCTCTGCCTAGTGACAATGACACTGATCTCCGCTCCGTGTGATCGGAGCAGTGATCAGTGTCATGTGACACACAGCCCATCCCCCCTACAGTAAGAAACACTCACTAGGAAACACTTAACCCCTACAGCGCCACCTACTGCCAGTGTCATTTTCACAGTAATCAGTGCATTTTTATAGCACTGATCGCTGTAAAAATGACAATGGTCCCAAAATTGTGTCAAAAGTATCCGATGTGTCCGCCATAATGTCGCAGTCACAATAAAATTCGCTGATCGCCGCCATTACTAGTAAAAAAAAAAAATATTAATAAAAATGCCATAAAGCTACCTCCTATTTTGTAGACGCTATATCTTTTGTGCAAACCAATCAATAAACGCTTATTGCGATTTTTTTTACCAAAAATATGTAGAAGAATATGTATCGGACTAAACTGTGGAAAAAAAAATATATATATTTTTGGGGTATTTATTATAGCAAAAAGTAAATAATATTGCATTTTTTTCAAAATTGTCGCTCTATTTTTGTTTATAGCGTAAAAAATAAAAAACGCTGAGGTGATCAAATACTACCAAAAGAAAGCTCTATTTGTGGAAAAAAAAGGACGTCAATTTTGTTTGGGAGCCACGTCGCACGACCGCGCAATTGTTAGTAAAACAATGCAGTGCTGAATCGCAAAAAGTGGCCTGGTCCTTTAGCAACAAAATGGTCCGGGGCTTAAGTGGTTAACTTGCAGGGAGAAGATTTTTTATTTTTTGCGGTTTATTACCACTGTAAGCTCAAAGTACAATGAAAATATCCATGTGAAACTGTCCCAATATTCAGTATTTAGTGGGGTTTTTTTCAGGTCCCTTTCACACAGGCATTCAGTCTGGATTCGTCTGTCAGTTTTCAGATGGATAGACTGAACGACAATCTATGTCTACGGCAAGCAGATGTAAACAAATGATTATCCATCAATATCTGCCCACATCCATGTCTGTTGAGGTCCGTTTATTTCAATAAGACAAGGTTACATCCTTTTCAATTTAGAAGGATCTAAATGGATGTCTTCCAATTACGTCCATTCCATTTATGTCCGTTTTTAGGAAAGAAGCATTTGCTTTTTGTCACCTATGATCTGCAACAACTAAAAGAAACGGATGCAAAAAAGGGATGGAGAGTAACGTAAACTGAACTGAACTGAAGTGAAAATTGATGTAAACTGTTGTAAACTCAACTGAACTGAAGTCGGATGTCCAAACTGATGAAAACTGCTGTAATCTGAATCCGTATTCATCAGTTTTTCTCTTAGCAAAAAATGTGACTGAACTGATGATGCTCGTGTGAAAGGTTACTAAATGCATTTAGATGCAATATATTTTTCATAGTTTTATGCTGCCAAATTATATCAAATGTATAATAAACCTGAAATCTGTTTGGAAAATTTGAATTCATACTGTCAAATCAAAAGGAGGTAATGGCCAAAAAGCACCACAATTTATAATTGAATTTGGGGGCATGTACAGAAAAGAAAAAAGTACAATCAAAAAGGAAAAAGGAGCCTTTCGTTAGACTGAAATACCTTGTTTGGCCAAAATAGTTAATCAGTTTCAACATATAATACCAAAGATTGCATATTAATAGAAAAAAAATCCAGTCTAAGAGAATGCTTTGTTGTTTTACTTATTACCAAATAAAGTGCACCGTTTGGTAAAACTGTAAACTTTCTTAGCAGTTATAAGAACTGGTAATTTGTTTCCCCAATCAGACCATTAAACACAGCAAAGTACCGTTGGAGGGGAAAAAAAAATCAACCATTGTTTGTCCAAGGTTTATGTTGACAAATTGGTTCTACTGACCATGCTTATCAAAAAGAGAGCAAGTTTTGACTTGAATGATGGATGCGGCAGATGCAGCACTAGTGTTCCTTCTACTCGTTATCCAAATGTCTAAGGTGATGATGTAGCGGCAGCAATACTGGGAGCTAGCCAGAATTTGCAGCATATGGCCACAGATATAATAATACAACCAAAGAAGAGGATAAAAGACAGCTGGCCATAAAGACTTTGGTCCTTTTTTGGATCAATGTAAGCCTGTCTGGTGCTTAAAGCGGAGCTCCACCCTAAAGTGGAACTTCCGCTCATCGGAACCCTCCCGCCCTCCGGTGTCACAATTGACACCTTTCAGGGGGGAGGGGGGTGCAGATACCTGTCTAAGACAGGTATTTGCACCCACTTCCGGGAGTCCTCTCTGCGGGAGATCTGCGGGAAGCACGTCACTTCCCGCAGAATACCCGTAGTGTTCTGGGAGACACTCGGCTCCCAGAACACAGGGGGACAAGTCATGCGCGACTCGCGCATGCGCCGTAGGGAACCGGGCAGTGAAGCCGCAAGGCTTCACTTCCTGGTTCCCTCACCGAGGATGGCGGTGGGGGCAGCAGAGTGACGAGCGATTGCTCGTCCTCTGCTGCGAACGTCGCTGGACTCCAGGACAGGTAAGTGTCCTAATATTAAAATTCAGCAGCTGCAGTATTTGTAGCTGCTGGCTTTTAATATTTTTTTTTTTTCGGCGGAGCTCCGCTTTAAAGTGCAACTACAGCTCTTTCCTCTGCAGGCTCCCCTAGTTGTAATCTTTGCTTTATTTTATACTTACCTTTTTCAGATGTTTTCACTCCTGTCATGTGATGCACAGGGGGCCTTCCTTTTCAGAACTTCTCCAGCAGTGGCTATCCTCAATTAGCAGAGAGTGTTAGCATGATCAAATTCGCTCCAAAGGGGGAAAAAAATGTCCTTCCTGATCCCCCAAGAGGCAATCAGATATTCCCTGGGTCAACTACCCCTGGTGTTATTACCTATAAATATTAGTATCCAGCTACAATATATTTTGTGCTTTAAAGAATGCATCCAGCTATTTTTTAAAACAATCTACTGAGCTGGCGAGAACTTGTTATTTTCTGCATTTTTACAACCCTTACCTTGAAGAAGCCTTTCTGTATTTAGCAGTTACATTTATTTTCCTCCAGATATAAAAAGTGCCCCTTGTCCTCTGTAAGGACCTAAAAGTGAATATTTCTACTCCAAGTTCACTATATGGACCACTTATGTTTTTATACATGGTGATAATACCCCCCCCCCTTAATTGTCCCGTCTCAATAGAGAATGTATTCAGTTCCTCTAATCTTTCCTCATAGCTGAGCTCCTCCATGCCTCTTATCAGTTTGGTTGCCCTTCTTTGCACTTTCTCCAGTTCCCCAATATCCTTTATGTGAACAGGTGCCCAAAACTGAACTGAAAATTACAGATAGGGTCTTACTATAGAATTGTACAGAGGCAAAATGTCTCTCTGGAGTCCAGACCTTAATACAAGAAAGTATTTTGCTAGCTTTTAAAACTGCAGCATGGAATTTAATGCTATTATGATCTACCAAAACCCCCTGATCCTTCTTGACCATTAACTCCCCAGCTTTTTTCCTTGAATGTATGAAGCATGCATGTTTTTAGCCCCAAGTGCATAACGTTACACTTATCAACATTAAAGTGGTTGTAAACCCACTCTGACAACTTGCACCTACAGGTAAGCCTAGATTAAGGCTTACCTGTAGGTGCAAGAAAAATCTCTTTAACCTACACGGTTAAGGAGATATTTGCAGAAAACACTTCACTGATGTCTACGGCACATGCGCGCCTTAGACAACGGCGCAGGTACACTGAGCATCCCGGTTTTCTGAATGGAACATGCCGTGATTATGCCAGTCCCGCATGCATGCAGGGGAGTGATGTCATCGCCACTCCTGCCAGTCACAGTGCCGGAGCGGCGATACACGGAAGGGACTCAAAAGCAAGATGGCGGCGGAGGGGAACGAGGAGCGCTTTGCGGACATCGATCTAAGGTAAGTCATTCATAATGAGCTAGTATGCTATGCATACTAGCTCATTATGCCTTTCTCTTGCAGGATTTTTTTTTTTTTTTAAAAGAGGGTTTACTTCCTCTTTAAACCTCATTTGCCACATAGTTGCCCAATTAAATAGTGTATTAAGGTCAGCTTGTAAGTTGGAGACATCCTGTAAGAATGTTGTTCCACTACACAGCTCGGTGTCCTCTGCAAAGACTGAAATTTAATTTTTGATCCCAAACTCTATCACATTTATAAATGCGTTAAAGTATAAGGGTCCCAACACTGAACCTTGGGGTACACCACTAAAAACCTTATATATGAATCATTAATCAAGACTCTCTGAAAATGGTCTTTAGTTTTCTATCCATTTGCAAACTGAATGTTGTAAGCCTGTATACTTTAATTTACACATTAGCTGTGTTTGGAGAACTGTGTCAAATGCTTTTGCAAAATCCAATTATACAATTTCTACAGCCAGTCCTTTGTCTAAGTTTTTGCTTACCTCTTAAAAAAAGAAATCAGGTTTGTTTGACAACTTCGGCCTTTTGTGAATCCATTCTGACTATTGCTTAAAATATTATTTTCTAGCAAAAACGCTTTGTGGTCTTTTATTAAACTCTCAAGTCTCTGTTCGTCTAACCAATCTGTAGTTACTAGGTAAAGCCAATCAAGTGGCATTATGCCAGTCATTAAAGAGTCCCAAAAAAATTGAAACAATAGCTTAGAAATAAAATAGCTCAATTCTTTGAGGACCCATGAATGTGAGCGATCTGGTCCGGGTGCTTTATTTTTATGATGCTGGCTGTCATTCACGTGGAGGACATCTAGTGACAGAAAGGAATAACTGTGGGGAGACTGTGCCAGAGAGTAATGCATTCAGAGCGGCTTTTCTGTTTAAAAAGGCACCTGAGAACCAAATAAAAAATTCCCTGAAGTGGGGCTTGCAGACCTCAGGTTTGTTGTCACCAACACAAAATACACTGCTGAAAAAGAACAGACTTCATTTTCTATAACCTGTACCAGCACCAAAATCACCACCAACACCACTATCTGAAGCTACTGTGTAATGAGTTTTTGTGCCTTCCTTCCGCAGGATTCAGAAAACTGACAATTGTGCTAATAAAAAAAAACAACTGAATTTATCTACATATTTGATTAACAAGGGAAAAACTGACCTATGCCACTCACTTTTTCTATGCTCTGCCATCCTCTCATTCCCCAAAAATATAAACGCATTCGGTTCTGCAAGCTCCTAGTGTGTTCCATTAAAATTTCCACCAAGAAAACACTGGCAATTCCAATGTTTAATTTGATTGTTCTTTAATATGCATGTCTATACAGGAAAGAATGGCTCAAAGCTCTCAGACCAAATACCTGATCCAAATTCCATATGTGTATGGAGATCTGTGTTCTGTCATGTCTGGAATTCAGTTTAATATTCAGAAGTATTTATTTATCCAATTTCCACACGACAATGTCAGAGGGATTCTGGAAATTACTTGAATATAATCATATACATGTACATGCAATTTATACCACATGAATAATTGATTGCACGCATACTATGGTGTGCATGCTAACGTCTGTATGCAAAACCTTCCACTCACAATGTCGCTGGTCAGGATTTAAAAGTAGGTTCAAAAACTAAGAAATTAAAGCGGAGGTGCAGCGGAAAAAAATAAATATTAAAAGCCAGCAGCTACAAATACAGCAGCTGCTGACTTTTAATATATGAACACTTACCTGTCCTGGAGTCCAGCGACGTCCGCAGCAGAGGACGAGAAATCGCTCGTCACTCTGCTGCCCCCACCGCCATCCTCGGTGAGGGAACCAGGAAGTGAAGCCTTGTGGCTTCATGCCCGGTTCCCTACGGCGCAAGCGCGAGTCGCGCTGTGCCGTTCTGAATGGTCCCCTGTTTTCTGGGAGCCGAGTGTCTCCCAGAACACAACGGGGAATCTGCGGGAAGTGACGTGCTTCCCGCAGATTCCCCGCAGAGAGGACTCCCGGAAGTGGGTGCAAATACCTGTCTTAGACAGGTATCTGCACCCCCCTCCCCCCTGAAAGGTGTCAATTGTGACACCGGAGGGGGGGAGGGTTCCGATCAGCGGAAGTTCCACTTTAGGGTGGAGCTCCGCTTGAAGCATTTTTCATAACAAATGTAGGAGTATACTGTATATACAAATGAGGTCCTCTTATATAAAGCTATAGGAAAGAAAAAAAAGCTGTTGCTCAATCCATTCATTTCGATATTCCAATTTAATTTGATGATAGTGGGTAAACAAGGATTTCTTTCTCAGTTTTAAGATCTTCTCAGCTGTGCCCCTGCACTTGGAAACGTGTTTATCCCTCCTCCTATACCATTCTTTGTAATGTAAATAAACAATTCCAGTGGAGATATCCAAGTAATGATTATGGCAAGCAGGTGGAAACTAAAATGAAATGTGAATTCCAGGAAATAGCTAAATGCTCAAATACATATGAGAGTAATTTTACCTTCCAAAGTATTTGTATTTTTGTCCACTTATATTGAGAATGTCAGAGTCCTGTAGATATCACAGCTAGATTGATGACCTAATTTCTTTACTCCAGTTAGGAAATATAGCTAGGTCACCACTCTACCCCCAGCCTGTGATTGGAGAAAGAAGAACTAAAGCAGGCCAATAAGCCCATCCCGCTGCTCTCTCCTCCTGCAAGCAATATCTTTGTCCTTTTTCCCCTGCTCCTGCATGCCATTCACAGATGACGTATACCAGCTTATCTGTTGTCTCTTAACATATGGAAAGCATTTGACACTGTCTTGTGGCCCTATTAAGACTATGCCCTCACGGGTTGGGGCTTTGGCCCCCGTTTTCTACATTGGATCTCCTCTTTGTACACGGGCTTTCAGCCACTACAATCCTCATTCCCCTTTTACGTGGATGCCCTAAAGCTGTCACATCTTGGTATCAATCTGACTGCCACATATAAAGCTCTATACCAGACCAATTATGCACCTATGCTCCGTAAACTGACCTCCCTTCTCTCTCAGTGGGTGCTCTTGCTCCCCTTGTGGTTGGGTACAGTAGCGGCCACCTTCCGCACTAAGCTGTTTTCTGGCTGCACCATTGGCCCAGTTAACAAAATACCATGCCACCTGGGAAATTATACTCTGGGTGAGTATTGAGGTAGCAGATTGTGATTTACTCTCTGTAGACATTCTGCTGCGACTCCAATCCTCGGTCTGCACGGAACTAAACAAATCCGGTCTCCCTCCAGGCCGTACACTTGTAGAATCATTTGAATAGTACATTTTAACTCCAGTCCCCACATGGGTCTTTACTGCCCTTTCCCCACCACCTTCAGTTCTATCCTGCTGCTGAGTTGCCACAATCATTTGCAGCATGGTCTTTTGTTAAACTCACTCGTGTACACCAACTAGCTAACTACCATGGGATTCTACCTTTTGCAACCCTCGATCAAGACCGAAATCTTCCTAGATCCGAGATGTTTCGACACTTGCAAATTAAACATTTTCATCAGACGATTGTTTAATTGCGAATATCTTTTGGCAAACTCTCGCTGTTTGAAAGTTTGTGTATCAGTACTTTCCACTCCTCAGGGCTCATTTCTCGGCTGTACTCACACTTGCTTGCTCACCTTTACCCCCTTCCTATACTCAGCACTGGGCTACTGAACTCAGTGTGGTCCTAGAACCTTATGACTGGCCGGATATCTGGACTGCTACTAAGTCCTACTCACATAATGTTGCAGCCCAGGAAAGCTTGTTAAAACCCTTATCACGGTGGTATCTGGTCCCCGTTTATAATAATAAATGAATACCTACTTTCTCGTCTGCTTGTTTTAGGGATTTGCGGAGAGACGGGCACCCACGTTCATATTTGGTGGACATGTCCCCTAGTGCACACATTCTTTGCTAAAGTGTTTGGATTGTTCTCCATACTATTTGATACTCCACTTTAGAGCTGCACGATTCTGGTCAAAATGAGAATCACAATTTTTTTGCTTAGAATAAAGATCACGATTCTCTCACAATTCTCAAGGCGCAACATCATCTTTCACATTATACAAAAAAATTGGGCTAACTTTACTGTTTAGTTTTTTATTAATTAAAGTGAATTTTTACCAAAAATATTGCGCTTGAAAGAATGCTGCGAAAATACAGTGTGACATAAAATATTGCAACAACCGCCATTTTATTCTCTAGGGTCTCTACCAAAAGAAAAGTTATAATGCTTGGGGCTCTAAGTAATTTTCTAGTGAAAAATACTGATTTTAACTTGTAAGCAACAAGTGTCAGAAAAAGGCTTACTCTTTAAGTGGTTAAATTTCCCTCATTTACAGACCGAAGTTCATTCCTTTGATCTCAGGACTAAGTGTTACAATGGTTCTCTTTATCTCCATCTAAGTTATGTTGTCATAAACTTGGCAGGCTGCCTGTTTGTTTTTTTTGACAGCTGTCAGCTGTGAGCAGAGAACTCTCTGCGCTGAATCAGGAAAATGCTGTGTCAATTTCTACCACCTGGGTTTGACAAATCCCTTTTAAAGTCTTAACCAGTAATCAAGTTCCTCAATAATGTTTCTTAGCCCTATGCTTTGTAAGCCCTTGCATACCCCCGGGAACCCCTCCTACCTCTCCCTCCCCCCTACATTTTCCTTTTTTTTTTGCTTGAATATGAATGTCCATAGAAGTGTATCTGTGTGGGTCTTATCCATAGAGGTGTTTTTCATATATTATATATTTTTGTATATTATAGCAAGTAGTAGTTAATCACATTCAACTGGATTTGTTTTGTAATGTTGAAGGCATTACATAATTTTTCCAAGCCATTTTTAAATTGATTTTATACATTTCTTTTATATTCAACAAGTAAACAGTAGAGGCCTTCTCTGTTACAAAACCCATTCAGCACAAAATTTGAACTTCTCAGTTCTCATATTCATAACAGCCCTTTACATTAACAATACATAATTTAATGCATTTCCAAAAGGTACACACACTGCCTTAAAGAACACTTTTGGCTGCACTGATAAAAGTTTTACTCCCAAACTACTTTATGGCAATCCCTATGATGTACAAAAAGATAAGATTTAACAGTTAACAAAAGGTGCTGGAGGAAAAGGGTGGGAAAAGGAAACAAGTGTGTTCAGCTTTCCAGGAAGCACTGAGAACATTGAGGAGCTGCTGCCAAGTCCCCTGCCCTTGTAAAGGTGACGTCACAAGCGTGCTCACTGACTAAGCAAAATGGCAGCAAATGGCAAAGGATTGTGAAATGGAAGATACACAAGAGAAATAGCAATCATGTTTATTTTCCATTTTGTTTTATCACATTTTCCAAACCAAAACAGATCTACAAAGTATTCTGCAAACATGTACTTTGTACATATTTAGGTGTTTAGGATTGGTTCAGATGGTTCAGAACCCTTACAAAGGACCTGTCACAAACAACTTGGAGAGTTGTAGAGCAGATTGAAACAATAAAGACATCACATTTTAAAGTGGTTTTTCGTGCCAGATTACCAAATATGCAGAGTAGGCACTGGCCTATGGGACCCATGACATGCAAGGGCTCTGTGGCAATTGATCATAATAATATTGATTTGATCTTGAAAGATAATAACAGTGAAACATTCTTAAATGGTTTACAAAAGAGAGAAAAAATAACTCAAAGAAACAAAAACTTTACATTAAAGACTCTATAGACAAAATACTGTATTAATGTAATGTAACCAATAAAAAACTTAAAGTGCATAAACCATAGACAACAGGTTCACATTACAGTTTGTCTCCTAAAAGATCATCTACTTTCAGCTTGTAAAAAATGTACTACGTATGTGTAATGTACAGTAGTGATGATCATCTACCGGCGGATGTGCACACTACTTAGTACAGTGTTATCCCATTAAAGTGCATGAGAGACCTCCAGAAACTTGTGAGGGGGGCCATTGGCCCCCACTGCTGTCAAGTTTGTGAGAAGAGAGCGAGAGGGGGGGGCTGAGATCAAGCCTGCATGAGTGCCCCCATAGTAAGTGGTTTGCTGTGGGGACACTTGGCAGGGGGAAGAAGCCAGGAGAGCTGGCAGAGGACCTCAGAAGTAAAGGATCGGGGCTACTCTTGCACAGGTAAGTATGACATGTTTGTTATTAAAAAAAAAAAAATAAGTTTACAGTCACTTTATTTATGCTGTATTTTCCTAGTAATTAAAAAATCTGTGTTGTTTTGTGCCTTTTAAATATAAAAGAGAAGTCACTCTCTCTAACCATGTTTATTATTAGACCCATATTTAGGTATGAAACTTGGTCAGAATCTGCAGTACTCACCGACCCAAAAGCTGCCCTCCTTACTAACAGAATACAGGGTTCCTTTCCCTGCTGGCTCCTGTCATTATTTAAAATCAGCATGCCTGTGCAGGTGAAACACAGGAGTGAAAAAAATATCAGCAGGGAGACTCATGGTTTTCAGTGCAGCACATGTGTGGTGATGTCACCACACCTGTAGTCCATTGATACTTTCTCCAGCCCCATAACTGAAGGTTCATAATGAGGCTGGAGGAATAGTCTGCAGAAACCAAAGCACTGCATCCACAATTTAATGATCATGGTTGCATTGCTTTGCAGGCTCCAATACAAAAAAATAATAACTGCACTTTTTTATTAATAAATATGGGTGCATTTATTATCTTTTTTTCAAAAGATTCACTACATTGCTGTCACTGCAGAAGAAAACTGCATGGGGCCATGCACAACAAAGCCTTTACATAACTCTTATTTGAAAAAAAGTTCCCAATAGCCACAATGGAAATAAATCTACTTTGTGTGCAGCACATGCCCTTGCAGATCCCAATATTACTTTCTAAAACTAGCAGTGAAATCATCACTGAGCTTCAAAGAACAGAGCTATAAGTGGGACCTAGCCAGTTCACCTACTACAGGCTCCCTTGAGAAAACTACAGGGTGCGGGCTCTTCTCTCTCCCATAAGATGGGGGGGGGGAGTATTCTGTAGTCTACAAAGGGTACGGGAACAATTCTTACTGGGTGCAGCAGAGGCAAAGAGTCCAAGAAAGTATAGGTTTACTGTATTTCTGGCAGGATAAACAGGTATTTTAGCACTTATCCAACAGGAAGAACAAAAACACTTTTAAACGGTATAGCTACCAGGTAGCAGAAATTCCTAAACTTTAAGGGAAACTGTTGCCAGTTCAAAACAGATTCACTTAAAGGGTTTTCAGAGAATAGTCTAATAAAACGTTCACTGTTGCTGCAAATGTATATTTCCAATTTAACAGTATTTTATATAGTATTCTGGATGTGCAGTGAAAACTAGCTATGTTTTATATGTTTATGTTATGGGAAAATAAACAAGCCAATGTCAGCAATGTACTACAATGGAGAGTTGCAGAGAGATAATCATCTTTTTGGAGAAAAAATGAGGGTTCTGTTTGCAGATTTTCTTAACTCAGCTCAGAGCCAACAAAAGCTCCTGACACATCAAGGACACGTTATTTCACCTGACTGCTTCTGAGTGGTGCAGTGATTGAAGACTAATGAGCCGTGATTGAGGAAAGTCTCCCAAAACCTATGCTGGCAAAACAAAACCCTCGCAAACCATAAACCTAGCCAGATAAACAGTGAATATATTTACACAAACACACATGTATCTTGACAAGTACAGAAGCCAGGTAAAAGTATGGCTGTGTATCTTCTCTGATTTCAAAGATTATCATACTGATGCCACTACTTAAGCCGACCATAGATGGTTCAAATCACCCTGCTGAGCCGGCCGAGATTCGAACCATGTATGGTCAAGTTGATTGTGCCCAAGTCGATTAATCGATCAACTTGGGTACAACCAGCATGTCAGACTTTTAGGATTGGACTATGGCCTGCGGCCATACTCGCTAGCAATAATCACTGTGTTCCCTTGGCTGGGACATCCCCCAGCCCCCCCACCCGCTGGGAGAACACAATAGCTCCACAGGCAATTGCATTATAATATTAATTTTTCTGACACAATAGGGTTGATTTGCTAAAACTGAAGAGTGCAAAATCTGGTGCAGCTGTGCATGGTAGCCAATCAGCTTCTAACTTCAGCTTATTCAATTAACCACTTAAGGACCGCCTCACGCTGATATACGTTGGCAGAATGGCACGGCTGGGCACATCCACGTACCTTGCCCTTTAAGAGCCCAGCCGTGGGTCGCTCTCGCGACCCGGTCCTGAGCTCAGTGACCGCGGACCCGATCGCCGCCGGTGTCCCGCGATCGGGTCACAGAGCTGAAGAACGGGGAAAGGTGAGTGTAAACAAACCTTTCCCCGTTCTTCTCCGTGGCATGTCAGTGATCGTCTGTTCCGTCATCGGAACAGACGATCAGTGACGTGTAATGTGTAGCCACGCCCCCTACAGTAAGAATCACTTCCTAGGGAACACTTAACCCCTACAGCGCCACCTAGAGGTTAAATCTTTCACTGCCAGTGTAATTTTCACAGTAATGAGTGCATTTTTATAGCACTGATCGCTGTAAAAATGACAATGGCCCCAAAATGGTGTCAAAAGTGTCCGATGTGTCCGCCATAATGTCGCAGTCACGATAAAAATCGCTGATCGCCGCCATAACTAGTAAAAAAAAAAAAATATTAAAAATGCCATAAAACAGTCCCCTATTTTGAAGCTATAACTTTTGCGCACGCCAATCAATAAGTGCCTATTGCGATTTTTTTTTTACCAAAAATATGTAGAAGAATACGTATCGGACTAAACTGTGGAAAAAAAAAGTTTTTTTATATATTTTTGGGGGATATTTATTATAGCAAAAAGTAAAAAATATTGCATTTTTTTCAAAATTGTCGCTCTATTTTTGCCAATAGCGCAAAAAATAATAACCGCAGAGGTGATCAAATACCACCAAAAGAAAGCTCTACTTGTGGGAAAAAAAGGACGCCAATTTTGTTTGGGAGCCACGTCGCATGACTGTGCAATTGTCAGTTAAAGCGACGCAGGGCCGAATCGCAAAAAGTGGCCTGGTCCTTTAGCTGCATAATAGTTCGGGGCTGAAGTGGTTAAGTTTTGACAAAAAAAAATGGAAGTTGATTGGTCTCTATGCAGAGCTGCACCACGTTTTGCACTCTCCAGTTTTAGTAAATCATCCCCAATGTGTATAAGTGTAAGCACATGAATGTCTGTTTAAGTAATGTCCTGCTTTTTCTTTGGATGAAGAAGTCCAAGATAATATACACACACTCTATATCAGGGGTCTCAAACTGGTGGCCATCCAGCTGTTGCAGAACTACAATTCCCATGAGGCATTGCAAGGCTAAACAGTTACAAGCATGACTCCCATAGGCAGAGGCATGATGGGACTTGTAGTTCCGCAACAGCTGGAGGGCCGCAGGTTTGAGACCCCTGCTCTATATAGTATGATCCAAATACAACAGCCTTGCATGTGGCTATGTTTAAGAGCACTGGCCTCAAATGTTTGCCACTGTAGTGTTTTATAATTTCTATATGTGTTTTTTTATATATAAAAGTCAGTTTGTACAGTATAATACCATTGTCTACTGGTAGTGTTCAATAATGCAGTTCAAGACATGACATAATGTTAATGCAAATCAGGTGCAGTAACACATTGCAGCCAATCAGATTTTACCGGTAATCAGTTTAGCGTAGTCATAACAGTGAATTATGGACTAAATCTAAATGTAGGAAAAACTCAACTACAACTTGGATATAACATAAATGTAATATATGCATTTAATATTTTATTGAACTTTCTTGAAAACACTGCAGTGCTCCGAAATGCATAATGGATTTGCTTTGTTTCAGTTCCCACAGTCGGTCTAGCTTTACAGATTATAGTTTCAGAAGACAAAGATCGGGTATATGAGGATGCTGCAAAACTCATGCTGTGTGTTTAATTAATACAGTCTCTACTGAAAGGAAGAGGCTAGAGGATTCTCAAGCATTCACTCTGTTTTTTTTTGTGTGCATGCAGAATGTGACAGCTACATCTACTCGACTTCCCTAATAACTTGAGCCCCGTATCCTGGGAAAGAAAACAATTTCTGGATGGGTGCAGATAAGCACTCCTGGCTGAAAATGTGATTTATTTCACTTATCTAACAGGCTCTTAACACTGACCTGGAAGGCTGCAACAAGGTTACAGAAAAGATTTTAGAACCAGTGTTTATTATTTGTATGCATTATTGACATATCTCATAAATTGCTGCACGCTGTTATGGAGGTGGGGACATGTACCATATGTCATGAAGTAACATGGAAACATCCAGAGAAACACAAAGTATTGCTCAGCAATATGTCACTTTTATTTATAACCTGATAGTATTATATACATAGGCATTACAGTACTACAGTAATACCAATGTTCCAATTTAAGCTGGTGCCATGACATGACTGCTGCCCTGGGTTTTCTGTTTCAGGGTGGCTCCTTTCTCTTGCAGCTTCCTAGGGAGTCACTCTTGCATGCAGGGACTAGAGGTGTGTCTCCGTACACAGTGTGCATCAATAGAAACATGCAGCCCCACAGCCTAGAATTCTCCTCCCTCCTTCTTCCCACTCTAAAAGACTGACTCCAGACTGCACTGTCCACTGTTATCTATGTTCTATGAAGACCAGAATGTCAGGGAAGCAGTACTGAGAAAGCAGGAGCCAGAAGCATTGAAAGTTGCTCAAATATTCTGCAGTCTGCAAGTGCTGAGAATTTTAACAAATCATTTCCTGGGAAATGTCTATTTTATTGCGCTTCTTTAAAAGTCAACTACTTCCAAAAAAAGGTACATTGAGACACGTCACACAATATCAATGTGTGGAAACAAAGCAGCATTTGTTTGGATAAATATCGTGCTTTGTCAGATACGGTCCCTCTTTCCTACAACAAAATGTCCCCAGAAAACGCTTACAATGCCATGTTGTACATCAGTGTTTTGATGATTAATGCTGAAAATATCTTTTCTATAAAGAGTAAATTCATGTCAGGCAGAATGCTGAACAATCCTGTGAGGAAAAAATAAATTAACAAGGCTTTTCTATCAATGGTGTCTGGACTAAGATGGGTATATGCCAGGATTACATCCCTGCCTGGAAAAAAATGAATGAGAAGCGTGCAGCTCGGCATCCATCAAAGTACGGCCAAAACTGCTATCTCACCGAAACACGGCTCAAATTATGTACTAGATGGGATAAGAAATGTACATAGGAAGAAGTGAAGGACATTATTGATGTATAATGTATTAAACTGCGGGTTCTGTGTAACATAATACAAAACATTAGTCTTCCTGCACTGGTCTTACAAAGCATTTTCTCCTTGATGAACAGCACCTATCAATGAGAACTGCTGTGATAATGAGCTACACACACACACAAAGAATGGAAAAGAAATATCGATGATATATAGACAACGGTTCTACATGTGTAAAATGCGCTACACAGAAACTAAATGTAATGACTGTATATATGGAACACATACTGTATGGACAGTAAGGATGCGTTTTGTATTTTGAACCTGCAAGGAAACTGTAAAGTGATTTTCTTTCACCGAAGGAAGCCATAGAATTTTGAAGATTGTTAACTAATCCAATTTATTTAGGATCAGGTGACACTTGTTAAGTTGGTGAATGCCTTTATATTATGTCAGTCCACCTCACAAATCACTTTTGCAGGTGTAGCGGGGTCTCTCTTTTAAGGCCCCAGGACTATTTTACCCAGAACCCCATTCAGCCCCAGGGCGGAAGTTCCGCCGCAAAGACTCATGGGAGGGCCTATTCAAGCGAGAGGGAGCTCGCTCTCTTTGGACGCCGCGCTTCAAGCAACCAGTCATCCTGCGCGGATCGGCTGCGAGGTAAGGCCGGAAGCCTTAGGCCTTACCTGAAGTCTGAAGAGCCTTCCACCATTCTGCAGGACCTGGGTGGATCCTGGATCGTCGGTGTAGGACTCTAGTTGGATCGGGGACCCGATCGGTTGCAGACGCCGTGTGAGACGGACACACGCGGTGGAAGACCCAGGCTGGGATCGCGCCTGGAGCGGTGAGCGGGCACCTGCCCATATCCATAGACTGAGCTGTATTCAGGCCTGTAGACTGCCTAGGCCCACTGTTCGCTCACCCGTGTTTCCTTAGGGGGTCCGGTAGTTGGGACAGAACTGAAGTGCCTACCCCCCCCCTGTTTGCAAACTGTTGTTACAAGTTACCACCCTTTGGATTACAATTTGGTCATTTCTCCAAGTGCACCAACGAAAGCTGGCCGGTGAAGAAAACCTTACTCCCTTAGGGAAAGGGGACGACCTCATACACTGTCAGGCCTGACATAGGAGGGGGGAAAGTTATAAAGTTTGTGTTACTTTGCCATAGGGCGTGCACGCCATAATAGCTCCGCGTGGTGGATACTGCGCGGCGCCATATTATAGTGCTGCTTCTGATACGCTGATTAATGCAGGGCTCTGCAGGCCCATGTATGTGTTACATGCCATGTTTTATGCCACCATTTTACAGTAAAGCTATTACTATTTTATACTCTTGCTTCAGAGTGTTGTCTGCCTATTTAGAAACGGTTGAGTATTATACACCAGAGAGTGATAAGAAGTTAACCCTAGACTAGCTGTGTCAGAGTGGGTCAAGTCAGATTGCCGGGGGTTGGCGGTGCTGTAAACAGGGCCCGAGAAAACAAACCAGCGGCTCTCTTAACTGGGGGTAGCGCTACACAGGAATGCTAGAAAATTTGATCTCTGCAGGCAAAACAAGTTGGCTAACACAATCATTCATGTCTATGTATAGATCTGTAAAAGTACCCATGTGACAAAGACTTTGGTAGATCAAGACCTTTCCCTGATTGATCAGAAAAATAATAAGATGAAGATTATGTTTAATGTCTAATGTCCACTTCAAGATATGCCCCTCATTTTTTTCAAAAGGGATAATATTCCTGAATTGGTCTGCTAATCAATAATGTAAGATCTGTCCCTTTTCACTTTTGTAATAGGAGCAATTGGTGTCTGATCATACAGAGATTGGATCAGAACAGGACCTGCAATAAGCGACAAATTCTGTTTTTTTTTTTTATAGGTACCCACTTTCCTTTCATATTTGCGATCACAGTCATCTAAAGCGGTTGTAAAGTCTTTTATTTTTTTAATCAAAACTAGGGTTGTCCCGATACCACTTTTTTAAGACCGAGTACAAGTACCGATACTTTTTTTCCAAGAACTCGCCGATACCAATTACCGATACTTTTATTTAATCTCATGTGACAGTGGCACGTGTGTCAGTATTTTTTATTAATTTTTTTATAATTTTTTTCTTACAATTCGTTTTTTTATTTTTTACAATTTATATTTTTATTTTTTACAATGCTTTATTTTTTTTAAAAGGGGGGGGGGGGGGGGAACAGACAGTGTTCAGTGTGTTTATTATTATTATTATTTTTTAATTTTTTTTTATTTATTGCAATTTTTTTTTTATCAGCCCTGTTGGGGGGGGGGCTATGGTGAGATATCAGGGGTCTTAACAGACCTCTGCCATATCCCATTTGAGACAGGGAAAGGGACTAGGGACACAGATTCCCCAGTCCCTTTCTCAGCAGCCTCCGCTGCACTGATAATGAATGGAGAGTAGACAGCGGCTTCTCTTCATTCATTAACTGAGACATCGTAATCACAGGAGGCTACAATGTTTCAGTTATGTGAATGGACAGAGTCAGTGATCACTGACTGTGTCCATTCAGGAAACTAAGAAGCCGGGTTTACCGGCTCCTATCTCCGCTCTCCATCCTGAGATACCGAGGGGGACGACAGCACGGAGGGGGAGAAGAGAGGGGGACAGATGCACAGAGGGTGAGAAGAGATGGGGGACAGATGCACGGAGGGGGACACGGAGAAGAGAGGAGGACACGGAGCAGCATGGAGGAGGACAGCAGCATTGAGAAGGACGGATGGGGACTGGAGGAGGATAGGGGACAGTCAGCGGTGATCGTGTGTGGGAGAGAAGCACCGATCACCGCTGAAAGCCGCGGTGTGGGGGGGGGGGGGGTTTGAGAGAGGACCGGCTGTCAGACTTTTAAATCTATACAGGGTGATCAGTGCTTGTAACTCTCCCACCGCACTGATCACCCTGACTGCCCAGGTATCGGGTGAAGCATCGGAGCATTTGCCCCGAGTACAAGTACTCCGGCAAATGCTCGGCATCGGTACCGATACTAGTATCGGTATCGGGACAACCCTAATCAAAACAATAAACACGTTATACTTACCTGTTCTGTGCAATTGTATTGCACAGAGCAGCCCCTTACCTCCTCTTCTGGAGTAATCTCCTGCATCTGCCACCATAGCAAGCCATGTGCTATGGTCGCCCACATGCTGGCACACTCCCGAGCCGGGCTGTGTATGTCTATAGACACTCACAGCTGTGGCACTGCCGCACCCTCTACTCACAGGCATTGATTGACAGCAGTAGGAGCCTATGGCTTCCACTGCTCTCAGACTGCTCTCAGAGTCTCCTGCAAAACCAGAACAAGGGGGCAGCAACACTGAAGCTGGGACAAAGCCGGAGAGTGGGAGGACCAATGTAAGTGTTTAGGGAGAGGGAGGGAAGAAACAGGAAGTGAAAATTCCTTGGTGGCAGCAAGATATCAAATGAGAGCCACAAAGTAAGCTGTTTTTGTATGATTTTAAAAAGTGGCTTAATTAAGAAACACCCACAGTTTGTGTACCTTCTTTAGCCCTCAAAAAAAATCTAATTGGTTGTGATTCCCCAGTTTTCCTCTGTTGCCGACCTCACTGCAAGATTATAGATGCCTGAATTGATGCAGAAGAATTTTAAGAGTTGTATATGCATTATACAAAAGTCACGTGATGTCACGTGATGTGACGTAACATGTAATGGCCGGATATACCTGAAAAAGACGGAAGTGACGTATGACGCGGAGTTACACATACTCATCGTGTTGTTGTTTTTATTTCCTCTGTTTGATGTAAGAACATCATTATATTTTTTTGAATGAATTCCTTTCTACTAACTTTACTACGCTATGGGAGGCTATTTTTGCTTATCTTTACGCCCATGCCGAGTTATCCATTTACGGAATTCCACGGACACCGCAGTGATATCCAGAAACATCTACACCATTGAGGGGAGCTGACAAAAAGGAGGATAACCAGGATCAGGTCCCTGAGGAGCTAGGATATTCACTAAGGCGTTATTCCATCAGCATTGAGGTAAGCGCTTTGTAAGCACGTATATCTGGAAGAATTTGTTCGATAAGAAGATGTTTAGAAGAACATATGGTTGAAAACACTGTTCATCACTTTATTCAAGAATTATTCATTTATTTTGCAGCAATATTTTGCACACGAACTTTGCACATTGGAGTGCATTAGTCATAATATTGGATACATCATTGTATTTGCACATTTGCACTTTAATATTGTGTTTGCACATTTGCTTATTTGCACATTTATAGATTTTTATATAGGTAGTTGCGCTCATCATTTTTTTATTCATATTGTATATGCATTACCATTCCAGTGTCTTACATTTATGAGTAGGTAAGCATATATTGACAACAATACCACAGCTGGGTGGAAGCTCAATCTGTGTTTGGGTTAAATACAAGTTGGGCATTATTTATCCCCATATCTAGCAATATCATAACACTGAAGGAAGGCTCAGAACATCTGTACTGGAATGGGTTATAATCCGTGTACCGTGCACCAGTGCAATTTACTAGTATGACAAGATGGAAAACAGATTTAAAGACAATGGGGGTTATTTACTAAAGGCAAATCCACTTTGCACTACAAGTGCAAACAACAAGTGCAAACAACAAGTGCAAAGTGCACTTGAAATTGCACTGAAAGTGCACTTGGAAGTGCAGTCGCTGTAGATCCGAGGGGGACATACAAGGAAAATAAAAAACAGCTTTCTAGCTTGCACATGATTGGATAATAAAATCAGCAGAGCTTCCCCTCATTTCAGATCTACCCCTCAGATTTACAACGACTGCATTTCCAAGTGCACTTTGCACTTGTAGTGCAAAGTGGATTTTCCATTCGTAAATAATCACCAATGTTAGTAAGATCTATAACAGTAAAATATTAAGAAGCTGGGTTCAATGTACCTGTAATTTTGAAAGTAAAGGAACTAAGATTAAATTGGGAAGCCAGAGTCTTATGTTCTACCACATAAAAAAATCACCTGATAAGTAAAAAAAGTAGCGCATAAACCATCATCATAAATATTTGAGAGTCAACTATCCATAATTCATGCAATTTCAAATACTCTTTTTGTACAGCTCCAGTTAACATGCTTGTGTGACATTTTAATCACACAATCTACATGTGACCTGAAGATTTACAGTGCTACAGTATTCCATGTATGTACTGCATACGTTTCCCTCAGGCAGATGTATGTATTTTGTTTGCAGTCTCCATTTCAAACATTCCTCCTAGGCTAAGCAACGACATTACTGACACAAAGGTGTGCAGAATGTTGGCACGTTGTGTGTCATGAACATCACTTCTCTACAAAAGAGGCATGGAAAATGACTGATGGCTTGAAGGAAAACACCTTCAAGCAGCTGTAACTCAGAGTATATAAATGCTTTAATTCATTGTAGATTGTTGTGCATGTCATATAAACAGTCATAGATACCTTGGTGCATTATAGCCACCGGAGAACTAAAAGTCCAACATGCTCTTCCAGATCTAAAATTATATTCCCATCACGGAACTGAGGAATATTATAAATGTAATGTAAATATCTGCAATAAAAACGTGTATTTACAGTTAGGCCCCTTACACACAAGTGTTCCGTCTGTCCATTTTTCATCCTTCCAAACAGACAGCAATGCATTCCTATGGGAAAATGAATGTAAATGGGTGATTATCTGTTTACATTCCCCGCTGAAAAAAGAATGTAAACAAAAGAGCTGGAAAAAAAAAAACCCCGTGTAGCCATTTGGGTAAGGTATGGATTTTGGGGAAACCTCATGCCAAAAAAAATGGAGTTATGTCCCCCTCAAAATCCATACCAGACCCTTATCAAAACTGGCAGCTAGGCAGGCCAGGAAAGGAGGGGGGGGGAGAATAGTACCCCTACTCATTTACTAAGAAAAGTCGTCCACCAATGTCAATCACAATGAACAAAAGTTGCCAACCAGCATAAAAAAAAACTGCCGTCCCCCAACCCCGACTGCTCCCATCACTTGTCAGCATGGAATGACCACTCTGGCCACCTGGTGACGTCACTGTATGTCCCCACCCCTTTGTTTACATTAGCGGCAGGGGGAAGTCATTCTACCCTACTGCTGATGTGAACAAAGGGGCTAGAGTCATCGGGTGACCTCGCCCCTTGAGACACCATTCACCATATATAAATATGTTCATATATGGTCAGAGACAGCATAAAGGGGTGGGGTCAGCAGGGATAAATCATGGTTGTTTAGAACGCCAGTGGGTGGATTTAAAAACAGATGCAAAAATCGATGTAAAAACAGATGTAAACTGAACTGAACCGAACTGAAAACTGAAAACTGACGTAAACTGAATCCGGTTTCCTCGGAAAATACGTGACCAAATGTAAAGGGGGCCAAAATGATCTATAGGTCAAATTTAATTCCAACCTAAAAACCCTAGTTAGCGATCCTCGTTTCTACACAAATTATTTAAACTAATTTCACTTGCAACAATGACCTACTAGGATATTATAGATGTTAACAATGGCTACAACCTGAAAAATGGCCTACAATTTTTTTTATTAACTAAATAATATTTCTATATCAATTCTCTTTCTTTTTTTTTTATTCTTTATTTAAAGGTATGCAGTAGAACATAACAGTATAACATGACATGTCATAGTCAATGAAATCCATCATTAGACAACAATACTACCATATCTGAGAATCAATGGGTATCAACAAAATAACAATTAGGGTTTCAGTACTGCAATATTAGGTATCCCTAAACTGTGGGCAGTATCTTCTACATTACAACAAATATATCCTGTGACATAACCTGTAGTGTGGTGGAAGATCAATATAAAAATGCATTTGTCATGAACATTTTGGGAAAAAAAAAAATTGTCGCGATTTCAGGGAATGCCTGTGTAACTGGCATAAAAATCGGACCAAAGTAGTGCAGGGACTACTTTGAAGTCGGAAAAACTTGAAGTCGTACTAATATGAATGGTTGTCATTGAAAATCATGGGGAACCACTTGTCATGCTACTTTGCAGTCCCAAATCGTGGGACAAGTTGTACAAGTGTGAAAGGGGCCTGACTAGCAGGTACCGAACCACTATAAAGAGGGGAGTGAGAAGTGGACGTTACACGATATGTGGCTCTTAGCCCCATCCTTACAGTAACAGCACCTAATGATCAACGCATACTGAGAAACTTTTTCTGTGTAATAGAGAAAAAGGACGACACCATAGGTGTCTAGGAAGTAAATAAGAAGGAGTAAAAGGTAGGAAAGAAGTAAAGGAGGAGGAAGGAAGGAGAGCCTAAGCGGAGTTGACGGTGCAAGGCGTCAAGATCCCAGAGCTCTGTTTAGGCATATGTCACATATTCTTCCGAGAATCGGAATATGTCCCAGTATAGCCAGCATGTGTTATGTTCCTCTGCCCTGTCCCTAATGGCAGCTGACAAGGTATTCCATCTGTTGAATATCATTCACCTTGGCAAACCGTTGTGATACCATAGGTGGAAATTGCTGTTTCCACATGCTGGGGATGCATGCCTTCACCACATTCAGAATGTTTTGTGTTGATAGGCACTTTGCGCAGATGCGCAAGTACTAGTACGTGGTCTGTCAATTAAAAATATTTTGGAGTATAAGACTCAAGAATAATGTACGCATACACATGCGTGTATGCGTACATTATTCTTGAGTCTTATACTCCAAAATATTTTTAATACGCACTAGTACTTGCGCATCTGCACAAAGTGCCTATCAACACTCGGTGGCCTTTCTTAGAAATACCCACCATATCCAGGTATATTTTCACTTACCTATCCATGTAGCCTTACTATCTGCATATTTTTACCATAGAATATCAATCTAGTATAATATTTTCACTATCTCTTGTATACACATTTTTTAGGGATCCTTTGTTTTTGGCCCCAATATATCCTGGTTCCACCGCTGCTCTGGAGTGTCAGGAGATATTTTTTCCTCAGGGACATTAGCCACCCTTTCAAGTTTTGAGTGTAGACGGAGTATTTTTGATCAATGCCCATAGGCCTTACAATGGCGATCCTACTGGCTCAGCTTTCTGTGTTACCTACCTACACGTTTTAATGTTACATTGTAAAATACTGAAAAATCACCTTGCTATCCAATATCATATAAGTGACCCATTGAAATATGTTGTATGTTACGTATCATGATTGTAATTAATATTCGTGAAATTTATTATATTACTTTTTTGATGATGTTTTAGATAAAATTCTCCTTTCTATGCACCCCTAAAGAAGGAGTAAAATGTACCCCGAAACGCGTTGGGTGTAAGGAGGTTCTTCATATACCCTTCAGCACGGTGATATTTGCTGACTTGTTTCAGACCAATCAGTATTCCATCTTTCATTTGTATTTTAATGTTGCTATATTATAAATAAGACTTTTTTCTACTCCAATTTTGTATACTTATACAATAATACTAATAGTGCCTTAAAAGTCCACTTAGGAGAAATTTCCCTTTTGTTCTTGATCACTGGATGTGGCACAATATCAAAATAGATTTGCCATTAGTTTTTCTGTTCAGCATATTTTTGGTGAGGTGTACCAGGCTTAAGCCAAGTGAGGAAGAAGATCACAAGAGATCCCGTACACCTTCTGAGAGGCAGCTGCCTCTTTATGTCAAACTTCGGAAAACAAGTGCAGGTTACTTATGATTTCCTAAAAAAACTGATAACAGCTGATATGTTCTATTAGACCAGAGACATGGCTTCAAATCACAGTGCAACACAGAAAAACTGCCACTGTACTATTAGCCTGTAAACTTGAGGATGCAAATGTTGCATACAACCAAATCATAGTTTTCAAGCAAAGTTTGAACTAAATATATTTTTAAACAAAATATAATAATAATAATAATAATAATAATAATAATAATATAATAAAATAGCTGTGTGGAATGAATTACAAAGAACCAGCTAGGAAGGTTTTGACAAACATATTTAGGTCCTTATGCTAGATATCAACCAATGTTCAATGATATCTCCTCATTCTTGAAAACACAAGGCTATTTCCAAAGGTGAAAAGGAGAAAGTGGCAAGCTGTACTGAAAAGAGATGGGCCTTCAGTGTTGCACACTTGGCAGAAACCGTTAACTATACTACCCGTATTGTATCCAGGCTAATGAGGCATTACAATAAAGGGATTTTTATAACAGCTTACCTGTAAAATCCTTTTCTTGGAGTACATCACGGGACACAGAGCGACTTAGTCATTACTAATGGGTTATATAGATTACCTTCAGGTGTTGGCACTGGCCAATTCCAAACCGGAAGTACCCTCCCCTATATAAGCCCCTCCCACCCGGGAGCACCTCAGTTTTGTAGCCAAGCAATAAGTGTCCCAAAAAGAGGGGTGGGAGCTCTGTGTCCCGTGATGTACTCCAAGAAAAGGATTTTACAGGTAAGCTGTTATAAAAATCCCTTTTTCTTTTTCGTACATCACGGGACACAGAGCGACTTAGTCATTACTAATGGGACGTCCCAAAGCAATGCCAAATGAGGGGAGGGATACATAAGCTGGGCGCCATCAGGCATGAGGATCTTTTGCGGCCTGCAACACACTGCGCCCAAAGGCGACATCCTCCTGACTTCTAACGTCTACCTGGTAGAACCTAGTAAACGTGTGTACTGAAGACCATGTTGCGGCCTTACATACTTGACCCAGGGAGGCCTGGTGATGCACTGCCCATGAAGTTCCAACTGCTCTTGTGGAGTGCGCCCTAACTTTGAACGGAGGCGGTCTCTTTCTCAAGCCATAGGCTTGTATTATGACCTGTCGAATCCACTTGGCTAAAGTAGATTTTTATGCTGCCTGACCCTTTCTGGGGCCTTCCGGCAGAACAAATAAAGAATCCGTTCTGCGAATCTGAGCAGTGGCTTTTAGATAAGCTTTAACTGCTCTTACTACATCCAAAGAATGTAATAACTTTTCCTCTACCGAGCTTGGTTTGGGGAAAAAAGAAGGAAGAACCACATCTTGGTTCAAATGAAACCTCGACACCACCTTAGGAAGAAAGGCTGGATGAGGACGTAATACTACTCTGTCCTTATGGACAACCAGATATGGCTCCTTACAGGACAAGGCGGCTAATTCCGATACTCTTTTAGCCGAACAAACGGCTACTAAGAAAATCAATTTCCTGGTGAGAAGAACCAAGGAAATGTGTTGTAATGGTTCAAACGGTTGTTTCTGTAGAACCGACAGAACCAGGTTTAAGTCCCAAGGACATATGGGAATACTAACCGGAGGGCTAATACGCATCACTGCTTGTATAAAGGCTTTGACTAGTGAATGCGAAGCCAAGGGCCTTTGAAAAAATATTGACAAGGCCGAAATCTGACCCTTGATAGTACTCAAGGCAAGCTTCCTATCTACAGCCCACTGTAGGAAGTCCAAAATCCTCCCTATCACGTACTTACGTGGATGCCATTTCCTGGCCTCACACCACGTAATGTACGCTTTCCAGATCCTATAATAGATCTGCCTGGATACCGGTTTCCTGGCATTGATCATGGTAGATACCACAGAATTAGAGAGCCCTCTCTTTTTCAGAATGTGGGCTTCAATAGCCAGGCCGTCAAACCTAGGGCTGGTAAGGAAGGGTGGTATATCGGTCCCTGCGACAGCAGGTCCGGACGATGTGGGAGGGTCCAAGGACTCCTCACTGACATTTTTACAATCTCCGCGTACCATGCCCTTCGGGGCCACGCTGGAGCCACCAGAATCACTGGTTTCTTTTCTACCCTGATTCTGCGGAGTAATCGCGGTAACAATTGTGGCGGTGGGAATGCATATATCAGCTCGAACTGATCCCAAGGGAACACTAGGGCATCCGAGCCGCAAGCTAGGGGATCCCTTGTGCGAGACACAAATCTGTCCACTTTTGCGTTGAATCTGGATGCTAGCAGATCTACATCCGGTGTTCCCCACCGCTGGCATATTGCCTGGAAAACCTCGGGGTGAAGAGACCATTCCCCCGGGCATAATTGTTGGCGACTTAGAAAGTCCGCTCTCCAATTTTCCACTCCTGGGATGAAAACCGCGGATATGGCTGGGACATATTTTTCTGCCCACTCCAGGATGCAATTTGCTTCCCTCTGGGCTGTACAACTCTTGGTGCCACCCTGGTGATTGATATATGCCACTGCCGTGGCATTGTCTGATTGAATTCTGACAGGGGACCCTTGGAGTTTGGATGTCCATGCTACTAGGGCATACCGGGCTGCTCGTATCTCTAAGAGATTGATGGGCAGGGCCTTTTCTGCTTCTGACCACTTGCCCTGGAGAGACCATTGCTCCAGTACTGCCCCCCAGCCTATGAGGCTGGCATCTGTAGTGACCACCTTCCAAGAAACCGGACTGAAGGGTTTCCCTCTTTCCAGATTCTGGGGCACCAACCACCAATGGAGGCTCTTGCGAACGGAAGGGGACAGGGACATTGGTAAGTCTAAAGCCTGAACTTTTTTTGTTCCAGGCTGACAGTATGGCCCTTTGCAAATTCCTTGAATGGAATTGACCGTAGGGTACCGCTTCGAATGAAGCCACCATCTTTCCCAGCAGCCTCATGCAGAGGCGTATGGATGGTTTTCTTTTTGTACCCACTAAGTGGGTCAAATCTTTTAAAGACGACACCTTCTCTGGAGGTAAGAAAATCTTTCTCTGATTTGAATCCAGCCTTAGCCCTAAGTATTCCAGACTTTTGACTGGTCTTAGAGCTGACTTGTCCCGGTTGATAATCCAACCGTGATATTCCAGATACTCGATTGTCTTGTGAATAGCTACTTCCAGCTTTTCCACTGAGTGGTCTATTAGTAGCAGGTCGTCTAGATATGCCATTATCGTTACACCCTGTGTTCTTAGATTGGCCAATAATGGGGCCAGAATTTTTGTGAACACTCGTGGTGCTGTGGCCAGACCGAAAGGTAAGGCTCTGAACTGAAAATGGCGCCCTTCTACTGCAAAGCGTAGAAATTTCTGGTGGGCCGGAAAGATGGGAATATGCAGATAAGCATCCTTTATGTCGATCGAGGCTAGCCATTCCTGCCCTTGTAGGGCGGTGGCCACCGATCGGATCGACTCCATCCGAAAAGTCCTGATATTTAGGAACTTGTTTAGCCCTTTTAGATTTAATATGGGCCTCACGTCCCCATTTGGTTTGGGGACTGTGAAAAGGTTCGAGTAAAACCCGAATCCGCTTTCTTCCAGGGGAACCTTCATGATTACACCTTGGAGCAATAGTTGTTCTAGTGCCAGAAGGAGGGATCCTCTCTTTTGGGGATCTCTTGGCACGTTTGACCTCATAAATTGGGCAGGAGGAGTGCCTTTTAACTCCAGCTTGTATCCCAGACTTACTGCGGAGAGCACCCATCTGTCTCTGATGGTGTCCCGCCAGGTCTCTGTGAACAACTGAAGTCTTCCCCCCACCCGATTGAGTGGGGGCAACGCTTCATGCCTTGGGGGGAGGTTTTGTACCTCTCTTGATCCAGGGCTTCTTGTTACCCTGTGATTGTCCCTGATTTCTGCCCCCTGAATTTGACCGCGGAGGCCGTCGGAACTGCTTCACAGCCGATGTGCCCGGGACTGGAGAAGTAGGCCTCTTAAAAGAAGGACTTCTACCCTTGTTCTTAACCGGTAAGAGTGAACTTTTACCGGCAGAAATTTTCTGGATATATTTTTCCAGATCTTCTCCAAATAAGCGTTCTCCATGAAATGGGAAGCTAACCAGCAGTTTTTTACAGGGAGCTTCAGCAGACCAGTTTTTGAGCCACAGAAGCCTACGCATATGTACTATAGACAGCGTAAAGCGGGAGGCCTGTTGGATTGTATCCTTTATGGCGTCCACCGCAAAACACAAGGCTCTAGGCAGGTCAGCTAGGGCAAGAGCCTGCTGATCTGGTAAGTCCCTTAAGACTTGTTTCAACTGATCTTTCACTGCTTGGCAGACTCCAATCGCTGCTACCGCAGGTTGTGTCACCATACTTGCTGTAGAGAAAGCAGATTTTAGTAAAGACTCCAATTTTTTATCTATTGGGTCTTTGAACATTGGAACATTATCTACTGGACATGTCAGTGATTTGTTAACAGAAGAGATGGCTGCGTCCACTGTAGGGACCCTCCATTTTCTTATGAACTTATCCTCCATGGGATAGATCACCGGAAATCTCTTGGAGGGAGCAAATATTTTATCAGGATGCTCCCAATCCTGGTAAATAAGCCCTTCTAATAAAGGGTGGATTGGGAAGGAACAGACAGCCTGGGGAGCTTTTAGCGACCCCAGCGAGGAAACCGTAGTGGATGGTGGTTCCGCCAGAGGCATTTTAAATGCTGATCGGACCATATTAGTCAGAGACTGAACCCATAATCTTTCAGCCTGAGAAGCTGAGAAAGGTTCTTCCACTGTTGATTCCTCCATAACTGAATCAACCTCATCCTGATCCCCTTCAGGTAGGTCGATCTCTGTGTGGGGCTGTTCCTCCACTAACAGGCACTCTGAAGGAGGAGACGGAGATCGGACGCGCTTTTCCTGAGACAGGGAAGCAGCGATCAATGCTGTTAATCTCTCTTCCAATCCTCCCAGAGTTGAGGATAAAACCTCCTCTGTTATATATACAGGAGCAGGTGGACTGGGGACAGCCGCAGCACCAGGCATTCCTGCAGGGTTTCTACGGCTACTGACCTCTGAATTCTCAGGGGAGATTGGTGCAGTACAAGCATGCCCAATATCCTCAGAGCCCGATGGAGACCCCTTTGGCTTCCTGGAAGATCTATTTCCGGAGCGTCTGGACAACATATCCTTTAAGCACAAAGCTGAGGTATTCCCGTCGTCATACACCAATTTTGCTGGTAATAGTCTAACACAGGTGCTGCTATATACCAGCTGGTGTCCACTAAAGTGCCTTTCTATGGGGATGCCTGCATCAACCGCCTCTGTGTGCCACTGTTTGTTGCTAGCTCTGTTTGCATGCAGCTGACACTTGTACTGTGTCTTTTAACCATGCTGGGACGCCCGCACATGCGCAGAAGCGCCGCGGCGCGCATCGAGCGTCATCCACCCGCCCCGCCCCTTTTTTTCATAGGAGGCGCGTGCACGCGCCCGCGCGCGCGCCCGTGCGCCATTGGCGCCCTTTTCGAAATCAAACAGGGGACTAGGAGCCAGGGCCCTTTTTGCCGGAGGGCCTGTGCGGTGGATGAGCGCAGCAACAGGGCAGAGGAAGTGGATTCCCACAGAGAAACTTACCAGCTGCCTGGATCTTTTGACTTGAGAAAACCAAAGATCCACATGACAAGAAAAATGGACTACAGCGGCCTCTAGTGGTTTAACACAGGTACCGCGGTCCCTGTTTTTTTTTTTTTTTTTCTTGACTACTATTAAAATTTTACATTTTCAGTAGTTATAGGCAAACACAGATATTTAGCGGGAATACCGTTAGGTAACAGACAGAAAGACAAATTAGGCTTGGGGGTCCCCCAATAGAACCAAGTTCCTGGGGGCCCCCACTTACCTGATCCCCGCCGCAGGACTTTGTTTGGTCCACAGAAGTCCAAACTTCACCTATCACGGCAGGCATTGTAATTAAACCTTCAGGGACCGGGTTCCCAAGGATTCCACTCCCCTGGACCTGTATAGCACCCTGCACAGACAACATCTTGGTCGTGGGTATGACCAGAGCTCTGGATCCCAGGGTCCAGCCCTCCTAAGAGAAGCATTACAGGCAAAACCTTGCTCTTCTGCTGCAAGGCCCGGGTACCGACCGTTTAGCTATGAAGCTTTTTTGGTGGGATCCGGAACAGCTTACTAAGGCCCAAAAGAACCTGTACGCAAGCCCAGTGAAAACACATGTTACTCTTTGGCCAACACCTTAGACACTGGCAAAAAACTGAGGTGCTCCCGGGTGGGAGGGGCTTATATAGGGGAGGGTACTTCCGGTTTGGAATTGGCCAGTGCCAACACCTGAAGGTAATCTATATAACCCATTAGTAATGACTAAGTCGCTCTGTGTCCCGTGATGTACGAAAAAGAAAATGTAAATTCTGTATGCAGTGTGCTGCTAGAATAGCTGCATGGGCTAAAAAACTCCATGGGTGCTGTATGCAGAGTTAAAGTGGAGTTCCACCCAAAAGTGGCACCTTTCGGGGGAGGGGGGACAGCATACCTGTCTTTCACACACTCGGCCGTGGGTATTGATGTCACAGCTGGGGCTCACTCCTCCTCCCCCTGTCGCCGGCCCAGTAGAAGAGAGGAACGGAGCCTCGCACATGCTCAGTAGTGTTTCTGGCGTGAAGCTGAAAGGCTACACTGTCAGGTTCCCTTACTCGCAAAAGGAGGCAGCATGCACCCGACTGCTGATGGAAACATCAGCTGCGATGCTGACATCGCTGGACTCCAGGACAGGTAAGTGTCCTTTAATTATTAAAAGTCAGCAGCTGCAGTATGTGCAGCTTCTGGCTTTTAATTTTTTCAGCAATGGGCAGTCCTCCACTTTAACATAGGCCTTTCATTAAAAATCACATAGTGATTTACTCAATAGAGCACATTTCAGCATTACCAAATAATAACATTATACAGTATATTTAAAGCTGTATTAAACCCAAAGCCAAAAATTGAATATATTGCAGTTTATTAATCCTTAGATGTGGTGGCTGCATTCATTTTATTTTTAAGGCCTTTTCCCCTCCGTTTTCACTTGGTGATATGGCCAGTAGCACACCTCCTGTATTAGAGGGCCTACACTCTGAATAAAGGAGCAACAGAGACAGACGCCTTTGGACAGCAGTGATATTTATAAAACTTCTACATTTAAATCAAACATAAATTGTAGCTGCTGCCACCTTTTATACTCTCATATGTGTTAGTTAGACCATAATAATAATAATAAACAAAACGGTGTAGCACTTGCAACAAATATTATACCATAAATTACATCAAAATATTTATCCACCAGATTTATAAAACCTGTGCAAAAAATGTCCCACATGCATCAGACATGCAATATTTCAAATGTGTCACTTTAAATCTTAGCTATATTGCCACCACAATTGTGTTCACACTTCACTCCCACCAGTTGTGCTCTCACCTAATTAGTTTGACCCACATGAGATGCAAGGACAAAATAAGATCATGTTCCCTTTAACCGCTTTCCATTAGGCCAATGCACATATATGGCCGGGTGGGAGCTCCACCGTTCTAAATGGACATACCCGAATGTCCCTTAGGTCAGGTGCCTGTGCGTAGCCCAGAGTCCACGCAGCAGCACGATCCTGTGATGGTTGTGATCTTCTGACACAGCCAAACACAGATCGGGATATGGGCGCTGTGATTGGCCCTTCCGATCACGTTATGTCCCTGTCAAATCATAGCCTTCACAGTGTAAACAGAGACACGTACAGAGACACGTGTCTCTGTCTCAGTAATCAGCAATATAGCCTGCACATTCAGCTTTTGTTTGACGATAAATCAGAATCGACTGTCGAAAGCACCATACTAACGATCCAAAAATTGGCAGATCGTTCATCGGACAAAACTTTACTTCCGATTTTCGTATCGTGTGTACAGGCCTTAGAGCTTGCCATACATTATACAGTTACCGTATATACTCGAGTATAAGCCGACCCGAGTATAAGCCGAGGTACCTAATGTTGCCACAAAAAACTGGGTAAAAATTACTGACTCGAGTATAAGCCGAGGGTCAACAATGCCTCACTGTCCCTATCATTACTGTTCCCATCCTCACTGTTCCCATCCTCACTGTTCCCATCCTCACTGTTCCCATCCTCACTGTTCCCATCCTCACTGTTCCCATCCTCACTGTTCCCATCCTCACTGTTCCCATCCTCACTGTTCCCATCCTCACTGTTCCCATCCTCACTGTTCCCATCCTCACTGTTCCCACTTAACATTGTAAATAGTACCTGAAAAAAAGTTGAGAGGCTGCGGCGTCCATCGTTTAAATCCCGTGGTCTCTTCCTGATCCCTTCCGTGATAGGCGATTCTCAGCAGACACTCTCCGCCTATCACAAACGTTCTCTCATCCTCAGTTTCCCAGCAGACACTGTGTTCGGTGTTCCGCCAATCACAGACGTCTGCTGGGAAACTGAGGATGAGAGAACGTTCGTGATAGGCGGAGAGTGTCTGCTGAGAATCGCCTATCACGGAAGGGACCAGGAAGAGACCGCGGGATTTAAACGATGGAGGCCGCAGCCTCTCAACTTTTTTTCAGGTACTGTTTACAATGTAAAATTTCGCTGACTCGAGTATAAGCCGAGGGGGGGACTTTCAGCCCAAAAAAAGGGCTGAAAATCTCGGCTTATACTCGAGTATATACGGTAAGTTTTCCTATTCAATTTCCTTTAGATTTACCTTCAACTATGTAGTGCACAGGCCTCTCTGGTTGTATACAAATTTAAAGTGTTTAGGTTTGACCTCGCAATATATAGTTTTGGTAAATCTAAAGGAAAAATGTACAAGAAAATTGTATAATTTATGGCAAGACGTAAAGTGTTTTTCACCATCCATGAAATCCAAGTAGATTTTAGTGCCAGGTCCCTTTAAAATGTCTCCTTTATGCTTGATACTCCAACTCAGATCCTCCACACAACACATACAACAGAGAACACCCCATAGTTTCACCTTTTTTTAAAACCTTGATTCACACACACCAGAAAATGACTCACATTTAACTGTGAAAAACCACACTACTATATACAAACAATAAATCGGTAAAACAAATTTCCTGCATTCAGCTCTGGCAGGCTCCAATAGATATTGAACTTCCTGGGTACTCTGTGCTTGATGACGTCATCCAACTAACCTCGCCTTTACGTATTTCATCACAGGGTCAGGGACGTTCTAAGGGGGACATGTAAGGGCGGGACTTTCAATTAAGAGCACTGCGCATATGCGCTGTGATGTCACCGGCAGCAGAAATATGGGAATATCTCTTAAACGATGCCCGTTTAGGAGATATTTATTGTACCTGCAGGTAAGATTTATTTTACTACCTTTACAAAGGATAAGTTTACCTTTTGTAGCGTGTTATACACCCATATTTAGGATGTAATATGTAACATGCTCTAGCACATGTCTTTCTCACCTCCTCCTAATCCTCCACCTTGTGACAGCGGGCAGGGGATCCTCTCCTTGCAACGGCTGTCACTTTTTAAAAACAGCCTTGTCATTCATTCACAGGAAGTTGTATTCTGTCCAACAAGAATTTTTGGAACTTTAGTAACCACTTTGTTTTCGATATAAAATTAGCATGCAAAAAAAAAAATTCAAGTGACACTATAGGTTCACTTCTTTTTTTTTTTTTTTAAATAACAAACATGTCATACTTACCCCCACTGTGCAGTTCGTTTTGCACAGAGTGGCCCCGATCGTCCTCTTCTGGGGTCCCATGGCGGCTCTCACAGCTCCTCCCCACAAAAGATCACCCCCTCTGGGAAGCTCTCTCCCGAGGGGGTTACCTTGCGGGCGCGCTCCCGTGTCATACTCTTGCCGTCCATAGCCGCCGAGTGTATGACTCAGCCCCACCCCCAGGTCATTGGATTTGATGGACAGCAGAGCCAATGGCTGCGCTGCTATCAATCTATCCAATGAAGAGCGCCGAGAAGCAGTGGAGAGAGCGACGCGGGATCGCGCCCACTGAAGTTCGGGGCTCAGGTAAGTAAAACGGGGCTGGGGGGCCGGACAGTGCAAGGTGTCTTTTCACCTTAATGCATAGGGGATGCATAAAGGTGAAAAAACACGAAGGTTTACAACCCCTTTAACAACCATTAATCCGATATTCTCATCGTGCGTAAGAGGCTTTAGCCTTTAAAGCAACTTTTGTTTTCAAATGTTTACAAAACCACTGCTAAATGAGAACGATTCCACTTAAAATGAACTTACCAGTGTTTAATACATGAACAAAAAGTCTGCTTTAATCTTTCCCATAAAAACAACTTATTTCCCTAATGAGTGTTACCATTTTGCCTCTTACACAACACTGAGGAGTCAGGCTGTCAATCACTGCTCAAACTTCACAGATATCTGATACCTCTGCCTTTCCTGTGACATTCGTAGGTCAATGCTTTCTTGGTTTGTCAGCAGCTGGGGGCGTAGTCAGAGGCAGTGACAAGAACTTAGCTGCTGTCTTTTGATAAAATGGCAACATTTGCATATCAGTAACAGTGTTTAGCTGCAAGTTTTGAGGAAAGAGTAGTGCATCTGAAAAACTGATAGAATGACTAACAATTAAGTGAAAATATTTGTGGAATAAAAAAGTTTATTTTAATAAACACTAGGTTAGGTTTTTATAACATGATAATACACTGTACTATACTTTAATTTAGCTGAATAACTAAGATTACATATAGGACCTCTTTATACAAATCCAGGTTTGATGCCTAGCAAATCTCTGTGCTCTTAATATTACAAACATTTACTTATTTAAAACCATCATACATAACCAGCCAGTACCTTTTATTTATTCTCATATTCTGACCCGAGAAGCTTTTATCCATTCCATACAACTAAAGACTGTATGATGACTGTACAAATGCCAGTATGATAAATAATTTACATTTTAAGGCAATAATAAATTTGTTACACCCTGGGGTCAGATAATGCAAGTAAGCGAAAGGAGAATTCAACCTTCTATCCAATAAAACCAAGCACAGCACTTCAATCAATTTGTGTGCAGAGACAGTTTCTGTACAGTTTAGGTTAAAGCACCTTGATCATTAACAGCAACATAAAATAACAGAAAACATGAATTTATCTCATTACCAGTCTCTATGCATTTGGAGTGCTTGTAAAATAACACAGTATGAGAAACACACAAAAATGTTTTACAAAATCAGATATTTTTTGCGATAACCTTCAATTTTGACATGCTATGTATATAAGCATCTATACACAAAGGTTTTTCCACTATGCCTTCAAATAGACACAATTGTGAACCTTGACGGATATTTAGAGGTCTCTCCTAGAATTCGAAATTTCTTGTCAGCTTGACTTTCTTATACCAATATCTGTGCATTTGATTTCCCCCCTATCCATATTGGCTGACATCACTGCATGCAATCTCACTTGTGTTCTGGAGTTTTATTTAAAATACAGGCAACGTAGTAGTAGGAGTGACATCACCCCTGTTTCATAATGGCCGAAGTAAGTAGACATAGCCAATAAAGGGATCGCACAACTGTTGAGACATATATAACCTGCAGGGTCAATCAGCCCTCTATTGTCCATATTTGACAGAATTACTAGTTTTTGTGGATTTACCTTTTAAGAATAAAGTACACACCATATAAAAGTATAAAGACTTACTTGTGCTTTCTTGTCAAGTGTCTTTGAAGTCGGTGGCAAGATCTGATTGTCTCTGGACAGCTTCTGTACAAAATCTATGCGTCTGAAGTCTTCTCTCCCTTGTAGTTTGCACATGACCCCAGCCTTCAGGGTAGGAGAGAGAGCAAATAAATACTTAAATCCACAATCCCAGGACATGGCAAGTTTACTTAAGACTCATAATATATTCCTCAGTGATATAACAGAAAACAAGTCCCAGATAAAATTAAGCCAAGTTGGTGCTCTATAGCTTCGAAACAAACAAACCAAAATCACAATCCACTATGTGTACAACTGATATACACTGCCTTTTTGCTTGTTCCTCTCCACCTATTTCCTGTTGCATGAGGGAATTGTAACGAGAGGTTGAAAACCCATGGGAAAGACTGGCCAGGAAAAACTACGATTATGGATGAAGTGATTTAGGCTCGTCATTCCTAAAAATAACATTGTAGCACCTCCTTTTCATCTACTTCAGTCCTTGGCCCTGACCACAAAACAAGTTGTCAAGTTTAGCGATTACAGGGAACTGTTGTTGAATGAGCTTAAAAGTACAGGATATATTTGCCGCACTGGTGTTTGTTTGCAATGCTCTTATGAAAGCTTGGAAACCTGATTTTAAATTAAAGGTTGAGTTCACCTTTAGTAAAAGAAAATAATAAATGTACATGACTTTACAGGGGGAAAACAAATTGCATTTATTATTTTCTGTACACTGCAGCCTACAAAGCATTGTACCTTGGTCAGTGGATCATGGGTGCAATGTCAGACTCCTGCAGACACTGCTGACAGCTCTTTGCCTGTACCTGCATAGGGGCAGACACTGCAGGAAGTGTCAGTGAACTATGAGGGAGCTGATCAGTGCCATCGTAGCCAATTGAGAACTACAAGCCATCTGCTGCGGTGGCTGACAGTACTTTTAGTTAATTCATTCACAAATCTCCCTGTGAATGAATGGTGTGACTGTGCGAAAGGAGCTCCACACAGTGCCACCAATTTTGAAATGTGACTGCAGCTGCAGGAAGAAGAACCCCCGCCTGTTGTCACAGGGAATGGTGGGTGAGGTGGTGGGTGCTGATCATGTTACACCCCAAATATGGGTGTAACATGGTTAGAAGGTGAACTTCGCTTTTAACCACTTGTGGACAGCCCACCGTAGGATATTCTGTGGCAGGGCGGCCACTCTGCGGCAGATCATGTATCTAGTATGTGATCGGACACTTCCGGGTCTGGGGCGTGCTCCCACTGTGAAGCAGGACCTCCGATCCATGCCTTCCACTAGTACAAGCACCTCCCCCACAGTAAGAAAACACTAGCTAGGCACACAGTTAACCCTTTGATCGCCCCTGATGTTAACACCTTCCCAGTCAGTGTCATTAATACAGTGACAGTGCATATTTTTGAGCACTGATCACTGTATTAGTGTCACTGGTCCCCAAAAAGTGTCAGTGTCCGATTTGTCCACTGCAATATTGCAGTCCCGCTATTAGTCGCTGATCGATGCCATTACTAGTAAAAAAAATAAAAAAAATAAAAATATTCCATAGTTTGTAGACGTTTGCACAAACCAATCAATATACACTTATTATTATATGTAGCAGAATTCATATTGACCTAAATTGATGAGAAAATTCGATTTTTTTCCATTTCTTTTATTGGATATGTTTTATAGCAGAAAGTCAAAAATATATTTTCTTCCAAATTGTCAGCCTTTTTTGGGTTATAGCGCGAAAAATCTAAATAAAAAAAACTGTACCTGATTTCTACTTTCACACCTCATTAACATGCCAATAACATTTTTAGATAAAACCTTTCCATTTTCATTATATAACTTTGTTTTTATATCTATGTAATACAAGCAGATCATAGCTAATGGGGAAAGTCATCAGGGTGTTAAACATCAGGGGCAATCAAAGGGTTAACTGTGTGCCTAGCCAGTGTTTTACTGTACTATGGGAGGTGCTTTTACTAGGGTCAGAGATGGAATTTATTCCCTTTGCAGGGACACAATTTCCATCCCTTCCCTCCTGTCAGAATGGTGATCTGCCTTGTTTACATAGGCAGGTTACAGTTCTGTGTCTTTTCATCACAATCGATTGGGTGCTGGCAGACACTGAATCCATAGTACCCACAAATCGGCTCCTGCTGTGTGTAGTCAATGCAGGAGCAAGCCGGTGGTGGCGTGCATGCGCGCCCCCTACCCAGTAGTGTTGGATCACGTATATATACGTGATTCGGCGCACAGGTGCCACCCTGTAGCAGTAAAACTGCTATAGGGTGGACAGGAAGTGGTTAAAGAGGAATTAAACCATGGGAGCAGTGCTCAAAAGAGTGGACAGAGGGATGATTAGTTGCCAGTATTACCTGTGGTTTCACTGCAGCTGATCTTTCCCCATTACTAGCATACCAAACCATGTAGTTTCTGTGTGAGTGGCCATCTTGGTAGAGGCAGGACTTTCTTTCCTCATGTCAAAGCTATCAACATGGCGAACAGTGAACAGCATAATAGTGACTCCATCAAATCTCACGCCAAATATTCTGAGACTAGCAATCAGAGGAAGCTGTGCCTTTAATCTCACACTGCAGATGTACAGCTATGAGGCTGTATACACAGGAGTGCCTAGGCACACTCACATTCCAGGAAGTGCACTGCTATAATTCAGGAGGAATTCCAGACAAAAGGCAATTTCTTCTGTAGTATTGGTTAGCCACAATTAACATTTCCTGATGTTCCCTATATCACAGCAGATCTTAATTTTTTGAGTTCAGCTCCACTTGAAGATATAGACACTGTCCTATTTTAATACGTTTTCCTGAATGAACTCGCTGGAACATTTCCTATTTTAATGTGCCTTAGCAATGCTAAAACAAGATTGTGTTCACTGAACAGCAACATGTCTCCTCATCTCTATAACATAAAGGTGAGATATTCTGTGGTACAGCAATGGAGAATCCAGGCACAGGTGACAACACTGGTATGTCAGTGCGGCCTAGACAGTCAGCTCACTATGGAAAAATTAAGATTTATTATTATTATACAGGATTTATATAGTGCCAACAGTTTGCGCAGCGCTTAACAAAATGAAGGCAGACATTACAGTTACATTACAATTTGGTACAAGAGGAATCAGAGAGCTCTGCTTGCTAGAGCTTACAATTTAGGAGGGAGGGTCAATTTATACAAAAGGTAATAGCTGTGGGGGATGAGCTGATGGAGAAAGTAAAACGGTGTATAAGTTAGAAGCAGCAATAGCTTCTTTAAAGAGAAGGGTTTTCAGGGATCGTCCAAAATGTATAGATTAGGGGACAGATTGGGGTAGGGAGTTCCAAAGGATGGGAGAAGCTCTGGAGAAATCCTGTAGGCGAGCATGGAAGGCGGTGACAAGGGAGCTAGAGAGCAAGAGGTCTTGGGAGGACCGAAGAGAGCGGCTTGGTTGGTATTTTGAGACTAGGTTAGTGATGTAGCTGGGGGCAGAGTTGTGGGCGGCTTTGTAAATTATTGTTAGTACTTTGAATTTTATTTGTTGGGTGAGTGGAAGCCAGTGGAGGGATTGGCAGAGAGGGGTGGAAGACACTGAACGGTTGGTAAGGTGGATGAGTCTTGCAGTAGCATTCATTATGGAATGAAGGGGGGATAGTGTATGTAAAGGTAATCCAATGAGGAGTGAAATGCAGTAATCGAGATGAGAGATAACCAGGGAATGAATTACAAGCTTGGTGGTGTCATTGGTTAAAAAGGGACATATTCTAGAGATGTGGCGGAGGCTAAGGCAGCATGATTTGGAAAGGGATTGGATGTGGGGACGGACTGATAGTTGTGCCATTGATCTCGACAGAGAACTCAGGGGAAAGGCACGTGGGGGAGGAAATATTCTGAGCTTGGTTTTAGATAGATTCAGTTTGAGGAAGTGGTGTGACATCCAGGCTGATATGTCTGTTAGTAAATAAGTGATGTGTGCGAAGGCTGATGGGGTGAGCTGAGGGGTAGAGAGATGGATTTGGTTGTCATTGGCATATAAATGGTAGTGGATGCCATGGGAGGCTATCAGCTGACCCAGGGAGGAGATGTAGACCGAGAATAGTTGAGGCCCAAGGACAGAACCTTGGGGGACCCCAACGGTAAGAGGAGTTGGGGAGGAGGAAGTACACTGAAGGTGCGGTGGACTATATCAGTGGACTATTTGCAGCATTTTAAAGACCGGTGTTGAAAAGCTTTTCATGCACTTGTCAATGACATTTGATATTGCTATCCATCTTTTGGACATTATGGGGCTGATATTATAAATCTGTAAAAAAGAGACCAGTCAGACCTTTTTGTTTAATTTCTCATCAAATGACAAATAAAACCTTATAGATTGCCATTGGCAAAAAACTCCACTTCTGTGCCCAATATTACAATTGTAATAAAAGCAAGCATGTGTGGTTGTCTTAATTGATGGCAGAGATTCTGTTTTGTCTTTCAAGCATAGCAGAAGTTAGCACTGCCCTGACATTTAATCAGATGGCTTCTTCTCAGTGCTTAGCTTCCAGCCCCTTGTGATTTCTCTTTGGCTAATTGAGAAGGCACTTGTCAGTACAGGCACATCTAAACATCATGGAAAAAAAGGTATGATTTTTATGTTTTCTTCCAGTTTCTTTGCCATTGTGGTCACTTACTGTGTGTGTGTGTCAAAAAAAAAATAAAAAAAAAAAAAATTACCTTTTAAAATAGTTAATTAAACCATCAGTAAGCCATGCTATCCAATTAGAGTAAAAATGTAAAATTCAGAAATACAGTATGAGCACAAATTGGCTCCTGAAAAAAACAGGGAAGTACAATTGTCTAATAACAATTAAAAAGCAAGGTTTTAGGAATGCTGATGGGCAGACATTCAGATTATAAATATATATTATATTCATTATGCTAAATATCAATATGGATAGGAGACAAAATGTTACTAAGATGGGAAGTCATTATGATGTTTAAATTGTTCTTAAATTCTCATGAACCAGCACTTCCCTGTAACAAAAAGGCAATATGTTGAGAAAGAAGTTAGGAAACCATTTTCATTCAAACAATGGCTTATCAAAACATGATCTGTACAATAATGTGTACACACCATGTGAACAATTTCCTGAAATTTCCCTTCTGAATTAAGAATTTCCCCAAAATTTCCTTAAAAGGAAAGTCTAACCAAAATCGATATCTTGGTTAGCGGTAGACAGCTGAAATTTTGTTCAATTAAATCCTAAAGCTGACACTGCTTTTAGCATAACACGCCAGATTGTGGTTAAACTCCCCCTCACTTTGGAAGATTTTCTTTAGCATGATAACTCTGATTTCATGCCATGTCTGGGCCAAGTGGGAGGGTACGTGTGACGCTACACATCACTTCAAATGTATCCGCATGAGCCATTAACCTCCCTGGTGGTATGATTCTGGAAGATTTTAGGTGCTGAAAGCGGTACCATTATTTTGCATGGAAATTTGGCGTTTTACATTGTAGGCCTGTAATTCTTCGTAATAACTCACCTAAATCTGTCCAAACCAGAGTCTAGTAGACATCTCGGGTATGATAAAGTTTGAAACACAAAATCATAAATTATAATATAATAAATAATAACAAATAATAATTTAATAATAATAATACTTTTTATTCAATACATTTTAGTAAATAATATAATCAAAAACACTAAAAAAAAATTGTTCAAACAAGGGTGCAATATTAGAAGTCATATTGCTTCAGTATACGTCTCGGGTATGAAAATTTTTAAAACAAGGTACAGCGCAAAGTCCTACATCGCAATCGGGATAATAGAACCGCGTTTCTTTACGGATTTTCTTTCCGGTGTCGTCACGCTTGGAGCAGCAAACCACACACATCCTTGTGGGTGCTGACTTCCTTTCAGTAGGTGGAATGTGGTCCATAAAGTGACGACTAGTCAGGCGTTCCGGGTTCACCACGCCAGCAGCCCGACGTCCAGATCTGCTTACAGTCGTTGGCGTCTGGTGCTTTAGAAAAATTAGTTCGGCAACCTTCCACACAAAGTCCGCATGGATCATAGGCCTGTCACTATTTTTTTTCAGAATAATGAAAGCATTCCACAGGCACTGTTCCAGAAGATGCCTGAATATTTTTTTATAATATTTCTTCTGTTGCTTTCTCATCGCAGGATAAAAGGTCATGGCCTGGTCAGCCCTGTCCACACCTCCCATGGTGTTGTTGTAATCCAACACGACCTGTGGCTTCATGACATCTTTTCCACCTTTGGTATGTACCATTACAGTAGAAGTGTTGTGGATGGTACTCATAAGGCACAGGTTTTTTTTGTCCTGCCATTTCAGTGCCATCATTTTGCCTTTCTGCCAGGCAACTATTTCTCCTGCCCCAAGCTTTTTTTGGGCAAAGGTTGGCGGCATGTCACGCCGGTTAGGCTTAACGGTCCCATAGGCATCCGTTTTCTTCAGGATAAGGAACTCAAAGAGTTCTGGGGACGTGTAAAAATTGTCTGTGGTGACACAGTAGCCCTGATTCAGAAATGGCTCAATCAAAGAGAGAACCGAAGCGGTTGCCATTCCAAAACTTCTGAATCGATCGCTGAATTTGGTCCCTTTCCCGTTGTACAGGACCGAATTCCAGATGTACCCAGAGCTGGATTCACACAGCATAAATGACTTCATGCCAAAACGAGCTCGCTTTGATGCTATGAACTGTATCCAGCTTAGTCTACCTTTGTAGGCCATAAGACTTTTGTCGATACTTATATCTCTGTCCGGCACATAGGTCTGCTGGAAATTCGACAGAATAAGTTGGTAAATCTCCCAAATTTGTTTCAGCTTATGAGCTGGATGAGAACTCTCACCAAAGTCATCATTATTTGCAAAATGCAAATATTTCATGATAAGAGAAAATTTATATTCGGACATAACTGTGCCAAAAAAAGGCGTGGCCAGCAATTTGTTGGTGGTCCAATACCACTTCTGCAGGGGTTTCCCCACCACTCCCTGTAGAATTATAAGGCCCAAAAAATTCCATATGTCCTCTCTGGTTACTGGCTCCCATTTTCTGCTCCTTGAAAAGTGATGATGGGTAGCAGCTTGTTGCTCCTGATAGCGATTCGTCTCCAAAACAATTTTGGAAATAACTTCATCCGTCAGAAAGAGCTCGAGGTATGCCAAGGGGTTATTGTCCTCAACTTCAACTTTCATCCCAGGTGCTCCTGTAAATGGAAATCTGGGGGGTGCTGCGTGCTCCGTACCACAATCAATTGAGCACCAAGTCCGCACATCGCTGGGCACAGTCGCAGGATCGTCGCTAAAATCACTTTCTGCGTCCGATGAAGAGCTTCCCCATGAATCGCTGTCGCTCAACTCCTCTGCAACCCATTCTGAGTCGCTGTCTTCCAGCAGGTCATATAGCGACTTTGAGGTGGAGGCGCGTTTTTTGGATGCCATGGTCGCTGTGCAGTTTCCAGATACTAAGTACAGTAAAACTGCAGACAAGGGCACTGGAGAAAGCACTGGGGGGCAATCTAAGGTCAATTTATTTAATTTTTTATGTAATCCAATAGGATTACATTGTATCAGTGTGTTTTATACATTTTGAATTTGCCGCTTGTTCCGCCCCCCTGCGTCGCGACGCTCGCAGGGAAGGGAATCCAGGGCACACAGTGCATCGGGCGGAAGATCTGGCCGCCGTACACTGCGGGAATACATCGCGGGATCCCAGAGACAAGGTAAGTCACCTCTTCCAGGATCCAGCGAGGCAATCCCGAGTGTGGCTCGGGGTTACCGCTTTAGGTACTGAAATCTCACCCCGAGCCACACTCGGGAATACAGCCAGGGAGGTTAAGAACTACATAGCCCATCAATCTTTGGAATTGTAGTTGGGGTATTGTGTGGTTTTGTGGGAGGTGTCAGGGGAGTTCTTCTTTCCACTGTAACCACCCTTATAGCCTCAAAAAGCTGGGAAGACCTAGGCAGACCTAGATGGGTAGAGCTGAGCAAGGGAAGGAGGAAAAAAAGAATGTAATTTTAAAAGACCATTGATGTGATTCCGTTGGCACAAATAGTGCAGAGACTACACTGGGGTGTAGAGGGGACCAGTAGCCAGGGAGAACATACAGAAGAAGGGTCATGCCCCGTACACACGACCGGGTTTCCCGACGGGAAAACTGCGAGGAGAGCTTTTGGCCAGGAATCCCGCAGTTTTTACGATGGGAAAACTGCGGAAAAACCACCGGACAAAAAAAGAGAACCTGCTCTCTTTTTTCCAGCCGGGATCCCCTTCGGACTTTTTCCCGGCAGTTTTCCTATGGGAAAAACTGTGATGGAGCATACACACGGTCGAGATTCCCAACCAAAGCTCTCATCTGAGTTTTCCCGTCGGGAAAACCTCTCGTGTGTACGGGGGAAAAGTTACAGAGCAGGTTCTCGGTTTTCCCCCCGGGATTTCTGACGGATCTTTTCCCGTCGGGAATCCCGGTCGTGTGTACAAGGCATAAGGATGTCTCCTTTTCACAGCAAATAAGAATAGAAATGCATTGGAATGTGGACTTTGAGAGATGATTTCTGGGGAATACAGCAGATAATAATGGATCAGAGGGCACAGGATAAAAAAAATTAGGATAACGGAACAGAAAACAGAAATTCAACTTTTCCTAGAGATCAACTTTAAAGTGTTACTAAACCCACAACAGTAAAATCAGTCTGTATAAGCAGTAAAGCATGCTTGTTATATTCACTGTGGAACCTAAGAGGTTAAACCTGTGCATTGTGTAAAAAGACTGTTTGATCATGTCTTCTCTGATCCTCCCCTTTTTCCACTGTCCCCAATCTATCTCCGGATAGTACAGAGGGTGGAGGATCTCTGCACATGCTCAGTTTGTTGTGTATTGCTAGAGAGTTCTTTTTTCTTTGGGAGGGTGCATGTGATCAGCACAGGGCCGATAAGCACTGTCCAGAAAGAGGGTCAAGGGTCATGCAGCCTCGTAGGACAGTCAATGAGTAGAATGAAAACTTCTATCAGCTTTAACCAGTGCTCGGCCAGACACAGATAGAAGTCACAAGACTGCCATGTACTGCTGATGAGAAAGGGTATTTATCAGTTTATATTTACTAAAATAATTGCATTTCCATGTTCTGTGTACTGTGGGACACCAGATATAGTGAATGTAGAGTCCTGGGTTCAGTAACACTTTAAGTGAGATTTCCTTGAAACACCTGTCTCAGTAATGTCTAGATTTTCATTATTCACGTAATCCATATGCACTTTCTTTACTCACTTTATGCCTATCTATATTTCTATACTTGCTTATGATAGAGCTGGCCCAGGGTGATGGTAGGCATACAAGCTGTCCAACTGGCACACCAGTAAGTGGTAAGGTAGACCACAGCTGGATTCCTACATATTCTAGTCACCTGGCCATACTGATAAAAAGCCAAAGGAAGAAAGAAGCCTTGGTACATATTACAGGCCAATAACACCCCACCAAAGTCTGTACCATATACTGCAACCAACTAAACCCCAGTCCTCACGCCAGCTCTCCTATAAGAAACTGAGCATTTCAATGAAGGCTATGAGAAAACATCAAGATCTGGAGTAGTATTGTCTTAAAGAATATCTATAGAATATGTTGTATGTAAACCCAACATTTCATATTCCTAATATGTGCCTGTTGTACCATGTACTTGTATAAAAAAAAAAAAAAAAAGTATATTTTTATGTTTGTATTGCTTCATTTGTGTGAAATCCCTGGTGTTACTGCTAGTGACTCTGTTTTCTGAATAAAAAACTGACCATAATAGGTATGAGAGCACGGCCTGGTCCGTTCTCTAGCTGTGCTGGGAACTCAGCCTGCTCTCCTCCAATAATCACATTTGCAGCCCCCGCACAGCCATCCACTGGATAGCTCAGTGTGCTGTTGCTTCTCCTCCCCCAGCTCTTATGCAGCTGAGAAGAGAGTTAATGTGATCACCTTTATATAAAAAAAGGGGAAACAAGGTATTATATATGATGTTTATATATATATATATATATATATATATATATATATATATATATATATATAAAACAAATGTTTAAACCAAATGGGCTGATGGGTTGTAAAGGTTTGTTTTTCATTTTCTAAATAGGTTCCTTTAAGCTAGTGCATTGTTGGTTCACTTACCTTTTCCTTCGATTTCCCTTCTAAATGTTTTTTTTCTTTGTCTGAATTTCTCACTTCCTGTTCCTCCTCAGTAAGCTTGCCCCCATCATCCGAGCCGCTCTGGCTGGGGGTTAGTCAGCATGCTCGCCCCCTCCCTTGGGACTACATCCCTGCGGAGAGACACTGTGAACCAACAATGCACTAGCTTAAAGGACAAACAAAAATGGAAAAAACAAGTGCGCTATAATGTGAATAGTGATTGGTAATAAAATCAGTAACAAAGGTCCACAGATATACTGATAAATAAAAGTCCAATAAATTGACTAGTGATAAGGTGGATATAACATGTGTCAGTTCCATCAAAAACCAGAAATGAAGGGAAGCCGTGAACTGAAGTAAACTGAAGAAATGGTGCATGCAACACCCGTGTCCACCACCAACAGCACAAACTGCTTACCAGAGGTAAGAAACAAATGAGCCCATCCGAAATCCCAGGAAATGATCCAAAGAAATCCAATCGCCGGTTCAACCACAGTGGATGTATCAGAGGTTTCCCAAAAAGACAGAGAAGGCTCAATAGTGCATTACCCAATATCACATTTATTTAAAAAAAGGGTATAAAAACACTTACAGAAATGAGAAGTAATTAAGACAAAACAACCGGCTGGTCCGCCGTACCTGTCCCGTGATGATGTCGTCAGCACGCACACCTTCCCGACGTACGTTTCGTGTTCATACACGTCGTCATGGGGATCAGGTGACGTGCTGACGCATCACAAGATATAGCAAGAGAAAGAGCCAAGCCTCGCTATGAGCGGCCTATGGAGACACAGCAATTTAACCAAGCCTCCACTCCGCTGCATAGACCTGGCCCGGAACCATCATACAAGCCAAGCCTCACTGTGAGTTACAGGCAACGGCAAGCAGAATGGACAAATGAAACCCTAATTATAATCAAAACAAGAAAGGCAACATTCTTAAAACAAACATACGCCCCCAGTTTGGCCAACCTCTTCATGGCCTTATGGGAGGAGGACGTTGTTTATGCCCAACGCCCACCCCAACTTATGTTGTGGGCTAGGTACATTGACGACGTCCCCCTCCTATGGGACGGTGATCGCCATGATTTGGACGTTTATATGGAGAGCCTCAATAATAACACCAGGGGCATTGTTTTCAATTTTGAGGCCAGTCAGGAGGAGATTCATTTTTTGGACTTAAAAATATGTATCAAGGATGGCTCCTTTAACACCTCCACTTTTTTCAAAAATACGGACAGGAATTCATATATCCCTACTAATAGCTGTCATCATCCATCATGGCTTAAGTCCGTACCTAAGAGCCAATTCATCAGGCTTAAACGGAATTGTACAGACCACAACGAATTTCTAACACAAGCAGAGATTCTGATTGGTCGATTTGTGGAAAAGGGGTATTCTAATGATTCTCTCACCAATACCTTAAAAGAAGTGGCATCATTGGATAGGAGGGATCTTCTTGCTGATAGGCCCAGGTCCCAATTAAGAACACCATCTATTCCATTTGTTACTACCTATTCGTCTCAACATAGGGGTGTCAAACAGTTGATTAAAAAACACTGGCATATACTTATCAATGATCCAGTCTTGCAGGCAGTGCTACCAGTCCACCCTCAGGTTGTTTATAAAGGTGCACCTTCCCTACGAGGGAGAGTGGCACCCAATATCTTAGATCCCCCCTCTGTGAATAAGACATTTCTTGATCAGTTGGTGGGTTTCTATCAGTGCAAGAGATGCAGAGTATGCTCGTTGAGTGGTTGTACCCATAGACGTACTAATACGTTTAGGTCTACTGTGACTGATGTTGAACATAAAATAGTTCCTTTCATCACCTGTTCCACGGAGAGAGTCGTTTATCTCCTGCAATGTCCATGTGGACTTCAATATGTGGGCAGGACTAAACGACCTCTCCGTGTGAGATTGAATGAACACATCACAAATATACTTACAGGTTTTCCTAAACATCCAGTATCCCGGCACTACTTAGAGATTCACGCTAAAGATCCCACCAACACGATATTTCTGGGGATAGATAAATATTCTCCCAGATGGAGAGGAGACTCCATGATTCGGAGTATTTCCAGATTAGAGATGGCCTGGATCCACAGGTTGAAGAGTTATGTACCGTTTGGGATTAACGTTGAGGTAGATCTCAACGCTTTCATCGATAACTCTTAGGTTTGTTGGTGTGAGTGGGTTATATGCTTATATATATTTTGCTAATCCATTTGAATTGTGGGTAGTCTGTGGCCCTTAGACCAAGCTGTCTCACAATATATATATATATATATATATATATATACAGGTCCTTCTCAAAAAATTAGCATATTGTGATAAAGTTCATTATTTTCTGTAATGTACTGATAAACATTAGACTTTCATATATTTTAGATTCATTATACACAACTGAAGTAGTTCAAGCCTTTTCTTGTTTTAATATTGATGATTTTGGCATACAGCTCATGAAAACCCAAAAATCCTATCTCAAAAAATTAGCATATTTCATCCGACCAATAAAAGAAAAGTGTTTTTAATACAAAAAAAGTCAACCTTCAAATAATTATGTTCAGTTATGCACTCAATACTTGGTCGGGAATCCTTTTGCAGAAATGACTGCTTCAATGCGGCGTGGCATGGAGGCAACCAGCCTGTGGCACTGCTGAGGTGTTATGGAGGCCCAGGATGCTTCGATAGCGGCCTTAAGCTCATCCAGAGTGTTGGGTCTTGCGTCTCTCAACTTTCTCTTTCCAATATCCCACAGATTCTCTATGGGGTTCAGGTCAGGAGAGTTGGCAGGCCAATTGAGCACAGTAATAAGTCAGTAAACCATTTACCAGTGGTTTTGGCACTGTGAGCAGGTGCCAGGTCGTGCTGAAAAATGAAATCTTCATCTCCATAAAGCTTTTCAGCAGATGGAAGCATGAAGTGCTCCAAAATCTCCTGATAGCTAGCTGCATTGACCCTGCCCTTGATAAAACACAGTGGACCAACACCAGCAGCTGACATGGCACCCCAGACCATCACTGACTGTGGGTACTTGACACTGGACTTCAGGCATTTTCGCATTTCCCTCTCCCCAGTCTTCCTCCAGACTCTGGCACCTTGATTTCCGAATGACATGCAAAATTTGCTTTCATCCGGAAAAAGTACTTTGGACCACTGAGCAACAGTCCAGTGCTGCTTCTCTGTAGCCCAGGTCAGGCGCTTCTGCCGCTGTTTCTGGTTCAAAAGTGGCTTGACCTGGGGAATGCGGCACCTGTAGCCCATTTCCTGCACACACCTGTTCACGGTGGCTCTGGATGTTTCTACTCCAGACTCAGTCCACTGCTTCCGCAGGTCCTCCAAGGTCTGGAATCGGTCCTTCTCCACAATCTTCTTCAGGGTCCGGTCACCTCTTCTCGTTGTGCAGCGTTTTCTGCCACACTTTTTCCTTCCCACAGACTTCCCACTGAGGTGCCTTGATACAGCACTCTGGGAACAGCCTATTCGTTCAGAAATTTCTTTCTGTGTCTTACCCTCTTGCTTGAGGGTGTCAATGATGTTCTTCTGGACAGCAGTCAGGTCGGCAGTCTTACCCATGATTGCGGTTTTGAGTAATGAACCAGGCTGGGAGTTTTTAAAAGCCTCAGGAATCTTTTGCAGGTGTTTAGAGTTAATTAGTTGATTCAGATGATTAGGTTAATAGCTCGTTTAGAGAACCTTTTCATGATATGCTAATTTTTTGAGATAGGAATTTTGGGTTGTCATGAGCTGTATGCCAAAATCATCAATATTAAAACAAGAAAAGGCTTGAACTACTTCAGTTGTGTGTAATGAATCTAAAATATATGAAAGTCTAATGTTTATCAGTACATTACAGAAAATAATGAACTTTATCACAATATGCTAATTTTTTGAGAAGGACCTGTATATGTTAGTGTTTAGCCATATTATAGACCCCCCTTTGGGTTTTCTTTGAGTCTTGTCATTTCCCCCTTATTTTTAATTATATTAAATAGAGGTTTTTTTGTCTTTTTGGACCTTTATTAGATCTATTACTAAATATTTACCAATCATCACATACTTGGATTTTTATATTTGTAGCATTTTTTTATGCTTTTTATCAATAATCTGTGCTGTGGTGGATATGCGGATAGTGTTTCTCATATTGAATATTGATCCTATCTACCCACATGTCATGGTTATTTTTAATCTAATTTTACAAACATAATTGTTTGTTTTAAGAATGTTGCCTTTCTTGTTTTGATTATAATTAGGGTTTCATTTGTCCATTCTGCTTGCCGTTGCCTGTAACTCACAGTGAGGCTTGGCTTGTATGATGGTTCCGGGCCGGGTCTATGCAGCGGAGTGGAGGCTTGGTTAAATTGCTGTGTCTCCATAGGCCGCTCATAGCGAGGCTTGGCTCTTTCTCTTGCTATATCTTGTGATGCGTCAGCACGTCACCTGATCCCCATGACGACGTGTATGAACACGAAACGTACGTCGGGAAGGTGTGCGTGCTGACGACATCATCACGGGACAGGTACGGCGGACGGGCCGGTTGTTTTGTCTTAATTACTTCTCATTTCTGTAAGTGTTTTTATACCCTTTTTTAAAATAAATGTGATATTGGGTAATGCACTATTGAGCCTCCTCTGTCTTTTTGGGAAACCTCTGATACATCCACTGCGGTTGAACCGGCGATTGGATTTCTTTGGATCATTTCCTGGGATTTCGGATGGGCTCATTTGTTTCTTACCTCTGGTAAGCAGTTTGTGCTGTAGGTGGTGGACACGGGTGTTGCATGCACCATTTCTTCAGTTTATTTCAGTTCACCGCTTCACGGCTTTCCTTCATTTCTGGTTTTTGATGGGACTGACACATAATATATCCACCTTATCACTAGTCAATTTAATGGACTTTTATTTATCAGTATATCTGTGGACCTTTGTTACTGATTTTATTACCAGTCACTATTCACAATATACCGCACTTGTTTTTTCCATTTTTGTTTGTTCTGTATGTTATCACATATCACAGGTGCTGCTGTCATTTCATTGTTAAAGTTTAGCGCAGTTTTTTGCTTTAGTTTTTGCACTAGCTTAAAGGAACCTATTTAGAAAATAAAAAACTAACCTTTACAACCCCTTTAATTGGACAAGCTGAAGTTAAAAGCTGATTGGCTGCCATGTACAGCTGCACCAGATTCTGAGTGCTCCAGTTTTAGTAAATTTCCCCCAGTGTCTGTCATAACAGGGCCTGCCTCTTGACAAAGCAGGGGATACCACAATAAGCATGAGGCATGCTTGGCTAGTCTTTTACTCCCATCTCCCGAATCCCTACACTGACTCCAAATAGTTTTGTTTAGATTGTTTGGGCTCCACTTGGGCATGTATCTGTCACATATTTGATAAACTATGACATATATTTTATCTTTTAACTGTAAGATTTAAAAATCATGTTACATACTGATCTGTATATTTGGTTATTCACTGCTGACCATAGGCGTGCGCACGGGGTGTGCCTGGGCACACCCTAATGCCCAGGCACACCCAGGGCCGGCGCGCTCTACTGGGAGGAGAGGGCGCCTGGAGCTTGTCAATGCGCCTTGTCCTCTAGCCGGCTGTCTAGCACCAGAAATGTGTGTGGCGGTGCAGCAGTGGGCAGCAATCAGCAGCACCCTTGGGGAGGTGTGGACGGCCGGGCATCCATCGCTACATGGGAGTGAACAGCGAGGGGCCGGCCGAGCGCAGATAAGCCGAGAGCCCGGGACTTGGGAGAAAAGCTCCACCGTGGCACCGCCTCCTCCTTGACCTTGTCCCCTGACCCCGCCTCCCCCAGGAGGCAAGCGGGCGCAGCGTACCCCATGCTTCCAGAGCATGGACTGCTCCAAGTTCCTCTCTGCGCTCTGATGTGAGGCCCGGAGCTGGAGGACAGACAGGCTCGCCGCTCACTGGGGGCACAGAGGAACGAGCAGGAGGTGCAGGCTGCTGCGGGAGCCGCTAGAATTGGACGGATCAAAGCAGGAGACTGGCATCATGGTATGGAAGGTACTGTCTGTCATCATACACACCTGCAGACAGAGACTGGGACAGAGGTGGGACTGCAGGAACAGGGCTAGGGGTCTCTTATCTCCCCCCAACTCCCCCATCCCCCCTCTCTCAGCCACCCTCCCCCTCTCTCTAAGCCCCCCTCCCTTCTCTCTCAGCCCCCTCCCTGCTCTCTCTAAACCCCCTCTCTCTAAACCCCCTCCCTTCTCTCTTAGCCCTCTCTATTCTCTCAGCCCCCCTCTCTCTAAGCTCCCTCCCTTCTCTCTCAGCCCGCCCGTCTCTATCAGACCCCCTCTCTTGGCCCTCCCTCCATTCTTAGCCCTCCCTCTCTCAGCCCCCACTCTCTTAACCCCCCCCTGAGCCCTCCCTCTCTCAGCCCTCCCTCCTACACCTCTCTCTCTCTCAGCCCCCCCTCCTACACCCCTCTCTCTCTCTCTCTCTCTCAGCCCTCCCTTCAACCAGCAAACTGAACAAAAAAAAAACGTGTGCACATGTACCAATTTATTTCTAAAAGCGTGCGCGTGTGTGCGTGTATGTGTGTGTATATGTGTGTGTATATGTGTATGTATATGTGTGTGTGTGTGTGTGTGCGTATATACACACACATACATGTGTGTTTGAGCTTTGGGGTGCACACCCTAATGTAATAGGCTGCGCACGCCTATGCTGCTGACAGTGTTTGTGCTTGGGAGATTTCACTTTTCTTCCTGTCCTGGAAAAACAAAAGAAGGTGAGATGAAATCTCTCCAAAGGGGGGGGGGGGAGTCACTACTGATAGCTGCTCTCACCAGAACAGGTACCCCAACTGTTAGATTTCTCCTTAACAATTCTGATGTCAACTTAAAATTTTAGACTTTCACACTATTTATTTCATATGGTCAGTGGTCCTAACATTATCCAAAACTAGGAAGCTACGCCTGTAGCTTTTAAACAGATAAAAATGTAATATTTTACATGACAAAAAACAATCTCGCGCATGTGCAGTGCGGTGTAATCTTTGTCAGCTTGCCATGCCAAACTGACCAAGATTTTCCATATAATTGGAAAAAATCCTGGACTGCCGCACTCTGTTAAACAACGTCTTTATTGGATAAAATCAAATCAAACCATAATCCAAAATGGTGCAGTCAAGATGAAAAAGTGGACAACAGGACAAAAGGTGGCTAACATGTTTCACATCATGAGATGCTTACTCATAGCCAGCACCTGTCGGTCTCAGTAGGGCGGAAGCATTCAGAGGGATCAGCAGCTTTTAGAGCGGTATCATTTCTTCAAGATTTTCCATAGACGCCAATGTTAAATGTTACTGGAGCCGCACCATGCCAAGCTAACCAAGAATTTCCATAGACGACAATGTTAAATATTACGGGAGCACTGCCATGCCAAGCTGACCAAGATCTCCCAGGAGCCAATGCAAAACCCCAAATGATGTCCACGGCTGCTAAAGGAGGAAGTGAAATTAGATATAGGCTTAAATAAGGTAAGTGAACAGAATTTTTTTTAAATAAATTGCCAATTCATTTTAAGGATGCACATTAGTGCTGCATGGTGAGGAGTGAAAAATGTGGGTGGAACTCAGCTTTAACATTTGCTTATGTGCTCTAGACCAGTGGAGATGTATAAACTTAGAGCAAAACCACCTTGTCAAAAACATCTGCATGTTGGCACTAGACTAGATAACCAGCATCAGAAAGCTACAGACTTTCTACACATTGAAATGTAAGGGATTAAGGTGTACTCTTGAATTATTCAGAAGGAACAGTGTAGCTCGCGTGTAATAATCATGGCTTTGCAACCTTGTTAGAGCACACTTCAGTTATATAACAGAGTTTATGCAGCAAGAGCCAACAAGCACATTTAAATTGGTTTCTGTAAAACAGTTCAAAATAATACTTGCAAATAAATTGCCAATTCTGTTACATACTTATATTAGAAAGGAATATCCTACAAACATCTTAATTCATGTCCAGTAATCTCACACGAGAATAAGGGAATATCACTTTTAACCACTTCCTTACTGGGCACTTAAACCCCCTTCGTACCCAGACCAATTTTCAGCGCTGACGCACTTTGAATGACAATTGCGCGGTCATACAACGCTGTACCCAAATTATATTTTTACAATTTTTTTCCCCACAAATAGAGATTTCTTTTGGTGGTATTTGATCACCTCTGCGGTTTTTATTTTTTGCGCTATAAACAAAAAAAGACAGAAAATTTTGAAAAAAAAACACAGTATTTTATTACTTTTTGTTATAAATAATATCCCAATTTAAAAAAAAAAAAAAATGTTCTCAGTTTAGGCCGATACATACTCTTCTATTTATTTTTGGTAAAAAAAAAATGCAATAAGCGTATAGTGATTGGTTTGCGCAAAAGTTATAGCGCCTACAAAATAGGGGATAGAATTATGTCATTTTTATTATATATATATTTTTTTACTAGTAATGGCGGCGATCTGCGATTTTTGTCAGGCCTGCGATATTGCGGCGGACATATCGGACACTTTTGACACCATTTTGGGACCATTCACATTTATACAGCGAACAGTGCTATAAAAATGCACGGATTACTGTATAAATGTGACTCGCAGGGAAGGGGTTAACACTAGGGGGCGAGGAAGGGGTTAAATGTGTGCCCTATTTGTGATTCTTACTGTGTGGGGGAGGGGACTGACTGGGGGAGGAGACCGATCTGTGTCCCTATGTACAAGGGACACAGCATCGGTCTCCTCTCTCCCTGACAGGATATGGATCTCTGTGTTCACACACAGAGATCCACGTCCTGCCTCTAACTGCCGATCAAATGTACCTGGCGGACATCGCGGCCGCCAGGCACGCTCCTCGGCATCACGTGATGCGCGCCGCACAGCTGTTCCCCGCCGCGCGCCCTCGGCAGCGCGCGGCGGGATGTAAACAGAGAAGGACGTCCTGGGGACGTCCTTTCGGCACTTGAGAGCCGCGCTGCAGTCGTCTTTCGGCTATAGCGCGGGTCTCAAGTGATTAAAGCCTCTGTACTGAAAATGGCAGCTAACAGAACAAACTGTACAGTAAAGCTACATAACAAATATCTTAGCATCTGCTTGAATATGATATACAGTGCCTTGCAAAAGTATTCACCCCCTTTAACTTTTTTTTTTTACATTACAGCCTTTAGTTCAATTTTTTTTTTAATCTGAATTATATTTGATGGTTTAGAACACAATAGTCTAAGTTGGTGAAGTAAAATTAGAAAAATATATACATAAAACACTGCCATGAAGAACAAGGAACTCCCCAAACAAGTAAGGGACAATGTTGTTGAGAAGTACAAGTCAGGGTTAGGTCATAAAAAACTATCCAAATCTTTGATGATCCCTAGGAGCACCATCAAATCTATCATAACCAAATGGAAAGAACATGGCACAACAGCAAACCTGCCAAGAGACGGCCACACACCAAAACTCACGGACTGGGCAAGGAGGGCATTAATCAGAGAGGCAGCACAGAGACCTAAGGTAACCCTGGAGGAGTTGCAGAGTTCCACAGCAGAGACTGGAGTATCTGTACATTAGGGCTGGGTGATTTTGGGCCAAAAAAAATCTCGATTTAAAAAAAAAAATAACTCGATTCAAGATTCGAATCAAGTTTTTTTTTCCTGATGGACACTGCGCCGGTCCTAAGAAGCTGCGGGCAGGAGTTTTTAGGCGAGGCCGTGGCTTCGGCCTAGTCCGCTGCGATCCTGGGAAAAGGCCGCGGACTAGGCCGAAGCCGCGGCCTTGCCTAAAAACTCCTGCCCGCAGCTCGCCGCAATGCTGGGAAAAGGCCGCGAGGCCGTGGCTTCAGCCTAGTCCGCGGCGTCCGGCCTCGCGGCCTTTTCTGAGGATCGCGCCGAGCTTCGGGCAGGATTTTTTAAGCGAGGCCACGGCTTCGGCCTAGTCCGCGGAGCGCCGGTCCTATGGAAAAAATAAAAATAAAAAAAATAAAAATCGAAAAAATCGATTTGGTCAAAATTTGAATCGATTTGCCCTTGCAACTCGATTCAAGATTCTAATCGATTTTTTCCTCAGCCCTACTGTACATAAGCCGTACACTCCACAGAGTTGGGCTTTATGTCAGAGTGGCCAGAAGAAAGCCATTACTTTCAGAAAAAAAAAAAGGCATGTTTTGAGTTTGCAAAAAGGCATGTGGGAGACTCCCAAACTGTATGGAGGAAGGTGATCTGATCTAATGAGACTAAAATTGAACTTTTCGGCCATTAAAGAAAACGCTATGTATGGTGCAAACCCAACACATCACATCACCCAAAGAACACCAGTTAAACATGGTGGTGTCAGCATCATGCTGTGGGGATGTTTTTCAGCAGTCGGGACTGGGAAACTGGTCAGAGTTGAGGGAAAGATGGATGGTGCCAAATACAGGGATATTCATGAGCACCACTCTGTGTGTGATTTGAGGCTAGGTGGTTTAAGGGGAAACATGTAAATGTGTTGGAATGGCCTAGTCAAAGCTCAGACCTCAATCCAATAGAAAATCTGTGGTCAGACTTAAAGATTGCTGTTCACAAGCGCAAACCATCCAACTTGAAGGAGCTGGAGCAGTTTTGCAAGGAGGAATGGGCAAGAATCCCAGTGGTAAGATGTGGCAAGCTCATAGAGACTTATCCAAAGCGACTTGGAGCTGTGATAGCCGCAAAAGGTAGCTCAAGAAAGTATTGACTTTAGGGGGGTGAATAGTTATGCACATTGACTTTTTCTGTTATTTTGTCCTATTTGTTGTTTGCTTCATAATATATTAAAAAAAAAACACATCTTCAAAAAGTTGTGGACATGTTCTGTAAATTAATTTATGCAAATCCTCAAACAAGCCATGTTAATTCCAGGTTGTGAGGCAACAAAAAACGAAAAATGCCAAGGGGGGTGAATACTTTTGCAAGGAACTGTACAGTCATATTATGTACATTTAAGAAAGAATCCAGTCCTTTCTTAAAGCAATCTACTGAGCTGGCCAGAACCACCTCTGGAGGGAGTCTATCCCACATTTTCACAGCTCTTAAGCCTCGTACACACGACCGAGTTTCTCGGCAAAAACCAGCAAACTTGCTGGCAGAGATTTCTTGCCGAGAAATTTGTTCGTGTGTATGGTTTCTCTTCAAGAAAAGCGACAAGAATCTCGACAAGAAAATAGAGAACCTGCTCTCTATTTTCTCGTCGAGATTCTCGTCAGCCTGTTTCTCGATGAGAAAATTGTGTGTGTGTACACTTACCTGTTCGCCGGGAAGCCCACGCATGCTCGAAATGACTTTGACGCATGCGCGGTAGCTTCCTAGGCATAGGTAGGGTGAACCAAGATGGCGGCGACGGCATCGAATGTGACGAGCGCATGCTCGTCGTATTCGATGACGTCACCGCGTACGCTCCATTCAAAGAACCGCGGGTTCTTTGAAATGAGCGTGTGTACACTCGGCCGGGACAAGTTTCTTGTCCAAGGATCTCGTCGAAAAAAACGACATGTTTTTAACGACGAGATTCTCGGCCGTGTGTACGAGGCATGACTGTGAAGAAACCTTTCCGTATTTGGAGAAGAAATCTCTTTTCCTCTAGACGTAAAGAGCGGCCCCTTGTCCTTTGTGTTGACCGTAAAGTGAATAACTCAACACCAAGTTCACTATATGGACCCCTTGTATATTTGTACATGTTGATCATATCCCCCCTTAATCTCCCCTTCTCAAGAGTGAATAAATTCAGTTCCTCTAATCTTTCCTCATAGCTGAGCTCTTCCATGCCTCTTATCAGTTTGGTTGCCCTTCTCTGCACTTTCTCCAGTTCCCCAATATCCTTTGAGAACTGGGGCCCAAAACTTAACTGCATATTCCAGATGAGGTCGTACTAATGAACTTACTAATGATTTGTACAGGGGCAAAATGATATCTCTCTCTCTGGAGTCCATACCTCTCCTAATACAAGAAAGGACTTTGCTTGCTTTGGAAACCGCAGCTTGGCATTGCATGCCATTATTGAGCTTATGATCTACCAAAACCCCCAGATCCTTCTCTACTACGGATCCCCCCAGATGTACTCCCCCTAGTATGTATGATGCATTCATATTCTTAGCCCCCAAGTGCATAACTTTACATTTATCAACATTAAACCTCATCTGCCACCTAGTCACCCAATTAGACAGTTCCTAGCTAGTAGGAACTCACGGTCTGCCTCTCCTCTCCTCACCAGGGATGAGCCGAACACCCCCCTGTTCGGTTCGCACCAAAACCTGCGAACAGACAGAATGTTCGTGTGAACTTTAGAACCCTATTAAATACAATGGACTCGAACGTTCGAAATCTAAAGTGCTAATTAAAAAGGCTAATATGCAATTTATTGTCCTAAAAAGTGTTTGGGGACCTGGGTCCTGCCCCAGGGGACATGTATCAATGCAAAAAAAGGTTTAAAAAATAGATGTTTTTACGGGAGTGGTGGTTATAATAATTCTTAAAATGAAAAAATAAAAGTGAAATATTCCTTTAAATTTTGTACCTGGGGGGTGTGTATGATATGCATGTAAAGTTGCGCATGTTTCCCGTGCTTAGAACTGTCCCTGCACAAAGTGTCATTTTTGAAGGAAAAAAAGTCATTTAAAACTTACTCGCGGCTATTAATGAATTGTCGGCTTTTATCAATACATAGAAAAGTCATTGATAAAAAAAAAAGCGTGGGGGTTCCCCCAAATTCAATTACCAGGCCCTTTAGGTCTGGAATAGATATTAAGGGGAACCCCGCCGCAAATTAAAAAAAAAAAATGGCGTGGGGTTCCCCCTAAATATCCATACCAGGCCCTTGAGATCTGGCATGGATTTTAAGGGGAACTCCACCCCAAATTTAAAAAAAAATGGCGTGGAGTCCCCCCAAAAATCCATACCAGACCCTTATCCGAGCACGCAACCTTGCCGGCCGCAGGGGAAGAGGGGGGGACGAGAGAGCGGCCCCCCCTCCCTCCGGCCCCCCCTCCCTCCTGAACCGTACCAGGCCACATGCCCTCAACATGGGGACGATGTCCCCATGTTGATGGGGACGAGGGCCTCATCCCCACAACCCTTGCCCGGTGGTTGTGGGGGTCTGCGGGCGGGGGGCTTATCGGAATCTGGAAGACCCCTTTAACAAAGGGGACCCCCAGATCCCGCCCCCCCTATGTGAATTGGTAAGGGGTACATTGTATCCCTACCATTTCACGAAGAAAGTGTAAAAAAATGTAAATAAAAACACACACACACCTTGGAAAAGTCCTTTATTAAAAAATAAAAAAATAATTAAAAATAAAAACATTCCAGCGATGAAATCCAGTGTCCCGCGGCGATCCCGATGTCCAGCGCTGTCTGTCATTGGTTGTGCCTGTGCGGACCTGATGGGGAACTTCCTCCGCTGTGTTTTAAATGTATAGACCCGCCCCTTCTAAAGTTCCCCATCAGGTCCGCTCAGCGGACCAGATGCGGAACATGAGAAGGGGCGGGTCTATACATGTATTACACAGCGAACAAAGTTCCCCATCAGGTCCGCCCCCTCGGTATGTCCGACCCCGCCTACGTCATTGGCCTGAGCGGGGAACTTCCTTCACTGTGTAATTTAAATTTACACAGTGAAGGAAGTTTCCCGCTCAGGCCAATGACGTAGGCGGGGTCCGACATACCGAGGGGGCGGACCTGATGGGGAACTTCGTTCGCTGTGCAATTCATGAATAGACCCGCCCCTTCTCTCGTTCCGCATCTGGTCCGCTGAGCGGACCTGATGGGGAACTTTAGAAGGGGCGGGTCTATACATTTAAAACACAGCGGAGGAAGTTCCCCATCAGGTCCGCACAGGCACAACCAATGACGGACAGCGCTGGACATCGGGATCGCCGCGGGACACTGGATTTCATCGCTGGAATGTTTTATTTTTTTATTTTTTAATAAAGGACTTTTCCAAGGTGTGTGTGTTTTTATTTACATTTTTTGACACTTTCTTCGTGAAATGGTAAGGGGTACAATGTACCCCTTACCAATTCACATAGGGGGGGGCGGGATCTGGGGGTCCCCTTTGTTAAAGGGGTCTTCCAGATTCCGATAAGCCCCCCGCCCGCAGACCCCCACAACCACCGGGCAAGGGTTGTGGGGATGAGGCCCTTGTCCCCATCAACATGGGGACATCCTCCCCATGTTGAGGGCATGAGGCCTGGTACGGTTCAGGAGGGAGGGGGGCCGATCTCTCGTCCCCCCCTCTTCCCCTGCGGCCGGCCAGGTTGCGTGCTCGGATAAGGGTCTGGTATGGATTTTTGGGGGGACTCCACGGCATTTTTTTAAATTTGGGGTGGAGTTCCCCTTAAAATCCATGCCAGATCTCAAAGGCCTGGTATGGATATTTAGGGGGAACCCCACGCCATTTTTTTTTAAATTTGTGGCGGGGTTCCCCTTTTTTTATTTTTTATCAATGACTTTTCTATGTATTGATAAAAGCCGACAATTCATTATAGTCGCGAGTGAGTTTTAAATGACTTTTTTTCCTTCAAAAATGACACTTTGTGCAGGGACAGTTCTAAGCACGGGAAACATGCGCCACTTTACATGCATATCATACACACCCCCCAGGTACGAAATTTAAAGGAATATTTCACTTTTTTTGTTTCATTTTAAGCATTATTAAAATCACTGCTCCTAAAAAAAACGGCAGTTTTTAAAACTTTTTTTTGCATTGATACATGTCCCCTGGGGCAGGACCCAGGTCCACAAACACTTTTTAGGACAATAACTTGCATATAAGCCTTTATAATTAGCACTTTAGATTTCTCCCATAGACTTTTCGAATTTGCCGCGAACACCCCAAATTGTTCGTTGTTCGGCGAACGGGCGAACAGGCAATGTTCGAGTCGAACATGAGTTCGACTCGAACTCGAAGCTCATCCCTACTCCTCACAGAACAGGGATTTGTATGCTTACACACACACGTCCATGTTCTGGCTCTCGTGCCCGCGACCGCTGGCCACGCGCATTGGCACGCTATGCTGCTTTAAGGAGCCGATGTACAGCTAAGATGGCTCGCAGGATTTTGCCGACCTGCCGCAGTATAATGACGGCAGCTGGTCGGCAAGCGGTTAACAAGCTAAATACTGCATGTTAAGCATGTGGTAAGACACCACAACAGACCACAAAGGACTGAAGAGATTTTTAAATGAGAAGTATAGCCAAAGCTTGTTTGGCTGTACTTCACCTATAGATCACAGCAGTGCAATTCATTTTGCACTCCTGTGACCCGTTTTCAGCAGAAAGCAGGCTAAAGTCCGCTCTCTGCTGATGTCACAGAAGGCAGTCTAGGCACTGCGTCATCCTGACAAAGTCTGGATCCGACAGGTGCCTGCACTGACACCCCGCTCAGCCTCTCAGCGAGCCGCTGAGAGCCTGAGCCGGCTGCCTTCGCCCCTGTACATCTCAGCGCTCCAATGAGTGAGGAGGGAGAAGAGCAGAGAGCTGTGACCGACAGTCAGCAGCTCTCTGCTTGGGGAGGTGTCAGAACCGGCGCCAGGGGACAGATGCATCGGACCCATGCTGCATCCACCTAGGTAAGTATAATTCTGCAAAAAAACAAACAAACCCATACTTCTCTTTTAAGTAGAACTATGACTGCCCATTAAAATAAAAACAAAAACAATGTGCTGCAGCATTTAAATTTATAATAAACCTTTACATAAGCCCGCTAAAGTGACTAGCCTTAGGTGATATACAGTGATGAAGAAAATCCTTCCGTATAAGCTGTACATTTTTACAGTAAACAGAACAGATTGTATGTCTCAGCTTCCAGGAGGCAGGGATCTGACGTCACACACTGCACAGCACAGAGCTGAGTGTAACTGACATCTAAATGGAGGCAAGGACACACTATATGAGTATATGCTTTGTTCATTTTTTTTCGTTTCATAGGTTTACAAGCACTTTAAAGTGCAGATGCACTTACAGTTCCCCTACAAAATCCCACACTTACCTCTTGACCCTGCAAGTGAATTCACAAAATGCAACTTTTTGTTATATAGCCTGTGCCTGTGTGCATCACAGTGAAATGAAAAAAAATGTTAGAGGGGGCATGGGTATCAGCGCTGTCGCTGCTGCAAGGGTGTGTACTTTTTTCTTTTATAAAAACTACTAGTCTAAAGCAGGCCATAACTGGGTCGAATTCCAAAAGAATGTTCTTACGAAAAATTGTAACTAAAGAGACCATACAGTATATGGGTCAAATTCCAAAATAATTTTCTTACGATAAATTATGACTAAGAATTTATTTTATAATTTCACACCATTAGTGGGCTGCAGCAATGGCCAGTTTGGGAATTTTTGGAAAAATTATTGAATTTCTAATCAATGATGGGAGAATTGTGCGAGACCATGCCCCCCATCCTCCTCCTTTTCACTGTCGAGAGGAACTAGACAAGGATGCCCCCTGTCTCCACTTTTGTTTGCCATGGCTATAGAGCCTTTGGCTGTTGCAATTAGACAATCAGCTGGAATTAGGGGGTTTTTCCGAGCAGGTAGACAGGACAAAATAGCCCTATATGAAGAGGATGCCCTTTTTGTCTTGGGGGATACCTTAAATTCATTAATTGAACTTGTGGGCCTCATTTTTGCATTTGGGCTAATCTTGGGCTTTCGGATTAATTAGGAGAAATCAATATTTCTTCCACTAGATGATCTAAAAGCACCCATGCCAGATATAGCTTCACAAATTCAAATCAAGCACACAGTGAAATATTTGGGTATAGAGGTATCCCGAAATGTAAAGAAGTATATTAATTTAAACCTTAAACCATTATTAATTAAATTTGCGGATAAATGTCAGAGTTGGTGTAAGCTTCCATTGACAGTGATTGGCAGAGTCAATCCTATTAAAATGATATGGACCCCGCAATTGCTTTATATACTCCATAACTCTCCCATATGGATTACATCATTTTGGTTTAGGAGGATAAATTATTTCTTTCGAGAACTTATCTGGCCCTCTTAACAGCCCTGTTATTATATTTTGTACTTCCGGGTACAAATTTATTAATTTTTTTCTGCTGCTCTGGATCCTCCTTTTTGATTTTCCTGTACCTCTTGACATTTTGAAGTTGTTTTCACACCTACACACCAATTCTAGCGCTTGTGATTTATGTTGTTGTCCTGTTATTAGACTGACTACATTAATGTTAGCCAAAGAGGCTGGGATGCTTGCTATCCCCCATGCGAAAAGTTATTTTTTAGCATCGCAACTACAGCATTTTGCTGGATGGTCAGAAATAACGGACTCTGATCCTATACAGGGTCTGTTAATATCCGTATTTGAAGGAGAGTAACTAATATCTTTACTGGAAACGAGAAATCAGCTACGAGATATACTGTAAGCTTCTTAATGGGTAAATTATTTGATAAAACATGGCAGGAAATTAAAAAAATTACAAGGAATAAGTGATATACGGTATATACGTTGTTATGGAGAACTAAATAAATTGGAAGGGTTTGATTTATAGAAGACTAAAGGGTTGAGGTATATAGCCCAATTATTTTACAATGATGTGCTAAAAACCTTTACCCAACTAAGTAAGGAATATGGGATCCCAAATCAAAGATTATTAAAATTTCTCCATTTTAGACATGCTATGCAGGCCCGCTCTCACAAAATTATACTTAATCTACAATAATCCCATTGCTGTCTAAGGGGGAGGCAAAGAAAGGGTTAATATCACAACTATATGGTGTACTTTACAATAAAGCTCCAAGAAACGGTGGATATACCAGCAAGAACCCAATGGGAACAAGATTTGGGGACAGTATCGGATGACCAATGGGAGGCGACAGTGTGTTCAGTGCCTAGGGTCTCCTTATCTTCTACACAAAAATGAACCCAATTATTCATCCTGCATAGGACAGATCATACACCAGAGAAGGTATTTAAATGGAAGCCTAGAGCTACCCCTTTATGTCCTAGGTGTAATTGGGGGCCCGGCTAACTTAATACATGATACATATGTTATGGAGATACCCCCAAACTTCATCGATAATGGCAGGGGGGGGTTGTGTCTACTACTAACTGTATCTTTGGGATGAAGCTGCCGTTGGAGCCAGGTATATGTCTTCTGAGTATGATAGACGTAACTAGGATCCCTGAAAATACCCTTACATCAAGTGAGGTGTCTGTTTCAGGCTCAAAAGCTTATAGCACGAAAATGGATGCCATCATATCCTCCAACGCTAACTGAATGGAAAATACAAATAAAATAAATTAAACTTAAAGAGGAATATATATTTTTGCATAGAGATTGTCCATGGAAATTTTAGAAAGTGTGGAACTGGTGGTCGGAAATCCAGGACTGAAAGATGGATCGGGAGTAGATGGCTAGATTATGATGATAACAATAGGACATCATTGAGGAAGGGGCTTTGGGTCGGGGGGGGGGTTGTGTTTGGTTTAGTTTGATTAATTTTGAAAGTTATGACTGCTGTAATTATAATATGTACATAGGATGTTTGTGTGTTCTGTATTGTTTGAATATAAAACGAATAGAAGAGAATCGATCTGGTTTAAAAAAAAAAAAGGATTCAGTGACAAATGTTTATACATCTTTTATTGTACATTATATTGCATAGAAAACACACATCTTTGTAGGGTAGTCAGTGATGCCTTTACCTTAAGACAGTACAAATAAGTGGCATTAAAGACTAAAATACTGTATTGTATGTTTATAAAGAGGGTGCAAAGAGACTGGTTTAATCATTATACTTCCCAAGGATGATCAATGCAGAGTTGCTAATTTATGGAGAACTGCTTCAGAAGACATTTACCCAGGAAAATGACTGTGATTGATCAATAGTTTGAAATCAATAGTGCTACCATCTAAAGCAGGCTGAGCACACATAAGCCTAGAACAGGAGGCGCAGGCTGTTATTGGGCTGAATGGGAGAATAATTCTTCCAATCTATACCAGCACTAATAAAGTCTAATGCTTGTATCCAAAGAGATTTCCTGCACCCAAGCTGCGGCAGTTAAGGAAATGTGGAGTAACCCTGTAGGTTTAAATAATAATGTAATTGCTTGGTGTTTTAATGTTTAAACAATAAAAATATATTAAAAAAAACATTTTTATATACATGGTTTTGTGTTATATGTGGTGCTTTAAAAGCCCAACACACCCATGATATATTTTATCTAGGTTTAAATAATAAGACCACTTAAAATAACACTGCTGATAAATGGGTCTTATGTGAGTCGGTATCAGCTTTTGAGATGGAGATATTCCCATGAACACAGGCCCCAAAAGATTATTATTTTTTTTTTTTAATAGCATACTTTGCTCCTGTCAAGAATCACATGAACAGACCAGAAAACCGAAAAAGCATAGACCAGAAACGTTTTCAGTCATGCATCATTGTCTAAAGATTCCCAGACATGACAGGTATACAACTCCTGCAATTTGGGGAGGTTAAGATTGTTATAATATGTCTAATGCCCCGTACACACGATTGGACCTTTTTCCGATCAAACTCCCATCTGAATTCCGACGGAATTTCATCGGAAAAAAATAGAACAGGTTCTATTTGAAAATACCAATGGAATTCATCCAACGGACTCCGTCTGACTTTTTTCATCGGAAATTCCTATCGTGTGTACAAGGCATAAGAGGTACTCACTAAATCTGTGAATGAACCTGCTTAACAAAGACATGTGCAAGGAAAAAATGCTTTTGGGTACCTTGGTAATTTTGGCTTCCAGCCTAGTTTTTCCTGCAGGATGATGCCTATCTATAAACATGCCTATCTGCTTGTACAATATACAGTATGTATGCATGTATTTCCAACTGCATGCCATGGCGGTATTAAGTGGTAACTGGTTAATACTATCTAAATGGCATAAATACAATCCGGACCAGGAATTAACATTATACATTTTCTGACCGGACAATGACTGTCGTTTTTGAAAGGATCCAAGGTTGGTTAAACCTTTTCAGATACCAGAGATTGGCACAAGAGATTCAGCACATACGGATTGACATATTAGGGCCAGTATTATGTATTTGTTAATAGTGGCACTATACATGTACTGTTACAATAAATGGGTACTAGGTTTTCACAGACATTGGAAGTTAGTGTTACACATTTAACACCACAAGAGACCTACATTAATTTCGAGATATCAAATATTGGCAGTATCTTTAATGTCACCTAAGAACACGGAGCTCAGTTCAGTAAACATCAAACTTTAGCCCCATATTCCTAATACAACTTGGACAATACATTTTAATAAGTGGGCCCTGCTCTAATGGGATGAACAGCTTTTCTACTGGGGTAATTTAAAAAGAATTCACAAACATGGTATAATCTGCATTTTTTGCTAAAAATGACTTTACCCACTTCCCGTCCGCCATATAACAGAATGACGTGTGCAAAGTGGTTAAGTTATCCTGACTGGACGTCATGGAACGTCCAGCAGGATAAGCCACGGGGGCGCGCAGCTCGGCAATCGGTAGTGGGGTGTGTCAGTCTGACACACCGCAACTCCGATCGCAGTAAAGAGCCTATGACGTAGGCTATTTACCAGGTGATCAGCTGTAACCAATCACAGCTGATCACAGCGTGTAACCAGGAAGTGCCGGTTAACGGCTTTCGTCGGGTCGCGCTAACAGGAGAGCCGATCGGCGGCTCTCCTGTCACAGGGGGGTTTGCGTTATAATCAGCGCATTGATTATCAGCTCAGCCCCCGTCAGAGGCGCACACCACATCTACAAGTCACTGCCCATCAGCTGCCAGTCAGTGCCCACCAAGGTGCCAGTCAGTGCCCACCAAAGTGCCCATCAGTAACGCCTGCCACTGCCCTTCACAGATGCCAATCAGTTCCCATCAGTAATGACTGTCAGTACCTCATAATCAGTGCTGCCCATCAGTGCTGCCTATTAGTGCCCATCAGTGCCGCCTATCAGTGCCCACCAGTGACGATTATCATTGCTGCATATCATTGGTACCCATTGGTACCCATTTGTGCTGCATATCAATACCACCTATCAGTGCCCATCAATTCTACATATTAGTGCCTCCTCAGTGCCACCTAATCAGTGCCAATTCATCAGTGCCCATCAGTGCCGCCTCATCAGTGCAGCCTCATTAGTGCCTGTCAGTGAAGGAGAAAACAACATTTTATAATACAAAGACATATTTTTTTTTCACAAATTTGTCTTTTTTAGTTTGTTTAGCAAAAAATAAAAACCTCAGTGGTGATAAAATACCTCCAAAAGAAAGCTCTATTTGTTGGAAGAAAATGATAAAAATTTGCAACAGTGTTGCATGACCGCGCAATTGTCATTCAAATTGTGACAGCGCTGAAAGTGGAAAATTGTCCTGGACAGGAAGGGGGGAAAAAGTGCCCTGTATTGAAGTGGTTAACCCACCAAACAATTATCATACATATTTTCTGAAAGTGGAGGCCCAAAAGTGGCAGTTTCAACTTTATATGTTGCATAATATTTGTGCAACTGTTTATCAAACAAATATTTTAAGGAATTTATGTTTACATACACGGCCTACCCGTGCGTTGCATTTGGCTGTGTACTGTATTTTATCATTTTTTTTATAAATATTTTTTTCATTTAACTTTATTGCTACCACTATGAAACTAAAAAGCCCCCTAGGTAATAGCATGTGCAGGTGGCAGGTCTCTAGGGGTTCATGGAGACATCTGGGGTCTATTAGACCTCCAATGTCTGCCCCGTCCTTGACTGCAGCTAATAAAGCACAGATGGTGTTTGATTAGCTGCTTTCACAGCTACAGGAATCGAGAAAATAAGATCTCTGAACCCAGAAGTGGTGCAATACACACCGCTTTCAGTTTAATTAGTTACAGAGGAGATTTTACTGCTGTCCCTGGAAGAGTGGCAGCCATGAGCTTTATTTAACCTCTTGAATCCCAGGATGTTTATAAATGTACCTTTTTAGATGGGGAGTTAAGAACTGTAAAAGGCATTTAAAAAAAGAAAAACTAAGGAAAAAGTAATCTGTTTGAAGGCAGAGCTATTGCCGCAGCAATACACTGTACAATCAATACATCTCTGAGCCTAAGCTGCTTCCTATCAGTACGCTCACGTTTTCCAATAAATGACAACAGATAACCATCTCTACTTCATTGTAGCATGAATTCACCTTCATAATAGACATTCGGAGTCACCTGTGGGCATGCATGGAGCACAGAAATAATGAGATGTATTCTCAGAGATTTACAATAAGCAGAACACAGTACCAGTCTGCCATGTCCTATTTTTATAAGCTGAATGATATATTTTACCCAGTTCCTAAAAAAACGATATTACAAAGATATGTCCAAACAACAGGTTCAATGATCATTTGATCTGAAAATGTAGCAGTTCTACATTATGAGTGCTGCCTGTAACTCAAGGATTTAATGCCATTGGATCAGGCAGACAGCTAGTCAACTAGCATTTTCATAAGGACGACAGCAATGGAAGTCTACATACTTTCCTATGTATACGTTTCCTAATCTAGCAGCTATATTGCTTTCTGAGTCACTGACCTAGAACAAACATACAGCAAGTCAGGTTTTTTTTGTTGTTGAATTTTCTTTCCCCATTTTGTTTTCAGAGCATGTCATAATATATTTGACCATCTCATTGATTATATTAATCTAAAAATGGAAAAATATATATTCCTAATCTCTTAACATTTTCAAGAGAGGTCAGCAATGGCAGCTGGTGTGTTTCCCTTTAAACAGCGCAGACCTTACAGTTTAGTTCCACCTTAATAGAAAACAGGATTTAAAGAAACATTAACACTATTTTCAAAAGCAACTTTCCCTTGTATACAAAAATGTGTTCTAACTAATATACATTCTCCTGAAAAAGGTAGGACAGAAAACAATTTGTGCTGCTTTTAACATTTATAAATGGTGGTTTGAACTTAAAGCCCCATTCCTGGCTAAAACAATTTTCCACTCCCCTCTAAACTATCCTACTAGGCATTTGTTCCCATTTCTATTTTAAACCAAAATATACTCAAAGTATCCCCTCCAGGCCCCCTGTAGAGCAGGCAGGTTGCATGTCCATGTGCGCTCCGATTATACAGAGCAGACAGACAAAGCCTGCTGTCCTCTATGGACGGTTGTAATTAAATGGACCGCCTGTCCGTTTACACCCAACAGCCATTCGATCTGCTGGGGAACGGATCTCCCATCTGTCTGCTTTTGGTAGATAGGATCAGATGTCTCCATAGAGGGCAATTGATGATCCAATCGGGTCTGCCTAAAAAACAGACACGCAGACCTGATCAATGTGAAAGGGGCCTAATGCCCCATACACACGATCATTTTTAATGTCATTTTTAAAACTGACGTTTTTCTCGTCATTTTTTTTCTTGTTTCCTCTCAAGCCTGTCTTGCGTACACACCATCATTTTAAAAAATGTTCAAGCAAAGCGCGGTGACGTACACCACGTACGACAGCACTATAAAGGGGAAGTTCCGTTCGAATGGCGCCACCCTTCATGTTAGCAAAGTTTGGTGAGAGACGATTCGCTCTTTTCAGTCTAGTGCTTTTCAGTCCGTTACAGCGTGACGAATGTGCTATCTCCATTACGAACGCTAGTTTTACCAGAACGAGCGCTCCCGTCTCATACTTGATTTTGAGCATGCGCATTTTTTTTCACGTCGTTAAAGCATACACACTATCGTTTTTCACGTCGTTAAAAAAAACGACATGAAAAACGACGTGAAAAAAGAGAGCATGTTCGAAATTTTTAATGCCCGTTTTTCACGTCGTTAAAAATGCTCTGGAGCATACACACGATCATTTTTAATGGCCATTTTTTTTAATGGCATTTTTAACGGCATGAAAAATGATCGTGTGTATGGGGCATAAGATTTGATTTATTCTTTACAAGCAAATACACTTTTGCACACTGCTACTGACTAGAATTTCAGCATTTTTTCTTCCTCATCTTCTCTCCCTCATGCAGCTAACGTGAGCCCAGTGCTGACAGAGGAGGTGGGTTGTTGTGCAGGTGCTCAATGTCCTCTTTATCAACCAGTGACATCAGTGGTTGATAGAACCCTGGTGGCTGGCCTGCATAGTGCTCAAGGTTGCAATGTTGCACAATGAAACCTGTGGCTTTCTATAACAAAAAAAGCAGGTTTAATCCACCTGCTTGCTTGTTTACAGTTTTTGGGTAATTTGGGGCATTTTTAGGTATTTTGCCAAGGCACCCCTGAAGAACCCAGAAGGAACCCTGGTTGAAAAAATGCTGTCATAATCATACAGAGCTCAGGCTGGTTACAGCCTAACTGCCAACAATAAATTTAAACTAGGGACACTTCAGCTTATACCAAGGTTCCTACACTTATTCTGGGCTCTATCATTCTAATGTCTCTACCGTGGTTATATAGATACACACAGCAAGGCCATTTTTGGTGGACGCTGAATAATTAATCTGAGTGTTTTTTAGGCTCCTTTCAGACAGGGGCGGGAGGTGCGCTGGCGGTATAGCGCCGCTATACCGTCGGAATTGCGGTGGCATTCGGCCTCTAGCGGTGAGGTTTTAACCCCCGCTAGCGGCCAAAAAGGGGTTAATACCGCCCGCAATGCGCCTCTGCAGATATGGCTGTGGTTTCCCATTGCTTTCAATGGGAAGGAGCGGTGGAGGAGCGGTAAACACACCGCTCCTCTCACCGCTCCAAAGATGCTGCTAGCAGGACTTTTGGAGCGGTCCTGCTAGCGCACCGCTCCAGTGTGAAAGCCCTTTCACACTGGAGAAACAGCAGCCGCTGTTTAGGGTCGGTTTGCAGGCGCTATTTTTAGCGCAATAGCGCCTGCAAATCGCTCTAGTGTGAAAGGGGCCTTATTGCAAAATGAAACCAGAGTACCTGGAAATAACCAATGAAAAGAGTGGTAAAACCCCATGCTGATAGTGTCCCTGGTGGGATCTGACCCTAGCACAGCAAGGCTACAATGCTCAATGTTTAAGCACTGTACCAAAACTTTCGTTCCTCCCTAAAGTAAATTTCACTGTATTTTGTTAAATATATTTGTTGTAGCTGAAACAATCATTATCCCAATATGAGATATGTCAATTAGCAGCTCCTATGCACAAAGCTGAGATCTGTGAATATAGGAGTCAACTTTAGGCGGTGCGAGAGGCAATACTGATTTACATTATACGGTGATTTCAATCGAATAATAGCCGACGGAGAGACTTATCCTGCCACCATAAGAAAGTGCTTTATTTATCCAATATAAAAGCAATTCAGATCTTTATTCTGTCTACATCCAAAGAAAATGTGCACTGTTCAGGCCCTGTATGCGTGTGCAATGCTTGAGTGTGTTTCAGGGGTGGTGTACATTTCCAGTGTAAATGATCACATAATGAAAAAGGTCAGCAAGTACAGCAGGATGCGAAGTCCAGGGACTAAAGGAAATATCCACAGCCAGGATACACTTACTGAACAAACACTATTTATGGTGAAGCACTGCACAGGAAATACTTTTTCGTACAGTCATATTAAAGACGACCATGACTTTAGGATTAGGAAAGAAATACACTGACTGGAAAAAAAGTTATGTAGTTGGCATTTCTACTCTCTTACCTCGCAACTTTCTGAGATGGAAAAAAGGGATATCTTTTAGTAGATCTATATTTAGACATGATACTGCTTTAAGCACACCTGAATAACAAGCCTTGTATCATGCAGCTATTTTAGTAAAAATTGAGGCTAGAATGTGCCGCTGGAGGAAACATGATGTCTGCTTATACTCAAAGCTCTTTTTTTAGGAATCAGTTTTGTTAGTTTAAAAAAAGTTAGTTTTACAAAAAACAAGCAGCTTAGCCTACGCAGGGGCATATCACCTGGCTATTTAACAAAAAAACACAAAATAGAAAATAACAAAAAATATACAAAAGGGTATCTGTGACTTATGTAAATACGGCATAATATTAGGAGTAAGAAAATAAAAATGACCCCAATCAGGGTAAGGCTTGGACATAAGTTGGACATCTACCTTGCTATCCCTGGCAGCAGAGCATCAATTAATGTTATGCCCCATACACACGATCGTTTTTCATGCCGTTAAAAATGCAATTTTTTAAAATGGCCATTAAAACCGATCGTGTGTATGCTCCAGAGCATTTTTAACGACGTGAAAAACGGGCATTAAAAATTTCGAACATGCTCTATTTTTTCACGTCGTTTTTCATGTCGTTTTTTTTAACGACGTGAAAAACGATAGTGTGTATGCTTTAACGACGTGAAAAAAAATGCGCATGCTCAGAATCAAGTATGAGACGGGAGCGCTCGTTCTGGTAAAACTAGCGTTCGTAATGGAGATAGCACATTCGTCACGCTGTAACGGACTGAAAAGCACGAGGCTGAAAAGCGCGAATCGTCGCTCAACAAACTTTACTAACATGAAGGGTGGCCCCATCCGAACGGAACTTCCCCTTTATAGTGCCGTCGTACATGTTGTACGTCACTGCGCTTTGCTTGAACGTTTTTTAAAATGATCGTGTGTACGCAAGACAGGCTTGAGAGGAAACATGAAAAAAAAACGACGAGAAAAACGACGGTTTAAAAAATGGCATGAAAAACGATCGTGTGTACGCCGCATTAGAGTAGGCACTGTTGCTGTACAGCAGTGGTCTCCAAACTTTCTAAACAAAGGGACAATTTACTGTTCTCCAGACTTTAAGGGGCCCAGACTGTGGCCATTGGGAATAGAAAGGATATTGGCATACATGGGAGGAATAGTGCCCTATTGTTGGTGTCAGTGGTAATAATAGTGCCCCATTGTTTGTGTCAGTTTGAGTAATAATGTCTGGTATCAATGGTAGAAGTGCTCCAAGGGTCAGGTAAAGGCAAGCAAAGGGCTGCAGTTTGGAGACCCCCACTGTACAGGTATCCCCAAGCCACCTTGCCCAGACTTTAGTGAACTTCTTAGAGCAGTCCCTATTGCTGTAGGTGTCCCGATACAATGGTAGATTTGAGTTTACTAGTTGCTTTCAGAATGGGATAGAGGGGTGAGATAGCTTTTTCTAACTTATAGTTATGGCCTTCCTGGAATAAAACAACAATAGGCCAAGGAATGTCATTTTATCTACAGTGGGAACTAGATCCTCAACAAGACCTAACAAGCAGATCCTGGGCAAGGAGGCAAAGGAGGTCTACTCAAAGCTTTTAAAGTTGCAGACCATCAAACAAAACAAAAGAAGATACAGTTAACTGTCTTTGTGAGACTCCTGACGCTATCCCCTATAGTTCATTGTTGCAGTTAAGCTCCAAAATGTCTAGAGGTGGTCAGAAGAGGGTAAGAAAATAATAACAAAAAATGTGATCGCAGTATGTACATTTTGGAGCAGAACTCCAGACAAAAACAACAAGATAAAATAAAAAATGCTGCATTTGCTGCAATATTTTTAAACCAGAGTGGTCATCAGCAGTACTCCTTTTCTGCCACTGTATCCCCTCAGTTTGACAGCCAGCGTCATCCAACCCTCTTCCTCTGAGACCAGGCTGTCATTGACCCACCCCAATTCTGCCACACTTGTCCTGCTGTGTAAGCACTGACCTGCAAATGCCTTTATGATAAATACAGCCCTCCCTTTTAGTGCAAATATATTATGATATAGACCAGTAGCGGCCCATCCATTAGGGGCGCACGGGTGCCGCCCCACCATCCATGCGTCTGGCCCCCTAATCTACATGCGGGGCACCGGACGCATGGATTCCAATGGGGTTTTTTCTTTTAAGCATGTGATTAGAGCAAGCAGCTCTAATAGGCTTAAAAAAAGGGTGGTCTTGGGGCACAGAGCTCACGACGCACGGCCAACATGAGGAGACACATGAGAAGCCACCGCCCGTCGCCCGGAGGGAAGCGCTGCCCACTTTATGGGGTAAGTGCGGGGCCAACCGACCAATGGGGGGGGGGGAGTGAGGATGAACCGCCCGACTGACGGGGGGTGTGCAAGTAACCCGACAGACCAGGGGGTTGGCACTGAAAGAACATCTGTATTACTGTCAGGCAGCTTAATCTCTGCTTGACAGTACAAGTATAGTCCTGGCAAGCTGGTGGAGAAAAAAGTGAGCAGCATGGAAGAGTGTGATCAGATAAGCCCTGAAGAGCAATGTAAGATGGAGGGGGGGGGTAATTGAACCGACCAACTATGAAAATGGGAAGTTTAAGGGGGTTAACAGCACTGTCCAGCAATGCAAAGTAGGGGAATGGTTAATAGAACTGCAACTGACATCAATGAAGGGGTTCATTTTGCAGCCACTGACACCAATGTTGGGTGTTAATATTGCAATCACTGACACCAAAGTTGGTGACTATTATTGCAGCCCCTGACACCAAGGCTAAAAGCTATTACTGCATCAAGTAACACCAATGCTGGAGTTTATTATTGAGGCTACTGACACCAGTGCTGGGGGCTATTATTGGTGCATTTGAAACCAATGCTGGTGACTATTATTATGCCCACTGACACTAATTTTAGGGTTTATTATTGCAGACACTGATGCTGGGGGTTACCGTATATACTCGAGTATAAGCTGAGTTTTTCAGCACATTTTTTTGTGCTGAAAATGCCCCCCTCAGCTTATACTCGAGTCACCTTTTTGCGCCTGATCTCCAGGAATTTGGGGACCCGTTACCGGCTAGCCATAGGTCCCCTGGACCCCAAACTTGGCACACATGTAGCCCAACTCTTCCTCTACAAGTGTGTAAGTTTGTTGTCCAGGGGACCTACGGCCGGGGAGCACCGATTTTACAAAGCCGGGCACCTTTTCCATAGACTCCTATGTTAAACGGTAATTTCTCTGGTGATTTTGGGGACCCGGTACCGGCCAGTCGTAGGTCCCCTGGATCCGAAACTTAGCACACATGTAGCTCCATTTCTCCTCTATGAGTGTGCAAAGTTTGTTGTCTGGGCGACCTACGGACGGGGAGCACCAATTTTTCAAACCTGGGCACCCCTTCCATAGACTCCAATGTTAAACGTCAGTCTAGTCATGGACACAGTGAGGCATGGGCACAGTGTATGCAGATGGACACCCTAGCCTTTATACTCAAGTCAATAAATGTTCCCAGTTTTTTGTGGTAAAATAGGTGCTTCGGCTTATATTCGGGTCGGCTTATACTCGAGTATATACAGTATTATTGTGGTCACTGAAACAATTGCTTGGGACTATGATTGCTTCTACTGACACCAAAGCTAGAGGCAAGTCTACAGTCTAAATTTTGCATCTGATTGGTTTGTGTTGCAGTTGTGAGGTTGGCTGAGGACATTGTACAGGTGCAAAATTTTAGGGGGCTATCTTTCACTGGGTACAACTATCCCACTGACAGCAATGATTTGGAGGACTATTCTCTCACAGGGGGCCACTATCCCACTTTGTTATCGTGTCTATCTAAATTACAGTAACTCATGTTTTTAACTAATCCCTAATTTTATTACATTTTAAATATATATTTTGCATTCAGATACTTCTATTTTTTGGTGTATAAACCTTTTTTACTGTTGGAGCATGAAATCTTTTGGAAGAATTTACTAGCTCTGGACTCACTAAAGTTTAGAACCACTGGTTTGAGCAATGTTTCCCAAACCTTTTTCTGTCAGGGTACCCTTTAAAATTATGTACAATCTCAAGGCACCCCATTCTAAAATGTTAAAAACTAAAAAAATAGTTTTACATAAGGCATCAATATCCACACATGTAGGGCACCCAACATTAGAGTGGATTTATTCTTCCAAAGCAAATACACCTTTGCCCTCTGGTACTGACTAGTGTTCCAGTGTTTCTCTTCTTTCTCACCCAGATAATGTAATCCCAGTGTTAAAGGAGAGGGAAAAACAAGAGATTGTTGTTCAAGCGCTCGACATCCCCCCTATCAACCAATGACGTCATTCGCTGTTAGGATGCCAGTGGCTGGAAGCTTATAATGGTGCACAATGAAAGCCTGTGGCTTTTTGTAATTAAAAGACAGACTTGATCCATTTATTGGCTTGTATACAATTTTTGGGCAATTTTTAGGCATTTTGCCAAGGCACCACTGATGAAACCTGAAGGCACCCTGGTTGAAAAAGGCTGGTCTAGAGCAACCAATTTTAAAGGACATATATCTATTTCTTTCCTTACACCAGCATTTAAAGAGGGTATTTGGTTCTAAAACTGGGAAAAATGAGTGTTAATTCGGAGCTCTTCTTTGTAAATAAAACTGTTAAAATATAGAAGAAAAAAAGGCAAGATTTACTGTAAAAGCAATTGCACATGAAAGGGGTACCTTGACCCAGAAAAACTGGCTATCATTGTTGAAGCACAGTTATTAACCTCCAACTACCCTAGTTGGCAACAAATCAATAAATAATCAATTTACCCAATCACACTCTCCAGCAGGCTGCACTGGGCATAACCTCGCCTGAATATTAGCAGTGTTTGGCAGAAAAGGGGACTAGTGGCCTATATATATTTATTAGCATTATTTTACAGGATTTACGGTATATAGTGCCAACTGTTTGCACATTACTTTACAACATGGATGAAGGTGAAAGAATACTTCTGTTTGTCTGTTGCTTTATTACACATATTAAAGCAGCACAAAAGGCAATGATGAGTGCAAATGTGTGATGACCTATAGTTGTTAATCAGCTTTCACTTTCAGCCAGGTTAAAAAACACAGAATATTCATAGGGGTGCCAGTTGCGATTGAATACTTTGCTTTGAAAAAGTATATACATCTTTGAAAACAATGTAAATTAGGAACATATCTTTTGACCTAATTTTATTTGATAACAAAAAAAAAACACAACAATACAATAATTCTCCTCTGCGGTATTCTGGGTAAGGCGATTTTCCTGGACCAAAGATTTTATGCTTATTTCACTCACATTTTTATAGTCAGCACATTCTATAATTTGCTTCCAGGGTATGCTGCATAATTTATGCTTATGCTAATAAAAACAGCACATTTTCTTCACCAATTTATACTACAAAAAAAGAAGCTAATCAAATGAATTGGGGGAAGTATTTACTTTTCATTTTAATTTTAATTTTCAAATAGGCCTATATGCTATAAACTTCCTATAATGAGGTCTTTGTCTTTAAGAAATTATTATTTTTAAACTAATGATAATCAAAAGGCCCTCCATACAGTACTGAAGGTCAATCACTTTTCCAAATTTGTACACGTAAATACAGGCGATTATGATATACAGCCACACTCTGCTCTGTAGTACCCTGCCCACATATACTAATAGGGCTCTAGCACACTGCAGCTAAAAAAAAAAGCTGCTTTTACAGGCATTTGAGCTTTTATTTCAGCTTGAAGAAACTTGCACTTTTTTGGGCTCTTTTGCACATTTTTATTGAGCTTATTTGAGCATAAGCATTTTTCTTTCACAGACCCTCCCCTCAGCTATTTTTTGGTGTGTTTTCGAGCTTCTTTGAGCTTTTTCATGCTTTTTTTCTGCCTGTAAGAGCATATGCCTGTAAACTCCTGAAAAAGCCATAGTGTGCATGGATTCAAAATGGGGGAAAGAATTGGGACTTTAAGCGAGGCAAAAGACCTGGAACTTGGTAAAAATGTCAGCATGCTTTATTAGCATGGTCAGATTATGGAGCACATTACATAAATTTCAACATGTGTGGTAATAATTTAATTTATATATACATAGCAATTCATATCAACATGTACAGTAATAATCTCATACATTTGCATCATAAAACCACATTGGGGTTCATGTATATACTAGACATGTGCACACTGAAATATTTCGTTTCGGAATTTCGTTTTCGGTAGAAAAATTAATTTATTTAGTTATTCCCGAAATTCGTTTTTATTTATTTAGTTTTTAGTTAGAAATTGCATTCGTCCAAAAATCTGAATTAATTAAGGTCAAATCTGTCATTGAAGGCTTATGGTGTCTGTCGAATGTTCAAAGAAGATTCGACGGAGCAGCGAAACTGTACGACGCTGCAATCATACATTTCCGGTCGAATGTTCCGCCTACAAGCTAGCTATAGTAGAATTATAATGTTGTATGACTAGTAATAATTATATTTATTAATTATTATTACTAGTCAACCAACATTAGAATTCTTCTATAGCCTATGGGCCGAGCATTTGACCGGAAATGTACGATTGCAGCGTCGTACAGTTTATCTGCTCCGTCGAATCTTCTTAGAACTTTCAACAGACACCATAAGCCTTCAATGACAGATTCAACGTTTGTATGTTTTTCGATGCTTTGTCGAATCTTCGTCGTTCACGTTGAATTGTCAAGTTAGTTCTAGCTATTTTACTGCTCCTCCTCTTCGGTTACAATCAGCCAATAACATTCATCATCATCATTTTTTTATTTTACTTCCCCCACCCAATTCCAGCAGCGATCTTTTCTCTCTATGTCAAATCTTTTCTCTCTATAATGTCAAATCTTTTCTCTCTATAATGTCGAATCTTTTCTCTCTATAATGTCGAATCTTTTCTCTCTATAATGTCGAATCTTTTCTCTCTATAATGTCGAATCTTTACTCTCTATGTAGAATAATCTTGGACTAATAGAGTTAAGGCTAGGCACATTCGACCACAGGTTCGATGGACACAGATTGTTATTGTCAGCCTTATGTCGAATCTCCTATCTATATCGAACTGTTGTTGCAATGAAAACGAAAATTAAGCATTTGTTTATGTCGGATCTTTCGGTTTTCGGATTCTGCATTTTCGTTTGTTAAAACGATAACGAAAATACCTGAAATTCGGACGAAAATGCATTCGGACGAAAACGAATGCACATGTCTAGTATATACCCGCAACTAGGCAACACATAGCAATGTTTAATAAAAGCATATTAATCGGATATGTATATAATTGGTGAAAATAATAAAACTGATCATGGTAAGGTCTGGGGAAAAAAAAAGTATCCTATTGAAAGGCACATAACTGCATCCTATATGCCCGACGTGTTTCGTGAATAATCACTTACTCAGGGGTGGATGCATGAGGATATCTGCAAAAAAACAGATGTCAGTGTAGGCTGGTGTTAAACTAAACATATCAGAATCAATAACATGCGGTACTGTAGGACAGGGGCCTGAGCGAACCCCTGTCCTACAGTACCGCATGTTATTGAATTCTAGCTTTATGTGAGTATTCAGGATTGGCAATCCTGTTTTTTTCTGATATGTTTAGTTTACCACCAGACTACACTGACATCTGTTTTTTGCAGATAACCTCATTCATCCGCACATGTTGATATTTATAAAATGTGCTCTATAATCTGACCATGCTAATAAAACATGCTAACATTTTTACAAAGTTCCAGTTCTCAGCCCCACTTAAAGTCCCAATTCGGCGTGGGGTTCCCCCTAAATATCCATACCAGGCCCTTGAGATCTGGCATGGATTTTAAGGGGAACTCCACCCCAACTTTAAAAAAAATGGCGTGGAGTCCCCCCAAAAATCCATACCAGACCCTTATCCGAGCACGTAACCTGGCCGGCCGCAGGGGAAGAGGGGGGGGGATGAGAGAGTGGCCCCCCTCCCTCCTGAACCGTACCAGGCCACATGCCCTCAACATGGGGAGGATGTCCCCATGTTGATGGGGACAAGGGCCTCATCCCCACAACCCTTGCCCGGTGGTTGTGGGGGTCTGCGGGCGGGGGGCTTATCGGAATCTGGAAGACCCCTTTAACAAAGGGGACCCCCAGATCCCGGCCCCCCCCTATGTGAATTGGTAAGGGGTACATTGTACCCCTACCATTTCACGAAGAAAGCGTAAAAAAATGTAAAAAAAACACACAAACACCTTGAAAAAGTCCTTTATTTAACAAAAACATTCCAGCGATGAAATCCAGTGTCCCGCGGCGATCCCGATGTCCAGCGCCGTCCGTCATTGGTTTTGCCTGAGCGGACCTGATGGGGAACTTCCTCCTCTGTGTTTTAAATGTATAGACCCGCCCCTTCTAAAGTTCCCCATCAGGTCCGCTCAGCGGACCAGATGCGGAACATGAGAAGGGGCGGGTCTATACATGTATTACCAAAGTGAGAGAAATTCCCCATCAGTATGTCGGACCCGCCTACGTCATTGGCTTGAGCGGGGAACTTCCTTCACTGTGTAATTTAAATTTACACAGTGAAGGAAGTTTCCCGCTCAGGCCAATGACATAGGCGGGGTCCGACATACCGAGGGGGCGGACCTGATGGGAAACTTCATTCACTGCGTAATACATGTATAGAGTTTATAGACCCCTTCACTGCTATAGACTCTATACATGTATTACGCAGTAAAGGAAGTTCCCCATCAGGTCCGCCCCCTCGGTATGTCGGACCCCGCCTACGTCATTGGCCTGAGCAGGGAACTTCCTTCACTGTGTAAATTTAAATTACACAGTGAAGGAAGTTCCCCGCTCAAGCCAATGACGTAGGCGGGTCCGACATACCGAGGGGGCGGACCTGATGGGGAACTTCTCTCACTTTGGTAATACATGTATAGACCCGCCCCTTCTCATGTTCCGCATCTGGTCCGTTGAGCGGACCTGATGGGGAACTTTAGAAGGGGCGGGGGTCTATACATTTAAAACACTGAGGAGGAAGTTCCCCATCAGGTCCGCTCAGGCAAAACCAATGACGGACAGCGCTGGACATCGGATCGCCGCGGGACACTGGATTTCATCGCTGGAATGTTTTTTTTTTTTTTTAATAAAGGACTTTTTTAAGGTGTTTGTGTGTTTTTGTTTTTTTTTACGCTCTTTTTGTGAAATGGTAGGGGTACAATGTACCCCTTACCAATTCACATGGGGGGGCGGGATCTGGGGGTCCCCTTTGTTAAAGGGGTCTTCCAGATTCCGATAAGCCCCCCGCCCGCAGACCCCCACAACCACCGGGCAAGGGTTGTGGGGATGAGGCCCTTGTCCCCATCAACATGGGGACATCCTCCCCATGTTGAGGGCATGTGGCCTGGTACGGTTCAGAAGGGAGGGGGGGGCCGCTCTCTCGTCCCCCCCTCTTCCCCTGCGGCCTGCCAGGTTACGTGCTTGGATAAGGGTCTGGTATGGATTTTTGGGGGGACTCCACGCCATTTTTTTAAAATTTGGGGTGGAGTTCCCCTTAAAATCCATGCCAGATCTCAAGGGCCTGGTATGGATATTTAGGGGGAACCCCCACGCCATTTTTTTTTTAAATTTGCGGCGGGGTTCCCCTTAATATCCATTCCAGACCTAAAGGGCCTGGTAATTGAATTTGGGGGAACCCCCACGCTTTTTATTTTTTTTTATCAATGACTTTTCTATGTATTGATAAAAGCCGACAATTCATTAATAGCCGCGAGTGAGTTTTAAATGACTTTTTTTCCTTCAAAAATGACACTTTGTGCAGGGACAGTTCTAAGCACAGGAAACATGCGCCACTTTACATGCATATCATACACACCCCCCAGGTACGAAATTTAAAGGAATATTTCACTTTTATTTTTTCATTTTAAGCATTATTAAAATCACCGCTCCCGTAAAAACGTCTATTTTTTAAACCTTTTTTTGCATTGATACATGTCCCCTGGGGCAGGACCCAGGTCCCCAAACACTTTTTAGGACAATAACTTGCATATTAGCCTTTATAATTAGTACTTTAGATTTCGAACGTTCGAATCTATTGTATTTAATAGGGTTCTAAAGTTCGCGCGAACATTCTGTCTGTTCGCAGGTTCTGGTGCGAACCGAACAGGGGGGTGTTCGGCTCATTCCTGTTCCCCAACTCAAATAACAGCAAACAAGCCAACACGAAAAAAAAAAAGGGTGGAATCCCCTCTCCTACTTCCACGTGTTATTTATTAATTCCCCCTCTACCGAGACCTCATATAAGAGGCCACTAATGGCCATGGTGTTGAAAATAAATAATTATACCTAGTGATGAGAATGTTACAACCGTATTTACATTCAAACAATCCTCCTAACCTACTCTTCCCCCAACTTTAAGTGACAAGCCCATAATTCCCCAAATAAAATAAAAATCGTGATATCCTCGTGGTGACCGTGTACAGTCTCTGTCCTAATTCAACTTTAAGTCCCTCCTCTCCTGTGTGCACCCTATTCCTTATCCTCCACCCCCCTTCCCATCCCTCCCCTCACTACTGCAACGTGACTTAACTCACTCTCTCTCCCAATTAGGGGCAGACATCTTACTCCACACTATCAAGGCAGTAAGAAATTGGAAGGGAGGTTGAAGAGAGAGAGAGGGAGGGGAAGAAAAGAGAAAGGTAAAAAGGAAAACAACTATACCAATCCTGGTCAAGGTTCATGGTTCGGCTCTTTATTCTTCTATAGCTAAAACCATCGACAACTATACTGGGGTCCTTATGGATCTACTACGCCCCTTGCTTTCCCACTCCATGTCTCTTCTCCTCAGCCCATCTCAGTCACACACTGAATCCAGCCTGCCCATGTCTTCTCAAATTCCCCTTTTTTGTCCTTCACTACTTGAGTCCACCTTTCGGCTTCCATTATCCAGTTAACCTCCTTTTTCCAGTCCGCTAGCGTTGGGCAGGCGATCTGTTTCCAAAATCTGAGGATTAATAATTTAGCTGCGTTCAATAAGTGTGGTGTAATACTGTTCCTGTAGGCTTTAATGGAGCCGGGCGCTCCATGGAATAGGAAGCATAGGGGCGTAAACTCCATAGGTCTAGGGGTCAACCTCTCAATCCATGGTGCAATTGCTACCCAGAATGTTTTAATCCTGGGGCATTCCCACCACAAGTGGAGAAATGTACCCCTTTGCTCACATCCTCTCCAACACCGGGCATCTGCCGCTGGGTATATCTGAGTTAATCTTACTGGTGTCCTGTACCACCTTGTCATGAATTTATAAGCCATTTCCTGAACGTACAAACTAGGGTTGTCCCGATACCGATACTAGTATCGGTACCGATACCAAGCATTTTCCCGAGTACTTGTACTCGGGGCAAATGCTCCGATGCTTCACCCGATACCTGGGCAGTCAGGGTGATCAGTGCGGTGGGAGAGTTACAAGCACTGATCACCCTGTATAGATTTAAAAGTCTGACAGCCGGTCCTCTCCCTCAAACCTCCCCCCCCCACCGCGGCTTTCAGTGTTGATCGGTGCTTCTCTCCCACACACGATCACCTCTGACTGTCCCCTATCCTCCTCCAGTCCCCATCCGGTCCTTCTCAATGCTGCTGTCCCCCTCCATGCTGCTCCATGTCCCCCCTCTGTTCTCCGTGTCCCCCTCTGTGCATCTGTCCCCCTCTCTTCTCCCCCTCCGTGCATCTGTCCCCCTCTCTTCTCCCCCTCCGTGCTGCCGTCCCCCTCGGTATCTCAGGATGGAGAGCGGAGGTAGGAGCCGGTAAACCCGGCTCCTTCGTTTTCTGGATGGATCACTGACTCTGTCCATTCACATAACTGAAACATTGTAACCTCCTGTGATTATGAAGTCTCAGTTAATTGCAATAAATAATTAAAAAAAAATTGTAAAAAATAATAATAATAAAAAAAAAACACTGACACTGTCCCCACATGATAAAAATGAAAAATGATAAATCAATTGTAAAAGAAAAAAAAAAAAAATTGTAAAAAAAAAAAATACTGGACACATGTGCCACTGTCACATGAGATTAAATAAAAGTATCGGTAATCGGTATCGGCGAGTACTTGGAAAAAAAGTATCGGTACTTGTACTCGGTATTAAAAAAGTGGTATCGGGACAACCCTAGTATGAACTTATAGATGTAGAATAAGTTGATTTAATCATTTTTTTAATTTGTTCCTCTGACAGTTCTTTATTTAATTCTCTTTCCCATTCCCTAATAAAGTATGGGACGGTACTCTTTGGGGCGCCTAGTATCAATCTGTACATCTGAGACAACAGATGCCTAGCGCCCCTCAAACGCACACACTGGCCCTCAAACACCGTAATTGAGTTTAATGATCTCAGTAGGGGTTTCATCTTATTAAAGAAGCCTGTCATTTGATAGTATCTCCATCCTTATGTGGGTATATTCCCTAGGGCTGTAACCAGCACCACATCAGATTGTCAATTGGGCACCTGGGGCTTGTTTCCACCTGAAAAGTTAATGTGCATTATTTGAATGTGCTGCCCTACGCATGACAAATGAGTAGCTCTAGCAACTGTTTATTGACAGTGAGCCTCATATGTTTTTGTAATGTGCATTTTGGTGTGTTTCCCACAAACTTTGTCGCACATCTCATAGCTGCGTTTGGGGTGTTATTAAAGTGGTTCCAACGTTTTTTTTTACCTTAAAGTGGTGGTAAACTCCATTCATGAAATTTTAACTAAGCACATATATCTGTAGTGTTTACTTGTCTCTTTCCAAAGCTCCAAGTGTCGTTTCTCTCTGGTGCTTCGTTTCTCTGTTATCAGCATGAGTCACTTCTGACAAGTTCTCCAACACATGAGATAACATGAGCTAAAATTTTGTGTCAGGGAGGGAGCTTAGAGGGAGATGAGCACTGAGCTTGTCTATTCAGAATACAGCTCTGCATGTTCCTTCATTTCTCTGTCTATATAGAGGGGGGTGTCCCTTTCCTCCAATAAACTCTCACACAGTTAGGGCTGGGCGATTTTCCCCCCCAAAAAAAATCTGCGATTTTTTTATAAAAAACTCGATTTACGATTCGATTCGATTTTTTTTAAATTATATTAATTAAAGTGCATCAACAAAGAAAATTGCAAAGGCAAACCCTTTCTCTAACTGCAAAGTCAGTGTGCAACAAAGATTGTTAAACATCCAAATTATTAATACTGTATTTGGATTTAGCTAATAAAACAAAAAATCTTGGTTACTCTTAGTTGAATTGAACTGTGCCTGTGCCTCACTGTGCCCATGCCTCACTGTGCCCATTCTTCACTGTGCCTGTGTCTCACTGTGCCCAATGCCTCACTGTGCCCGTGCTTCAATCACTGTGCCCGTACCCGATGCAGATTTTCATGGGATACGGATTTTACTGCTACACCGGCGGCCATTCCAGTATTCAAAAGCCGCGCCTCCTCCTCGTCTGTGATAGGCGGAACACACAATTTCGCAGCATTCAGTGTTCCGCCTATCATGGACATCCTCTCATTCTCATAACACAGACGAGGATGAGAGGATGTCCGTGATAGGCTGAACACTGCCTGCTGTGAAATTGAGTGTTCCGCCCATCACAGACGAGGACTCGGGAGGCACGGCTTTTGAACACTCCAATGGCCGCCGTCTGTCTGCATGACACGCTGATCAGATAGGCAAACGGCGGCTTGCGGTTAGTTAGTGTTACATTACATCTACTCGTGGCGGCTGCGGTGAGTAGATGTAATTGGTGTAAGGCCACCCAGTGCCATTCCGGATACGCCCCCTGCAGCCCTGCTACGGAAACTTTGAAGGAAAAAAATATATATAAAAAAAATATATATATATAAAAAAATTGATTTTCTTCAAATCTGAATCGATTTGAACTCAAAACTCGATTCAAGATTAAAATCGATTTTTTTCCCAGCCCTACACACAGTGTAAGTGCAGTCTCTCCACCCATCCCTATGTACTGCTGGCAGATGAAGAAAAATAACACAATCTGCACTTTTGAAAGGGTGTAGAAAGGGGAAGACAGCAGATATACAAGTAAAACTTATGTAGGAAGATTTTTTTCATCTTTGTGCATCATCTGTGGCTATTCACTTCACTGGGTATATGTGAGAGTTTACAACCATTTTAATAGCAAGCCACTCAGAGGGGGGTGACAGGACCGCAGGCGGGGGACCCAAGAAGTGAAGGATCGGGGATGCTCTGTGCAAAACCATTGTACAGAGAAGGAAAGTATAACGTGTTTGGTAATTTAAAAAAATCGAAAATTTGCCTTTAGAATGACACCTCACACGTAATGTGCATTTTGGTACATTTACGTTATGTTCCTTTAACATACAGGTGTGAATAGGACCTGATACATTACCATTCAATATGTTATTAAAATAAATTACTTGAATGTAAAGCTGCAGGTCAAAACATGCACATCAAGCAAGTGGGAACAGATGCTAATAAAAACAATGGACGTTCTGATGTCCATGAATTTTACAAAGAAATATATTTTCAGAACCCTTTTGAGACTCAACAGACAAAACAACCATGCAACATTGTACCCAAATTAACTATTAATGCCTACAACAAATCCAAGGGAACCAATTCCTCAAAACAAACACTATGACTGATACAAACCCTTTAAAAGAGAAGTATGGGGGAAAAAAATTCCCATATTCATACTTACCTAGGTGGATGCAGCATCGGACCGATGTTGCATCTGTCCCCCGCTGCCTCTGCACTGAGAACTGAGCCATCGAACATCGCCATGGTTCTCTTGGCTCCCCAAGCAGAGATCTGCTGCCTGTCAGTCAGCAGCTCTCCTGCTCTGCTCCTCCACGCTCATTGGAGTGCTGAGCTGTGGAGGGGCAGGGAGCTTCCGTCTCAGCCTCTCAGCGGCTCGCTGAGAGGCTGAGACAGCTATCAGTCCAGGCACCTGGCGGATCCAGACTTCCAGAGTCGGAATGATGCGGTGCCTGGACTAATCTGTGTGACGTCAGCAGAGAGCAGACTTCAGACCGCTCTCTGCTGAAAACGGGTCACAGGAGTGCAAAATGAATTGCACTCCTGTGACCTGTAGGAGAAGTCCAGCCAAATGAGCTCAGGCTGGACTTCTCCTTTAACCCTTTCACAGCTAAGTCCGTATGCAGTACGGACCTACAGAAGTGCCCGCAGGTGGCCAATTCAGTACGGCGTACGGACCTCCTTTCTCCCTCTCCTATAAGCTTATGGTCACTTCAAAGACCATAAGCTTACATCAGAATTGTTCAGCAGACTCTGCTGAACAATTCATAACTCTGGTCAGTGGATTACAACCCGCTGATCAGAGTTATTAACCCCTAATGTGACTGCCCCCCTCCATGCCACCGCTTCCCTGTCCCCAGTCTCTCCACCCCCACCGCTCCCTTCCATCTATTACTGCCCCCCCCACTCCCCTCTCCTATCCCCTTCACCCCCTATTTCACCCTCAGCACTAATTACCCCCCCCTCCACCCAATCCGACCCCCCCCCGCCCCCTGCAAACCCGCTCCCTGCAGCCACCATCATTAGCCGACATTCCTCCTCTTCCACTGGCTTCAGGTGCTGCACGGGGTTGTGAGGGTCCAGATGTGTCCCCCCCGCCAGTGATCTGTCAGGCTGGGGAGCGTAGCAGGAGGGGGGGCAGTGCTTGTGAGGGTGAAGTTAGGGCTAGGTAAAACATGCGTTTACTAAACTCCCCCTGTAGAAAAGAGGACGCATGCAGCGATCTCTATACAGATTCCCCATTCATTCAAATAAAGTGCTGCAGAGAAAAGGAACTATCTTTAGTCCCTTTCTCTGTCTCTATCAACAAGTGTTGCATTTTTTTTTCTCAATTTTTTTATATACACAGTATATAGCTGGTTGCTAGGGAACAGGCCATGAAGTGGCCACGTGTCCTTAACAACTGACGAGTCATCTGCTGTCAGCTGAATATAAAAAAAAGAATTGCTGGGAAAAAAAAAATTGGGGAAAAAAAACGACATGTGGTCTTCCCCTTTAATACATACCAGACCCTGTCTCTTCTGGACAAGGGCCTCTTCACCACAACCCTCAGCAGTGGTTGTGTGGGTCTGTGAATTAGAATGGTCTTACTCCTTCACCAAAAAAAAGTGTAAAAAAGAAAAAAAAACACACACACAGTTTTTGACAAATCCTTTATTAAAAATCAAAAATCAAATGTCCCCCAATGTAGATCCAACATCAATCAGACAAAAAAAATAAAAATAAAACCTCCGCACTAGACTAACCGCCGACTGCCAACTCCTCCATCTGATAGTTAAGGTAAGGGGTGGGGCCACCTGGTTAGGTCACCTAGTGGCCCTGCCCCTTGTGACATCACCGTGCTGAGTCGGTGACATCACAAGGGGGTGGACCTGCCGAGCTGCATGCTTGGATAAGGGTATTGGTACTAATGACTCATCAGTTGTTAAGGACGCGGCAGCCGGCTGCCGCATCATAAACGTGGGTTTAAAAACACAAAACACGCCTGAAAACTGCATCAACTGCAACCGCATAGATGTATACATTGGCTTAAAGGGGATTTCCCAGAAAATTTAAATCCCCTATTTGATTGGTACATCTCCTTCCTAAAGAACAGGAGGAACTCCAATCATTGTTTGGAGTTCTTGGCAACAATAAACCTGGCATAGGAAAAATATAGGAATGGAGGCTCCCATTAGTAAACTCAAATATACTAGCTGATTGTTATGCTGTCCTACTGGCCCTAATGCCTTGACTTAAGCCTCGTACACACTACTAGATTTTTTTTTTTCGTTTATCTCGGCGAGTTGAACAAAAAAAAACTGACAGCTCAGATCGGAGCTACTGTACTAACAATCCAATGTTGGTACAGTGATTTCCCCTCCTGTGCTATTGTGTTCTGACAGGGAGATGACACTCAGGGGGATGGCCCTTCTGCCAGAACACTCCGGTCGACCCTTCGACAAAAGCTGCCCGAATGTCTGGCTTCTGTAAAGACCGGCCGTCGTACACATGGGCCAAATGTCAGCCGGTTTCTATTGAACCGGCCGATGCCTCCCGACATTCGGCCCGTGTGTACTAGGCTTTACTGACCTGGAGCACAAACACACACATTCCTTAGGTCACCAAATACAAAAAGCATTAACCACTTCAATACCATGCACTTATGCACCTTCCCACCCAGACCAATTTTCAGCTTTCAGTACTCTCACACTTTGAATGACAATTACTTAGTCATGCTACACTGTATCCAAACAAATTTTTTATCATTTTCTTCTCACAAATAGAGCTTTCTTTTGGTGGTATTTAATCGCCACTGGGTTTTTTATTTTTTGCGATATAAGCAAAAAAACAGCAATTTTTTAAAAAAAAAAACACTTTTTTTTAGTTTCTATTGTAAAATTTTGCAAATAAGTAATTTTTCTTCATAAATTTGTGCCAAAATGTATACTGCTACATATCTTTGGTAAAATGAACCCAAATTAGTGTATATTATTTGGTCTTTGTGAAAGTTATAGAGTCTACAAACTATGGTGGCAATCACTGAAAATTTATCACATCTGATCACGCCTGATGTACTGAAGGGATATCTCATTTCTTGAGACACTAACAAGCGAGGAAAGTACAAATACCCCAAATTACCCCTTTTTGGAAAGTAGACAGTCCAAGGTATTTACTAAGAGGCGTGGTGAGTTTTTTGAAGTTGTATTTTTTTCCCACAATTCTTGGGAAAATTAATTTTTTTTTTTTTTTTTTTTGTACACAAACTGGTCATATTAACAGTTTTTTTCTCTCACACAGCATATGCATAATTGCAACTACACCCCAAAATACATTCTGCTACTCCTCCTGAGTGTAGCGATACCATATGTGTGAGACTTTTACACAGCCTGGCCACATACAGAGGCCCAACATTGAAGTAGCACTTTCAGGCGTTCTACAAGCATAAATCGCACATATCCTTTCTCAACCACCTATTACACTTTTGAAGGCCCTGGAGCACCAGGACAATGGAATTTTCCACAAAATGACCCCATTTTGGAAAGCACACACCCCAACGTATAATCTATGAAGCATTATGAGTCTTTTGAACGGTTCATTTTTTTCCAGAAGGTTTTGGAAAATGTGGAGAAAAAATGAAAATGCATTTTTTTTACACAAAGTTGTCCATTTATAAGATATTTCTAACGCATAGCATATACATAGCAAAAATAACACCCCAAAATGCATTCTGCTACTCCTCCTGAGTATAGCGATACCACATGTGTGAGACTTTTACACAGCCTGGCCATATACAGAGGCCCAACATTGAAGTAGCACTTTCAGGCGTTCTACAAGCATAAATCGCACATATCCTTTCTCAACCACCTATTACAATTTTGAAGGCCCTGGAGCACCAGGACAATAGAATTTTCCACAAAATGACCCCATTTTTGAAAGCACACACCCCAACGTATAATCTATGAGGCATTATGAGTCTTTTGAACGGTTCATTTTTTTCCAGAAGGTTTTGGAAAATGTGGAGAAAAAATGAAAATGCATTTTTTTTTACACAAAGTTGTCCATTTATAAGATATTTCTAACACATAATATGTACATAGCAAAAATTACACCCCAAAATGCATTCTGCTACTCCTCCTGAGTATGGCGATACCACATGTTTGAGACTTTTACACAGCCTGGCCACATACAGAGGCCCAACATCCAAGTAGCACCTCCAGGCATTCTAGCAGCATTAATTGCACATATCATTTTCTGACTACCGATCACATTTTTGAAGGCCCTTCATATATCTAACACATAGCAGGTACATACCAAATAACAAAAGATTACCTGTGGTTTTAGAAGTGCAGTGGTCCACAGAGGAGAGCATCGGTCCAGGCAGCAGGCAGGGATGAGGTCAGCGACAGCAAAAGCAATCATCCAGGCAGCAGGCAGGAATACTGTCCATAGTTCGCACAGGCAGAGATACTGTCAGCACAGCCAGAGCACAGCCAAAGCACAGGTCCAGGTAGCAGGCAGAGGTGTCCCGGCAGAAATGCTGTCCAAAGTCAGTAGAGGCAGCAGGCAGATATATGGTCAACACAGCCAAAGTATTGGTCCAAGCAGCAGGAAGAAACATGGTCCATAATGTCATGGGTCATTACAGGCAGTAATATGGTCAGCACAGCCAAATTATTGGTCCAGGCAGCAGGAAGGACCATCAAGCTTAGGGCCAGGGGGACAGGGGTAGAGGCTTCTCCCACCCAAATCGCTTTGAAGCCTCCGGGCAACCAGACCCTGTTCTTGGAGCACAGAAAACGAAAAACTGGTTTTCTCTACTCAGAACGCTATTCTGAAGCCCCTCACATATGTGAGACCCCTGTGTACTAAAAGTAGATGGCCAAAAGATCAGTCCAAGTGGCAGGCAAAAACATGGTCGATTAACAGGCCAAGGTCGGTACACGTGGAAGTCAGAAACGTGGTTTAAATTGGCAGGCAGAGGCATCGTCGGTAAACAGGCCAGGGTCAGTTAATTAACATGGAAGGTAGTTAGTAACATGGTAGCAGGCAAATAGGGAAGTGGCAGTCTGTTAATAATAAGGGGAACTAATGGATGTATGATAATTTTTGAAGCAATTTCCGATGCACAGGCCAGGTTGGGAGGGACAATCGGGACAATAATAGCTGGTGTCTCTTCTTACTCCTCCTCTGCTGCATACACGGCATTTCTTTTGGCGTCTTCTTCCAGATTCTGTGGGGGGGGATGCTAAAGGGATAGTGTCGCTCGTGAAGCCGACTCACACTATCAGAGCGAATGCTTCCTGGGGCGGGATCTTGTTGGTAAATGAGGGCATCGATGATATCTTCGATATATTGGAGGTAGTGGAGTCGGTGATTTTGAGTTGCTTTTTGGTAGCAGACAAACGAATTAAAAAGGGCCATGTGAAACAGGTGAAACGCAACTTTTTTGTGCCAATAATGGGACTTTCTGGTTGATAAGTAGGGCTGTAGCATCTGGTCGTTTAAATCCACCCCCCCCATGTACAAATTGTAGTCGTGGACACATTCAGGCTTTACAATGGAGCCGTGTCTTCTTGGGATCTCCACCATGGTGTCATTGTGGATCGTAGAGAGGATGTGGACATCTTTCTTGTCCCTCCACTTCATGGCCAACACCTCCTCGTTCCTCATGGATGCCGATTCTCCAGGTCGCAATTTTTTTGTCAATAAATTTTGTGGGAATCCCTTCCGTTTTTTTTTGAAGGTACCGCAGGCCGGGGTTTGTTTACTGTAAAGGTGGCGAAAAAGGGGCAGGCTGGTATAATAATTATCAACATATAAATGGTAACCTTTTTCGAACAGGGGGTATGCCAACTCCCAGACAATTTTCCCACTGGTTCCAATATATGTGGGGCAATCACGGGGCTGGAGCTGGGAGTCTTTGCCTTCGTAGATCCTGAATTTGCAGACGTATCCAGTGGCTCGATCACATAATTTATTTAATTTTAACCCATACCTGGCTCTCTTGCTTGGTATGTACTGCTTGAACTGCAGTCGGCCGGTGAAATGGACGAGGGACTCGTCCACACAAATTTTTTGGTCTGGGATGAAAACTTCTTCAAATCGCTGGGAAAAGGCATTGATTAGGGGGCGTATCTTGTACAATTTGTCGTAGTTGGGATGATCTCGGGGAGGGCACTGTGAATTGTCATTGAAGTGGAGAAAGCGCATAATCATGTCGTATCTTTTCCTGGACATGACAGCGGAATATATGGGCATGTGTTGGATGGGGCGTTTGGACCAATATGAATGGACTTCGTTCTTTTTTGTAAGCCCCATATTGAACATAAGGCCCAAAAATAATTTAAATTCCTCCAATGTTAGACGCCGCCACTGGAACATGCGGGCGTAGGAAGAATCGGGGTTGGCAGCAATAAATTGGGATGCATACAGATTCGTTTGATCCACTATATTCTGCAGCAAATCTTGTGGGAAAAATAAACAAAAATAATCAAATTTAGAAAAATTTGTAGTGTCGGGCTGCACACCTGGCTGTGCGGTGAAAGGGGGGATGATAGCGGATCCTGAGTTGGCAGGCAACCATAAGGGGTTTGCCAGGGCATCGGGAAGGTAGGATTGGGGCTGGATTCTTCGGGTTGGGCGTGCATTTCCATTGCTTGTACTGGGCTCCTCTTCCTGGGGTATGGCGCTGCTGGTGGTGGGCAGTTCTCCTGATCTTGGTGCTGATCTTGGTGCCGATCGCATTCTTTTGGGAGGGACGGTTTCCTCCGGGGACTCGGACTCTGAGCCACTATCCTCCACTGGCTCGTATTCCAAACCAGAATCGGATAATGGGAGCTCCCCGCTGCTCTCATCATCCGACATGGCAAGAATGGCATATGCCTCCTCAGGTGTGTAAACCCTTTGGGACATTATGGCAGTGCTTATTGGTGGGCCTGTGTAATGGTACTGCTGGTGGTAGTGGTGGCGGTCTGTGTGGTAGTACCGATGGAGGTATTAGTGGTGGGCCTGTGTGGTGGTACCGATGGCGGTATGGGTGGTGGTGGTACCAATGGCGGTACAGGTGGTGGTGGTACCGATGGCGGTACGGGTGGTGGTGGTGGCGGCGGTACCGATGGCGGTACAGGTGGCGGTACGGGTGGTGGTGGTAGCGATGGCGGTATGGGTGGTGGTGGTACCGATGGCGGTACAGGTGGTGGTGGTACCGATGGCGGTACAGGTGGTGGTGGTACGGGTGGTGATGGTACCGGTGGTGGTACAGGTGGTGGTGGCACTACCGACGGTGGTACGGGTGGTGGTACTGGTGGTGGTACCGATGGCGGCACTAGTGGTGATACTGGTAGCGGGCCTGTGTGGCAGTATAGATGCTGGGCCTGGTGGCGGTACTGGTGGTGGTACTGGTACCGATGGCGGTACTGGTAGCCTGTGTGGCGGTGACAATGGCGGTACCGATGGAGGTGGGCCTGTGACAGATGATTGACAGATGGGCTGATTGATTGACAGATGGGCTGATTGATTGATTGACAGATGGGTTGATTGATTGACAGATGGGGTGATTGATTGACAGGTGGGTTGATTGATTGACAGATGGGCTGATTGATTGACAGATGGGCTGATTGATTGACAGATGGGCTGATTGACAGATGGGCTGATTGACAGATGGGCTGATTGACAGATGGGCTGATTGGCTGGGCTGATTGATGTGCTGGGCTGTGTGACAGGTCCTCTTTATGGGGGGGGGCGTGTTGTGCACTGTAAATTTATGTAGACAAACTACACTGAGCTAACTTACTGATCTCTTCTCTCTCCTCACAGATCGGTGTGTGAGGAGAGAGCAGGGATCAGGTAGTAACTCCTGTGGAGTTTGTTTACATTTGTGACCGGCTGTGATTGGACACAGCCGGTCACGTGGTAAACAGCCAATTCATTGGCTGTTTACTCTGATCGGGGACGCGCTGTGTCCAAGGGACACTCGCCTTCCCCGATCCCCGCTCTGCAAGCCTGTGGCGGCGCGCACGGAGTGCCCCGCCGTGTTTGTTTTGACAGGTGATCGGCTGTGACTTTGACACAGCTGATCACATGGTAAACAGCCAATGAAATTGGCTGTTTACCGTGATCGGGGAAGCGCTGTGTCCGAGGGACACATGCCGTCCCCGATCACCGCGCTGCGCGCCCCCGCGGGCGCGCGCAAGGCAATATCCTGCAGGACGTCATATGACGTCCAGTATCGATATTGCAACCACTTCCCGGACGTCAATTCGCTATTGACTGGGCGGGAAGTGGTTAAACCAAGAAGGTCAGCATTCCGCTTATAATATTATGATATAATTTTCCTATTCCTAGTACTCCACTTATAAGCTATATATTCTGATTCTTACACAATAAATAACATGAACTTCTCTCTATTTTACTTCCAAAAAGTGCAAAAGATATTCCTTCTGGTAAAGACAATTTTTGGACCAATAATCATGAGTTGCTAAGGTCCTGGACAGGGGGCACTAGTCTGTAGTTCAGAACAGCCATGCTATAATTCACCAATTATCACTTTCCACAATTTTTATTGTGTAGTAGTCACATGTAAATATTATCATGGGAACAAACCAAGGCTGATGTTGATAGATGACCCTAAAGCATCAGACATACAAACTGATTAAACTTCGTGCTCATGTGACACCCATTCAGGTCAAATCCTGTTACTTTATCAGGTAATGTCACCCAAGTATTGATTTACTATCTACTCCCCCTCTACTGTTATATAGTCTCAAATATTGACGTATCCCCTGGGGTATACCATTTGCAGCTAAGAAACATAGACTCAATTATTGTACATATGAGAATGTAATAATATAAAATTACTCAATCAGCTTAATTCTGTAAGTGATAATATACACATGTAAGTACACAGCAACATAAATGGAACTGCATTAGTGGTAACTGCATACAGAAAAGGCTCCGATGTTAGTATTAGTTTCAGAAATCACTGAAAGCAGCTGATCAGCAAGGCATGGTGGATGATGGATGATAGAGATTGTGTTTATTATCTGTAATACAACATGAAATGAGTTTTTTCTGGAATGCACAGAGGACAAGAGGTAAGGCCAGTGCTCAGTGTAAAAAGACAGATCATTCAATGGATATCCACAATCCCAGGGGAAACACCCAGTGCTCTGTCATGAGTGAATTACACTCCGCCAATAGGAAGGGAAATGACAATTACATGGGGCCAATGGATAAAGCTGCAAACACAAACTGCTAGATATTATGCATAAATTGAACTTTTATGTAAAACATCATTGATTTACTTTTGCCCTATACAGTATAATAAAAACCCATCAGTACATGACAGAAGAGAAATGGGGATTGTGTAATACTACTTTTTCATGCTTTTTTTTTTTTTTTTTTACATATTTGTTCTAAATAAGGTTGCTAGCCAGCACTACAAACTATATAAATATATATCCAGCTATACTACAGCAAAAAAAAAAAAAAAAAACAATCCTTTTTTTTGAAGACTCGTTCACACCAAAATTTGGCGATCTAGATGCTTTCCTGGCACGTGCGTTTTTGAGACTCGTTCACACCAAAATTTGGCGATCTAGATGCTTTCCTGGCACGTGCGTTTTTTACGTGTTTTCAATGCATCCCAGTGCATTTTTCTTCTCTTTTTTACCAAAGTTTCCGGTTTGTCTTTTATGTGTTCTGGTGCATTTTTGATGTACTCTGGTGTGTTTGATGCGTTTTGGCCCATTTCAGATGCGTTCCATGAAGAAAAAATGCAGCATATTCTACTTTTGTTGACTGAACTGGAATGCTCTGCACTGGTGTGAACTATGCCAATGTTACCTACTGTGGGTAATGAATGTAAAGTGCGCTGTCAAAAATAAGAGCATAAGCTCATAAGCTTATATACAAGTTCCAGGTGTCTATAAACAATTAATACAAAATAACAAAAAATGTAAACAAACCAGTGAAACAAAGTCTGAAAAACAAGAGTCCTGAAGTAAATAAAAAAATATACACCAGTACAAAGAACCTCCATGGGTGGGTTCAAAATGGTGGTTATAAAAAACAACCTTATCACCAAAAACACGTGTGTAAAAAGAATTAGTCCATTTGTGAATCATCTATTAGTTCAAATATCCATTCAAAACAATACATGGGTAAAGATTCAGTGCAAACATATCCAAAGATGCTTCACCACCGTGCTAAGGAATAAATCTTAGCACTGGCTTGTTTAAATTTTTTGTCATTTTGTATTATTTGTTTATACACACCTGAAACTTGTATATAAGCTTATGAGCTTATGCACTTATTTTTGACAGCGCACTTTACGTTCATTGCCACATTTATTGCATCCCACCAATCCAGGGATTTTTCAGTGCAGCAGTCATTCACTATATTGCCCTTTTTTAATTGTACAATATTAATTACCGTCCATGTCCATGCACTTTTGATGCAGATTAAAACCCGCACTGGACTGCAGACGGTGTGAACCCCCCCTTAACACTGTCCTAAAGAAGATTGTACACGTGTAGGAGATATTACAAACAGTGGTTGCATGCTTTCTGTGTGTATGTCAGCACAGGGAATCCCAGGGCAACAGCTCAGTTGTAGCCAAAATTCCCTTTTTTCCCACCAAACAAAAATTCCTTTATTCCTCATTCCTCCATAACTTCCACACTTCTAGCTCTGCGCACATGAAGGTGCTATACTACCACAGGAAAAGTAAAAATAAAAATGCAAAAAGTGCATCACCAAGTACTTATTTATTTTACCTTTTCAGGCTTTTTTTACACTTGTTGATCCTGCCAGGAGCACACTTTCTGCCCTATGCTGACAACAATCACTCCCTGCACAGACTGTCAACCTAGAGCTGGACTGCAGAACATCGCTCCTTAGGGTCCATTCATACCAGGTGCAGTGTGCCTGCGTTGGGTGGCTATCCCACTGCACGACAAGGCAAAATGCCTTCACACAAGCAGGAAATGAAATATCTGGAGGGAGTTTTGTACACCATCTGTATACTTTACGCCTCCAGGTTGCCATATTGCATTGCATTTCACAGAAAATTAAAGCGCTGCAGAATATATTGAAAAGGAAAGGTATTTTTTTTAAAACATTTAAAGGAGTTGTAAAGGTACATTTTTTATTTTCTAAATAGGTTCCTTTAAGCTAGTGCATTGTTGCTTCACTTACCTTTTCCTTAGATTTCCCTTCTAAATATTTTTTTTCTTTGTTTTCTTTGTCTGAATTTCTCACTTCCTGTTTATCCTCAGTAAGCTGTTCAGTAAGCTGTTCTGGATGACTCCACACCACTCGGATGATGGTGTGGAGTTCAGTGAGGAGAAACAGGAAGTGAGAAATTCTGACAAAGAAAACAAACCTTTAGAAGGTAAATCAAAGGAAAAGGTAAGTGAAGCAACAATGCACTAGCTTAAAGGAACCTATTTAGAAAATAAAAAATGTACCTTTACAACTCCTTTAAATATAATATGACTTGTGTCACAATTGTATACGCTATATAATAATAAAAAAAAAAATTGCTAATTTTTTTCTCACGAAAGTGGAGTTATCCTTAAAACACACTTTAAGCCAGGTCAGTTTTACTCTAAAAGAAAAAGTCAGGATGAAAATAAGTCAGCTGTCAATGCTGACTTTATTTAAGTGGGCTGCTGGTCTGAATTAAAAAAGTATACAGTAAATATACAGACTTTATTGCATGAATGATTTATCCCTGTCAGTGACTTATGCTGGCCACACATTGGGGTTGATTTAACCACTTGCCTACTGGGCACTTTTACCCCCTTCCTGCCCAAGCCAATTTTCAGCTTTCAGCGCTGTCACACTCTAAACGACAATTGCGCAGTCATGCTACACTGTACCCATATGACATTTGTATTAAAAAAAAGCACACAAATAGAGCTTTCTTTTGGTGGTATTCAATCACCACTGGGTTTTACATTTTTTCCTAAACAAACAAACAAAAAAAAAAAGACCAACAATTTTGAATAAAATTATTTTTTTCATAGTTTGTTAAAAAAAAAATTGCAAAACAGGTAATTTTTCTCCTTCAATGATTTGCGCTGATGAGGTCACACTGATGGTCACTGATAGGCTGCACTGATGGGCACTCATGGGCACAGATGAGATGGCTCTGGTCAGCACTGGTGAGGCTGCACTGATGGGGGATTGATAGGTGGCACTAATGGGCATTGATAGGCAATGATAGTCACAGGTTGGCTGGCACTAATAGGCAACACTGATAGGTGACACTGATTGGCAGCACTGGTGGGTACTGATTGGCAGCACTGGTGGGCACTGTTGGGACTGCACTGATAATCAGGACATTGATAATCAGTGCCCTGATTGTCAGTGTAGACAGCTGATTATCGGCTTGACTCTTCTCTCCCTGTCAGCATGAGGAAAGGAATGTCGATAACCGTGTTTACATTGTGATCAGCTGTCATTGGACACAGCTGATCACGTGGTAAAGGGCCACTGTATTGGCCCTTTACCTCGATCTGTGATCAGCTGTGTCCTAAGGATACAGAGATCACAGAGCAGGGCGTGCCCATGGACACCCTCTTGACAATGTAAGTCTGCGCTGTAGCTGTCTTTCAGCTATAGCGTGGGTGGGAACTGGTTAATAAAACTGGTGAGTGCAAAATCTGGTGCAACTGTGCATGGTAGCCAACTTGTTTCTAAGTTCAGCTTGCTCAATTAAGCTTTGACAAAAAAACTGGAGCCTGATTGGTTTCTTTGCAGAGCTTCACCATATTTTGTACTCTCCAATTTTGGTAAATCAACCCCACTAATCTAAAGGGACCAGGCAAATGTCGATCAGTTCTGCTGTAAGAATGCAATGTCCTGATGGGAGGGAAGATTCCCCCATCCACCTTGTTTGTGTAGCCTGCTAGCAATGAATGGCAATAGCTGTGCTCTTTAACTACATAATTAAACACAGTTATTAAATTAAAATTTTAACAGTTTAAGGCCCAGTTGAAACGGCAGTGACTTTGAAGCCGACATCGCAGCGTGACTTCGGCACGACTTCCATACTACTTCTTTAACAGAAGTCAATGCAAGTCGTACCAAAAGCAGTGCAGGAACCTTTTTCTAAGTCGGAGCGTTTAGAATGGTTCCATTGCACTTAATGGGGTGTGACTTGTCATGTGATATGTGCTCTCAAAGTTGGCGTGCATGTCGCATCAGTGTGAACTGGGCCTAAGGCCTCATGCACACAGGACGTCTGCTTGTCTTTTATGAACAACATTTCTCCAGGCAGGAGAAAAGCTACTTTAAAAATTATGTAAAAGCCACATATTGAACATGCGAATATGTGCATTCATGTGTAAATGCTTTCTATTGGCCAAAATATTAATATATTTGGGCCAATACAATATTGGCCATTGGAATGCATCAACGTGCAAACGCACGTTTTTTTCTACCTGTTAACACTCTGCTTCTAATATGCCTGTAGATGTCTTTGTGTGCATGGACACATAGGATAACTTTGAGGTTCTATACCGGCAAGAAAAAATAAATAAAAAACAGGACACCTGTAATGGTGGCATTTTTTAATCCTTGTGTGCATAAGCTCTAAGGCTGGATTCACACCTATGCATTTTTAGTGCTTTTTGTATTTTGCAGCTTTGCACTACAGTCCATTTAACATGGTTTCCTATGGAACACGTTCTGTAGTGCAAATCTGCAAAATGCAAAAAGCACTAAAAATGCATAGGTGTGAATCCAGCCTAACTGTGTAATAAATTAGCATGAATTACCTCTGTGTCTGAGGTGTGCTCTGAATTCGTTGGGCTGGATTCATCTTGACAGCTTAACTCCTCTTCATCACTGACTGTAAAACAAACAAAGGTAATTGCAAACAAAATGTTGAAAGCGCAAAAAAAAACTAAGCTCTTCTGTACTGTCTTAACTCTTTGGCTCCATTCACAAATTGGGCCACTAGCCATCACATGCAAGAGCCCCAGAAGGGGTTCCTGGTGTTTACCTGCGAGCGACAGACCCACTGAAACCAAAGGAAGGCTAATAGTTCCTGCAGCTAATTGCATCCGCTCGCATGTATAGGCTCATGGAACAACTGCCTGCAATGATCGAAACTTGATGTAGTTTGCGGGAATCCATGATGGGTCACCCACATATAACCAGTAACGACTCCTTTCGCAAGTGTGAATGGGGCCTAAGTCGGGAATCACACCTATGCATTTTTAGTGCTTTTTGCAGTTTGCAGTTTTGCACTACAGTCCATTTAACATGGTTTCCTATGGAACACGTTCTATGGTGCAAATCTTCAAAATGCAAAAAGCACTAAAAATGCATAGATGTGAATCCAGCCTTAGGCCTTATGCACACTGGTCATTCAGTCCTTGTGCATGAGATTCCAGTGTTTTCATGCTGGCGGAAGGCGAATGTGCACTATTCAGCCCTGCTGCTGGCTGCCTGTAAGTCTATGAGAGGCTGAAAGCTGTTGTGGATTGGCAGTGGTGGTACTAGCTTTTGGGCAGTATGCACCTAGGAACAAAGAGCCAGAAAGCAAGAAGTCTGGATGGTGCACCTGTGCCTTCTGCCCACACGAAAATGCTGGAATCTCATGCACAAGGACCCAAGGCCTTAACAGCTTTACCCAACCATGTACAATCAAAATATACTGCAGACTTTATACAAACCTGTATATTCAAGTTATAGATGATGTTAATAAATACTGTTAACTTTCTGCACTTATTAGGCTTAGCTACATTAAAAATTACTATGGAGGACATTGCATCCCCCCTTCAGTAGTTTATGCTCGTCATATGTAGAAGATGATTTACTCATTAAAATTAATTAGAGAAGCGATAAACTATGGATCAAATGCCTTCATGTGTAAACCAATGTGCAGAATCATTCTTTCACAAGGGTCTCTGCGATCCAGGACCCTATCTAATAAACTGTACTACTGTTCAACTTGTGTGGTGGGGTCCTAGTTTGTCATGCACTATGAACATCCACATAATGTTGCTTTTGTGTCCCCTGTTCCTATAAGGTGCACTGCGGACTAAACATGCAAACATTTAAGTCTGGTTCAGTAGGAATTACAATCATGGGAAAGACTGCTGACCTGACAGTTGTGCAGAAAACCATCATTGACACCCTCCATAAGGAGGGAAAGCCTCAAAAGGTAATTGCAAAAGAAGTTGGATGTTCCCAAAGTGCTGTATCAAAGCACATTAATAGAAAGTTATGTGGAAGGGAAAAGTGTGTAAGAAAAAGGTGCACAAGCAGCAGGGATGACCACAGCCTATGGTAAGAGACTTTTTAAAGCCTTTAACCTGATTACTAAAGCAGTAAAGCTGTACAAAGTGATTGTTCACCTAACTTATTAAAATAGGAAAACAACTGAAATCTCACTTTGCAAAGAATACCCAACCATATGCAAGGAAAAAACTGGATTTTTGCTTGCACATTATTGGCTGACTGAACTTTATTCACTAAGATAGGTGAAAAGTCACTTCACAAAGAGAACATTTACTTAGTGAATGAGGTGGTGTTGTATAGACTTTTATTATTCAATCATGTGCAAGCTTACCCGTTTTGTTTTATTTTAGAAGCATATTATTGGGTTTTCCCTTTGTTTCACCCCATTTACTATGATAGGTGAAAATTCACTTTGCAAAGTAAAAGTTCACTTTAAAAGTAAACATGCTGTACTCCTTTAGTAAAACAATACATTTATGTTTATGGAGTAACTTTTGTAGTGATTGGATTTATTCTCCCATTTTCAGAAAGCAGCCATGACAGTGTGCACTGAAAGATACAGGATCGATGATTTGTAAGTGTTTTCAGGTGAAAGAGGGACTGAATTAAAATGAAATGCACTCTCAGAGTAACCCCTCTAGATCAACAACAATAGGATTTTTATAACAGCTTACCTGTAAAATCCTTTTCTTGGAGTACATCACGGGACACAGAGCGACAGTCATTACTATGTGGGTTATATAGATACCTTCAGGTGCTGGCACTGGCAACTTCCAAAACCGGAAGTACCCTCCCCTATATAAGCCCCTCCCATCCGGGAGTACCTCAGTTTTGTAGCAAAGCAATAAGTGTCCCCAAAAGAGGGGTGGGAGCTTTGTGTCCCGTGATGTACTCCAAGAAAAGGATTTTACAGGTAAGCTGTTATAAAAATCCTATTTTCTCTCTCATACATCACGGGACACAGAGCGACATAGTCATTACTATGTGGGACGTCCCAAAGCAATGCCAAATGAGGGGGGGGGGATACACCATACATAAGCTGGGCACTATCAGACATGAGGATCTTTTGCGGCCTGCAACACACTGCGCCCAAAGGCGACATCCTCCTGACTTCTAACGTCCACCTGGTAGAACCTAGTAAACGTGTGTACTGAAGACCATGTTGCGGCCTTACAGATTTGAGCCAGGGAGGCCTGATGATGCACTGCCCATGAAGTTCCAACTGCTCTCGTGGAGTGCGCCCTAACTTTGAACGGAGGCGGTCTCCTTCTCAAGCCATAGGCTTGTATTATCACCTGTCGAATCCACTTGGCTAAAGTAGATTTTGACGCTGCCTGACCCTTTCTGGGGCCTTCCAGCAGAATAAACAAAGTATCCGTTCTACGAATATGAGCAGTGGCTTTTAGATAAGCTTTAACTGCTCTTACTACATCCAAAGAATGTAATAACTTTTCCTCTACCGAGCTAGGTTTGGGGAAAAAGGAAGGAAGAACCACATCTTGGTTCAAATGAAACCTCGATACCACCTTGGGAAGAAAGGCTGGATGAGGACGTAACACTACTCTGTCCTTATGGATAACCAGATATGGCTCCTTACAGGACATAGCGGCCAATTCCGACACTCTTTTAACCGAACATATGGCTACTAAAAAAAATCAATTTCCTGGTGAGAAGAACCAAGGAAATGTGCTGTAATGGTTCAAATGGTTGTTTCTGTAGAACCGATAGAACCAGGTTTAGGTCCCATGGACATATGGGAATTTTAACCGGAGGGCTAATACGCATCACTCCTTGTGTAAAAGTTTTAACTAGTGAATGCGAAGCCAGGGGCCTTTGAAAAAATATTGACAAGGCCGAAATCTGACCCTTGATAGTACTCAAGGCAAACTTCCTATCTACAGCCCACTGTAGGAAGTCCAGAATCCTACCCATTACGTACTTACGTGGATGCCATTTCTTGGCCTCACACCACGCGATGTACGCCTTCCAGATTCTATAGTAAATCTGCCTGGATACCGGCTTCCTGGCATTGATCATGGTAGATACCACAGGATTAGAGAGACCTCTCTTTTTTAGAATGTGGGCTTCAATAGCCAGGCCGTCAAACCTAGGGCTAGTAAGGAAGGGTGGTATATCGGTCCTTGCGAAAGCAGGTCCGGACGATGTGGAAGGGTCCAAGGACTCCCCACAGACATTTTTACAATCTCTGCGTACCATGCCCTTCGGGGCCACGCTGGAGCCTCCAGAATCACTGGTTTCTTTTCTACCCTGATTCTGCGGAGTAATCGAGGCAACAATTGTGGCGGTGGAAATGCGTATATCAGCTTGAACTGATCCCAAGGGAACACTAGAGCATCCGAGCCACAAGCTAGGGGATCCCTTGTCCGAGAGACAAATCTGTCCACCTTTGCGTTGAATCTGGATGCTAGCAGATCTACATCCGGCGCTCCCCACCGCTGACATATTGCCCGGAAAACCTCGGGGTGAAGGGACCATTCTTCTGGGCATAATTGTTGGCGACTTAGAAAGTCCGCCTTCCAATTCTCCACCCCTGGAATGAAGACCGCGGATATGGCTGGGACATATCTTTCTGCCCATTTCAGGATGCGATTTACTTCCCTCTGGGCTGCACGACTCCTGGTGCCCCCCTGATGATTGATATATGCCACTGCCGTGGCATTGTCTGATTGAATTCTGACAGGGGACCCTTGGAGTTTGGATGTCCATACTACTAGGGCATACCGGGCTGCTCGTATCTCTAAGAGATTGATGGGCAGGGCCTTCTCTGCATCCGACCATCTGCCCTGGAGAGACCATTACTCCAGTACTGCCCCCCCAGCCTATAAGGCTGGCATCTGTAGTGACCACCTTCCAAGAAATCGGACTGAAGGATTTCCCTTTTTTCCAATTCTGGGGAACCAACCACCAACGGAGGCTTTTGCGAACGGAAGGGGACAAGGACATTGGTAAGTCTAGGGCCTGAACTTTTTTGTTCCAGGCTGACAGTATGGCCCTTTGCAAATTCCTTGAATGGAATTGACCGTAGGGCACCGCTTCGAATGATGCCACCATTTTTCCCAGCAGCCTCATGCACATGCGTATGGATGGCTGTCTTTTTGTACCCACCAGGTGGATCAAATCTCTCAGAGAAGACACTTTTTCTTGAGGCAAGAAAATCTTCCTCTGGTCTGAATCCAGCCTTAGCCCCAAGTATTCCAGACTTTTGACTGGTTTTAGGGCTGACTTGTCTCGGTTGATGATCCAACCGTGAGATTCCAGATACTTGATTGTCTCGTGAACAACCACTTCTAGTTTTTCCACTGAGTGGTCCATCAGCAACAAGTCGTCTAGATATGCCATTATCGTCACACCTTGTGTTCTTAGATTGGCCAATACTAGGGCCAGAATTTTTGTGAACACTCGTGGTGCTGTGGCCAGACCGAAGGATAAGGCTCTGAACTAAAAATGGCGCCCTTCTACTGCAAAGCGTAGAAATTTTTGGTGGACTGAAAAGATGGGAATGTGCAAATAAGCATCTTTGATGTCGATCGAGGCTAACCATTCCTCCCCTTGTAGGGCAGTGGCCGCCGATCGGATCGACTCCATCCGGAAAGTCCTGATATGTAGGAATTTGTTTAGCCCTTTTAGATTTAATATGGGCCTTACGTCCCCGTTTGCTTCGGGACTGTAAAGAGGTTTGAGTAAAACCCGAACCCGCATTCTTCCAGGGGAACCTCCATAATTACTCCTTGGAGCAATAGTTGTTCTAGTGCCGACAGGAGGGATCCTCTCTTCCGGGGATCTCTTGGCACGTTTGACCACAAAAAATGGGAAGGAGGAGAGTCTTTTAACTCCAGCTTATATCCCAGACTTACTGCGGAGAGCACCCATCTGTCTCTGATCGTGTCCCGCCAGGTCTCTGCGAACAACTGAAGTCTTCCCCCCACCCGATTGAGTGGGGGATTTGACTTGGGGGGAGGTTTTGTACCTCTCCTAACCCAGGGTTTTTTGTTACCCTGTGATTGTCCCTGACTCTTACCCCCGGGATTTGACCGAGGAGGCCGTCGGAACTGCTTCACAGCAGATGTCCCAGGGACTGGAGAGGCAGGCCTCTTAAAAGAGGGACCTCTAAATCTCTTTTTAACCGGCAAGAGTGTACTTTTACCGCTGGAAATCTCCTGGATATATTTGTCCAGGTCTTCCCCGAATAAGCGTTCACCATGAAATGGGAAGCCAACCAGCAATCTTTTACAGGGAGCTTCAGCAGACCAGTTCTTGAGCCATAGAAGCCTACGCATATGTACTACAGACAGCGTGAGGCGGGAGGCCTGATGGATTGAATCCTTGATGGCGTCAACCGCAAAGCATAAGGCTCTAGGCAGATCAGCTAGGGCAAGGGCCTGCTGATCCGGCAAGTCCCTTAAGACCTGTTTTAACTGATCCTTCACCGCTTGGCAGACCCCAATAACTGCTACTGCTGGTTGTGTCACCAAGCTTGCTGTAGTAAAAGCAGATTTTAATAAGGACTCCAATTTTTTATCTATTGGGTCCTTGAACATTTGAACATTATCTACTGGACATGTCAGTGATTTGTTCACACAAAAGATGGCTGCGTCCACTGTAGGCACCTTCCATTTTCAGGTGAACTTATCCTCCATGGGATAGACCACCGGAAATCTCTTAGGGGGAGTAAATATTTTATCAGGATGTTCCCAATCCTGGTAAATGAGTCCTTCCAGTAAAGGATGGATTGGAAAGGAACAAACAGTCTGGGGAGCTTTTAGCGACCCCAACGAGGAGACAGAAGTGGTTGATGGTTCCGCAAGGGGCATTTTAAATGCTGATCGGACCATATCAGTCAGGGACTGAACCCATAACCTTTCAGCATGTGATGCTGAAAAATGGCTTTTCCACTGTTGATTCCTCTAGAACAGAATCAACCTCATCCTGATCCCCTTTAGGTAGGTCGATCCCTGCATGGGACTGTTGCTCCGCTAACAGGTACTCTGAGGGAGGAGACGGAGATCGGGCGCGCTTTCCCTCTGACAGGGAAGCAGCGATCAAAGTTGTCAATCTCTCTTCCAGTCCTCCCAGAGCTGAGAAAAAAAAAAACCTCCTCTGTTACATACACAGGAGCAGGTGAACTGAGGACAGCCACAGTACCAGGTACTCCTGAGGGTTCTCTACGGGCACCAACCTCTGATTTTACAGGGGAGACTGGTGCAGCCAAAGCATGCCCAAGATCCTCAGAGCCCGACGGAGACCCCCTTTGCTTCCTGGGAGTCTTAGTCCCGGAGACTTTGGACGGCATATTCCTAAGCCAAAAAGCTGAGGTATTCCAGCCGTAATACACCACTTACTGAAAATAGTCTAGCATAATTGCTGCTATATAAACAGTTGGTGTCTACTAATGTGCCTTTCTATGGGGATGCCTGCATCAACCGCCTGCTGTATGCCTTTGTTAAATGTCTCTGCACTCCATAGCCAGCTAACAACAAAAAAATTGTGCCTTTTGACATGCTGGGACTCCCGCACATGCGCAGAAGCGCTGCGGCGCGCACAGAGCGTCATCCGCCCAAGCTCCGCCCTCTTTTCAAGCTCACCTCTATATATAGAGGCGCGTGCACGCGCACGCTCGCGGGCACGTGCGCCTTCGGCGCTTCTTTTGAAACAGACTAGGGAGAGGAGCCAGGGTCCCTGTTTGCAGCAGGGCCCGGGGAAGGACGAGCATTTGCAACATGACAGAGGAAGCAGTTTCCCTGAAGAGAACTCACCATCTGCCTGGACTTGACCTCAGAAGGAAACAGTCCACAGAAAAAAACGACGTTCCACAGCGGCCTCTAGTGGTTTAACACTGGTACCGCGGTTTGTCCATTTTTTTATTTTTATTTTTCTTGACCAATTGTATGTGAAAAATCTGCGCTATCTCCCTAGGCGGTATCAATACCCAAGTGTTAACACACTACGCCAAGAAAATTAAATGATATAATTGTGCAATGAAGTAAAAAAGTGATGGTGCTGCAAATACAAAAAAGCTGGAATATGCAGCTAGAAAAATGTGCAAAAATAAATAATAAATGCGCAACCGTATAAGTGGCAACCAATGTGCCAAAAAGTGATATATGTATGAACTAACACACAAAAAAAGTTTTTGATATTAAACAAAAACAAAAAATAATTAAACAAAAAAAAATATATAATTAATATATATTCCCTACTAGGTAAGTATATAAACACACCAAGGAAGTCCATAAGCTTCAACTGCCTGACTCTCACGGCAGTAGGAGAAGCAGTAAAACATAAACAAACAAACAAAAGAAAAAGTCCATAAATAATGCAGAGCCAGCCAGCGTGTATCAAAATGATGACAGATCTTCAAAAAGTTGGAATATACTTCAATCAAGATGTATAGATGGGAGGCTTACCAGACCAGGTGGGTCCCAATTACAGGGACCAAAAGGGCTCAGCAACTACACCGAATAAGATGTCAACGATGCAGTCCTCTGTGTCCTCACTCCACTCGTTGAAACTCCGGCTCCTGGTTTGCCTTGTGACTGCAGGCACGCTCATACAATGTAAAGGATACCAATTTAGGAGAGAAAATAAGAAGACTTCATGGTGCAGCATGTAAAAAACGAAGTACCCTTTATTCTTAAAACGGGTAAACTGACATCCATATGACGACGCCTCTTACGGGGAAACGCCGCGTAGGGTGGAGCTCAGGACCCTGACGTCACCACGCCCCCAGCTGACTGGCTGCCGCCACAGCGGGGTTTTAGTGCTCTTTTGAAAAGTTTTTGTTTTTTCTCCATATGGATGTCAGTTTACCCGTTTTAAGAATAAAGGGTACTTCGTTTTTTACATGCTGCACCATGAAGTCTTCTTATTTTCTCTCCTAAATTGGTATCCTTTACATTGTATGAGCGTGCCTGCAGTCACAAGGCAAACCAGGAGCCGGAGTTTCAACGAGTGGAGTGAGGACACAGAGGACTGCATCGTTGACATGTTATTCGGTGTAGTTGCTGAGCCCTTTTGGTCCCTGTAATTGGGACCCACCTGGTCTGGTAAGCCTCCCATCTATACATCTTGATTGAAGTATATTCCAACTTTTTGAAGATCTGTCATCATTTTGATACACGCTGGCTGGCTCTGCATTATTTATGGACTTTTTCTTTTGTTTGTTTGTTTATGTTTTACTGCTTCTCCTACTGCCGTGAGAGTCAGGCAGTTGAAGCTTATGGACTTCCTTGGTGTGTTTATATACTTACCTAGTAGGGAATATATATTAATTATATAATTTTTTTTGTTTAATTATTTTTTGTTTTTGTTTAATATCAAAAACTTTTTTTGTGTGTTAGTTCATACATATATCACTTTTTGGCACATTGGTTGCCACTTATACGGTTGCGCATTTATTATTTATTTTTGCATATTTTTCTTGACCACCATTAAAATTATTACATTTTCTAGCAGTTTCAGGCATGCACAGATATTTAGCGGGAATACCTTTAGGTAACAGGCAGAAAGACATATTAGGCTTGGGGGTCCCCTCAATAGAACCAAGTTCCTGAGGGGCCCCCACTTACCTTTTCCCCGCCGCAGGACTCTGTTTGGTCCACAGGAGCCCAAACTTCACCTCTCACGGCAGGCAATGTACTTAAACCTTCAGGGACCGGGTTCCCAAGGATTCCACTCCCCTGGACCTGTATAGCACCCTGCACAGATAACGTCTTGGTCGTGGGTATGACCAGAGTTCTGGATCCCAGGGTCCAGCCCTCCTAAGAGAGGCATTACAGGCAAAACCTTGCTCTTCTCTGCAAGGCCCGGGTACCGACCGTTTAGCTATGAAGCTTTTTTGGTCGGATCCGGATTAGCTTGCTGAGGCCCAAAAGAACCTGTACACAAGCCCAGATGAAGAAACATGTTAATCTTTGGCAAACACCTTAGACACTGGCAAAAAACTGAGGTACTCCCGGATGGGAGGGGCTTATATAGGGGAGGGTACTTCCGGTTTTGGAAGTTGCCAGTGCCAGCACCTGAAGGTATCTATATAACCCACATAGTAATGACTATGTCGCTCTGTGTCCCGTGATGTACGAGAAAGAAACTTAGTTTTAAAAGACAATACAGGTTACAGATGCAGCAATATTTTCAAACCTAATTTTCCTGGGAAGTTTTACTTTATACTGTAACATGGACATAAAACCAGTAGTGTTTGGAGAGCAGCCATGAGCTGTGTGCTTAAACCTATGCCAATATTAACTGTCTACTAGTCTTTCCTAGCTTCCAGCCTGGGAGAAAACCAGAATGGCCATATATTTTACGTCAATCAGAGCCAGATTATCTTGATGCAAAGGCACTGAACAAATGTCATCACAGATGGACATAAATTACATACAAAGGTTTACATTTCACATATTTTTCTTAGCACTACAAAGACACAAGAAGATACACAGATTGTTCTTAACCAGCGAGATTTCCCATGTATTTCCTTTATTGGAAATAAGCTGTCAAAAGACAAATTGTATATAATATACTTGCCTCTCAGTCATTACTGCATACATGTTTAGTTGTGATGCATGAATACTACTTTATAGGCATAACTTTACAATTTTGCACAATTAAAAATATGGACCCAAATTCTTGTTGTACAGTGGGGATCGAAAGTTTGGGCACCCCAGATAAAAATGTGTATTAATGTGCATAACGAAGCCAAGAAAAGTTGGAAAAATCTCCAAATGGCATCAAATTACAGATTAGACATTCTTATAATATGTCAAAAAAAGTTAGATTTTATTTCCATCATTTACACTTTCAAAATGACAGAAAACAAAAAAATGGCGTCTGCAAAAGTTTGGGCACCCTGCAGAGTTAATATGTTGTACTGCCCCCTTTGGCAAGTATCACAGCTTGTAAACGCTTTTTGTAGCCAGCCAAGAGTCTTTCAATTCTTGTTTGAGGTATCTTTGCCCATTCTTCCTTACAAAAGTCTTCCAATTCTTTGAGATTTCTGGGCTGTCTGTCACGCACTGCTCTTTTAAGGTCTATCCATAGGTTTTCAATAATGTTGAGGTCAGGAGATTGTGAAGGCCATGGCAAAACTTTCAGTTTACGCCTCTTGATGTAATCCCCCGTGGATTTTGAGGTGTGTTTAGGATCATTATCCATTTGTAGAAGCCATCCTCTCTTTAACCACTTGCCGCCCGCCCTATAGCGGATTGACGGCGGCAAAGTGGTTTCAAAATCCTGACAGGACGTCATATGACGTCCTCAGGATTTTGAGCCGCTGCGCGTCCCCGGGGGCGCGCATCGTGGCGATCGTTGCTGCGGTGTGTCAGTCTGACACCCCGCAACACCGATCTAGGTAAAGAGTCTCCGACGGAGACTCTTTACCACGTGATCAGCCGTGTCCAATCACGGCTGATCACAGTGTAAACAGGAAAAGCCGGTCATCGGCTTTTCCTCACTCGCGTCTGTCAGACGCGAGTAGAGGAGAGCCGATCGGCTGCTCCTCTGACAGGGGGGGGTTTGTGCTGATAGATTATCAGCGCAGCCCCCCCGAGGATGCCCACACTGGACCACCAGGGATGCCAGCACCAGGTATGCCACCCTAGACCACCAGGGATGCCAGTTAGTGCCCCCTAATGGATGCCAATCAGTGCCCACAATGGGCATCACTGATTGGCAGGCATTATTGCTTGGCACTGATTGGCATCCATTACAGTACATCAGTGCCACCTATCAGTGCCCACCTGTGCCACCTATCAGTGCCCATCCATGCACATCCATGCCACCTATCAGTGCCCATCCATGCCCATCCGTGCCGCCTATCAGTGCCCACCCGTGCCACCTATCAGTGCCCATTCGTGCCGCCTATCAGTGCTCATTCGTGCCGCCTATCAGTGCCCATCCATGCCGCCTATCAGTGCCCATCTTTGCCGCCTATCAGTGCCGCCTATCCGTGCCCATCCATGCCGCCTATCCGTGCCACCTATCAGTGCCGCATATTAGTGCCCATCATCAGTGCCCATCAGTGCCACCTCATTGGTGCCCGTCAGTGCAGCCCCATCAGTGAAGGAGAAAACATACTTATTTAAAAAGTTTTGTAACTGAAACAAAAAAAAATACATTTTTTTTTCAAAATTTTCGGTCATTTTTATTTTTTTTAGCAGAAAATAAAAATCCCGGAGGTGATCAAATACCACCAAAAGAAAGCTCTATTTGTGGGGAAAAAATGATAAAAATTTAGTTTGGGTACAGTGTAGCACGACCGCGCAATTGTCATTCAAAGTGCAACAGCGCAGAAAGCTGAAAATTGGTCTGGGCAGGAAGGTGTATAAGTGCCCTGTATGGAAGTGGTTAAATTCAGCTTTTTCACAGATGGCATCAAGTTACCATCCAAAATTTGCTGTAATTTTATTGAATCCATTTTTCCTTCTACTCGTGAAATGTTCCCTGTGCCAATGGCTGCAATACAACCCCAAAGCATGATTGATCCACCCCCATGCTTAACAGTTGGACAGAGGTTCTTTTCATTAAATTCTGTGCCCTTTCTTCTCCAAACATACCTTTGCTCATTCCGGCCAAAAAGTTCTATTTTAACCTCATCGGTCCACAGAACTTGTTTCCAAAATGCCTCAGGCTTGTCTATATGTTCATTTGCAAAGTTCAAACGCTGATTTTTGTGGTGAGGACGTAGAAGAGGTTTTCTTCTGATGACTCTTCCATGAAGACCATATTTGTACAAGTATCTCTTTATAGTGGAATAGTGTACCACAACTCCAGTGTCTACCAGATCTTTCTGGAGGGATCGTGCAGTCAAACGTGGGTTTTGAATTGCTTTTCTCACAATCCTGTGAGCTGTTCGGTCTGATATTTTTCTTGGTCTTCCAGATCTTGCTTTAACTTCCACTGTTCCTGATGACTGCCATTTCTTAATTACATTCTGAACAGAGGATATTGACATCTGAAAACGCTTTGCTATCTTCTTATAGCCTTCCCCAGCTTTGTGAGCGTCAACTATTTTCAGTTTCAGTTTTCTAGACAACTGCTTAGAAGCCCATGGTGCTGATTGTTGGGGCAAGGTCAGATGAGTCTGGCCATTTAAAACCTTTGAGATTGACATCAACTTGTCTTCCCAGACGATGATTGAGAACAATCCATGACACTGGCAGGTCTCAGCTTTGCAAAGGGGGCAGTGCATGCTATAAATTCTGCAGGGTGCCCAAACTTTTGCAGACGCCATTTTTTTGTTTTCTGTCATTTTGAAAGTGTAAATGATGGAAATAAAATCTAACTTTTTTTGACATTATAAGAATGTCTAATCTGTAATTTGATGCCATTTGGAGATTTTTCCATCTTTCCTTGGCTTCGTTATGCACATTAATACACATTTTTACCTGGGGTGCCCAAACTTTCGATCCCCACTGTATCTATGTAAGTAGATGGACCTTGTTTCTAGAATGTTGCGCTCTAGCCTAAGCAAACATTTCTATAATTTCTAGTGTTAAAGTGTCACCAAACCCACATCATAAAAAAATAACAAATGGTGTATTACATGCTGTTCATACTCACTCAGTCACTATGAGATTCGTTTTCTGTATTCTGCAAAAAACCTAGGTGATCCTGCCGTTCTCTGTCTCCCCCTCCTGTCCATGTCCCCAATTAATTTGGGGATTTGCAGAGCAGTGTTGGCAGCCCTGCACATGCTCAGTTTTCAATGAGTTTCTATGCTGAGCATTCACTCCCTATCACATCTGAGCAGCCTATATGACTATAGAGTCACACATGTGGGTGCATACACCATAGTAAATGACAGCCCACTCCCTCCCTCCTAGAAGCTTCTCCTGCCACCATTTCCCTACAGACAGGCTGGGAAAGATCTGGGTCATGTGACTGCTCTATATCAATTAGGAAAAAGGTACTTTCTTTCTCGTACATCACGGGACACAGAGCGACATAGTCATTACTAATGGGTTATATAGATACCGTCAGGTGCTGGCACTGGCAACTTCCAAAACCGGAAGTACCCTCCCCTATATAAGCCCCTCCCATCCGGGAGCACCTCAGTTTTTTGCCAGTGTCTAAGGTGTTGGCCAAGAAGAAACATGTGTTTTTCACTGAGCTTGCGTACAGGTTCTTTTGGGCCTCAGTAAGCTATTCCGGATCCGACCAAAAAAGCTTCATAGCTAAACGGTCGGTACCCGGGCCTTGCAGAGAAGAGCAAGGTTTTGCCTGTAATGCTTCTCTTAGGAGAGCTGGACCCTGGGATCCAGAGCTCTGGTCATACCCACGACCAAGATGTTTTCTGTGCAGGGTGCTATACAGGTCCAGGGGAGTGGAATCCTTGGGAACCCGGTCCCTGAAGGTTTGATTACAATGCCTGCCGTGATAGGTGAAGTTTGGGCTTTTGTGGACCAAACAAAGTCCTGCGGCGGGGAACAGGTAAGTGGGGGCCCCCAGGAACTTGGTTCTATTGGGGGACCCCCAAGCCTAATTTGTCTTTCTGTCTGTTACCTAATGGTATTCCCGCAAAATTCTGTGCATACCTGTAACTACTAAAAAATGTAATAATTTTTAATGGTGGTCAAGAAAAAAAAAAAAAAAAAAAATTTTTTTATATATATATATTTAATATATTAGACTGCGGTACCTGTGTTTGTCCACTAGAGGCCGCTGTGGAATGTTTTCTTGTCATGTGGACTAGCTTCTTCTCAGCAGAGCAAAGTCCAGGCAGATGGTGAGTTCTCTTATAGGAAACTGCTTCCTCTGCCATGTTGCAGTGCTCGTCCATCCCCCGGCCTGCGGCAAAGAGGGGCCCTGGCCCCTGTCCCTTGTTACCATATTTGAAATTAGCGCCGAAGGTGCACGTGCCCGCGCGCGTGCACGCGCCTCTATATATAGAGGTGAGCCGGGAAAGGGGGCGGAGCCTGGGGGATGACGCTCTGTGCGCGCCGCAGCGCTTCTGCGCATGTGCGGCCACCCAGCAGTTTGAAAAAAACACAATATTGTAGTGAGCTGGCTATGAAGTACAGAGACAGAGCTGGCAACATTTAAAGGCATACAGCAAGCGGTTGATACAGGCATCCCCTAGAAAGGCACATTAGTAGACACCAACTGTGATATAGCAGCAATTGTGCTAGACTATTCTCAGTAAAAGTGGTGTATTACGGCTGGAATACCTCAGCTTTAGGCTTAGGAATATGCCGTCCAGAAGCTCCGGAACTGAATCTTCCAGGAAGCGAAGGGGGTCTCATCGGGCTCGGAGGATCTTGGGCATACTCCTGCTGCACCAGTCTCCCCTGAAGTTCAGAGGTAAGTGACCGTAGAGACCCCGCAGGGGTACTTGGTACTGTGGCTGTCCTCAGTCACCTGCTCCTGTGTATGTAACAGAGGAGGTTTTTTCCTCAGCTCTGGGAGGATTAGAGAGAGATTGTCAACATTTATCGCTGCCTCCCTGTCAGGGAAAGCACGCCCGATCTCCGTCTCCTCCTTCAGAGTGCCTGTTAGCAGAGCAACAGTCCCATACAGGGATCGACCTGCCTGAAGGGGATCAGGATAAGGTTGATTCTGTTATAGAGGAATCAACAGTGGGGGAACCTTTTCTCAGCATCTCAAGCTGAAAGATTATGGGTTCAGTCTCTGACTAACATGGTCCGATCAGCATTTAAAAATGCACCTTGCGGAACCATCAACCACTACTGTATCCTCGTTGGGGTCGCTAGAAGCCCCCAGACTGTTTGTTCTTTTCCACTTCACCCTTTACTGAAAGGGCTCATTTACCAGGATTGGGAACGTCCTGAGAAAATATTTATTCCCCCAAGAGATTTCCGGTGGTCTATCCCATGGAGGATAAGTTCATCAAAAAAAAAAAAATGGAAGGTCCCTACAATGGACGCAGCCATCTCTTGTATGTATAAATCACTGACATGTCCAGTGGATAATGTCCAAATGTTCAAGAACCCAATAGATAAAAGATTGGAGTCCTTATGAAAATCTGCTTGGTGATACAACCAGCAGTAGCAGCTATTGGGGTCTGCTAAGCAGTGAAGGATCAGTTGAAACAGGTCTTGAGGGACTTGACAGATCAGCAGGCTTTGCCCTAGCTGATCTACCTAGAGCCTTAGGCTTTGCGGTTGACGCCATAGAGGATTCAGTCCATCAGGCCTCCCGCCTTACGCTGTCTATAGTACATATGCGTAGGCTCCTATGGCTCAAAAACTGGTCTGCTGAAGCTCCCTGTAAAGAATGGCTGGTTAGCGTCCCATTTCATGGTGAACGCTTATTCAGGGAAAACCTGGACAAATATATCCCGAAAATTTCCAGCGGTAAAAATACGCTCTTGCCGGTTAAAAGCAGAGTTAGAGGTCCCTCTTTAAGAGGCCTGCTTCTCCAGTCCCTGGGGCATCGGCTGTGTAACAGTTCCGACGGCCTCCTTGGTCAAATCCCGGGGGTAAAAAACAGGGACAGTAGCAGGGTAATGAGAAACCCTGGGTCAGGGGAGGTACAAAACCTCCCCCAAAGTTAAATTCATGAAGCCCCCACTCAGTCGGGTGGGGGGAGGACTCCAGTTGTTCGCAAGAGACCTGGCGGGACACGATCAAGACAGATAGGTGCTCTCCGCAGTAGGTTTGGGATACAGTTTGGAGTTAAAAGACTCTCCTCCTTCCCATTTTTGAGGTCAGACGTGCCAAGGGATCCCCGGAAGACAGAGTCCCTCCTGTTGGCACTAGAACAACTATTGCTCCAAGGAGTAATTATGGAGGTTCCCCTGGAAGAATGAGGGTTCAGGTTTTACTCAAACCTCTTTACAGTCCCGAAGCAAACGTGGACGGGAGGCCCATATTAATTCTAAAAGGGCTATACAAATTCCTGTATATCAGGACTTTCCGATGGAGTCGATCCGATCGGTGGCCACTGCCCTACAAGGGGAGGATTGGTTAGCCACGATCGACATCAAAGATGCTTATTTGCACATTCCCATCTTTCCAGTCCACCAAAAATTTCTACGCTTTGCAGTAGAAGGGCGCCATTTTCAGTTCAGAGCCTTACCCTTCGGTTTGGCCACAGCACCACAAGTGTTTACAAAAATTCTGGCCCTTTATTGGCCAATCTAAGAACACAAGGTGTAATGATAATGGCATATCTGGATGACTTGTTGCTGATAGACCACTCAGTGAAAAAACTAGACGTGGTCGTTCACAAGACGATCAAGTATCTGGAATCTCACGGTTGGATTATCAACCGAGACAAGTCAGCCCTAAAAACCAGTCAAAAGTCTGGAATACTTGGGGCTAAGGTTGGATTCAGGCCAGAGAAAAATATTCTTGCCTCGAGGAAAGGTGTTGTCTTTGAAAGATTTGATCCACTTAGTGGGTACAAAAAAGACAGCCGTCCATACGCCTGTATATGAGGCTGCTGGGAAAAATGGTGGCATCATTCGAAGCAGTACCCTACGGTCAATTCCATTCAAGGAATTTGCAAGGGGCCATACTGTCAGCCTGGAACAAAAAAGTTCAGGCCCTAGACTTACAATGTCCTTGTCCCCTTCCGTTCGCAAGAGCCTCCGTTGGTGGTTGGTTCCCCAGAATCTGGAAAAAAGGAAATCCTTCAGTCCGATTTCTTGGAAGGTGGTCACTACAGATGCCAGCCTTATAGGCTGGGGAGCAGTACTGGAGCAATAGTCTCTCCAGGGCAGATGGTCGGATGCAGAAAAGGCCCTGCCCATCAATCTCTTAGAGATACGAGCAGCCCGGTATGCCCTAGTAGCATGGACATCCAAACTCCAAGGGTCCCCTGTCAGAATGCAATCAGACAATGCCACAGCAGTGGCATATATCAATCATCAGGGGGGCACCAGGAGTCGTGCAGCCCAGAGGGAAGTAAATTACATCCTGAAATGGGCAGAAAAATGTGTCCCAGCCATATCTGCGGTATTCATTCCAGGAGTGGAGAATTGGAAGGCGGACTTTCTAAGTCGCCAGCAATTAGGCCCAGAGGAAGGGTCCCTTCACCCCGAGGTTTTCTGGACAATATGTCAGCGGTGGGGAACATCGGATGTAGATCTTCTAGCATCCAGATTCAACGCAAAAGGGGACAGGTTTGTCTCTCGGACAAGGGATCCCCTAGCTTGCGGCTCGGATGCCCTAGTGTTCCCTTGGGATCAGTTCAAGCTGATATATGCATTCACACCGCCACAATGGTTACCTCGATTACTCCGCAGAATCAGGGTAGAAAAGAAACCGGTGATTCCGGTGGCTCCAGCGTGGCCCCGAAGAGCGTGGTACGCGGAGATTGTAAAATTTCAGTGGGGAGTCCTTGGACTCTCCCACGTCGTCCGGCTTTCGCAAGGACCGATATACCACCCTTCCTTACCAGCCCTAGGTTTGACGGCCTGGCTATTGAAGCCCACATTCTAAAAAAGAGAGGGCTCTCTAATGCTGTGGTATCTACCATGATCAATGCCAGGAAGCCGGTATCCAGGCAGATCTACTATAGAATCTGGAAGGCGTACATCGCGTGGTGTGAGGCCAAGAAATGGCATCCACATAAGTACGTAATAGGTAGGATTCTGGACTTCCTACAGTGGGCTGTAGATAGGAAGCTTGCCTTGAGTACTATCAAGGGTCAGATTTCGGCCTTGTCAATATTTTTTCAAAGGCCCTTGGCTTCGCATTCACTAGTCAAAGCCTTTATACAAGGAGTGATGCGTATTAGTCCTCCGGTTAATATTCCCATATGTCCATGGGATCTAAACTTGGTTCTGTCGGTTCTACAGAAACAACCATTTGAACCATTACAGCATATTTCCTTGGTGCTTCTCACCAGGAAATTGATTTTTCTAGTAGCCATTTGTTCGGCTAAAAGAGTATCGGAATTAGCAGCTATGTCCTGTAAGGAGCCATATCTGGTTATCCATAAGGACAGAGTAGTGTTACGTCCTCATCCAGCCTTTCTTCCTAAGGTGGTATCGAGGTTTCATTTGAACCAAGATGTGGTTCTTCCTTCTTTTTTCCCCAAACCTACTTCGGTAGAGGAAAAGTTATTGCATTCTTTGGATGTAGTAAGAGCAGTTAAAGCTTATCTAAAAGCCACTGCTCAAATTCGCAGAACGGATACTTTGTTTATTCTGCCGGAAGGCCCCAGAAAGGGTCAGGCAGCGTCAAAATCTACTTTAGCCAAGTGGATTCGACAGGTCATTATGCAAGCTTATGGCTTGAGAAGGAGACCGCCTCCGTTCAAAGTTAGAGCGCACTCCACGAGAGCAGTTGGAACTTCATGGGCAGTGCATCACCAGGCCTCCCTGGCTCAAATCTGTAAGGCCGCAACGTGGTCTTCAGTACACACGTTTACTAGGTTCTACCAGGTGGACGTTAGAAGTCAGGAGGATGTCGCCTTTGGGCGCAGTGTGTTGCAGGCCGCAAAAGATCCTCATGTCTGATAGCGCTCAGCTTATATATGGTGTATCCCCCCCTCATTGGGCATTGCTTTAGGACATCCCATTAGTAATGACTATGTCGCTCTGTGTCCCGTGATGTACGAGAAAGAAAATAGGATTTTTATAACAGCTTACCTGTAAAATCCTTTTCTTGGGAGTACATCACGGGACACAGAGCTCCCGCCCCTCTTTGGGGACACTTATTGCTTTGCTACAAAACTGAGGTGCTCCCGGATGGGAGGGGCTTATATAGGGGAGGGTACTTCCGGTTTTGGAAGTTGCCAGTGCCAGCACCTGACGGTATCTATATAACCCATTAGTAATGACTATGTCGCTCTGTGTCCCGTGATGTACTCCCAAGAAAAGGATTTTACAGGTAAGCTGTTATAAAAATCCTATTTTTTTATAATTACAGTGCCATAATCCACATACAGAAAGAGAAGGGAGAACAATTAAACAGTGTGTGTTTAGTATCAGTTTAAGGTCTAAATAGACTTTACTGACAATTTTGTTTTCACTCTTGAAGCTGGCTGGCTGCAATTATGTATATTAGTGGATTTCCTTCATCAGACAACTAAAAAGTGTTGTTTATGCCTGCCCTGCTTTTAGCCTCTAAAGAATCAGTGGTAGTCATATTACGTCTTTGCCTTTCCCTCCCTTTTAGCATCATGTTATCTTGAATCACACATTGGGGTTGATTTACTAAAGGAAAAAAACTGTGCAAGTTGCAAGTGCAGTTGCCCCAGAGTTTAGTAAATGAGGCAAAGCTCCACTTTAAAAAAAATCCTTGCTTGTGATTGGGTATTCATTGTAAAGAAAACAGCATTTTTGCTCACATATGATTGGATGATGGAAGTCAGCAGAGTTTTACCACATTTACTTATTTAAGGTCTAGAGCAGGGGTCTCCGACCCCGGGCCGCGGCCCTGTGCTGGTCCATGACCAGTTGGGGGCTGGGGAGCGGGCCGGGGGTTTGGCGGCAGCGCAATCTCTTTTGGCGGCCGTTTTTCTTGCCGCCTGGGCTCTGCCTCTTGTTTTTTCCCCTTCACGAGAGCCGGTTTTCCACAAAATGGCAGCGGAGACCAAATCACCAGTGCCGACCCCAGACTTCTAGCGGTGGCTCTGGCGTTCCAGCAGCAGCATGGAGGTTTCATAATGGACCATGCAGGAGACAACCTGCAGTCAGGCCACTCCACACCATACACTCAGAGCGTTTCCATAGAAGTCTCTCTGCAGTCAAACCTCTCTGCTAATGATCTGTAAATACAGATCATTAGCAAAGAGGTTTGACTGCACAGAAATTCCCTTTAAAACTATCAATGATTGGCATCATCATCCAGCCCCCAACGCCACCAACCACAACCCAAGACCTCCCCCCACCCACAAAGAAACCCCCCCCCCCAGTCCCTGGAAAATTTGTCTACACGATACTGGTCCCTGGCATCGAAAAGGTTGGGGAACGCTGGTCTAGTCTAGAGCATAGGTCTCACAAACTTTCTAAAAAAAAGGGCCAGTTTACTTTCCTTCAGACTTTAGGAGGGCCAGACTCTGGTCACTGGAAGTAGTAAATGTCCTGGCAAAAGTGGGAGCAAACAATGCCCCATCTTTGGAGTCAGTAAGAGGTATTTTGCCCCATCGTTGGTCTCAAAGGGTGGGAAGAATCATGCTCCATCATTGGCATCACTGGAAGAAATTGTACCCCATTATTGGTGTCATTGGCAGGAACTGTGCCCCTTTGTTCGTGTCAGTGGGGGAAATGATGCCCCATTGTTCTCATCAGAGGATTAAATATTGCCCCAAGGGCTAGATAAAAGCAAGCAAAGGGCTGCATATGGCCCCTGGCCTGCAGTTTGGAGACCACTGTTCTGGAGCAACTGTGCACAGTCTATTTACCATTAGTAAATGAACCCTATTATGTACAGTAAGCACAACTACAACTGGATAAAATAGAGCAAAACATTTTTAGATCCTAATTCAAAAGTTTCTAGGGAAATCAACTGGTATTTTTTGCAGTACCTAAAAGAGAAGTATAGGAATATTTTTTTTTTTCTTGAATCACACTTACCTAGCTGGATGCAACATTGGTCCAATGCTGCATCTGTCCCCCACCGGCTCTAACACTGAGAACCGAGCGATCAAACACCACCAATCGCTCGGTTCTCAGGGCTCTGTACAAAATAAGTGCATATTTTTGTATGAAAAACTTGTATAACATTTCCAAAAAAAACATTCTTTGGGGTTGATTTACTAAAGCTGGAGAGTGGAAACGTTGCTGCAGGCCTGAATCGAATCAGCTTCCAGTTTTTTTTGTCAAAGTTTAATTGAACTTCAGTAATTTTTTCAACTTTCCATCTATTAAATCTTCTGCCCCTGTTGTTTTATCTTTGGTTAGAAAAAATAGGATTTTTGTACTCACCTTAAAATCCATTTCTCTGAGTTCATGGACGGACACAGCAGCATCTTGACATTAGGGTATTATCCTCCTGTTAGGAGATTGAATAGGCAGAAAAACAGCATGTTAAGTGTTAAAACACATCACACAGTACAGTACCGCCCAGGGGGTGGTCCCCCTGGGTACATCCCCTCTCCCTGCATCTTGCAGCTAAAAAAGCAGTACAAACATAAAAAAAGGAGGGGTGGGTGCTGTGTCTGTCCATGAACTCAGAGAAATGGATTTTACGGCGAGTACAAAAATACTATTTTCTCTTCCGTTCACGGGCGGACACAGCAGCATCTTGACATTAGGGACGTCCCCAAGCAGTGTCAAAAAAACGAGGGGTGGGAAAACAGCATAAAACAAACTTCATCCCAAACAAACCAGAGCTCCTCAACGGAGGAGTTGCAACCTTAAACAGCCGCCTGTAAAACCTTGCGGCCGAAGGAAGCATCCGAAGATGCACTCACATCAACCTTGTAAAATTTTGAGAAGGTGTGAACGGACGACCAGGTCGCCGCCTTACACTCCTGGGAAACAGACGCTTGATGTCGGAAAGCCCAAGAGGCACCTATTGCCCTGGTCAAATGTGCCGTAACCGGGAAGAGAGGCGCCCTATCTTTTAGAGCATAGGCCTGAATCACGACCTGTCTGATCCACCTAGAGATGGTGGCCGAAGAGACCGCCAGACCCTTCTTAGGACCAGCCACCGACACGAACAGTGAATCCGATCTCCGGAACGAAGCAGTCGCAGACAGGTACACCCGCAGAGCTCGGACGACGTTCAAGGAATGCAACACAGCCTCTGTGGGATGCGCCGGCTGAGGACACAAAGACGGAAGAACAATGTCCTCATTAAGGTGAAAGGCTGAAACAACCTTAGAAAGGAACGACGGCTGTGGACGTAGCACCACCTTATCCTTGTGGAAGATCAAATAGGGAGCCTTGCATGACAAGGCCGCCAATTCAGAAACCCGTCTGACTGATGTAATCGCCACCAAAAAAGCCACCTTCTGGGAGAGAGTCAACAAGGGAATCTCCCTTATGTTCTCAAACGGTGGTTTCTGAAGTTGAGAGAGGACCAGATTCAAGTCCCATGGAGGTAGTGGAGGACGTACCGGAGGGGCCACACGTCGAACCCCCTGCACAAACGTCCGTACTAGAGAGTGCGTCGCCAAGGGTCGCTGAAAGAAGACAGCCAAGGCTGAAATCTGCCCCTTAATAGTACTTAAGGCGAGTTTCTGGTCCACTCCACGCTAAAAAAACAGCATGATCCTGGAAATCAAATTTCTTTTTCGTACATCACGGGACACAGAGCGACTTAGTCATTACTAATGGGTTATATAGTTTACCTTCAGGTGTTGGCACTGGCCAATTCCAAACCGGAAGTACCCTCCCCTATATAAGCCCCTCCCACCCGGGAGCACCTCAGTTTTTTGCCAGTGTCTAAGGTGTTGGCCAAAGAGTAACATGTGTTTTCACTGGGCTTGCGTACAGGTTCTTTTGGGCCTTAGTAAGCTGTTCCGGATCCCACCAAAAAAGCTTCATAGCTAAACGGTCGGTACCCGGGCCTTGCAGCAGAAGAGCAAGGTTTTGCCTGTAATGCTTCTCTTAGGAGGGCTGGACCCTGGGATCCAGAGCTCTGGTCATACCCACGACCAAGACGCTGTCTGTGCAGGGTGCTATACAGGTCCAGGGGAGTGGAATCCTTGGGAACCCGGTCCCTGAAGGTTTAATTACAATGCCTGCCGTGATAGGTGAAGTTTGGACTTCTGTGGACCAAACAAAGTCCTGCGGCGGGGATCAGGTAAGTGGGGGCCCCCAGGAACTTTGTTCTATTGGGGGACCCCCAAGCCTAATTTGTCTTTCTGTCTGTTACCTAACGGTATTCCCGCTAAATATCTGTGTTTGCCTATAACTACTGAAAATGTAAAATTTTAATAGTAGTCAAGAAAAAAAAAAAAAAAAACAGGGACCGCGGTACCTGTGTTAAACCACTAGAGGCCGCTGTAGTCCATTTTTCTTGTAATGTGGATCTTTGGTTTTCTCAACTCAAAAGATCCAGGCAGCTGGTAAGTTTCTCTGAGGGAATCCACTTCCTCTGCCCTGTTGCTGCGTTCATCCACCGCACAGGCCCTCCGGCAAAAAGGGCCCTGGCTCCTAGTCCTCTGTTGGTTTTCGAAAAGGGCGCCAGTGGCGCACGGGCGCGCGCGCGGGCGCGTGCACGCGCCTCCTATGAAAAAAAGGGGCGGGGCGGGTGGATGACGCTCGATGCGCGCCGCGGCGCTTCTGCGCATGTGCGGGCGTCCCAGCATGGTTAAAAGACACAGTACAAGTGTCAGCTGCATGCAAACAGAGCTAGCAACAAACAGTGGCACACAGAGGCGGTTGATGCAGGCATCCCCATAGAAAGGCACTTTAGTGGACACCAGCTGGTATATAGCAGCACCTGTGTTAGACTATTACCAGCAAAAATTGGTGTATGACGACGGGAATACCTCAGCTTTGTGCTTAAAGGATATGTCGTCCAGACGCTCCGGAAATAGATCTTCCAGGAAGCCAAAGGGGTCTCCATCGGGCTCTGAGGATATTGGGCATGCTTGCACTGCACCAATCTCCCCTGAGAATGCAGAGGTCAGTAGCCGTAGAAACCCCGCAGGAATGCCTGGTGCTGCGGCTGTCCCCAGTCCACCTGCTCCTGTATATATAACAGAGGAGGTTTTATCCTCAACTCTGGGAGGATTAGAAGAGAGATTAACAGCATTGATCGCTGCTTCCCTATCTCAGGGAAAGCGCGTCCGATCTCCGTCTCCTCCTTCAGAGTGCCTGTTAGTGGAGGAACAGCCCCACACAGAGATCGACCTACCTGAAGGGGATCAGGATGAGGTTGATTCACTTATAGAGGAATCAACAGTGGAAGAACCTTTCTCAGCTTCTCAGGCTGAAAGATTATGGGTTCAGTCTCTGACTAACATGGTCCGATCAGCATTTAAAATGCCTCTGGCGGAACCACCATCCACTACGGTTTCCTCGCTGGGGTCGCTAAAAGCTCCCCAGGCGGTCTGTTCCTTCCCAATCCACCCTTTATTAGAAGGGCTTATTTACCAGGATTGGGAGCATCCTGATAAAATATTTGCTCCCCCCAAGAGATTTCCGGTGATCTATCCCATGGAGGATAAGTTCATAAGAAAATGGAGGGTCCCTATAGTGGACGCAGCCATCTCTTCTGTTAACAAATCACTGACATGTCCAGTAGATAATGTTCCAATGTTCAAAGACCCAATAGATAAAAAATTGGAGTCTTTACTAAAATCTGCTTTCTCTACAGCAAGTATGGTGACACAACCTGCGGTAGCAGCGATTGGAGTCTGCCAAGCAGTGAAAGATCAGTTGAAACAAGTCTTAAGGGACTTACCAGATCAGCAGGCTCATGCCCTAGCTGACCTGCCTAGAGCCTTGTGTTTTGCGGTGGACGCCATAAAGGATACAATCCAACAGGCCTCCCGCTTTACGCTGTCTATAGTACATATGCGTAGGCTTCTGTGGCTCAAAAACTGGTCTGCTGAAGCTCCCTGTAAAAAACTGCTGGTTAGCTTCCCATTTCATGGAGAACGCTTATTTGGAGAAGATCTGGACAAATATATCCAGAAAATTTCTGCCGGTAAAAGTTCACTCTTACCGGTTAAGAACAAGGGTAGAAGTCCTTTTTTTAAGAGGCCTACCTCTCCAAGTCCCGGGCACATCGGCTGTGAAGCAGTTCCGACGGCCTCCGCGGTCAAATTCAGGGGGCAGAAATCAGGGACAATCACAGGGTAACAAGAAGCCCTGGATCAAGAGAGGTACAAAACCTCCCCCTAAGGCATGAAGTATTGCCCCCGCTCAATCGGGTGGGGGGAAGACTTCAGTTGTTCACAGAGACCTGGCGGGACACCATCAGAGACAGATGGGTGCTCTCCGCAGTAAGTCTGGGATACAAGCTGGAGTTAAAAGGCACTCCTCCTGCCCAATTTATGAGGTCAAACGTGCCAAGAGATCCCCAAAAGAGAGGATCCCTCCTTCTGGCACTAGAACAACTATTGCTCCAAGGGGTAATCATGAAGGTTCCCCTGGAAGAAGGCGGATTCGGGTTTTACTCGAACCTTTTCACAGTCCCCAAACCAAATGGGGACGTGAGGCCCATATTAAATCTAAAAGGGCTAAACAAGTTCCTAAATATCAGGACTTTTCGGATGGAGTCGATCCGATCAGTGGCCACCGCCCTACAAGGGCAGGAATGGCTAGCCTCGATCGACATAAGGGATGCTTATCTGCATATTCCCATCTTTCCGGCCCATCAGAAATTTCTACGCTTTGCAGTAGAAGGGCGCCATTTTCAGTTCAGAGCCTTACCTTTCGGTCTGGCCACAGCACCACGAGTGTTCACAAAAATTCTGGCCCCATTATTGGCCAATCTAAGAACACAGGGTGTAACGATAATGGCATATCTAGACGACCTGCTACTAATAGACCACTCAGTGGAAAAGCTGGAAGTAGCTATTCACAAGACAATCGAGTATCTGGAATATCACGGTTGGATTATCAACCGGGACAAGTCAGCTCTAAGACCAGTCAAAAGTCTGGAATACTTAGGGCTAAGGCTGGATTCAAATCAGAGAAAGATTTTCTTACCTCCAGAGAAGGTGTCGTCTTTAAGAAATTTGACCCACTTAGTGGGTACAAAAAGAAAACCATCCATACGTCTCTGCATGAGGCTGCTGGGAAAGATGGTGGCTTCATTCGAAGCGGTACCCTACGGTCAATTCCATTCAAGGAATTTGCAAAGGGCCATACTGTCAGCCTGGAACAAAAAAGTTCAGGCTTTAGACTTACCAATGTCCCTGTCCCCTTCCGTTCGCAAGAGCCTCCATTGGTGGTTGGTGCCCCAGAATCTGGAAAGAGGGAAACCCTTCAGTCCGGTTTCTTGGAAGGTGGTCACTACAGATGCCAGCCTCATCGGCTGGGGGGCAGTACTGGAGCAATGGTCTCTCCAGGGCAAGTGGTCAGAAGCAGAAAAGGCCCTGCCCATCAATCTCTTAGAGATACGAGCAGCCCGGTATGCCCTAGTAGCATGGACATCCAAACTCCAGGGGTCCCCTGTCAGAATTCAATCAGACAATGCCACGGCAGTGGCATATATCAATCATCAGGGTGGCACCAAAAGTCGTGCAGCCCAGAAGGAAGCAAATTGCATCCTGGAGTGGGCAGAAAGATATGTCCCAGCCATATCCGCGGTTTTCATCCCAGGAGTGGAAAATTGGAGAGCGGACTTTCTAAGTCGCCAACAATTATGCCCGGGGGAATGGTCTCTTCACCCCGAGGTTTTCCAGGCAATATGCCAGCGGTGGGGAACACCGGATGTAGATCTGCTAGCATCCAGATTCAACGCAAAGGTGGACAGGTTTGTGTCTCGCACAAGGGATCCCCTAGCTTGCGGCTCGGATGCCCTAGTGTTCCCTTGGGATCGGTTCAAGCTGATATATGCATTCCCACCGCCACAATTGTTACCGCGATTACTCCGCAGAATCAGGGTAGAAAAGAAACCAGTGATTCTGGTGGCTCCAGCGTGGCCCCGAAGGGCATGGTACGCGGAGATTGTAAAAATATCAGTGAGGAGTCCGTGGACCCTCCCACTTCGTCCGGACCTGCTGTCGCAAGGACCGATATACCACCCTTCCTTACCAGCCCTAGGTTTGACGGCCTGGCTATTGAAGCCCACATTCTGAAAAAGAGAGGGCTCTCTAATTCTGTGGTATCTACCATGATCAATGCCAGGAAACCGGTATCCAGGCAGATCTATTATAGGATCTGGAAAGCGTACATTACGTGGTGTGAGACCAAGAAATGGCATCCACGTAAGTACATGATAGGGAGGATTCTGGACTTCCTACAGTGGGCTGTAGATAGGAAGCTGGCCTTGAGTACTATCAAGGGTCAGATTTCGGCCTTGTCAATATTTTTTCAAAGGCCCTTGGCTTCGCATTCACTAGTCAAAGCCTTTATACAAGGAGTGATGCGTATTAGCCCTCCGGTTAGTATTCCCATATGTCCTTGGGACTTAAACCTGGTTCTGTCGGTTCTACAGAAACAACCGTTTGAACCATTACAACACATTTCCTTGGTTCTTCTCACCAGGAAATTGGTTTTCTTAGTAGCCATTTGTTCGGCTAAAAGAGTGTCGGAATTAGCAGCTATGTCCTGTAAGGAGCCATATCTGGTTGTCCATAAGGACAGAGTAGTATTACGTCCTCATCCAGCCTTTCTTCCTAAGGTGGTATCGAGGTTTCATTTGAACCAAGATGTGGTTCTTCCTTCTTTTTTCCCCAAACCTAGCTCAGTAGAGGAAAAGTTATTACATTCTTTGGATGTGGTAAGAGCAGTTAAAGCTTATCTAAAAGCCACTGCTCAGATTCGCAGAACGGATTCTTTGTTTGTTCTGCCGGAAGGCCCCAGAAGGGGTCAGGCAGCATCAAAATCTACTTTAGCCAAGTGGATTTGACAGGTCATAATACAAGCCTATGGCTTGAGAAAGAGACCGCCTCCGTTCAAAGTTAGGGCGCACTCCACAAGAGCGGTTGGAACTTCATGGGCAGTGCATCACCAGGCCTCCCTGGCTCAAGTATGTAAGGCCGCAACATGGTCTTCGGTACACACGTTTACTAGATTCTATCAGGTAGACGTTAGAAGTCAGGAGGATGTCGCCTTTGGGCGCAGTGTGTTGCAGGCCGCAAAAGATCCTCATGCCTGATGGCGCCCAGCTTATGTACCCCCCCCTCATTTGGCATTGCTTTGGGACGTCCCATTAGTAATGACTAAGTCGCTCTGTGTCCCGTGATGTACGAAAAAGAAAAAGGGATTTTTATAACAGCTTACCTGTAAAATCCTTTTCTTGGAGTACATCACGGGACACAGAGCTCCCACCCCTCTTTTTGGGACACTTATTGCTTGGCTACAAAACTGAGGTGCTCCCGGGTGGGAGGGGCTTATATAGGGGAGGGTACTTCCGGTTTGGAATTGGCCAGTGCCAACACCTGAAGGTAAACTATATAACCCATTAGTAATGACTAAGTCGCTCTGTGTCCCGTGATGTACTCCAAGAAAAGGATTTTACAGGTAAGCTGTTATAAAAATCCCTTTATGCACGCAGATGCAACCTCATCTCCTCACACATAGAGATGTAAGCCTTCCACGTACGAAGGTAAATCTTCCGGGAGGATGACTTCCGTGCCCGCAGCTTGGTAGAGATCACCGAGTCCGACAGACCTCGGTCCCTTAGCACCCGGCTTTCAATAGCCATGCCGTTAAAGCTAATGACTGTAAAGCAGAATGAAATATGGGACCTTGCGACAGAAGGTCCTCTCGCAGTGGCAGGCGCCAAGGAACATCTGCTACCAGACGCACTAGGTCGGCGTACCAGGGACGAAGAGGCCAATCTGGAGCAATTAGGATCATCGGAATCCCTTCGGCCTCCACTCTGCGGAGCAGACGGGGAAGAAGCTTCAGAGGAGGAAAGGCATAAAGTGGCCGATACTGACCCCACGGCACCACCAACGCATCTGATGCGTCCGCCCACGGGTCTTTTGACCTGGCCACGAACCTCAACACCTTCCGATTGAGTCACGATGCCAAGAGATCCACTTCTGGCGTGCCCCATTTCAGACACGGATGCTGAAACACGTCCGGGTGTAGTGACCATTCTCCTTGGTCCAGCGTCTGGCGACTTAGGTAGTCCGCTTGCCAGTTCTGTACGCCCAGAATGTACACGGCTGATAGAGCCGGCACGTTCCGTTCTGCCCACCTCAGGATGTGACCGACCTCCGCCGCTGCTGCCGAGCTTCTTGTTCCTCTCTGATGATTGACATACGCCACTGCTGAGGCGTTGTCCGACTAGATCCTGACCAGACGTCCTTGTAGTCTTTGAGACCACTCGGAGAGGCACAGCCTGATCGTCCGAAGTTCCAGGACACTGATCGGCAGGCAGGATTCTTCCTGAGTCCAGCACCCCTGGGCCGACTGAACTCCCCATTATCCCCCCCAGCCTGAGAGGCTGGCGTCCGTCGTGATCACTGTCCAGCGAAATAGAAGGAACGACTTCCCGGCCTGAAGAGTCGGAGACGTCAGCCACCACACCAGGGAGGTCCTGACCAGGTTTCTCACCCGGATTTGACAATCCAGAGACGATGGGCATTTGTCCCAACGCGACAGAATTTCTCTCTGTAACACTTGAGTGTGAAATTGAGCATACGGCACCGCCTCGAAGGAGGCTACCGTGAGACCCAGGACTCGCATGCAAAAGCGTAATGACAACCATTTTTGGGATGTCAACCGGTGCACCGCAGTCCTCAGATTTTGCAGCTTCTCCCTGGGAAGAAAAACTCTCGCTTCTGAGGAATCCAGGACCAGCCCCAGGTATTCTAGGCGTTGAGACGGCACCAACACCGATTTCTAAATGTTTAGCACCCAACCGAATTCTCGGAGGGTCCGGCAGGTGATAGACACATCTTCCTCTAATTCTGAGCTTGAAGAGGCTCTCAGAAGAAGGTTGTCCAGGTAACCTACAATAGCGATTCCACACTGCCTCAGAAAGGCCAGAATCGGGGCGAGCACCTTGGTGAATACCCCCGGCGCCGAAGCCAGACCGAAGGGGAGAGCCACAAATTGATAGTCGTCTTCCCCGACCGCAAGGCGCAGAAACCTCTGATGCCTGGAGCATATGGGGACATGCAAGTATGCATCCTTGATGCCCAAGGACGCCAGAAAATCCCCCGGATGGAGAGCAGCGACGACAGAACGGACTGATTCCATCCTGAAACTTTGCACTTTTACAAAGCAATTGAGGGCCTTGAGATCCAGGATTAGACGGACCCCTTCCTTCTTGGGGACCACAAACAGATTGGAGTAAAACCCCCAAATTCGTTCCTGTAAGGGGACAGGAACGATCACCCCCCGCACCAGCAAATCCTGAACTGCCCCAAACAGGGCCTCCCGACGACTCGGAGGAAGCTGGAGGTTGGATGGAAAAAATCAGTTCGGCGGGCAAGAGAGAAACTATTTTGTACCCCAAGGAAACTACTTCGCAAACCCACCGGTCGGAGAGCAGAGATGTCCACCAAGCCGCAAATTCGCAAAGACGGCCCCCCACCCGACTGACCTTCATGCGGACACAGACTTGTCCGCAGGCTTGTGGAACCAGGGACGCCTTTGCCCTTCAGCAGGCGCCTTAGCGGCTTGGGAGCGCTTACCCGCAGCACCAGGCGGACGAAAAAAATGCTTGTGGGCGGTAAATGAGGGCCCTTGCCCTTACTGGATTGTGGGAGCAGAGTGCTCTTACCTCCCGTGGCATTCTTTATAATGTCATCCAGAGAGGTCTCAAAAAGTCTTTCGCCCTTAAAGGGTAAGTCCACCAAGGCCTTCTTGGAAGACTGGTCCGCGGACCAACACTTCAGCCAGACCAGGCGGCGTAACACCACCGCATAGACCGAGGCTCTGGAGAGCAAGGACAACGTATCCAGGGCTGACTCGCAAACAAATTAAAGGCCCTGCACCAACTGTTCGGCCAGTGCCACACAGGCCGGGGGAGCCTGATGCTCCTCCATCCCCTGGAGCAACAGTTTTGCTCATTCAGTAAGTGTCTGAGACACTAGAGCCCGGGCCACGACCGGTCGTACTGCTGACCCCACCACCGTGAACAGGGAGCGTGCCACTGCCTAAGCCCTCCTGTCTGCGGGGGCCTTGAAAGCAGGAGCCCCTTCCACAGGTATTGTGGTCACTTTGTTCAATCTGGACACAGGGGGGTCCACTGTCGGGGGAGGAGGAATTTCTCCTCAAAAGAATAATGGACCGCTAAACATTTTGGGACTAAAATAACTTTTTGCGGCCGATCCCATTCCGTGTACAAAAGTTTATCCAGATAAGGTACACAAGGGAACACCTTAGCAGTGCGGGCCGGCTTACGGAACCCAAAAGGAACCGACATCTCTGTCACCTCTGGCGTATCCTCCATTTTCAGGGTATCCCGCACCGTGGTGATAAGTGCTACTACAAGCTCCCTATCATGCGCTGACCCTGAGCCAGAATCATCCTCACTGTCCACATGGTCGAGGTCCCCAGCCTCTGACACATCAGAACCAGGGCCGGGAGCAGTAGCTGGGCCCGATTCTGCGTCAGAAGTATCCCCAGAAGATGGCGAGGGGAGGGGGCGCTTTTTCCCCCCTTTTTCCCACGCACCGCTTCCACCCTGGCAAAAAAGGCCTTCAGAACCGCTGACATAGCGTCCACAGAAATAGCAGGTGTAGGGGCACCAGTTGCCAATTCAGATATGTCTGGGGAAGAGGCGTCCGCTTCCGACGCCATGCTGAGCCACCCGCCTGACACCCCTAGGGACGTAAGGCAAGACACACAAACCACCCTCCTAGCTGCCGCAGAGAGATGAGGGACCCCCCAGAGGACTCACCACCCGGAGCAGGTACCGCACAGCTGCCGTCCGCCTAAGCCTCCTAAGCTGCTGTCTCCCGTGTCATCCCTCAGGATGTGTGCTGGAATCGTTCGCGCCGAGAATTTGGCCACTAGAGGCCAAAACACCACCAAAATGTCCGCTGACCCGCCGCTCTTTAAGCAGAGCGTGCGGGCTACAAGAAAATGGCCGCCGGCGATGCATAATAGCGCTGGGCGCAGCCAAAATGGCGGCTGCGAGTGAAAGTAAAAACATGCACAAACAGCACATAATGGCAGCAAACACCTGGGACCCCCTAAGCCGGCCCCCCCTCCATACACGGCACCCAGACAGCACCCCCTGGAGAGCGGACACGCCGCGCAGCACCCAGCCCTAGGATGGAGCCCACCAGGTGGACCCCCGTATCGCAGCCATGCTAGCTTCCCAGAGCCTAGGGAGGAGAGGAGGAAGGGAGAGAGGAAAGGAAGGGTAGAACCCTCTATCGACCTCCCCAGGAATGCCCAGCCGTACCGCCCTGCCGAAGCAGGGGAACTGCTACTTACCCGTCCTGCGAGGAACAGCTGAAGGCATTCCAGACAGTCCGCACGGTTACGGCATGGCTGTCGGTCAGGCACACTGTGACACGGACATAAAGCCCGGTCATATGTGTGCCCCGGAGCATATAGCTCACCGGCCACCCCTGGAGCAACGGGGCATGTCGTGGACGGCCCAGCGCGTAGCTTAAAGGCTGGCACACGCTCGATGGCCGAACTGGGGAGACTACAAGGATCGAGGATCCAGCCTGTCACCCAGTCGGCAGTTGATAGTAGATCTCAGGATTAAAAAAAAAATGTATAATAGAAAAAAATCCCCAGGCCACATGGAGCCATGTCATTCTCCTATGCTAGGCAGAAAAAAACTGAGCTGCAAGATGCAGGGAGAGGGGATGTACCCAGGGGGACCGCCCCCTGGGCGGTACTGTACTGTGTGATGTGTTTTAACACTTAACATGCTGTTTTTCTGCCTAGTCAATCTCCTAACAGGAGGATAATACCCTAATGTCAAGATGCTGCTGTGTCCGTTCATGAACAGAAGAGAAACATTTTTTTTCTGCCAGTAAATACCTTATACAGCCCACTTCCTGTTTCTTGTCTGGTAGAAAGTCTAGGCTTATGACATCATGCACAGCTCTCTCTCTCTCACTCTCATGAGAGTTTGCCAGGAAGGGAGGGGGGATGAGTCATAAGAGGGCCAATGTGAGCTGCAGAGTTGGAGGTGTGCCTCCGTGTGTCTATGTAAATCCAGGAAGTGAACAGGCAGCAGCTTCAACTCCTTACCAGAATCTGTCTGGCTACATCCTACTCCTTGCATCCTAAGAGATCCCTGAAAACAAATTTCTTCTTCTTATCCCGTTTCCATCTAAAAACTGAACTTGCCCTCCCTTAGATTGTAAGCTCTCACAAACTGGGCTTTCCTAACCTTCTTGTGTTGAATTGCATTGTAAGTGTACTGTCTCCCTTTACATTGTAAAGCACTGCGCAAAGTAATGCACTATATAAATCCTATATTATAATCATAATAGTATATTCAGACCAGAAGGGAGCAAATAGGAGGTTCATTGATAGGGTTTACATAAACTTTAATTATAGGGATGTACAACATGTGTAGTACTGTAAACAGTATACCGTATATACTCGAGTATAAGCCGAGTTTTTAAGCACAATTTTTTGTGCTGAAAGTGCCCCCCTCGGCTTATACTCGAGTCACCTTTTTGCGCCTGATCTCCCGGACTTTGGGGAGCCGGTACCGGCCGGCTGTAGCTCCCCTGGACCCCAAACTTGGCACACATGTAGCCTCACTCTTCCTCTATACGTGTGCAAAGTTTTTTGTCCGGGGGACCTACGGTCGGGGAGCACCGATTTTTCAAAGCCGGGCACCCCTTCCATAGACTCTCATGTTAAACTGTAATTTCTGTGGTGAATTTGGGGACCCGGTACCGGCCGGTTCTAGGTTCTCTGGACTCCAACCTTGGCACACATATAGCTCCACTCTTCCTCTACAGGTTTGCAAAGTTTCTTGTCTGGGGAACCTACGGTCGGGGAGCACTGATTTTTCAAAGCCGGGCACCCCTTCCATAGACTCCCATGTTAAACGTCAGTCTAGTCATGGACACAGTGAGGCAAAGTGAGGCACACCCTAGGCTTATACTCGAGTCAATAAGTTTTCCCAGTTTTTGTGGTAAAATTAGGTGCCTCGGCTTATATTCGAGTCGGCTTATACTCGAGTATATACGGTACATCAAATAACCTTTTTCCCCAGAGTTGTTTATGTACTACTAGCTCCCTTCAAACTTAGAGGTTTATCTATTGAGGCATAAGGGATAACTAAACATTTGATAAAGAGACTTCTTTGTTTCCTGCTTTACAGCTGTTGCTAGAATAAGTAGACATATTCTAGAGACATAACTAAAGGCAGAATGAAACTGATTGTAAAGTATTTTTTGTTTTAAATATCATACATGTCATACAGCGAAGAGCTAACAATAGAAGGGTTTTTACCCTAATGCAGGGAATGTATTAAGGTAAAAAACCTTCAGCCTTTACAACCATCTGTATAGATAAATTCCAGGCATAGTATAGGTTTACATATGTTTACATAACTATGCATATACCATACCTGGCTGATGCCCCTGGAAGTAGACACTGAATCCCACTTGCTTACAGGTCTAGCGGCTGGCCTGATGCACGGTGAACACAGAGGTCAGCTGCTCAGCATGGGCACCGTTTAGAGAATGCAAAGCATTCCCTGATTGAATAAGGTGGAAAGCATGATGTCACCACCCTGCCTCCTCGCATCAGGGGACCCGGAGGCAAGTGGAGATCACTGGAGTAGCAACTTCAGCAATTTCCAGCTTCCAGAAGCAACATTCAGGTATGGTATATGCATAGTTACATAAGTCCAAGCTGAACTACAGTGTTAAACGCGCCAGCTTACATCTGCTTTTTTGCTGTGGCATGTATTTTTGTGACTTGATTTTAAAATAAAGGAACTATTTTTTGGAGTGCGGCTGTCCAAACCTTCTTCAATTACCACATTTTCATATGCATTGCCTGCACCCGCGGCTTTGGATCTAGTGAAAGGTTCATTAGGCACATCTGAGCGGTAACCTTCTCTCTCCAGGTGTGTGTAGGGTTGGATCAATGGGCCAATCAAAGATATTTAATGTGTATGGCCAGCATTTTTCATACAACTAACTGTAATGTGTACCGGACCCACGTGTTCTACAGCTAATAGTCTTATGCAAGATATCTTTTCACAGCTATTTCAGTCTATGTATGAGAGACCAGTTGTTAAGGGAATAGCATATTTTAAGCCAAGGTAAAGAAGTGATTAAAGACACTGCTCCATTGCATTCATGCTAATCTCAGACCAGTGTCTACTTCCTGTGTGGTTCACAGGGAAGTCTCAGACGCATTTACCTCACTGTTCCTAATTATAATTAGTTTATTGTAATATCTTTCCCTTTTATGTACATCAGGCTCTTTGGACAAGGATAACTTAGTTGCCAGATGTCTGCAGACAGATATGGCTCGATCCCAACACAACAATCTCTCCACTCTCTGATACAGAAAAGGTGCTCTTGCCCGGCGGTCTTTCAGGTGGAGGACTATTACAGCAATAGGCATATTTTATTACAGGAAAACAGCTGATTAAAAATTAAATAATCCAATGGTTCCTTACACCAAATAATTTAAACTGATATTTTTTGGTCATTAAGGGGAAAGAAGCTTCTGGAAGAAAATGAGAAAATTTAATTTGTTCTGAGATATTGTTAGAGATTGGAGAAACCTCAAACTTCTTGGCAACACAAGCTTGCATTATACAGTATATTAAAGGGCTCAGTGAAAACTGTACATGTGGGCCTGAATTTTTAGGCGAATAAAAAAACAGTTTGGGGTTGATTTACTAATACTGGAGAGTGCAAAACCTGGTGCAGCTCTGCATAGAAACCAATCAGCTTCCAGGTTTTTTTTTTGTCAAAGCTTAATTGAACAAGTTTTAGTAAATCAACAACTATGTGTCTTCCAACTGGAAGGAACCTTGCTTCCACTTCATGGAGTGTACCGGTAAGTGCATATTTAAACTTTTTAAATAAATGTGTGGTTTTTTTTTTAAGCAGAAAGCACTCTGGGGGTTATTTACAAAAGGCAAATCCACTTTGCACTACAAGTGTACTTGAAAGTGCACTGAAAGTGCAGATGCTATAGAACTGAGGGGGACATGCTAAGAAAATAAAAAAAATAGGATTTTTGTACTCACCGTAAAATCCATTTCTCTGACGTCCATGGACTGACACAGCTGAATACTGTAAACGTGTGGGTATATGTCCCTGCTCGCAGGAGAAGATCTAGGCAGAATGTTAGATTGTTAGAAACATACATTCTAGAACAAACCAGAGCTGAACAGCCCCGCCCAGGGGGGCGGTCCCTCCGGACATTACCCTCCCACCTGCAGCTAGCAGCCTCAGTTCGTAACAAAGCAGTACAAACCTTAAAAGGAAGGGTGGGTGCTGTGTCAGTCCATGGACGTCAGAGAAATGGATTTTACGGTGAGTACAAAAATCCTATTTTCTCTTATCGTCCATGGACTGACACAGCTGGATACTGTAAACGTGTGGGACATCCCAAAGCAGTATCAGAAGGGTGGGAACAGTAGTAGAGGAACAACCAAAACTTCACTCCAAACAAGCAGAGCTCCTCAACGGAGGAGTTGCAACATTAAACAGCAGCCTGCAATGCTTTGCGGCCGAAGGAAGCATCCAAAGATGCAGCCACATCAACCTTATAAAATTTTGAAAAGGTATGAACGGACGTCCAGGTCGCCGCCTTGCACACTTGTGCAACTGACGCTTGATGTCGGAAGGCCCAGGAAGCACCAATTGCCTTGGTGGAATGCGCCGCAACCAGAAAGGCAGGCGCCCGCCCCTTAAGGGCATAGGCCTGTATGACGGTCTGACTGATCCACCTAGAGACGGTGGCAGACGACAACACTCGGCCCTGTTTTGGACAGACTTCCGAATGGAAACAGTAGCAGACAGGTACACCCGTAAGGCTTGTACTCATCTTAATGTATGAAGCACAAACTCTCAGGGATGTGATGGGTGAGGACACAAGGACGGAAGAACAATGTCCTTCTTAAGGTGAAAGGCCGAGACCATCTTTTGAAAAGAAGGACGGTCGTGAGCGCAACACCGCCATATCCTTATGGAGGACCAAGTAAGGCGACTTGCAGGACAAGGCCGCCAAATCAGACACCCGTCTAACCGAAGCAATGGCCACTAAGAAGGCCACCTGCCAGGACAAGGTCAAGAGAGGAATCTCTCTGATATTCTCAAAGGGATGTTCTTGGAGAACCGAGATGCATCAAATTCAGATCCCAAGTAGAGAGAGGAGGCTTGACAGGGGGGATCACATGGCAAACCCCCTGCACAAAAGGTGCTAATCAAGGAATGGCCCGGTAGCGGTCGTTGAAAAAGACAGCCCGGGCCGAAAACTGACCCTCAAAAAGGTATGCAAGGCCAGCTTTTGGGTCACACCACGCTGTAATAACAGCAAAATCCTGGGAACGGAATACATCCGAGGACGCCACTCAAGTTCCTCGCACATAGCGATGTAAGCCTTCCAGGTACGGTGAGATATCTTTCTGGAGGAAGATTCCCATGTCAACAACATAGAAGAGATGACCGAATACGAGAGAACTCGGTCCTTCAGCACCTGGCTTTAAACAGCCATGCCATTAAAGCCAAGGACTGTAAAGCAGGATGAAGTATGGGATCATGAGACAGAAGGTCCACCCCAATAGGCAGTCGCCAAGGACCGTCTGCGACTAGCCAAAGTAGATTGGCGTACCAATGTCGTTGTTCCGGAGCAATGAGGATCACCGGAATGGCCTCAGCCCCTACTCTGCGAAGCAGGCGAGGCAACAACAGTAGCGGAGGGTAAGCATATATCAGGCGATACTGCCCCCACGGGCTTCCAACGCGTCTGACGCGTCCGCCCAGGGGTCCCTGGACCTGGCCACGATCTTGTCACCTTGCGAGTGAGTCGAGAGGCCATAAGGTCCACTTCCGGTGCCCCACCTCCGGTAAAGGAGGTGGAAACACCTCCGGATGCAAGGACCCTTCCCCTGCAATGCACACGGCCGACAGGACCGTCTTGCAGCGAGACGTATGAAAATCCCAAAGAGACTCTGCAATGTATCGGAGAAGAGAGGCCCCGGTGTACAGGGTGCCTCAACTGTTGGGCAATAAAGGCAACTTGACAGAACTTCCCTAGAAACTCGGTCAGAGGACCAGTACCTCAGCCTCCAGAGGTGGCGCAAACCCACCCCGGGCACAGAGACCCTAAAGGCTAAAGCAGTTGCCGTGCACCTGCTAGTCGACTGATGGATGAAGCAGAGGCTTTTGCCCAGTCATTAAGCTACAAAAACGCCAGAGACGCAGCCACTAACGGGCGTAACGCTAACCTCAGCCTGGCGAACACAGTCCAAGCCAGCGCTTCTGATCACCACTGAAAGCAGGTGGAAAGTGAAACCAGGGATCCTTGTGACAATGCTCCATCCAGCAGCTACCCATGGATAAGTGCTGATTGTACAAACACATAGTTTATACTATGTATTGTGTCAATTGTGCAAATAGAGTGTGAGAGGAAACCCACCCAGCCACAAACGGCATAATACAACCACATACGGCGTATGTAGTTTAGTATGTGTGGATAAACCTATTAAACACGTTTATACTGTGCCAGCGATGAAGGCGCGCACATCATCGGGGCTTGGACGTGTAAACCAGCCATGCAGATTGCGTACACAACCGTGTAGGTATGTTAGCCTGCGAATAAACAAATTGCACATGTTTATACTGTGCATAGCGCTGAAAATGCGCACACCATTGGAACGCAGGGGAGAAACCTGAGCACCTGGATGAAACCCATGCAGACTGCATACGCATACCGTGTAGGTATTATAGTATGTGTGCTAAACATTTTGCACAAGCCCATGTGTGCATAGCACCGAAGGCGCGCACACCGTTGGCGCGTGGGAGGAACCGAAGTACCCCACACATACCCAGAGAATGCAATACATACAATTACCGTGAATGTATTTAGTGTTGTGTATAAACATAATGCGTATGTTTACACCGTGTATTGCACCAAAGGCACGCATGTCATGTAGCGTAGGCGGAGACCCGGAGGAAACCCACGCAGACTGCACAGACATACCGGGTAGGTATGTTAGTGTGTGGATATCCCATCGCACAAATTTAGGCTGTGCATAGCGCCGAAGCGCCCATACCAATGGAGTGTGGGAGGGAACCGGAGTACCCGGAGGAAACCCACACAGACTGCATACACATACGTGTAGGTATTATAGCATGCGTGATAAACATTGAACATGTTTAACTGTGCAGAAGGCCAAAGGCGCACATACCGTCAGCACGTGGGAGGAAACCGGAACACCCGGAAGAACCCCACGCAGACAGCACACAGATACCGTGTAGGAATGATAGCACGTGAATAAACATATTGCACATGTTTATGCTGTGCATTTCCATTGGAGTGTGGGGGAAACCGGAGTACCTGGAGGAACCCCACGCAAACAGTATACCCATACTGTAAACATGTATAGTATGTGCAAAAAACATATTGAACATGTCTATACTGTGCAGAGAGATGAAGCGCACATACCATGAGATCGCGGGAGGACACCGGAGCCCCCGGCGGAAACCCGCGCCGACCCAGAGAGTATAATGCATACATATACTGTGAATGTATCTGGAGTCGTGCATAAACATATTTTTGTAAGTTTATATCATGTATGGCACTGAAACACAGCATTGGAACGTGGGGGGACACCCACACAGACACAGAGACCAATAACACATACATACACTGTGAATGTATGCAGTGTAGAGGTATAGGATGAGTTTAAATTATGGCGCAGAGGCGCATAATCTTCTCTGTATCATTCCAACCTGCTTGACTGTGCTGCCGAAGTAGCATGCAGCTAACAGGTAACCTCTGATCCTCAGACCGTGTGTCTGTCAGAGCTCAGAGCGTTCCCCAGGAAATGGCGGGAAACCACAGGTGCAGAGACCCTGTTTTTGCCTCAGGACATCACACAGAAGGCTCACAGGGACTAGAGACATAAATTAATAAAGTCCACCCCCACCATGCTGTACTGACCAGGGGGAGGGAAACACTGTGTATCACTGTATCATCCATGCTGCTCTTGATGCAGCATGTGAGGAAAACAGTGAGGAAGCTGTGTAAAAGAAAAGTTTGAAGGAACCAAGGGAAACAGCGTCCACCTGAGGTACCTCAACCACAGCACCCAGCTTGAGAGTGTTCCTCACATCATCAATGAGTTCACTTACAAGCGCCCTGTCATTTACTGACACAGAACTGGAGTCTTCCTCACAAGGGAATGTCCTGTTCATAAACATTAAAATATTCAGAGCTAGGGTCCTGAGCACAGTAGCTAGGCCCATATCTGAATCGGAGCACTCCTTCACTAAAGATTTTTGTGGGGAGAGGGGTCTTATAGCTCCTTTAGCTCGCACACCGCTTCCATTCTGACAAGGAATTATTCCAGGACTGCCGACAACTGGTCCATAAGGACCGCAGGTGCAGGAAACATATGAACATGTTTAACTGTGCAGCACTGCCAGTTGCCCCAGGCAAGTGTGGAGAGCAGGTGTATCAGACTCCATAACGCCACCCTCTGAGACCTTATACACTATACAGTGAATATAGAGTCCACCCACTGGCTACGCTGAGGCTGAGGAGGGGATACCCGGAGGACTCACCAACCTTTAAGGACCGCTCAGTCCTACTGAAGAAACCGCGCTGTGAGCCTGAGGAGAGTGTGAGGAGATTGTGAGGAGAATCGCGCCGCAGCGCCGCCGCTAGAGGCCGAAACCGAAAGTAAATGCGCGGCGGCTACAAGAAAATAGCCGCCGGCTGCAGCTATAACTGCGCCATTGAATCACGCCAAGATGGCCGCCGAGCGTGAAATTCAAAGCTCTAATGCGCACTAATGGCGCACGCAATAACCACCTCAAACAGCGCTAATGGCGCACGCAATAATCACCTCACACACCAGAAAAACTGCCCCTCTCTCCAGAACCCACTACAGACATGAGTGCCCAGCCAGGCCAGAGTGACCCCCTAGCACCCCCACAGCACAGCACCAGTACAGGGTGCAGAGCGCAGCATAACAGGGGGGAGACAGGGAGAAACTCCCCATATAAAGAAACACAGCCAGCATGTACTCACCTGCAGTAGGAGAGACTACTTACCCGTCCCTTTCAGGGACCCACTGGCTTGTTTCAGACAGACCTATCACAGAGCAGTACTGCGTAGCTGTCGGCCCGGTCCACCGCGAGAGATACAGTCAGTCAGGTACGGTTCAATCTTGAGAGGACCGCGGGAGCATGAAAGCAACCCGGCCATCCCTGGAGTCATGGGGCATGTCGTGAACTGAGTCTCACGCACACAAGGCGAGGATCAGCACGCTCGATGGTCGGACAGGGAAGACTACGAGGATACCAGTGTACCCAACCTGTTGCCCAGCCGACAGTTGATTGAAGGTCTCAAAAATAAAATAATAAAATTCCCAAACGAATAAAATTTAAAAGTAAAATCTTCCAGGAGACTGGCTCCTGAGAGAGCCACATCTTCTCCTTCTGCTAGGCAGAAAAAAACTGAGGCTGCTAGCTGCAGGTGGAGAGGGTAATGTCCGGAGGGACCGCCCCCTGGGCGGGGCTGTTCAGCTCTGGTTTGTTCTAGAATGTATGTTTCTAACAATCTAAGATTCTGCCTAGATCTTCTCTTGCGAGCAGGGACATATACCCATGCGTTTACAGTATCCAGCTGTGTCAGTCCATGGACTATAAGAGAAATAGGATTTTTGTACTCACCATAAATACCCTTTCTCTGAAGTCCATGGACGGACACAGCTCCTTTATTCTTGACAGTAGGGTTATATGCAGTCTATTAGGAGAGGACTAGGCAGACATGTTAAACAGTTAAAAATATGTAACTACAGCAAAGCTAAACAGTACCGCCCAGGGGGCGGTCCCTCTGGTTATAACCCCTCACCCTGCACTCAGCAGCTCAGTTCGTCAAAAAGCAGTACAAACATAAAAAGGAGGGGTGGGTGCTGTGTCCGTCCATGGACTTCAGAGAAAAGGATTTTACGGTGAGTACAAAAATCATATTTTCTCTTTCGTCCATGGACGGACACAGCTCTTTTATTCTCGACAGTAGGGACGTCCCCAAGCAGTGTAAAAAAACGGGGGGTGGGAACAGCAATCAAAACAAACTTCACCCCAAAACAACCAGAGCTCCTCAACGGAGGAGTTGCAACGTTAAACAGCCGCCTGCAAAATTTGCGGCCGAAGCAGATGCATCAACTTCAACCTTGTAAAACTTAGTGAAAGTGTGAACGGATGACCAGGTCGCCGCCTTACACACCTGTGAGACAGACGCTTGATGTCGGAAGGCCCAGGAGGCACCTATTGTCCTGGTTGAATGCGCCGTGACAGGAAAGGGAGGCGCCCGCCCTTTTAGGGCATAAGCCTGAATCACGATCTGTCTGATCCACGAGAAATGATGGCCGACGAGACCGCCAGAACCCTTCTTAGGACCAACCACCGACACAAACAGTGAGTCTGACCTCCGAAACGGAGCCGTAGCAGACAGATACACTCACAGAGCTCGGACCACGTCCAAGGAATGCAACGCAACCTCTTTGGGATGCGATGGCCGAGGACACAAAGATGGAAGCACAATGTCCTCATTTAGATGAAAAGCCGAAACAACCTTCGGAAGAAACGAAGGCTGCGGGCGTAGCACCGCTTTATCCTTGTGGAGGATCAAGTCGGGAGACTTGCAAGACAATTCAGAAACCCTCCTGACCAATGTAATAGCCACCAGAAAGGCAACTTTCTGAGAGAGTGTCAAAAGGGGAATCTCTCTGATGTTCTCAAACTGAGATTTCTGAAGCACCGAGACCACCAGATTCAAATCCATGGAGGCAGTGGTGGTCGAATCGGAGGAGCCACATGTCGAACCCCCTGCACAAACATACTCACCAGTGAATGAGCCGCCAAGGGTCGTTGAAAGAAAACAGCCAGGGTTGAAATCTGTCCCTTAACCCTTTTCATACAGGGCTTTTTATACCACTTCCATACCGGGCCTATTCTGGCAACTCCTACATGTACAAATCATCATTCTTTTGCTAGAAAATTACTCAGAACCCCCAAACATTATATATGTTTTTTTTTAGAAAATAAAAAATGCAGCGCCAAAGTACTGTGTGAAAACCCAGATATATATATAAATCTGGGCGTGTGATAGTTTAACTAACTAATCAATACAAAAAAAGGGAGTGACCCCAGAGTATATATAAATACCAAACAATTGCGAATGATAAAATGTGCAAACTCATATGTAAAGTTCTATAAAGTGATGTGACTGACAGCCAAGTCCAATGAGATGCTCAGTAAGTGAACTGAGAAAAAATGCAGTCAATCAAAATTCGGAATATCCATAGCGACTTCAAGTTCGTGTAGAATATATGTGTACATAAAACTGCAACACCCGGGGACGTGATTCCAACACCAGGAATGGGGAAAAAGAAATGGGTACTCTTAGCCCTATGTATGGACACACACACCAGCGGTGGTGGGTCAATCAAGCAAAGGTGTAGATGTGAAATCCTCAGGAACCGTCCTCACCAATCGATGAATGCAGGGACACCGAATCTCCGGCCAGATCAGACCCTATCCCCACAGCTCCAGCCAGACAAAAATATTTTTGTGGCCGGAGATTCCGTGGACGCCACTCCATCTCCTCACACATAGAGATGTAGGCCTTCCACGTGCGATGATAGATCTTCCGAGAAGATGACTTCCGTGCCCTCAGCATGGTGGAAATTACTGAGTCCCTTAGTACCTGACTTTCAACAGCCATGCCGTTAAAGCCAGCGACTGTAAAGCAGGATAAAGTATAGGACCTTGCAACAGAAGGTCCTCTCGCATCGGCAGTCGCCAAGGAACATCCGCCACCAGGCGTACTAGGTCGGCGTACCAAGGACGCCGAGGCCAATCTGGGGCAATTAGAATCACTGGAAACCCCTCGGTCTCCACTCTGCGAAGCAGACGAGGAAGAAGTTTTAGCGGGGGTAGGCATAAATTAGCCGATACTGTACCCACGGAGCCACCAACGCGTCTGTCGCGTCCGCCCAGGGATCTTTGGACCTGGCCACAAACCTCAATACCTTCCGATTGAGAAGCCAGGAGATCCACGTCTGGCGTGCCCCATCTCAGGCAAAGGAGTCGAAACACATGCGGGTGTAGCGACCATTCTCCTTGGTCCAGCATCTGGCGACTTAGGTAGTCCGCTTGCCAGTTTTCTACACCCGGAATGTACACGGCTGATAGAGCCGGCACGCTCCGCTCTGCCCGCCTCAGGATGTGAGCGACCTCCAATGCTGCAGCCAAGCTTCTTGTTCCTCCTTGATGGTTGACATACGCCACCGCCGTGGCGTTGTCTGACTGGATCCTGACTGGACGTCCCTGCAGCCTCTGTGACCATGTGGAGAGGCACTGCCTGATCGCCCGAAGTTCCAGCACATGGATCGGCAGGCGGGATTCTTCCTGCGTCCAGTGACCCTGTGTCGACTGTACGCCCCAAACTCCCCCCCAATCGGTCAGGCTGGTGTCCGTTGTGATCACCGTCCAGTGAAAAGGAAGGAACGACTTCCCGCACTGAAGGGCTGGAGATCTCAGTCACCATACCAGGGAAGCTCTGGCTAGCTGGCTCACTCGGATTTTACAATCCAGGGACAACGGTAATTTGTCCCATTTGGACAGGATCTCCTTCTGCAAAATTCGAGTGTGGAATTGAGCATACAGTACCGCCTCGAAGGTGGCTACCATGAGATCCAGGACTCGCATGTAAAAGCGCAGCGACGACCACCTGGGGGATGCCAACAGCTTCACCGCAGTCCGAAGAGTCTTCAACTTTTCTAAAGGGAGAAAAACCCTCGTCACTGAGGAGTCCAGAATCAAGCCCAGGTACTCCAGGCGTTGAGTCAGCAGCAACACCGACTTCTTGAAGGGTCTGACTGGCAATCGCCACATCCTCCTCTAATTCTGAGTCTGAAGTTGCTATCATGTCTCAGTAAAGCTAGAATCAGGACGAGCACCTTGGTGAAAACCCTTGGTGCCAACGCCAGGCCAAAGGGGAGAGCTACAAACTGGTAGTGATTGTCCCCGACTGCAAAATGCAGAAATCTCTGATGACTGACACATATGGGGACATGCAAGTATGCGTCCTTGATGTCCAAGGATGCCAGAAAATCCCCCGGATGGAGTGCATCACAGACATACTTAAGGCCATGCACCAACTGGTCGGCCAGTTCCACACAGACCGGGGAAGCCTGTTGCTCTACCAACTCGTGGTGCAACAATTTTGCCCATTCTGTAAGTGTCTGTGACACCAGGGCCGTGGCCAATACAGGACGTAATGCTGACCCCCACCACCGTGAACATGGACCGGGCCACCGCCTCGGCCCTCCTGTCTGCAGGGTCCTTAAAGGCAGGGGTCCCCTCTACCGGAATCAAGGTTATCTTGTTTAACATGGATACCGGGGGGTCCACAATCGGGGGAGATGTCCATGTTTTCAGGAGACTCTCCTGAAAGGGGTAACGGATCGCCATGCGTTTTGGGACCAAAAAGGCCCTCTGCGGTCGTTCCCAATCTTTGTATATAAACTTATCAAAATAAGTTAGGTAGGGAAACACTTTAGCAGTGTGGGTCGGCTTGCGGGACCCAAAAGGGACCGACACCTCAGTAGATGTCCCGACCGTATCCTCCAATTTTAGGGTCTCCCGCACTGCGGTGATAAGTGCTCCAACAATCGCTTTCTCCTGCGCTGACCCGACATGGAGTCTTCCTTACTGTCCGAATGGTCCTGGTCCGCATCCTCTGACACACGTCAGAACAGGGGCCGTGTGCCACAGCCAGGCCAGAGTCTGAATTAGAGCTTTCCCCAGAAGATGGTGGGGGAGGGGCGTTTGTTACCCCCCTTTCACCCACACACCGCCTCCACCCCGGCAACAAATGATTCCAGGACCGCCGATAAAGCGTCCATAGGTACCGCAGGTGCAGAGGCACCAGTTGCTACCACAGGGATGTCTGGGGAAGAAGCTCCAGCTTCTGACGCCATGCTGACCCACACTCGCCTGACAGCCACTTAGGGACTAAAGGCAAGGTACACCCTCCTAGCTGCTACAGACCGAGGGGCCCCCCAGAGGACTCACCACCCTGACCCAGGTACTGCACAGCGCTGCGTTCCGCTCTCCCTCCTGCACAGCCTGTGCTGAGGTGCTGTCCTGCGTCTGAGGTGTTCTGTGCTGTTCGCGCCGTTCAGAAAAACATTTCCAGCACTAGAGGCCAAAACTAAGCAAAAACCACAAGAAAATGGCCGCCGGCCACCTCAGGGAAAAAGAGCGCGAGCTACAAGAAAATGTCCGCCAGCTGTAGTACAGCGCGGCTACAAGAAAATGGTGCCGGCTCGACCAAAATGGCCGCAGGATCACTTCTGAGGTAAAGAAAAGGCCACGAACACGCTGGGCCTCTGCGCGGGGGCCCACCACACATGGCAGACAGACAACACCTCACCACAGAGAGCAGACCTAGGACACCCAGCGCAGTCCCCAGCCAGGACCCGGAGCTCACCCCGGAGGACCCCCAGTCATGTACACAGCAGGCCCAGCCAGATGCAGGAGGAGGAGGGAAGGGACAGGGAGAGAAGAAAGGGAGAGTGAGACACCCCCTAGTCGACCTCCCCAGGAATGCCTAGCTGCTCCATTATGCCGAAACAGGTGGAACCCTACTTACCCGTCCTGTGAGCATTGCTGGACATTCCGGACAGACCCATTACCCGAGCAGTGCGGAGTGGCTGTCGGCCACGGCCCAATGTGACTCGGACAGCAGTAGCCCGGTCATATGTGTGCCCCGAAGCATATAGCTCACCGGCCACCCCTGGAGCAAACGGGGTATGTCGTGGCCGACCCAGCGCGTAGCTAAAGGTCTGCTCACGCTCGATGGCCGGACTGGGGAGACTACAAGGATCTATATTATCCAGCCTGTCACCCAGCCGGCAGTTGATAGTAGATCTCAGGATCAAAAAAGTAGAAAAAAAATCTCCAGGACCAATGGTCCCCATAGAGAGCCAGGTCCTTCTCCTATGCTAGGCAGAAAAAAACGGAGCTGCTGAGTGCAGGGTGAGGGGTTATAACCAGAGGGACCGCCCCCTGGGCAGTACTGTTCAGCTTTGCTGTAGTTACATGTTTTTAACTGTTTAACATGTCTGCCTAGTCCTCTCCTAATAGACGGCATATAACCCTACTGTCAAGAATAAAGGAGCTGTGTCAGTGCATGGATGAAAGAGAAACAGCATTTTTGCTTGCACATGATTGGATGATAAAATTAACAGAGCTTCCCTTCAGATCTACAGCGACTGCACTTACAAGTGCACTTTTAAGTGCACTTGCAGTGCACTTGTAGTTCAGGGTGGATTTCCCTTTAGTAAATTAAACCCATTGCATCCTCTTTTTTCTTCTGAGCACCCGTTGTTGGAAATGTTAAAGAGCAATACTGTACATGGAATATATTCTGGTATATTTGGGGACAACGTCTGAGATTGAGGAAAGTGAGAAAAGTGTGGAGAATAAAAGGGAGATATATGGATCCAGCACCCAGTAGCTAAATGCCCCTTAAAGGGGAAGGCGCATCTTGACCTACTGTGTATGGGTCAATTGTCAAGGTGAGAGTCTGGTGTGACAGGTGTTGGATATAAACATGTATGATATTGAAATAATTGTGGAACACAAAGTAATAAACACAAATGAATTTGATTGAAGTGAGACTCTTTTTTGTTTTGTTCACAATTGCACAAGGAGGCGTTAAGTATTAATAGTATATCATTTTAATTTGATTTAGTAACACTTGGATTGAGTATTGGATAATGCGGTTTGGGATAGGAATAATAATGTAATTTTTGTACCCTCAGCGCTGAAAATAGATATTATATATGGAGTTGGTGGTGTGTAGGAGCACATAATATTGCAAGCAGCAGCAAAAGTTGTTATTTGGTCACATTATATAGAAGATTGTGCAGGGGTATGTTCACTTTAATACGGAAAAAAAAATGGTGATGCAGTGACCAACCTTGTGTTGCCATTTATTTCCAATTTTGATAGACTAAAAGAAACACTCCAGTGCAAGAGAATATACACACTCCTATTAATATTTCCTTCACTTTCCACATGAGATTCAACCTGTCTCTGGATCAGAAAACACAACTGCTGTACTAATTGAGAGGAACCCAGAAAACACAGCTTATTGGATCTAAAGTGTAGACCAGCCTTTCTCAGTGTTAATGTGGAGGAGCCCTTGAAATAATTTTCAGGGCCCAGGGAACCCCTGCTTAGAATTACCATATCTATTGCTCACTGTACATTGGTGTGATGCTCTCTGGGAAGAACGGTAAAAAGATTATTGTTGTCAGTGGATACTCATCTGTGAGGCAGAAATTGGTTAATGAACCCCTAGCGAACTTTGGAGAAAGCCTAGTTGAGACAGGTTGGTGTAAACAGTAATTACCTCTTCTACCCTAATCACTTTGATACATCATGTTAAAGCTTACGTTTAGTTTGAGTTTTTTGTAAACAGCACCAAGGACAGTACTTACCCTTAATGAAGAGTGTCTTGTTTGGTGGTGGGTGATGTGTTATGTTAAAATCTGAAGTCCTCTGTCTGAGGGTAATCATGCAGCAGCGATCATCCAGTGCTACAGGAATTAATATGAGTGGCTATACCTGTGACAGGCACTCAAGTGCCAACTTTGTTCACTCTTTCCCTCTGGGATTCATTCATAGAAGTCGTACTACTGATTCTCATACTGAAAAGCATTTCCTGATTGGAGAAACCAGAGCTTCCATTCATCCACCCATCCTCTATTGGTAGAGCGCTTTTCATTGTGGGAACCAATAGCACGGTTTTCTATGAATAGAGCATGGGGACAGAAAGGGCGGGCACTCGACAAGTACCTCTCTCTCATAGCTGCAGCCACTCATATTAACCCCTGCAACACCAGCAGATCACCGCTGTTAGGTCATCCAGGGGCAAAGGACTCCAGATTTCACAATAACACAGCAGCCACCAGCACCCACGACACTCAATTTATGGTAAGTACCATCCCTGGTTCTGTTTACCAAAAAACTCACCAAGCTTCAGCAGTAAAGCTACTAATGCTGATAGACATATTGCCACTTGAATCATTTTTACATTGTGCAGAATCTCCAGCTGAAAAAAAAAAAAAAAAACGGTACCAGGAGCATGGTTGTAGCTGCAACCATAAACCAGGTATAACCACTTCAATACAAGGCCAAATATATAGAGGTATTAAAGTGGTTAAAAGATGGCCCAATGTACATCCATCATCAATTACAATGACATCACAGGGGGGCAAAGAATTCAGCGACATCATTGACCATACATGGACATATCATCCATGCTTGGTCAATTAAGTCACACAGTGTCCCTGTCTCTTGTGATGTCATTGACTATGCTCCCTTGTTTCCTTATAGAGCAGGAGGAAGAGGCATGTCAGTTGGCGGAAGCCAAGCATCTGCACTGTCATGGCAGTGTTTTTTTTTTTATGCAGGCAGTGTTTATCGAGATTAACAATAGATGGACATTTTTTGGTTTATAAAGGACTTAGGAGGTCTTCTAGATTCCAATAAGTCACCGGGTCAGGGTTGTGGGGAAGAGGCCCTTTTCCTCATCAACATGGGGACAAACAAATTAAATGCAGATATAATCTTATGGGAATATATATTTGTTGAAATAAATGGTCTGGCAACAGGGTCTCTTTAATGATAATGCATGATACAATCCATCATCTTCTAAGACAGCCACAAAGTTACAGTGTCTGCTGCAGCTTTTTCTCTCTCCAGAAATATATCATAAAAACTCCTCATTAATTCAGGAATACACTATAAGCCCAGGGGGAAAAAGGCAACCAAGATAACAAGTTACTAAGTAAATCAGTTAAATTACAAGAAGGAAACCAATTAGGACTATGAATATTCAGTGACGCCACTGGTAAAGGGGGATTTCTTTCATTACAGTTACCCAATTGAAAAGTACCATGCTTTCCCTGTAATATAAACACAGGATGTTATTAACAAAAAACTGGACTTATCTTCCGACTAAGCTGTTATTTTCCTGACTTTTTAATTTAAAAATACTTGAGAGATTAGAAAAATAATTAGCCCAGCATCCTTAAAATTAAACTCCAGGCAAATATAAAAGTCTGAGCATGCGTAGAATTTTTGTGCGTCAGAATTGCATACAGACGTTCGGAATTTCCGACAAGAACTTTTCTTGTCGGAAAAATTGAGAACCAGCGCTCAAATTTTTGCTGTTGGAAATTCTGACAGAAAAAGTCAGATGGAGCCTACACACAGTCGGAATTTCCGACCAAAAGCTCACATCGAACTTTTCTTGTCGGAATTTCCGATTGTGTGTTTGCGGCATAACAGGTTTTCTTCTAAAATTGCCCTGTATTTGGCTCCATCCATCTTCCCATCAATTCTGATGAGCTTCCCTGTCCCTGCTGAAGAAAAGTATCCCCACAACATGATGCTGCCACCACCATGTCAACGGTGGGAATGATGTGTTCAGGGTGATGTGCAGTGTTAGTTTTCCACCACACATAGCGTTTTGCTTTTAGGCCAAAAAGTTAAATTTTGGTCTCATCTGACCAGAGCACCTTCTTCCACCTATTTGCTGTGTCCCCCACATGGCTTCAAGCAAACCGCAAACAGGACTTCTTATGGCTTTCTTTCAACAATGGCTTTCTACTTGCCACTCTTCCATAAAGGCCAGATTTGTGGAGTGCACGACTAATAGATGTCCTGTGGACAGATTTTCCCACCTGAGCTGCTGATCTCTGCAGCTCCTCCAGAGTTACCATGGGTCTCTCGGCTGCTTCTCTGATGAATGCTCTCCTTACCCGGCTTGTCAATTTAGGTGGCCGGCCTTGTCTTGGTAGGTGTGCAGTTGTGCCATACTTTTTCCATTTTCGGATGATGGATTGAACAGTGCTCCGTGGGATGTTCAAAGCTTGGGATATATTTTTATAACCTAACCCTGCTTTAAACTTCTCCACAACTTTATCCCTGACCTGTCTGATGTGTTCCTTGGCCTTCATGATGCTGTTTGTTCACTAAGATTCTCTAACAAACCTCTGAGGGCTTTACAGAACAGCTGTATTTATACTGCGATTAAATTACACACAGGTGGACTCTACTTACAAATTAGATGACTTCTGAAGGCAATTGGTTCCACTAGATTTTAGTTAGGGGTATCAGAGTAAAGGGGGCTGAATACAAATGCACGCCACACCTGCAAAATTGAAAACCATTTTCCTTCCATTTCAAAATTATGTGCCACTTTGTGTTGGCCTATAACATAAAATTTCAAGGGGTATGAATACTTTTTCAAGGCACTTTAACCACTTAAGCCCCGGACCATTTGGTAGCTAGAGAACCAGAGGTGAATTCAGAATTTTGCACTGCGCTGCTTTAACTGTAAATTGTGCGGACATGCAATGTTGTACCCAAACGAAATTTGCGTCCTTTTCTTCCCACAAATAGAGCTTTCTTTTAATGGTATTTGATTGCCTCTGCGATTTTTATTTTTTGCGATATAAACGGAAAAAGACCGAAAATTTTGAAAAAAATGATATTTTCTACTTTTTGTTATAAGAAAAATCGAATAAACTCAATTGTAGTCATACATTTAGGCCAAAATGTATTCAGCCACATGTTTTTAGTAAAAAAAATGTCAATAAGCGTATATTTATTGGTTTGCGCAAAAGTTATAGAGTTTACAAACTAGGGTACATTTTCTGAAATTTACACAGCTTTAAATTTATGACTGCCTATCTCATTTCTTGAGGTGCTAAAATGACAGGGCAGTACAAAACCCCCCCAAATGACCCCATTTTGGAAAGTAGACACCCCAAGGAAATTGCTGAGAGGCATGTTGAGCCCATTGAATTTTTAATTTTTTTGTCCCAAGTGATTGAATAATGACTAAAAAAAAAAAAAAAAAAAAAATTACAAAAAGTTGTCACTAAATGATATATTGCTCACACATGCCATGGTTATATGTGGAATTTCACCCCAAAATACATTTTGCTGCTTCTCCTGAGTACGGGGATACCACATGTGTGGGACTTTTTGGGAGCCTAGCCGCGTACGGGACCCCGGAAACCAAGCACCGCCTTCAGGATTTCTAAGGGCGCAAATTTTTGATTTCACTCCTCACTACCTATCACAGTTTCGAAGGCCATAAAATGCCAAAATAGCACAAAACCCCCCCAAATGACCCCATTTTAGAAAGTAGACACCCCAAGGAAATTGCTGAGAGGCCTGTTGAGCCCATTGAATATATTTTTTTTGTCCCAAGTGATTGAATAATGACAAAAAAAAAAAAAAAAATTACAAAAAGTTGTCACTAAATGATATATTGCTCACACATGCCATGGTTATATGTGGAATTACACCCCAAAATACATTTTTCTGCTTCTCCTGAGTACGGGGATACCACATGTGTGGGACTTTTTAGGAGCCTAGCCGCGTACGGGACCTCGAAAACCAAGCACCGCCTTCAGGATTTCTAGGCACAAATTTTTGATTTCACTCCTCACTACCTATCACAGTTTCGAAGGCCATAAAATGCCAAAATCGCACAAAACCCCCCCAAATGACCCCATTTTGGAATATAGACACCCCAAGCTATTTGCTGAGAGGAATGGCGAGTATTTTACAGCTCTCATTTGTTTTTGAAAATGAAGAAAGAAAATATATATATATATATTTTTTTTCAATTTTCAAAACTTTGTGACAAAAAGCGAGATCTGCAAAATACTCACAATACCTCTCAGCAAATAGCTTGGGGTGTCTACTTTCCAAAATGGGGTCATTTGGGGGGGTTTTGTGCTATCTGGGCATTCCATGGCCTCCGAAACTGTGATAGGCAGTGAGAAGTGAAATCAAAAATTTACACCCTTAGAAAGCCTGAAGGCGGTGCTTGGTTTTTGGGGTCCCGTACGTGGCTAGGCTCCCAAAAAGTCTCACACATGTGGTATCCCCGTACTCAGGAGAAGCAACAGAATGTATTTTGGGGTGTAATTCCACATATGCCCATGGCATGTTTGAGCAATATATCATTTAGTGACAACTTTGTGCAAAAAAAAAAAAAATTGTCGTTTTTCCGCAACTTGTGTCAACATATAAAATATTCCATGGACTCGACATGCCTCTCAGTATATAGCTTGGGGTGTCTACTTTCCAAAATGGGGTCATTTGGGGGGGTTTTGAACTGTTCTGGCATTTTATACACAACATTAGGAAGCTTACATCCACTCTTCTAACCACTTGAAGACAAAGCCCTTTTTGACACTTTTTGTTTACATGAAAACATTTTTTTTTGCAAGAAAATTATGTTGAACCCCCAAACATTATATATATTTTTAAAGCAAAGGCCCTACAGATTAAAATGGTGGGTGTTGCATTTTTTTTTCTACACAGTATTTGCGCAGCGATTTTTCAAACGCATTTTTTGGGTTAAAAAATACACTTTTTTTAATTTTAATGCACTAAAACACACTATATTGCCCAAATGTTTGATGAAATAAAAAAGATGATCTTAGGCCGAGTACATAGATACCAAACACGACATGCTTTAAAATTTCGCACAAACGCGCATTGGCGACAAACTACATACATTTTTAAAAGCCTTTACAGGTTACCCCAGTAGATTTACAGAGGAGGTTTACTGCTAAAATGATTGCCCTCGATCTGACCTTCGCGGTGATACCTCACATGCATGGTGCAATTGCTGTTTACATATGACGCCAGACCGACGCTTGCGTTCGCCATTGGGCAAGAGCAGGGCAGGACAGGGGTGCTTTTTTTTTTTTTCTTTTTTTTTATTATTAATTTTGCTTTTTTATTTTATTTTTAAATTGTTCCTTCCAAGTATTTTTTTTTTTTATCATTTTTATTGTTATCTCAGGGAATGTAAATATCCCCTATGATAGCAATAGGTAGTGACAGGTACTCTTTTTTTTAAAAAACTGGGGTCTTCTAGACCCTAGATTTTTCCTCTGCCCTCAAAGCATCTGACCACACCAAGATCGGTGTGATAAAATGCTTTCCCAATTTCCCACTGGCGCTTTTTATATCCGGGGGGGGGGCATTCCCTCCCACTGCTTGTAAAAGCAGTCCAGAGGCTAATTAGCCGCTAGGATTGCTTTTACATGAAAGCCGGCCGCAGGCTGAAAAGAATGATACCAAGATGATACCTAAACCCGCAGGCATCATTCTGGTATAAACATTCAAAGTCCAGCAACATACCAGTACGTTGCTGGTCCTTGTTGGACATGTATTGTAATCTTTTTATTTCATGCAGCCAGTTGGCTGAACGAAAAAAGAGATTGATCGGTGGGTATGCCCACCATTAGAATACCGCCCTTCATCCACCCACTTCCAATGATGGGCATACACGCACCATTTATATATGCCGAAGCATGGGGGCATCCTCCCGCAAAAAAGTTATGCCGCACACACATGGTCGGACTTTTCCACGGGCAAGCCTCCGTCGGAATTTCGACCGTATGTACGCGGCATTAGGAGCAAAATCGCTACTCCGCCCCTGCTGCCCCAATGCTTCGGCATATTTGCTTTTTTTTTTTAACTGTGGTGGTGAAATCACCTCCTACAGCACTGGAGTCGCAGGGATCAGGCCTGTCTCTGCGAACGCTGCAGTTATGTGTGTTTTTGTTTTGTAAGTGACAGTGATCGATCGATACTGCACTTGGGTGGCCTGGGCTGGACGGAGGGGCAAAACGCAGGTGCCAGCAGGTATCTGGGCTGATCCCGCTAACACTGCGTTTTTGGGAACCCTAAACTGCTGGGGACGCTAGTATAGATCTGATCAGATCAGATATTGATCTGCTCAGATACTATACCACTAAGGGGGGTGTATGCTTCACGCGTGGGTGTTAGCGTTACTGGCACTAACCTGACGCTGCCTGGGGTGTGACTCAGACCCTCTCTGACGCTAAAACCTAATTGATATCACCCGCCAGGCGATCAGGGGGTTAAACCTTTATTGGGTTATATACACGGCGGGTGCCCTGACACTATAAAAAGCAAACTAACTAACCAGCGTCACCCGTAACACTTATATGGTGATCACTGGTGAAAGGGTTAACTAGGGGCAATCAGGGGGTTAAAACCTTTATTAGATAATATATGGGGGTACCTGACGCTATAAAAACCTGCGGCGAACCTAAAAAAAATTACCGGCTACCGATCTGCATCACAGACACTAAGACAGCGTTTAGAAAAACGATCGCTTAGTGACAGTGGTGATAGGGGGTGAAAGGGTTACCTGGGGGGCGATCAAGGGGGTTAAACCTTTATTAGATAATATATTGGGGTACCTGACGCTATAAAAACCTGCGGCGAACCTAAAAAAAATTACCGGCTACCGATCTGCATCACAGACACTAAGACAGCGTTTAGAAAAACGATCGCTTAGTGACAGTGGTGATAGGGGGTGAAAGGGTTACCTGGGGGGCGATCAAGGGGGTTAAACCTTTATTAGATAATATATTGGGGTACCTGACGCTATAAAAACCTGCGGCGAACCTAAAAAAAATTACTGGCTACGATCTGCATCACCGACACTAAGACAGCGTTTAGAAAAACAATTGCTTAGCGACAGTGGTGATAGGGGGTGAAAGGGTTACCTGGGGGGCGATCAAGGGGGTTAAACCTTTATTAGATAATATATTGGGGTACCTGACGCTATAAAAACCTGCGGCGAACCTAAAAAAAATTACCGGCTACCGATCTGCATCACAGACACTAAGACAGCGTTTAGAAAAACGATCGCTTAGTGACAGTGGTGATAGGGGGTGAAAGGGTTACCTGGGGGGCGATCAAGGGGGTTAAACCTTTATTAGATAATATATTGGGGTACCTGACGCTATAAAAACCTGCGGCGAACCTAAAAAAAATTACCGGCTACTAGGGCTGGGAAAAAAATCGATTTTAATCTTGAATCGAGTTTTGAGCTCAAATCGATTCAGTTTTGAAGAAAATCGATTTTTTTTAGATTTTTTTTTTTTTTTTCCTTCACTTCAAAGTTTCCGTAGCAGGACTGCAGGGGGCGTATCCGGAATGGCACTGGGCAGCGTTACCCCAATTACATCTACTCGCTGCAGCCGCCGTCTGCCTACCTGATCAGCGTGTCATGCAGACAGACGGCGGCCATTGCAGTGTTCAAAAGCCGCGCCTCCCGAGTCCTCGTCGTCTGTGATAGGCGGAACACTCAATTTCACAGCAGGCAGTATTCAGCCTATCATGGACATCCTCTCATCCTCGTCTGTGTTATGAGGATGACCATGATAGGCGGAACACTGAATGCTGGGAAATTGAGTGTTCCGCCTATCACAGACGAGAAGGAGGCGCGGCTTTTGAATACTGGAATGGCCACCGGTGTAGCAGTAAAATCCGTATACCATGAAAATCTGCATCAGGTACGGGCACAGTGATTGAAGCACGGGCACAGTGAGACACGGGCACAGTGAGGCACGGGCACAGTGAGGCATGGACACAGTGAGGCATGGACACAGTGAGGCATGGACACAGTTCAATTCAACTAAGAGTAACCTCAAGATTTTTTGTTGTTTTATTAGCTAAATCCAAATACAGTATTAATAATTTGGATGTTTAACAATCTTTGTTGCACACTGCAAAAAACAACAAAAGGTCACAAGCGCTAAATTGGTGGATAAAGAAAAAAATATAATGGATGATAATAATAATAAGAAAAAAATCCCAAATATTTTGGGAAGTACAAAGTATCCAAAAGGGGGAAAAAACTGGATCCAGCGCAGCAAGAAAAAATCCGTACCCAGAAGTACAAAATACACAACATGCACACAATATAATCCAGCGCTCATGGAACATACATTATTAACTATTGAAAACTCTTGAAGAATTGATAAAAAAGCTTAGTCCATTTATCACAATAAAGAGAGGGATCCAATCCCAAATGTGCAGAGGGCAAATGAATCTTAACTCTCCAGTTGCCAGTGGTGACAAACTTGTTAAACTTGCAGTGACATCCGTGGAGCAAGGAGGGGTTAAAAAAGTCAAAACAAAGCCTGTGGCATGATCTGGTGCACAGTACCTTGAATGATGGACAACAGGCAGACCAGCGTGTGGAGGGCCCTCCAACCCAAAAGGATGCAGAGCCAGGATCGCAGCAAGGCTGGGACAGAAGGAATCACACACAGAGTTTCAAGAGTTTTCAATAGTTATTAATGTATGTTCCATGAGCGCTGGATTATATTGTGTGTTTGTTGCACACTGACTTTGCAGTTAGAGAAAGGGTTTGCCTTTGCAATTTTGTTTGTTGATGCACTTTAATTAATATAATAAAAAAATCGAATCGTAAATCGAGTTTTTTATAAAAAAATCGCAGATTTTTTTTGGGGGGAAAATCGCCCAGCCCTACCGGCTACCGATCTGCATCACAGACACTAAGACAGCGTTTAGAAAAACGATTGCTTAGTGACAGTGGTGATAGGGGGTGAAAGGGTTACCTGGGGGGCGATCAAGGGGGTTAAACCTTTATTAGATAATATATTGGGGTACCTGACGCTATAAAAACCTGCGGCGAACCTAAAAAAAATTACTGGCTGCCGATCGGCATCACTGACGCTAAGACAGCGATCAGAAAAATGATCGCTAAGCGACAGTGGTGATAGGCGGTGAAAGGGTTATCTGGGGGGTGATCAGGGGGTTAAACCTTTATTAGGGGGGGTTAGGGGGCTATACTGGACCTAAGACTAAACTTTGGTGACACTTTTACAGTCACAAATGTCACTGATTGCAGTGATCACTAAATAAATGGTCACTGCAATCAGTGACACTGTGACTGGGGGGGTGATCTGGGGTGATCTGGGGGGCGATTTATGTCCCTATGTGTCCTGGTGTCAGTGTAGTGTTGTGTGCACTGACCTGATATCTTCTCTTGTACGGCGCTCGGTATATGTGAGCGCCGCACCAGAGATGACATCACTTCCTCCTGCTCCCTCTGTCTGACACAGACAGAGGGGGCATTTCCATTCGCCGGGAGCGATCGCGAGGGGGTGGCCAGAAACGAATGGCTGCCCCCTCATCCCGGAACGCTCCCGGACACTTAGCCACCGCTCACTGTATAGGAGGGGGGTCCGATCGGACCCCCCAACTGTACAAAGGCAATCACGTATGCTCTACGTGATTGTGCCTGTCGGTGCCATTCTGCCGACGTATATATACAGTGAGCGGTCGTTAAGTGGTTAAGTAGCTGTGCTGACAAACACTGTGCAGGCAAGTTCCACCTCTGTTGCAATCAGGTAGCTGATCCTGGGCATTGATTTTAAGCTAAAAAATTGTAGCAAGTGCATATGGAGCAGCAGAAGTAGCTGCAAATATGTTTTTGGAGATAAGCACCACTGTAATGTAAAAAAAAGTATTTTATTAAAAGAAAAGTAGAAATTGTTTATGATACACAGTGCTTTTGAAAACTATATGTCATCTAGTAATGGCTTAGATCAGGAGTGCCCAACCAGTGGCCCGGGGGCCACATGTGGCCCGCGGAGCCCTCTGATGTGGCCCGTGACCTCCTGCTCTGGGATGGAATAGATAAGAATACTGTTATTAAAGGTCAGTTTATTACTAAAATCACAGTGTATATATGGGCATATCTGTTCTGAAGTGGTTACTGGGCTGCTTTCAAACTGATCCGCAGATGCAGAGCAGTGCACCTGCGGGTTACCTGCACTGAGCCATAGACTTCTGTTATTACCTGCGAGTTTAGTGAGCTTTCTGAAAGTGCACCAAACCTGCAGAATATAATAGAAGTCTATTGCAAAGTGTAGAAAAGCCAAAGGTACACTGCGTTGCACCCGCAGTGCGGGTAAATCGCAGCACATCAGTGTGAAAGCAGCCATTGGCCCCTTTCACACGGTCAGTCTGACCCAATTGGACCCTCCATTCAGGAGTGACAGATGTAAACCGACTTGTGTCCTACCTCCAATCCAATCCGCTAAAAAAAAAAGGAGTATAGTGGGCTGTGTCCATATCCGCTCTGCATATGCAGAGTGGACAGTGGCCTGCCATCTGCCCACTCCGTTCATTGTGCCCCGCGACCAGTTACCAAGTCGCTTAAGTGGCCCTCGACTTAGATCTACTTTAAGCATTTTACTTTTTTTTTTAAAACTACTATAATATATTTAAAAGTAATCAATTTAAAAATTACTATAATATATAATACATGTAATGATCTTTACACTGGTCTAAATTTCAGGCAGTAATATGTATATTCAGAGTGTTGGGAAACCGAGACAAAAAAAAAATAGGAAACGAATAGAAAAGAAAGATAAGCAGAAACATTTCCCTTCACTTACAAAGGAATCTTGCAGAAAGTCCAGAGATAAGAAAAGCACAGTGACTGCTCCCACCACAGGAACACAACTAAAGTGATTTTCCCATATTGACAATGTTATTATTTGATAGAAGGATTCAGATATTTTCCTTCACCACAGCCACAGACATTTGAAGGGAGGTAATTTGTCAGATGGGCTTTTCACTTCAAATTCATGCCAAATCACACTACCCAATTTACAAAATGGTGCTATTCTTTGAGAAAACTATAAGTGCCATCTTCAAAGAACAAATCAAATACATACTTGGTATGGAGAAATTGATTGTTCTCATCAGGTGCAACATAACAATGAAATAAATGTGCTGCAGTGAGCAGTTAAGTGTTTCTCCCCATCTTTGTACACACTATCTGTCTTCACTTTCTGAATGACCATAGCACATATTGCCAAGAAGAAAGCTGGCAAGAGGTGACTGAGTATAATGTCCTAAGTTTACTGCGGCAATACAATTAATGCATATACACATTTACAGCAAAGTTGTGCGACATTCTCCCTATCAGGCTTAAACAGCCAAATACGAACACTTCTGAGATATTATAAAGTAAAGCTACCAATACAAAGCTAGATTTTGCTTGTTCAATCTGCAGGCTAAATGTGAATGAATCACTAGCTTCCTCCATCCACGTTAAAGCGGAGTGCCACTCATTTTCTGTTTATTAAAAGTCAGCAACTACAAAAAGTGTAGCTGCTGACTTTTAATAAACACATTTTCACCTGTCTCAAGGTCCAGCGTTGCGGCCACCCGAAGCCTCAGTCCCGGCATCACTAGTGTGGCAACCTGGCTGTGACAGTTTGAGGCTTCACAGCCAGTTGCGCACTGCGCATGCGTGAGTCGCGCTGCGTGTCCTGAATGGCCAAGCAATCTTCTGGGACCTGTAACGTGTCCCAGAAGATTGTAGGGAGGGAGGGGCAGAGGAGGAGTCGCCTAGGCAGAGCGAGCTGTAGTGGGAGCTGGGTACATGTCAAAACTAGGTACCCAGTCCCTTCCCCAAAAAAGACGACATGCCAAATGTGGCATGTCAGGGGGTCAGAAGTCCTTAAAGCGGAAGTTCCACTTTTGGGTGGAACTCCGCTTTAAACAGTGTGAATGGATCAATCTGCACTGCTGGCTATTGTATACAAGCAACTGCAGCAACTATCTGAATACCTAAATAGTGATTGTATCTCTTGAGATGCAGTCACTGTTCGGCCGACCATTTTCCACTCAGCTCCTTCAATTTTTCAGCAACGTTTTGTCAAGTTGGGTGGTGCCAACAGGGCCAATTTTGAGCTGAATATGGCTAGCTTAAAGGCTTAGTGCACTTTTTTATCCTAAATACCAGTTTCCCTATGTACCAATATACAGTTATTATAACGCTGTTGCAGAAAAGAAAGAGCTATCTCCAGGACTTTTTTTTTCTGAGAGAATAGGTGCAGGAACTCAAACCTGGGGGGAGGGGTGGGGGGAGGGGTGGAAGAGAAGTAGTGAGGTGGTCTGCATCATCAAGTGTGTGCTGCCTAATTTTACAGTGGGTGTTAAAGGGACATTGTTAAACTAATGATCTCTGTATGCTATTCTGTATGTATGCTATGCTGTCCCTCCCTACCAAGAAAAAATCCTCTATAAAAAAAAGCAACACCCATCACTTACCTCTACACCTCCTATCCACTGCTCACCTCATCCCCGTGTCCAAAGCTCACCTCTGCACATCACCATCTAAACCTCACCTCTGTACCCCTCTCCAAAGCTCACCTTGCTATCTCTGTCCAAAGCTCACCTCTACACCCTAAAATTCAAAGCTCCCCATGTGCCCCTGCCCACAGCTCACCTCTCTACTCTTCTCCAAAGCTCACCTATTTGCCCCTGTCCAAAGCTAGCCTCTGTACACCACTCCAGAGCTCACCTCTGTACCCTGCCCACAGTTCACCCCTGTAGCCTGGTCACAGCTTACCCCTGTACCCTGCCCACAGCTCACCTCTGTGCCGCTGTCCAAAGCTAGCCTCTCTACTCTTCTCCAAAGCTCACCTTTGTACACTGCCCACAATTCACCTCTGTACCCTGTCCACAGCTCACCTCTGTACCCTTCTTCAAATCTCATCTCTGTACCTCTGTCCAAAGCTAGCCTTTGTACTCCACTCCAAAGCTCACCTCTGTACCCCGCCCACACTTTACCCCTTTACCCTGCCCACAGCTTACCCCTGTACCCCTGAACCTTGCCCGCAGCTCACCTCTGTACCCCTGTCCACAGTTCATCCTTGTACCTGCCAGCAGCTCACCCCTGTACCCTGCCAGCAGCTCACCCCTGTAGCCTGCCAGCAGCTCACCCCTGTAGCCTGCCAGCAGCTCACCCCTGTAGCCTGCCAGCAGCTCACCCCTGGTAGCCTGCCAGCAGCTCACCCCTGTACTCTGCCAGAAGTTTATCCCTGTACCCTGTCTACAGCTCACCCCTGTACCCTGTCTACAGCTCACCCCTGTACCCTGTCTACAGCTTACCCCTGTACCCTGCCTGCAGCTCACCCCTGTACCCTTCCAGTAGCTCACCCCTGTACCCCTGTCCAAAGCTAGCCTTTGTACTTCATCCCTGTACCCTGCCCACAGCTTACCCCTGTACCCCTGAACCTTGCCCGCAGCTCACCTCTGTACCCCTGTCCACAGTTCACCCTTGTACCTGCCAGCAGCTCATCCCTGTACCCTGTCTACAGCTTACCCCTGTACCCTGCCATCAGCTCACTCCTGTATCCTGCCTGCAGCTCACCCCTGTACCCTTCCAGTAGATCACCCCTGTACCCTGCCAGCGACTCACCCCTGTACCCTACCTACAGCTCAGCTCTGTGTCTTATATACTTCTCACCCCTGTACCCTGCATACTGCATACTGCTCACCTCCACACCCCGCCATCTAAAGCTCACCTCTGTATCCCTCACCAGGACTCACTTCTGTATCTCTGTCCAAAGCTCACCCCCCCCAAACAAAAATCAAAGTTCCCCCCTGTATCCTGCCCACAGCTCACCTGTGCCCCTGTCCAAGGCAAGCCTCTGTACTCTTCTTCATAGCTCACCTCTGTACCCTGCCCACAGTTCACCCCAGCTCACCTCTATACCCTGCCAGCACTTTACTCCTGTACCCCGTCTACAGCTCACCCCCGTACCCTGTCTACAGCTTACCTCTGTACCCTGCATACAGCTCACCTCTGTACCCTGCATGCAGATCACCCCTGTACCCTGTCTACAGCTCACCCCTGTACCCTGTCTACAGCTCACCCCCATACCCTGTCTACAGCTCACCCCCGTACCCTGTCTAAAGCTCACCCCCGTACCCTGTCTACAGCTCACCCCCGTACCATGTCTACAGCTCACCCCCGTACCATGTCTACAGCTCACCCCCGTACCATGTCTACAGCTTACCCCCGTACCCTGTCTACAGCTTACCCCCGTACCCTGCGTACAGCTCACCCCCGTACCCTGCGTACAGCTCACCCCCGTACCCTGCGTACAGCTCACCCCTGTACCCTGCGTACAGCTCACCCCTGTATCCTGCGTACAGCTCACCCCTGTACCCTGCGTACAGCTCACCCCTGTACCCTGTGTACAGCTTATCTCTGTACCCTGTGTACAGGGTGTGCAGGAGCTGTGCGACTACTTAATAGCCTATGTGGAGCAAAGCTGTAGTATTAAAAAGTGCATCCCTGGTAGTCTGAAAAAGCTCACCATACACTATATAATCTGATTGTACAATCTTCTTGAGTTCTACCATCAACTATGTAGCGTCAGGGCCTGCTTGATTGGATACAGACTGATTGGATAGATAGGTGTGTCCTCCTATTATATCGTTTTGATAAATCCAAAGGAGATTGCAAAGAATTTGTACAATCAAATTGTATAGTGTATCACCATCTTAATACACCTAAAATGAACTTTCGATGCCATTAATTGTTAACGGCACCTCAAACATGAAAGCAAACATGCATTTTGCCGCATGTAAAAATCTGCATCAAATGTAGCAAAATATACAGTAACAACGTGCAAACCGCAACACACCAAAATGCCCAATGAGCTACTTTGATGCGTTCGTTGCACATAGAGCAGCCCGTTGAAATCAATGGACTGCCCTATACGTGTCAAGGAAAAAATATGCCAAAAAACGTGCGCTCCCATTTTACTATAAGTCAGGGGTGCCCAACCAGTGGCCCGGGGGCCACATATGGCCGGTGGAGCCCTCTGATGTGGCCCGCGACCTCCTGGTCTGGGATGGAATAGAATAGAATACTGTTATTAAAGGTCAGTTTATTACTAAAATCACAGTGTATATATGGGCATATCTTTTCTGCAGTGGTTACTGGGCTGCTTTCAAACTGATCCACAGGTGCAGAGCAGTATATCTATGGGTTACCGACCAGGGGACTCACCACCCTGACCAGAACCGCTCAGCTCAGTACCGTGTTCCGCGGCCTCTCTCCACACAGCGTGTGTGTCTGGGTGTCTCTGAGGTAAAAACTGCGCTATTCGCGCCGTTCAGAAGCCATTAGGAACACTAGAGGCCAAAACCTAAACCAAGGTGGCCGCCGTTCGTCTCAGGGAAAAACCGCGCGGGCCTCAAGAAAATGGCCGCCCGCTAAGAATGCCTGCGACACAGCGTGACTACAAGAAAATGGCCGCCCGCTGTACTGTTACAACAGCGGTGCGGCCACAGGAAAATGGCGCAGATTCAAACGAAAACTACGCTAAACACAATGAGGCGGACGAGAAGGCCAGACAACACAGTGGCCCCCGAGGGGGGGCCCTTTTAAAGGCAGACCACCCACACAGAGAGCGGACCCGGACACCCCCGCAGCCCCCGGCCAGGACATGGAAAATCACCACAGGTAACCCCCCGGTCAGTCACAGCAGGCCCAAGCAAGGGGAGGAGGGAAGGTACAGGGGGACAGGGGGAAGAGGAAAGGGAGGACAAGAGACCCCCTATCGACCCCCCTCAGGAAAGCCCAGCTGTTCCAACCTACCAAGACAGGAGGAAAGTACTTACCCGTCCTGCGAGGACCGCTGGCGCGTTCCTGACAGACCTACATCCGAGCAGTACAGAGTAGCTGTCGGCCACAGTTCACTGTGACTTAGACAGCAGTAGCCCAGTCATATGTGAACCCCGGAGCATATAGCTCACCAGCCACCCCTGGAGCCACAGGGTATGTCGTGGCCGACCCAGCGCGTAGCTAAGGCCTGCTCACGCTCGATGGCCGGAACTGGGGGGACTACAAGGATCTATATTATCCAGCCTGTCACCCAGCCGGCAGTTGATAGAAGATCTCAGGATCAAAAATAGAAAAATAAAAAACAAAAATTCTTCAGGACCATGGGCCCAAAGGGAGCCAGGTCCTTCTCTACTAGGCAGAAAAAAACTGAGCTGCTAACTGCTGTGTGAGGGGTTATGACCAGAGGGACCGCCCCCTGGGCGGGGCTGTTCAGCTGTGCTAAAGATTAATGTTTTTAACTATTAACATGTCTGCCTAGTCCTCTCCTAATTGACAGAAACATAACCCTACAGTTAAGAGTATAAAAAGGCTGTGACCGTCCATGGACAAAAGAGAAATGATGATTTTTACATGTAGGAGAGAAGTGTCAGAATTGGTCCGGTAGGGAAGTAGTTAAATAGGATCAATTTAGTAAGTTGCAACTGATTTTCAAACCCAGCATGGCTGATTATTCAATGGCAGATACAGACTGCAGGGGTCACTGAAAAGAAAAATCATCTGGGCACCTCTGTCAGACACTTCTCCTAATCATATGCTGTCTGGCCAGTGTCCGCCAGGTCTTCCAGACTTAGGCCCCTTTCACACTGGGGCGGGGAGGTGCGCTAGCGGTATAGCGGCGCTATTTTTAGCGCCGCTATACCGTCGTTTTAACCGCCGCTAGCGGCCAAGAAAGGGTTAAGAACGCCCGCAAAGTGCTGCTGAAGCAGCGCATTGCGGGCGGAATAGCCGTGCTGTCCCATTGATTTCAATGGACAGCAGCGGTAAAGGAGCGATAAACACACCGCTCCTTCACCGCTCCAAAGATGCGGCTAGCAGGACTTTTGGAGCGGTCCTGCTAGTGCACCGCTTCAGTGTGAAAGCCTTCGGGCTTTCACATTGAAGACTGCAGGGCAGGATATTTTCAGGCGTTTTTCAGGCGCTATTTTTAGCGCCAAAACGCCTGAAAAACGCCCCAGTGTGAAAGGGGCCTTACAACCACTACTACCTGATATACCCTGGGTATTAGACTTGTGCACAACGGAAAAATTTGTTTAGTTTCGGTTCGATTCTTTTCGGTCCTGTTGATTCGTAATCGTTCGTAATTTTGCTAGACGGGATTTTTCGTGTTCGGACTAATTCGTATTTTCGCAAGCGACATTTTTCGTTGAATCGGAATGATTCGTATTAATGTAAGCCTTATTTTTAGTTGATTTATAATTCGTACTTTCGGTAGAGTACATTGGTTTTCGTTGATTCTGGACACAACTCCTACTTTCGTAACTTTTTTTGGGTTCGTTGATTCGTAATTTTCCGTGTCTCTCTCACAACGACGCTGCCTATTATGCCTAATGTGCTTCGAATGGATTTGTACTTTTCTAAATACATAGCGGTTATTTGTAACGATTCGAAATCTCGTATTTTACTTTCGTTTTTCACATGCGGCTATAGCCTCCGCCCCTGTACACCATTTTGAGAGGGAGTTCAGCACGGTGAGGGAGAAGCAGAGAGCAGAGCAGAGTATTATTGTGCTTCGAATGGATTTGTACATTCGTAACTTTTTTCATAACGAATTATGCCGAAGACATTCGGGCATTCGCTATTTGCGATATAATTTATTTCGGATTCGGTTTTATTCATAATTGCTTTGTTCGGAAATTCGAATGCTTCCGAATGTCCGAAAGTTGCTAAATTCGGACGAATTTCGATTCGTTACGAAATGAATTGCACAAGCCTACTGGGTATTACTTCTGATGGATGGTATTATACTGTTGCACCATTTAATGAGATTATATGAAACAATAATCCTTATAAAAGTCTGGCTGAGGCTTCCTGCTACTTCTGATCATCCTTCACTTCTATTATGGCAACTCTGATTTGTCCTCCTGTCCTCTTTCAGCAACATATGGCAGTATGTCCATTATTGCCATTACTGACCCATAGGAAGTAATAGCTGGCATTAAACAGTTGATGCTCTTGTTAACAGGTAGACTGTTCAAGGAATTAATTGTTTATATCTCAATAATCTCTTCATTTAGAGCCAGGTAAAGGTTTTTGATACATAATCACAAATTTAACTACAGCAAAGTCATTGATAGAACAATTTCTAAACTCATATAACTCTTGCAATGCATTAGAAACAACAGAACGCAGTGTACCAAAGTTGTTTTTTTCCTTTTGGTGCTGGGCTAAGATGCTCCTCATATGGTGTCACTGGGTTGCATATAAATGAAGAGAAGGAATAACAATGGTCTTATTCTTAATGAGTGTTTTTTTTAATCAACAATGGCAAACTAAGAAGCACAATGGTCAGTTTTCCATTATCATTCTTTCAGATCTCTACACAAATGTACATGTGTGATAAATTGGCAATGATACACTTAAAATCCTGACAAAGGAACCATAGTCACAATAGGAGATACATTATATGAAGCCTCACTGCTTGTTGTCTGATCTGTGCTGATGCACACCACATTCTCCATATACAGCATGGAAAAAATGCTCTACTACAGAAAGGCGATGTGGAAATAGATATGTAAAAGGAAAGCCTTTATTCTTCTACTCTTTGTTTTGCTATTAAAACATCACAGAAAAAATTAGTAGGTGTGACTTAATAGCGGCTCCAGCATCAGATATACACCATTTACCAAAAGTATTGGGACGCCTGCCTTTACACGCACATGAACTTTAATGGCATCCCAGTCTTAGTCTGTAGGGTTCAATATAGCCCACCCTTTGCAGCTATATCAGCTTCAACTCTTCTGGGAAGGCTGTCCACAAGGTTTAGGAGTGTGTCTATGGGAATGTTTGACCATTCTTCCAGAAGTGTATTTGTGAGGCCAGGCACTGATGTGGACAAGAAGGCCTGGCTCGCAGTCTCCACTCTAATTCATCCCAAATGTGTTTTATCGGGTTGAGGTCAGGACTCTGTGCAGGCCAGTCAAGTTTCTCCACCCCAAACTTGCTCATCCATGTCTCTATGGACCTTGCTTTGTGCACTGGTCCAAATCAATTGGTGGAGGGGGGAATACGGTGTGGGGTTGTCTTTCAGGGGTTGGGCTTGGCCCCTTAGTTCCAGTGAAGGGAACTCTTAAGGATTCAGCATACCAAGACATTTTGGTCAATTTCATGCCCCCAACTTTGTGGGAACAGTTTGGGGATGGCCCCTTCCTGTTCTAACATGACTGTGCACCAGTGCTAAAAGCAAGGTCCATAAAAGACATTAACGAGCTAGTTTGGGGTGGAGGAACTTGACTGGCCTGCACCTCAACTTGATAGAACACCTTTGGAATGAATTAAAGCAGAGACTGCGAGCCAGGCCTTCTCGTCCACATCAGTTCCTAACCTCACGCGCATCTGGAAGAATGGTCAAACATTCCCATAGACACGCTCCTAAACCTTGTGGACAGTCTCCCTAGAAGAGTTAAAGCTGTTATAGCTGCAAAAGATGGGCCAACTCAATAATGAACCCTACAGACTAAGACTGGGATGCCATTAAAGTTCATGTGTGTGTAAAGGCAGGTGTCCCAATACTTTTGGTAATATAGCGCAGCGGGGGAGATCGCTGTACTAATGTCGGATTGTTAGTACAGAAAAATTACAAACATGTCTATACCTACCTGCTCTGTGTAGTGGGTTTGCACAGAGCAGCCCAGGTCCTCCTCTTCTTGGGTCCCTCTTCGTTGCTCCTGGCCCCTCCTTCCTGTTGGGTGCCCCCAAAGCAAGCAGCTTGCTATGGGGGCACCTGAGCCAAAGCTCCCTGTGACCCTGTGTCTCTTCTCATTGGGATGCATAGAATGCATTAAGATAAAAAACCTCCTACCTCTACAACCACTTTAAGTCATTTGTCTAGAAATTAGCAACTGTTTTGAATGATCAAAGGTAGGAATTTTCTGAAACCTTATACTGTTGCTGTGTATTATGACAGGTAGATATTCAGGTATTGTGCAATCACGGGCACATCAAGAGCTACTTTAAGGCCCCTTTCACACTGGGGCGGTTTTCAGGCGCTATTTTGCTAAAAATAGCACCTGCAAACCGAGCCTAAACAGCGGCTCCTTTCTCTCCAATGTGAAAGCCCCGAGGGCTTTCACACTGGAGCGGTGCGCTAACAGGACTTAAAAAAAAGTCCTGCTAGCCGCATCTTTGGAGCGGTGAGAGGAGCGGTGTGTTTACCGCTCTTCCACCGCTCCTTCCCATTGAAATGAATGGGATACCGCGGTAATACCGTCCGCAAACCACGGCTGGAGCCGCAGTTTGCGGGTGGTATTTACCCTTTTTCGGCCGCTAGCAGGGGTTAAAACCACACCGCTAGCGGCCGAATACCTCTGCAATCGCGACGGTATAGTGCCGCTAAAAATAGCGGCGCTATATCGCCACCGCCCCAGTGTGAAACCGGCCTAAGGCAATTTATTAGTCACAAAATATGTGGTTTTATACAGGCTTGTACATATACCTAAAGTAGGGCTGGGAAAAAAATCGATTTTAATCTTGAATCGAGTTTTGAGCTCAAATCGATTCAGTTTTGAAGAAAATCGATTTTTTTAGATTTTTTTTTTTTTTTTTTTTGAAAAAAAAAATATAAATTTATTTTTTCCCTTCAAAGTTTCCGTAGCAGGACTGCAGGGGGCGTATCCGGAATGGCACTGGGCAGCGTTACCCCAATTACATCTACTCGCTGCAGCCGCCGTCTGCCTACCTGATCAGCGTGTCATGCAGACAGACGGCGGCCATTGCAGTGTTCAAAAGCCGCGCCTCCCGAGTCCTCGTCGTCTGTGATAGGCGGAACACTCAATTTCACAGCAGGCAGTGTTCAGCCTATCACGGACATCCTCTCATCCTCGTCTGTGTTATGAGGATGACCATGATAGGCGGAACACTGAATGCTGGGAAATTGAGTGTTCCGCCTATCACAGACAAGGAGGAGGCGCGGCTTTTGAATACTGGAATGGCCACCGGTGTAGCAGTAAAATCCGTATACCATGAAAATCTGCATTAGGTACGGGCACAGTGATTGAAGCATGGGCACAGTGAGACACGGGCACAGTGAGACAAGGGTACAGTGAGGCATGGACACAGTTCAATTCAACTAAGAGTAACCTCAGGATTTTTTGTTGTTTTATTAGCTAAATCCAAGTACAGTATTAATAATTTGGATGTTTAACAATCTTTGTTGCACACTGCAAAAAACAACAAAAGGTCACAAGCGCTAAATTGGTGGATAAAGAAAAAAATATAATGGATGATAATAATAATAAGAAAAAAATCCCAAATATTTTGGGAAGTACAAAGTATCCAAAAGGGGGAAAAAACAGGATCCAGCGCAGCAAGAAAAAATCCGTACCCAGAAGTACAAAATACACAACATGCACACAATATAATCCAGCGCTCATGGAACATACATTATTAACTATTGAAAACTCTTGAAGAATTGATAAAAAAGCTTAGTCCATTTATTAATCACAATAAAGAGAGGGATCCAATCCCAAATGTGCAGAGGGCAAATGAATCTTAACTCTCCAGTTACCAGTGGTGACAAACTTGTTAAACTTGCAGTGACATCCGTGGAGCAAGGAGGGGTTAAAAAAGTCAAAACAAAGCCTGTGGCATGATCTCCGTGTGAGCACAGTACCTTGAATGATGGACAACAGGCAGACCAGCGTGTGGAGGGCCCTCCAACCCAAAAGGATGCAGAGCCAGGATCGCAGCAAGGCTGGAACAGAAGGAATCACACACAGAGTTTCAAGAGTTTTCAATAGTTAATAATGTATGTTCCATGAGCGCTGGAATATATTGTGTGTTTGTTGCACACTGACAGTTAGAGAAAGGGTTTGCCTTTGCAATTTTGTTTGTTGATGCACTTTAATTAATATAATAAAAAAAAAAAATCGAATCGAATCGTAAATCGAGTTTTTTATAAAAAAATCGCAGATTTTTTTGGGGGGGGAAATCGCCCAGCCCTAACCTAAAGGTCCCCTTTAAGTGCGTTTATGCTGAACAATGTGTAAATGTAACACTGTATGTTACTGCAAAGTAATGTGTAACACTTTCAGGTGTGTATTACTACAGATCATCGTACTTTCCCTGACAATGTCTTCATATGCCTTTTCTCTTCAGAAGATAGTCGCCATATTTGTTAATGCATCTATATCTTGGACTGTGATGTTGGCAAGATCATATAACTCCTGGTGCCCATGCAGCTCTTGTCTCTGGTCACTGATGTCACATACAGATCAGTCCTTGCTGTAGCCTTGTGATTTTGTACAAAGCTAAAATGTTTCGGTCTGCTCGTTGCCATGGGGAGACTAAGAAAACGTTTGACACCATCTCAGCCTCAGCCTAAAGCCGAGTTCACATGGGCCGAATGGCGGGAGACATTGGCTGGTTAAAAAAATAAGGCTGACATTTGGCCCGTGTGTATGGTGGTATGTCCGAAGGAAGCCCGCCGTTTGGCCAATGACAGAGAGCACTGATCGGAGTGTTCTGGCAGGGGGCCGTCCCCCTGTCAAAACACAACAGCTCAGCAGGGGAGATCGCGGTACTAATGTAGGATTGTTAGTACAGCGTCTCCGTTCAGAGCTGACAGTTTTTTCATTCAACCCACCGGGTTGTACTAAAATAAACATGTAGTGTGCACCCGGCTTAAAGTGATATTAAAGTCTCGTTTTTATTTTTTCGTTAAAAATTACAAACATGTCTATACCTACCTGCTCTGTGTAGTGGTTTTGCACAGAGCAGCCCAGATCCTCCACATCTTGGGTCCCTCTTTGGTGTCCCCAGCCCCTCGCTCCTGTTGAGTGCCCCCAAAGCAAGCAGCTTACTATGGGGGCAACTGAAAAACAGAAATGGAAAACGCACACACCTAGTGCATTACCAGAGATAATTTAATAATAATGCAACAAAATGCAACTGACAAAAGGCCATAAACACAGTGCATGGACATGCACAGAACATGCGTTAGCTGTACCCTGTGTTCTGTGCATGTCCATGCACTGTGTTTTATGGCCTTTTGTCAGTTGCATTTTGTGAGTACCCACTTTTACACAAAAATGTCTTCTTATTAAATTATCTCTGGTAATGCACTAGGTGTGTACGCCTTCCATTTCTGTTTTTCTTATAGTTCTTTTCAAATTACCCCATCTGAGGAAGGCAGCATCCACCTAGCTTTGGGATACCATATATACCTTTCACACCACCATTTTATCTGATATCTGTTACGCCACACCTTGGAAGACCTATTAGCGCTGGAAGGGACTGTGTTTTTTGTATTTCTACTGTATGGGGGCACCTGAGCCGAAGCTCCCTGTGGCCCTGTCTCCTCATTGGGATGCATAGATCACATTAGGCATAGAATACATTAAGATAAAAGACCTTCTGCCTCTGCAACCACTTTGAGTCATTTGTCTGGAAATTAGCAACTGTTTTCAATGATTAAAGGTAGGGATTTTCTGAAATCTTATACTGTTGCTGTGTGTTATGATAGGTAAGTATTCAGGTTTTGTGCAATCACGGGCACATCATGAGCTACTTTAAGGCAATTTATTAGTCACAAAATATAAGTGGTCAAAAATTTACTCGCGCAGGCTTGTAAATATACCTAAAGGTCCCCTTTAACCACCTCGCGCCCGCCGTACGAGAATATACGGCCGCAAGGTGGTTGTCAAATGCCGGGAGGCCGTTATTATACGGCCTCCGCTATTTGGCCACTGGGGGGCGCGTGAGCGCTGCCGGCGGCGCGCGCACGTGCCCGGCGCTTCACTGCAATGCCGATGCGCGTGCCTGGCGGCCGCGATGTCCGCCAGGCACCCCCGATCGGCGGTTACAGAGACAAGGACATGGATCTGTGTGTGTAAACACACAGATCCATGTCCTGTCAGGGAGAGGAGACCGATGTTGTGTCCCTTGTACATAGGGACACAGATCGGTCACCTCCCCCAGTCAGTCCCCTCCCCCCACAGTAACAATCACTCCCAGGGAACACATTTAACCCCTTCCTCGCCCCCTAGTGTTAACCCCTTCCCTGCCAGTCACATTTATACAGTAATCAGTGCATATTTATAGCACTGTTCGCTGTATAAATGTGAATGGTCCCAAATTAGTGTCAAAGTGTCCGATGTGTCCGCCATAATGTCGCAGTCACAAAAAAAATCACTGATCGCCGCCATTACTAATAAAAAAAAAATATATAAAAATGCCATAAAACTATCCCCCTATTTTGTAAACGCTATAACTTTTGCGCAAACCAATCAATAAACGCTGATTGCGATTTTTTTTTACCAAAATATGTAGAAGAATACGTATCGGCCTAAACTGAGGAAAAAAATATAAAAAAAAAAAAATTGGGATATTTATTATAGCAAAAATCAAAAAATATTGCTTTTTTTTCAAAATTGTCGCTCTATTTTTGTTTATAGCGCAAAAAATAAAAACCGCCGAGGTGATCAAATACCACCAAAAGAAAGCTCTATTTGTGCGAAAAAAAGGACGTCAATTTTGTTTGGGAGCCACGTCGCACGACCGCGCAATTGTCATTCAAAGCGTGACAGTGCCGAAAGCTGAAATTTCGCCTGGGCAGGAAGGGGGTATATGTGCCCAGTAAGGAAGGGGTTAAGTGCATTTATGCTGAAAAATTTGTAAATGTAACACTTTCACATATTATCTTTCACAAATATAGTATTCATCCTGAAAAAGTCTTCATTTGCTTTTTTCTCCAGGAGGATGGTACAATCCTTGATTACGCATTATATAGGGTCAGCACCTAAGTTCTGGACTAAGATGCTGACTCAATAGTGTCACAATCATGTAAATCCTGGTGTCTGTGCAGTTTTTGGCTGCTGTTTAGGCTCTGTTCACACTAGTGCGGATTCAGATGCGACTTGAGTCACACAGAATCGCATGACAATGGACTTCACCTTGTTTTTAATGGTGCACCATGCACATCAATGCAAGTCAGCACGGCAAGATTTTGGAAAAGTTTCTCTTACTACTTTGATGCAATTCAGCACGATTTTGGCCCTATAGAATATTCAAACCTTTCAAAGTTGCATTCAAATTGCACTACATAATCACATCACACTGGAAGTTGGATCAAATCTAATCAAATCTCACTGCAATGCTGGCGAAATAAAGCACGTGTGGCAATGGCACCAAAATGCAGCAAAAAAACTTCAGTGTGCAGCTCTCCCCTCAGCCCCCCCCCCAATACTTACCTAAGCTGGATCTCAATTCATCAATGTGCACGTGAGCCAAGGCTTTCCTGGGTCTCTCCCGCCTCATTAGATGAGATGCTGTTGTCAATCACAGACAGTGAGAAGGGAGCGGGGGGCGGGCTGAGCCCCAGTCTCTGTGTCTTATGGACACAGAGAGCAGGTCTCAGGAACAAGCAGGCATTAGTGCACCCATAGCAAGGTACTCAGCAGGAGGGAGGGGGCCCAGAGCGCCGGTGGGGGACCCAAAAAGAGGAGGATTGGGGCTGCTCTGTGAAAAACCACTGCACAGAGCAGGTAAGTGTTATTAAAAAAAAAAAACTTTACAAACACTTTAAACTTATGAGAGACGGAATAGCTTTTTCGCACATTAAAAATATGTTCTTGGTTTTTGTTTTTTCAGAATTGCAAACTCTTAAATTAACCCCTCCATCCATAAAACTGGCTCATTCATGGGCTCCATTGAGCTGCAGCGAACTGCACAGATCAACACAGGGTCAGTTCAAGGGTACCTAGAAAACAATTGTTTCCTAGGAGTCCAGTTTATACTATAATACTGCACTGAAGTGCTCTTTGTGTTTAGGTAGGTGCACACCATAGTGTGTCACAATACTCTCTAGTGCAAAGAGTTGAAATAAGTGTAATTTTTTTGTCATGAAAAAAAGAAAAGGAAAACCAAGAGAAAAAAAAAGAAGAAACAAAAAAAAAATGTACAATTATAAATTTGAAAAATAATTTGATGAACCACTTGGTCTTCATTCTGCCATCACTCTTCTATGTTCATCATACCACCCCTACACAACAAACACCAGTGGAAACATGTTTTAGCATACAGGCTGTGTGTTTAAGCCGTTAAAGGGCGCTTCCACACTGATGTAGTGCAGTTTTCCCACACAGCATGTGCAGCACAGTGTACTGACGTACACGATAGGGGGAATCATTTTTGTCACGCCACATTTCAAAGCCCAAGACAAGTACGTTGTGTCTGTGAGAGGTCCACTTTAAATTTGAGGGAACTACTAATACTGGATGCATAATCGTAGAACATGTCCTATAGATAAATACTGTGCAAGCAGACTTCTGAGAATACACGTTTTCCATCACAAGATCCATAGCATTAGTGCTGTATATAAGTCAGATGTGCAAATACTTTTTGGGTGAAATCTTCCAAAAGGTCATGAGTACTCACCAGATTTTCGTGCTTTCAAGGCAATAACAGCTGCAAGTTCCCGTTGCACCTAATAAACCACAAAGAAAAAAAAAAGGTAAATTTCTGAGAGGTACTTATGCATAAAACTGTGCCTATTCACATATAACACATTTTTCTACTCTGTCTTACTTGATAATATCTGAGTTGACACTTTGTAATATGCAGATCTCAGAATAATTAAATATAAATAACCAGATTATTTTTGATAAAAAAATATATAACAGAAATGTAAATACGACACAAATCACCACAGCCTAGTATTCGAATATTCACTTACAGCCTAGAAAATATCACTTACCACAGGATTCCAAAATGACTGCTTTAAGGAAATCTATAGTTTTGTATTCATTGTGGTCAGTACTAAAGAGTAACATTTTTTTACTTTTTTTTTTTTTCGTTTTAATATTGAAAATGTATAGTTTGCATTCTCATTTTTAACTAGCAGATTGAGCTGTATGCTCCTTTTCATGTTTTTTAGACCATACAAACCTGCTTTTTAAAAAAAAAAAATGTTTGCCAAACTCAACAGCTCAAGCTGAGATTTACAAACAGGTAAACGAATCAGAAGAAGACTCCCTCTCTGTTCAATGACTTTCATCTGAAGGTTCAGTCAGCCACAAGTTGAAAGTAAACAGCTCCTGCTATTGTCAGAGCTTCTGCTGTGTCACCAAAGGTATGGATGCACTGCATGGATATACAGATACACATCTTTTTTCTCAAGGGTGGACAAAGATGGGCAGAATAAATCATAGTAGTGGTAGGACCTGCCATTAAATGTTCGTGGTCTAATTGATGCAAGCATAGTACTTTCTACTTTAATTTTCTCATTATACTTTTTATAAAGTGTGAAGAACAAAGCCAGCTTGCAAAATCTCTTTTACAAATAGTGTCTCTGACCACAGCAAAAAAATAAAATGAAAATGAACAAATATTTCTAAAAATCACTACTGAGTTTTGTTCTTTTAGCTTATCACAAACCCCCCACTCCAGCAGCAGCAAAAAAAAAAACAGTGAGACCCTGTCCCGCAAGTCTGGTAAGTTGAAAAAAAAGCTGTAATACTTACCAGAAGGTTGGGCCGCTGGCTTTCACAGCACTCTGGATTAATGTGCGTAATACTGGGTGCTAGGGGTAGGTGTAAGGGTGTCGGATTTTTTTTTCCTGTTTTTTTTAGCTATGGCCAGAGATCTGCTTTGAAATCAAATGGTTGGCCAAAAACACAATCTATTTCAGCCATGTATTCATTAAAATCATCAAATGTATATTCCATATACAGTTACCTGGGTTTCTGTTTACATTAGCTCCCTGTGGATTTTTTTTGGTTTTGTTTTTTGTGACCCAAGACTTATATTTGCCAAAGACGATCCAACATCATATTAGGTAACCATTTATTTTTTTCCCATATTTGTTTCCATAATTTTTTCCAACCCTGTATGTAAGGTACTTATCTAAGAACCCAAAAATATGATTTTGCTTGGAGTTCTCCTTTAACTGATGTGACATGCCTTCTTCTAGCTTGTATGAGGTAAAGCTCACTTTTTGGGATAACTTTGTTTTACTAGGGGTCGATTTGTGAGCAAATTGTATCCACCAATGTCACTATGAGAAGTGTCACAAAACAGTTTGCAGAGGGTCCCATGCAGGAAACTGTGCCGACAGTTGTTTCCTCTGGCAACATTTACAGAGCTGATAGACAGGACAATGAAACAGAAGAGGAAGTTTTTAATTGTCTTTGCTGAACAGTAAACGTCATTTAAGTCACACGCTTTTCATAGGGATGTGACTTTCACAACATACCATCCTGTTGGAACGTCCAGAAAATATTTCCCTGGCTTACATAGCGTATTGTAACGTGGAAGTTTTTACCTCTCCCAATGAAAAAGTAAAAAGCATTGATATATTTTATATATACAGTGCCTTAAAAAAGTATTCATACCCCTTTTTTGCATTTTTCCATGTTACAACGAAAAACCTAAATGTATTTTGTTGGGATTTTATGTGATAGACCAACACAAAGTGATCCACAAATCTGATCCACTTTTCATGTACATATGTTTATTGAAAAAGTTTGCTACTTTTATCCTGAGGATTTTGTGACCTGCACTGGGTTAGACTATTCATGATTATCAGTTACAATCAGGTTAAAAAAACTGAAACATAACTTTTGGATTGAGTGGGACTTTAAGGCTGGGTTTTTTCCGCATCCAATTCGCATAGCAGGAAATTGTGACCGGCTCTCTATGGAGCCAGTTCACACATCTCCGCAGCGGCTCCGCGAATTGCACAGGAATACTGTGCGTATTCTGGTCCGTTTTAGGTCCAAATTCAGCCAAAAATGCGGGCTGAATTCGAACCTGAAGCGGTCAATGGAGATGCACCAGACTCCTGCTGTGAGCCGCTGCGTTCTCCAGTGTAAACCCAGCCAAAATCAGACCTTTTACAGCATTATATTTTACGTGATTCATTTATTTTTTTTTATTTCCCTCTAACTCCTCCTCTCATTCCCTTTGTCTATCCCAAATTGCTCTCCCTCTCCTCTCTCTCTAGGCTTTCATATACAAATACAATCTGAACAGTGGCGGCTGGTGCTCAAAATTTTTGGGGGGGGCGCAAACAAACTGAAAAAAACAAAAATAAATCATCGATTGCCGCCACTGTGCCCATTAAACGCAGCCACTGTGCCCAAACACCACCAGTTTGCCCCCTCAAATTCAGCCAGTTTACCCCCAAATGCAGCCAGTTTGTCCCCAAATGCAGCCAGTTTGTCCCCAAATGCAGCCAGTTTGTACCCAAATGCAGCCAGTTTGTCCCCCCCAAATGCAGCCAGTTTGTCCCCAAATGCAGCCAGTTTGTCCCCAAATGCAGCCAGGTTCCCCCCAAATGCAGCCAGTTTGTCCCCAAATGCAGCCAGTTTGTCCCCAAATGCAGCCAGTTCCCCCCAGCCCTGCACTTACCTTCCTCGGGTCAGCGCCGTCCTTCTTTCGTCCTCGATGTCTTCTCCCGCCCTCAATGTCGCTTCAGCCAATCAGGTTACCGGTAACCAGGCCCGGTGAACCCAATTGGCTGAGACGCCTGTCAGTGTTAACCAAGGAACGCACCCCCCGTGCATCCCCTTGTTAACTATTTGGAAGCCGATTACAGCCCTCAGGCTGTAATCGGGAAGCCTATCAGAGCCGCTGGCTCTGATAGGCACTTCCAAAAACCAACCAGCCGCTGTTATTCAGATGGCCGGCGCTCAACAGGGGGCCGGCCATCTGAATAGTGGGCGGCAGCGGCGGCGACAATACATAGGTTCATGCAATGCATGAACCTATGTATTGTTGTGAGTGACGGCGCAGGAGAGAGAGGGGGCGGCACTCCTGCGCCCACCATGGATGCACCGCCACTGAATCTGAAAGGATGGTCAGTGTTGATTGTGGCAACAAATCACATTCTCTACTTAATTTCATAACCTGTACTGACAGAGCCCAGGTTAGAAATAAACAGGAGAACCAGAATGGTTGCTATAGGGAATTCAGGCACGAGAGCTTATTTAATCGTTTATCTCTCCCATCTATTTTCTCCGCATAATAATGTATTCCTTTTCCCATTTTCCTGCTTTCTTTCTGTCTTTCTTTCCATAAAATTGGGAACTCACGATTTCTACATATGACATAATTTAACATACTCATTCTTTGTCCGGCTAGCAGACTTTTTTTGTCACTATCTCAATGAACCAGCAGCACAATGATGCCTAAATCCGAGATCCTAATTCAATTAATTTAAATATTATGAACATCACACTTTTTAAAGGGAAATAATCTGCTCTGCATATCCCGAGAGAAGCGCATCATCAATGATGCATTAATCATTCCTGACACTGGCTTTTAAGAGGCTAGAATACTTATTTACAGTCTTTGTGCAAACTGCAAATTAATAAATTAGGCCACACCAGCTTGTTCCCATGGAGCCGTTAATCATTTCTTTCTTTTATTCAATAAGGATATTAAAAAAAAGTCTGTCAGCAATATATATGATACTGAAAATGAAGATTACCTATAGTGCTGCATACCGCTTAGAAAATAAACATCCAAAGCATTAGAAGTCTGAGGTCTCTGGACAAGCTCAAGTGTTACTTATTAACAATAACCATGCAAAACAAACAAAATGTAAGCCTAGCTTGGTTAAGATTGATTACAAAAATGATTTATGTGCTTCTCATACAATTATTCTAATGGTTTCACATAGTTACACTTCAATTGCATACATTATGTTGGTCCCTGAAGGAGTTTTTGATCATGTTTAAGAAAATGAATGAAATGTAGCAAGTTACAGTATTTTAAATTATGATAAAAACAAACAAAAATTGATTCTGCCTTTACTCATCTTAGAAAGTGTTACATGGCCGAATTTAGTAACTCACTCTTGCTACTAAAATTGCTAGTGATTGATCACCAATCAGCTGGAACAAATGCCTCTCTTATGTGTGAAATCAAAGAAACCAGATAAATACACCAATAAAATGCATAAATGTAAGCTTGTTTACCTGATAAATTATTAGTATTTCCTTTAATTCATTCCTGAGATGTATAAACACCCTTCAAGAAGTACAGCTAGGTGGATGATATACTGTATAGCTCTGATAACTATCTATCTGTAATAACTTCTAACTAGTAAAAGAAAAAGCTGAAACAAACTGATGAGGTCATCTATTAGCTCACTCTAGTTTTTCCTGATTGGCTCCAGTTCTACCCCTTCTTCTTCCAGCCTAAGTGGCAGAGGCGTGCGCAAGGGGTGTGCCAGGTGTGCCTGGGCACACCCTAATCCTGGGGTTGGCAACCTGTCAATGGTGGGCAGGTGACATGTAAACCACAATCCTAACTTGCCGACCCTCAGAACCTGGACAGGAGAGGTTGCAGGGGTGGAATTTAGTGGCACTGATCTGTCTTTTCCTCCTGCAGCAGCTGAAAGTAGGCTTCTCCTCCTCTTCCTTTAGTCAACATTCAGCTGCCACAGGAGGAAAATATAGGGGATCAGTACTAATATATTCCACCCCTCCTTTCCCTGTTCCTCTTCCTTCTGTTACCCGGGTCCCCCATGTGCTCCCTTGGTCCCCCTTCCTCCCATTGTTTCAGGATGGAGAGCGGGGAAGAGGCCGGTAAATATGTCAAGCGCATATGTGTTGGAGCTTTGGGGTGCACACCCTAATGCAATAGGCTGCGCACACCTATGCTAAGTGGTACTGTATAGGGGATTGCAAGATGATGCTACCAAGTCAAATTCAGGTACTTGCATTAGTTGCAATTGGAAAAATATACTATATGTAACAGTGCAGTAATGAATACAGAGCTGCCATAGTTTGTGTTTATATCTGGCTGGAGTTCAGTTTTAATATTGTAGGATTGCACAATGCTCCACTGATTTATCACTGTTACATAACATGCTGCTTGTGTAGCTTAATCAGTGAGCAATTTTTGCAGCAACAAATCACTACTCTTAGCTGCTACATAATACTCATATAGTTCTAATATGATGATTCAATGGCTTGGGAACTCTGAACTGAGTCACTGAACTGGAACAGATATGCAGATCAAAAGATTTGATTTAGATTGATGCATGCTTGTTCAGTGTCAGTAACTTGAAAGGTATACAAGCCAGACAGTTACGATTTTTTGAAGAAGGCAAGCATTTTCCTTTCAAAGAAAAGACATGCGAGAGGTGCTATTGCAAACTTGAAGCATGAATCCAAAATGGCTCTGGGAAAACTGATATGCAGGATACTTTTGTGACTATGGGGGTTACTTACAAAAGGCAAATCCACTTTGCACTACAAGTGCAAAGTACACTTGAAATTGCACTGAAAGTGCACTTGGAAGTGCTGTTGCTGTAGATCCGAGGGGGACATGCAAGGAAAATAAAAAACAGCATTTTAGCTTGCAAATGATTGGATAATAAAATCAGCAGAGCTTCCCCTCATTTCAGATCTACCCCTCAGATTTACAGCGACTGCACTTACAAATGCACTTTTAGTGCAATTTCAAGTGCACTTTGTATTTGTAGTTTGCACTTGTAGTGCAAAGGGGATTTGCCTTTCGTAAATGACCCCCTATGACTCAATAAGTAGTGAAGAACTGTTTTACGTTCAATAGATTTTTATTTTTCAAAATAATCATAGACATTACAGAAGTACAATATGACGAAGGGTTAATTCATGTATAACAAAGAAGAAAAAAAAAGGCAGATCATTGTTCTTAACAGCAAAAAAACAAACAGATAATCAATAACTAGTCTTTAAATGTTGTTTCAAAGAAAAACCTCAGGTTTGAGTAAATAAGGTATGAGTGAACCCCTGGTACGGAAAGATAATTGAGGCATAAAAAAATGAACCGTAGGGATAGACAGACTGGGAGATCCTACCCATCCTGGACACCCCAAAAGGGATCTTCCTGTGTCCGGTCAGGTCCCCCCCCCCCCCCCCAGCTCGCTCTCTCCATGAGAACCAAATCACCAGATTAAGTGGTAATCTAATGAAGTGAACAATGAGACCCCAGCTCTAAGATGTATATTTAGAACAAAATACAGAGTTGCTGAAGCAAATTCAAAACAGTTTGTTGTTTTAAAACCCCTAAGTCACATTTATCAACTTAAAATAATAAAAGATTAATAGTAATAAAATGATACGACACAAGAAGGGAAAAAAAAAAATAAGGATAAAAAGAAAGAAGAGGAGGAGGAACGAGATAAAAAGAGAGAAGAAAATAAATCACGTGCCTATTGTGGTGTGTAGTAGATAGAGTGATCAGAGTTGCGTTTGATCACTAGGGAAATACCACAATAAACAGCCCAAGGCTCCCATACAGCTTCAAATTTATTAAATGTATTTAATAAGATACTAACCAACTCCTCTTGTGCCATAATCCAGGAGATCCTACTGTGTATAGCCAGAATGGAAACCCTGGGCTGCTTCCAAGCCCTAGCAATGGTAAGTTTTGCCCCCAGTAGCATAAAGCGGATCAGCTGCTGAGTGGGTTTGGGGATACTAGGGATATGAGCATTAGTGAAGAACTGTTTTGCTGACCTCTTAAAGCTACCAGTTGCTTGACTGTCCTTGCCTTAATCTCAATCTTTGACCCAACACAAGTATGCAGCAGATAAATTTGGTTTGCTCTGTACAAAACTATTCAAAGGAACATATTATTTAACTAAAGCAACAGTCACATGATGAACTTTCTCTCTTCTCTCTGCTTCCGGAGGTCCGTCTTCAGGTGTCCTTCACTGCCTGCTTGATTAGCAAACCTCTGAGGCAACAATTTTAGTACCTGTGTCCTCTATCATAGGCTCCAGAGACAGAAGAACTCAAGTGAGTGGGCCAGTGCCTAAAAAAATAAGCAGGGGAAAAGGTCTGGCCCCCAGGGCAGGAAATAGAGGAAACTGTGAATTTAATCCATGACACTGTAGGATGGCTCAGGGAGAGGTGTTTAGAGTCAAGCCTGAAGAGTAAGGTAACTGATGCACAATTTAACTGGTTGCCGACCAGCAACGGCAGTTTTACTACGGCAGAATGGCACGGCTGGACGAAGCGCTGTTGCCTTACTTCGCTTCATCTTTTGGCAACTAGGGGCGCGTGCGATGACCGCCAGGCACCCACGATCGCTCGTGACAGAGCAAGAATCAAGATCTGTGTGTGTAAAAACACAGATCCCGATTCTTTCAGGGGAGAGGAGACTGATCGTGTGTTTATACAAAGTATGAACACCGATCTCTCTCTTCTCTTAGTCAGTCCCATCCCCCATACAGTTAGAACACAGTGAGGGAACACATTTAACCCCTTGATTGCCCCCTAGTGTTAACCCCTTCCCTGCCAGTGACATTTATACAGTAATCAGTGCATTTTTATGGCATACAATGGTCCCAAATGGTCCCAAAAATGTGTCAAAAGTGTCCGATCTGTCTCGTCAGATCGCCGCCATTACTAGTAAAAAGAAAAAAATTAATAAAAATGCCATAAATCTAGCCGCTATTTTGTAAATGGTATAACTTTTGCGCAAACCAATCAAGATACATTTATTGCAATTTTCTTTACCAAAATTCTGTAGAAGAATATATATCGGCCTAAACTGATGAAGAAATTTGTTGTTTTTTTTGTTGTTAAATTGGGGATATTTATTATAGCAAAATGTAAAAAATTTAGTTTTTGTTTTTTTTTACATTTTCGCTTGGTTGCTTATAGCGCAAAAAAGTAAAAACTGCAGAGGATATCAAATACCACCAAAGGAAATCTCTATTTGTGCGGAAAAAAAGAACATACATTTTGTTTGGGTACAACGTCGCACAACCTCGCAATTGTCAGTTAGAGCGACCCAGTGCCGTATCGCAAAAAATGGCTTGATCAGGAAGGGGGTAAATCCTTCCAGGGCTGAAGTGGTTAAGAAAAGCTCTATATCTCAAAAAATTATAAAAATTTAATTTGGGTACAGTTCTGCATGACTGAGTAATTGGCATTCAAAGTGTTGCAGCGCTGAGAGCTGAAAGTGGACCTGGGGTGGAAGGGGGTGAAGGTGTCTGGTATTGAAGTGGTTAAACGTCACTTTATTCTGGAGTTGTGCTTTAAAAGAGCAGACTACCATACTGTTGCAAATTCAGTAATGGGTGAACCTTAGCTTAATATTGTGTCAATAAGGCTGTTGTCCAGATTACCCTATTAAATATTATATTTATATGTTCTGGCACAGGCTGCAAAAAGCTTTAACAAAGATATAAAAATCCAGGGGCTCAACTGCTACAATAAAAATATTCCATTTACTCAATATGTAATAACAGATTAAAATGCACAACAAAGGTGTGAGACCGGCCATGATGATCCTATATTTTCTGATGTGCTAATGATATTATACGGAATAAATGGGATAATTTGGTGATCGCATTGTAAGTGGAACTAGAGGAAAACTTTTCATTTTGGATAGCTTAAGGGAGTGTTATAACCCCTGTTCTGTTCTCGCTACACGTTTGCCCCTTGGCGTGTATGTAGCTCAACATACAGCTTAAACCTTGCATCCTAAATAACCAGACTGTCTGTAACTTTGGTTCTTTATTACAATGAACAGGTGGTGGCCATATAAGATGCGTATGAATAATGGTGAAACTAGAGATAAACAAATAAATGAACATATAAGAATTATATGAACACAAACAAAGGTCTACTAGGCATATAGATAAACAGTCTTTATCATACCAGCGATGCTGCCTTAAGGAGATCAGGACTTAGGAAACATGTGGCGCAGGCTTAGCTGACTCCATGTGGACTGTCCAGTGGAAAAAGATAAGAGTTGTGATAGGAAGTGAAGACAGTTTTCAATAACACGACAGGAAATGTACATTACCATAGAACACTGCCCATCAACAGTCCTTTGTTAAGAGTGATATCTAGTGGACGATATTTGAATTACAAGTCCAGAAGATATTACTGTATTTCTTTGTAGGACAAAGGCATGACACTCCCCGCCTGGTATCATAAGATAACACTATTTATTTCTCAGATGACAACAATAAAATTAGTTCACAAACTGATCTTAGGAACAACTTTGTCTCTTTGTTTCGATGGATCTTGACTTCCACTTTTCTGACCCTTCCATCCTCACTTGGAAAGGTGTTGGTGATGAGACCCAAAGGCCACTCATTCCTTTGAGATTGACAGTCCTTAACAAGAACAAGGTCTCCTCCTTTAAGGTTGGGCTTGTTGTCTTGCCATTTAGTACATGGCTGTAAAGTGGAGAGGTATTGCTTCCTCCACCTGTCCCAGAAGGTATTTGCCAGACTGTACCTGTCTCCACTGGCGTAGGTACAAGTCTTTAATGGTGAAATTCCCATGGGGGGCACTGATTACTCCAATTTTCTGTGTAAGGAGTGCTGCTGGTGTGAGTAACACAGGCTCGTCTGGGTCATTTGAGACTGGAGTTAGAGGTCTGGCATTGATGATGGCTGAGACCTCTGCCATGAAAGTTACCAGACTCTCATGGGTAAGTCTTGAGGTTCCTATCTGCAGAAAGATAGAATCCAGAATTCTGCGGGCTATGCCTATCATTCTTTCCCATGCTCCACCCATGTGAGAGGAGTGAGGTGGGTTGAAATTCCATGAACAGCCCTGATCTCTGAGGTATCTTTCTACCCCTTTGGTGTCCACGTTTGAAGGAATATGCAGTTCCCTGGCTGCTCCAACAAAGTTAGTACCTCTGTCTTAGCGGATGTGTTTTACGGGGCCTCGGATAGCAATGAAGCGTCTGAGGGCATTTATGAAGCTTGAAGTGTCCATAGACTCAATAACTTCAATGTGCACTGCTCTGATGACCATACAGGTAATAATGACTGCCCAACGTTTGTTGTTTGCATGACCTCCTCTGGTGTGACGTGTGACAACAGACCAAGGGCCGAAGACATCAAGGCCAACATTGGTGAAAGGAGGGTCTGGAGCAAGTCTGTCGGCTGAAAGGTTGGCCATTTTTTGTGTTTGTAGCATGCCACGAAGTTTGCGACAAGTAACACATTTAAAGATCACGTTACTCACACATCTCTTAGCTCCGACTATCCATAGGCCTGCAGCTCATAAGGCTGCTTCTGTGAACAGTCTTCCTTGATGTTTGACGTGGAGGTGATGATGTGATATGAACAAGTAAGCGATGTGATGATGACCAGGAACTATTAGAGGATTTCTCTCATATGATTCCAAGTTGGCTTGTCTTAGATGACCACCTACCCTCAAAAGTCCATTTTGATCAAGAAATGGGTCAAGTTTTCTCAGGGCACTGTCACTAGGGATAGGTTTTCTTTTCAAGATACAGTCGATCTCCTTAGCATAGGTCTCATGCTGTACAGTGCAGATGATAAGATCCTGGGACTGCTGGAGCTCTAATGCTGAACCGGTCCTTTGACAATGATGCCATCTTTTGCGATCACAGCTGTTTGAGTCGCCTTTGAAAGAGTGAGCTATATGGATAAGACAAGAAATAGCTCGAACAAGCGCCTTCCAAATTGAGAATCTGGTAAATCTGTCAGATTTAAGCTGGCAGTCTGAAATGTTGAGATCTCAGGACGGATGACAGTATCTGAGTCTGGATCTACTAGTTCAATAGTGTCGCTCTTAGGAACAGTCTGTTCTGCATTGTACAAGAATGCAGGTCCTGTAAATCATGTTGTGTCTTTAAGGTTACATGCGGCAACCGCTCTTGTAGCATGATCTGCATGATTATGGTCAGTAGGTACGTAGTGCCATTGTGTTGGGCGAGTGGATCTCCTAATCCTCAACATTCTGTTGTTGAAGTAAACATAGAAACGTCTGGTCTCATTGTAGATGTAGCCTAGCACTACCTTGCTGTCAGTGTAGAGCTGGATATTCTTGAGGTCAATGTCCATCTCTGAGGTTATAAGTTCTGCCAGTTCAACGGCTAGTACCGCAGCACAAAGTTCTAGCCTAGGTACAGTGTGCTAAGGGTGTGGAGTTATCTCGGCGTGACCGTTCTCAAAGATCTTCCCCATAAAAGAAAATAAATGTTCTCTCATCTCTGGCTTTCTTTGTAAATTACGTATAAGGGAAGCAAAATGTTGTAGCACTTGTTCTCTGTTATTGGGTAAGCGTTGTCTCTGCGACCCAGCTGTTTGTGCTATCTTTGACTAGTCCTTGCTCCACTATTTCTAAGAAGAGTTTGTCTTCAATAGACATTGCCACACGATTTCGTCTTTAGTTCTTTGAAAGACTGTGCACCCTAAATGGTCTCGGTCACTGTCACAGGCAAAGTTGTCACTAGTGGGGCTTGTGAAGGGACAAGACAAGTGGGTGGTGTAGGTTGATTCCTTAACAAGGAAATGGTTGTGGCATGGCTGGAAAAGAGAGGGACGCCCATTCTCTAGGGTATTTGTGGGAATGCTGCTAACGGAGTTAGGTTTGTGCACACTTCCTAGACAGACATCTCCTATGATGACCCATCCAAGGTCTAACCTCCGAGCATAAGAAGCATTGTTGGGACCATTAATTTGAGCTCTTGATTTGTGGACTTGCAAGATATCTCTCCCATGGAGTAGGATAATCTGAGTCTGAGGATCAAGTTCTGGTATCAGTTGCGCTATACGTTTCAAGTGTGGGTGATGAGCAGCCACATCTGGTGTAGGAATTTCAGATCTATGGTCAGGGATCTGGTTGCATTCAATAAGAGTTGGCAAAGACAAGCATGATTGTCCATCAATGGACTCGACTTGGTAGCCGGATGCTCTCCTCCCCATTGTCTCCACTATTCCTGCACAAGTTTTTAAGGAGTAGGGGATGCTGGGGCCTTTAATGCCAAAGATGTCAAAGAAGGTTAAACTGGCTAATGACTTGTTACTTTGATCATCCAGAATTGCGTAGAGCTTAATAGCTTTGTCTTTTTGGCCTGCTAGGTGGACTCTGACTAGGCATATTTTGGAGCAGGATCTGCCACCTATGACTCCTTTACATACCTCTGTACATTGTGAAGTGATCTCTGGTGGAGTTGTAATGGTGTGCTCTTCCTCCCCGCCATGCTCACTAGTGCTGAGAGTGTGTTGTAAAGTCCATGGAGCTGGCCCAGGATGTAAACCTGTGTTGTGGTCTGAGCTGTCACATTCTGTGCATTTTAAACTGACCTTACAGTCCTTGGCGAGGCGAGATGTTGAAGAGCAGCACCTGTAGCAGATTTAGTTCTCCTTGAGGAAGGCCTTGCGGTCCTGCAGGGTTTTCTCTCTGAAGGCTCTGCATTTTAGGAGAGGATGTGGCTTCCGATGCAAGGGACACTGCTTACCAGGATCTTTGACATTTGTCTCCGAGTTAGAGAAGCTGGCAGACCTGTGAAAAGAGTCTGGAGGAGTCACGTTAGTTTTGTGTAGTGATACTGGGGGCTTGCGAGGGTCAAGTCCTGAAGGAGCAGCACATGACAATGTAAAATAAAAACTTGGATCATTTCTTGGTTTAGCTTGCTGACGCACAAAGTCCACAAAAACAGAAAAACGGAGGGAATGGAACATCATGCTGTCTTTTAAATCGAGATCCCTGTGTAATCCACTGCTCTTGCAAGTTATAGGGTAACTTTTGTACAATGGGGTTGACACCTCTGGCTGTGTCAAGGAATGCAAGTCCTTGTAAATCCCCCTCGGATTTAGCTACTTGAAGTTCCATTAGCAAGTCACTTAGCTCCCTAAGTATCTGGTAGGTTTTGTTGGGTATTTTGGGGAAGTTATCAAGTCTTTGAATAGTGCACTTTCTACTGCTTCTGCTGAACCATAACACTCATCAAGTCTATCCCAGATTGTTTTAAGACCAGTGTCTGGGTGGTTTATATTTATTGTCCTGATTCGTCTGGCGTGCTCGGCAGACTCATTTCCAAGCCATTTGATCAGGAGGTCTATCTCTTCACTGCAAGTAAAACCTAAGTCTCTGATGGCATTTTGAAAGGAAGACCGCCAGGCTCTGTAGCTTTCAGGGCAGTCATTAAACTTTTCAAGTCCTTTGGTGACTAACTCACGTCGTGCAAAGAACCTTGCAAGGTCTATGGTGGCTTGGTTAACCTGCTGTGTGTTCCCATGGTGATATGGCTGTGTATAGTCATACCTTTTGAGGGTGTCCAGCCGGCCTCTGTCATACCGTTCTGACTTGGACGTTGGTTCCGGAGGACGATTAGAAGGCTATGTTACCTCACGTATAGGGAGTATGTCGTAGGAGGCGTCACTTTGCGTGTATTTCTCCTGTTTGCAGGCTGGGGACTTGTCGTTGACTTGCGGAGGTACCGTGTAATGTCTTTGGCTTGTCTTTTTGACGTCATCTTTATCACTGCTTGGCTTAAAATGTTAATTGATGTAATCTGAAGTTCGTTGTAGAGAATCTTGAGTTTCAGCTTCTGGGTTGAGAATATTGCTGCGTCTGCTACATTCGCTTCTCGGGTATACAGCTAATTCTAAGGCCTCGTACACACGGCCGAGAATCTCGTCATGAAAAAACTTGTCGTTTTTCTTGACGAGATTCTTGGACCAGAAACTTGTCCCGTCGAGTGTACACACGCTCCATTCAAAGAACCCGCGGTTCTTTGAATGGAGCGAACGCGGTGACGTCATCGACTACGACGAGCGTGCGCTCGTCACATTCGATGCCGTCGCCGCCATCTTGCTACACCCTACCTATGCCTAGGAAGCTACCGCGCATGCGTCAAAGTCAATTCAAGCATGCGCGGGTTTCCACGGCGACAGGTAAGTGTACACACACACACACACACACACTTTTCTCGTCAAGAAACATGCCGACGAGAATCTCGACGAGAAAATAGAGAGCTGGTTCTCTATTTTTCTCGTCGAGATTCTGGTCAGTTTTCTCGACGAGAAACCATACACAAGAACGATTTTCTCGGCAAGAAAGCTATTTCGGCAGTTTTCTTGTTGTTTCTTGCCGAGAAACTCATTCGTGTGTACGAGGCTTAAGGCCTCTACTTCGGCTATGGCGGCTGCTGCTTCCTTCTCTACAGTGAGTTTCTCTAGGGCTACTTCTAGGAGGGCTTCCTCGGCCTCTAACTGTGCTCCTTGCGGCACTTTCTGTGCCTCTTGCTGCACTTTCTCTGTCTTTAGCCTCACTTTCTCCTTTTTAATCTGCATTTCTTGCTCAGCAAAGGCTTCTCGGGTCTTGGCTGCTTCGGCCTTTGCACATGCGATAGCGAGTGCATTGCTTGCGGAGGAAGATCTAGAGGAGCCCGAAACTTGGGACCTTGTCTTGAGTGAGGGTGCCTGGCTATGTGACATGTTGCTTGCAGGAATGCTTGACTGTGTAGAGACTGCTGTATCACTGTATGCACGTGGCTGCGCTGACAGGGTAGCAGGCCTCTGTGTAGTCACTGTCCTAAATCCCACTTGCTGGATAGCCGCTGTTTCACTGTTCTGTTCTCGCTACACGTTTTCCCCTTGGCGTGTATGTAGCTCAACATACAGCTTAAACCTTGCATCCTAAATACTGTCTGCAACTTTGGTTATTTATTACGATAAACAGGTGGTGGCCATATAAGATGCGTATGAATAATGGTAAAACGAGATAAACAAATAAATGAACATATAAGAATTATATGAACACAAACAAATGTCTACTAGGCATATAGATAAACAGTCTTTATCATACCAGCGATGTTGCCTTAAGGAGATCAGGACTAAAGAAACATGTGGTGCAGGCTTAGCTAACTCCATGTGGACTGTCCAGTGGAAAAAGATAAGTTGTGATAGGAAGTGAAGACAGTTTTCAACAACACGACAGGAAATGTGCATTACCATAGAACACTGCCCATCAACAGTCCTTTGTTAAGAGTGACATCTAGTGGACGATATTTGAATTACAGAAGATATTACTGAATTTCTTTGTAGGCCAGAGGCATGACAACCCCAGTAGGTTTTTTGCATCTGTGTCCTATTGTAGAAATTTCACTTAATTTCCTGTCCCATAGCCAAAACAGGAAGTACAAGGATTAAGTGCGGAAATCCCTAATTGTCACTAGGGTCACCAGAACTAGTGTCCCAAGTGAAAGATAATCCCACTAATCTTGTTCTGGGGACAACCCAAAATTTGGGATTTTATTTTCACTTATTTTCACTTTCTTTGATAATGGTAAACAAGACAAATAGAGAGGATGAATCTCCCTAACTGGGGCATTGACAGTAATAAGAACCTGACAGGTGTTCTAATCCATCTCTACTCTATTAAAAAAAAAAGGTTTTGCCTTTAGTTGTACATGAAACCTGACAATGTTTCTCTGTTTAGCTACATGGTTAGTGTTAGACCCTGCTGTACCTAATAAGCAACTGCTTAAAAAACAATTGAAGCCTTTTACATGTTTAACTCTCTACAGTCCTGTACCCCTGCATGTTATGATTTGTGACTGGTTTTTGCTGGGCAATGCCTTAAAAAAATTGGATTTTTTTGTACTCACCGGAAAATCCCTTTCTCTGTCGTCCATGGATGGACACAGCTCCTTAAATCTTGACAAAGTGGGTTATGTTCCTGTTCATAGGAGAGGACTAGGCAGAACATGTTTGTTAAAGTTACATGTTTTAAGATAACTGAGTTGAACAGCCCTGCCCAGGGGGCGGTCCCTCCGTACATAACCCTCCTACCTGCAGTCAGCAGCCTCAGTTCGTAGAAGAGCAGTACAAACTAAAAAAGGAGGGGTGGGTGCTGTGTCCATCCATGGACGACAGAGAAAAGCATTTTACGGTGAGTACAAAAAAATCCTATTTTCTCTTTTCTTCCATGGACGGACACAGCTCCTTAAATCTTGACAAAGTGGGACCTCCCCAAGCAGTGTCAGAAAAAAATGAGGGGTGGGAACAGCAATCAAAAGAAGACTTAACTTCATACCAAATAAACAGAGCTCCTCAACGGAGGAGTTGCAACCTCAAACGGCCTCCTGCAAAACCTTGCGGCCAAAGGAAGCATCCGAAGATGCACTCACATCAACCTTGTAAAACTTTGAGTGGTATGAGCAGACGACCAGGTCATCGTCTTACACACCTTGAAGCTAGATGTCGGAAAGCCCAGGAAGCACCAATTGCCCTGGTTGAATGCGCCATGACAGGAAAGGGAGGCGCCCGCCCCATAAGGGCATAGGCCTGGATGACGATCTGCCCGATCCACCTAGAAAGGTGGCCGATGAGACCGCCAGGCCCTTCTGTGGGCCAGATACCGACACGAACAGTGAGTCAGAACTCCGTAACGGAGCAGTAGCAGACAGGTACACCCGTAGGGCATGTACCACGTCCAAGGTATGTAGCGCAGCCTCCTGGGATGTGACGGCCGAGGACACAAGGATGGAGCACAATGTCCTTGTTTAGGTGAAAAGCCGAAACCACCTTAGGAAGGAATGAAGGTTGCGGGCGTAGCACCGCTTTATCCTTATGGAGGACCAAGTAAGGTGACTTGCAAGACAAGGCCGCCAATTCAGAAAACCGTTCTGACCAATGTAATGGCAACTAGAAGGGCAACTTTCTGAGAAAGAGTGGAATCTCCCTGATGTTTTCAAAGGGAGATTCCTGAAAGACCGGGAGCACTAGAGTCAAGTCCACAGAGGAAGCGGTGGTCCAGTCAGGGGAACCACGTGTCGGACCCCCTGCACAAACGTACTTACCAGTGAGTGAGCCACCAGGGGCCGTTGGAAGAAAACAGCCAAGGCAGAATCTGCCCCTTAACAGTGCTTAAGGAAAGTTTCAGATCCACTCCGCACTGTAAGAACAGCAGGATCCGAGAAACCGACTATGTCTGTGGGCGCCAAGCCATCTCTTCACACATAGAGATGTAGGCCTTCCAAGTGCAATGGTAGATCGTCTGGGAAGAAGATTTCCGGGCCCTCAACATGAAGGGGATTACCGAATCTGACAGACCACGGTCCCTTAGTACCTGGCTTTCAATAGTCACGCTGTTAAAGCCAGCGACTGTAAAACAGGATGAAGTATGGGACCTTGAGACAGAAGGTCCTCCCGCATTGGCAGCCGCCAGGGAGCGACAGCTACCAGGCTCACGAGGTCGGCGTACCAGGGATGCCGGGACCAATCTGGGGTGATTAGAATCACCAGAATCCCCTCGGCCTCCACGCTGCGGAGCAGACGAGGAAGCAATTTCAGTAGGGGAAAGGCATAAATTACCCATGGAGCCACCAACGCGCCCGACGTGTCTGCCCAGGGTTTCCTGGACCTGGCCACAAACCTCGACACCTGCGATTGAGTCGAGGCCAGGAGATCCACAACTGGTGTGCCTCAATTCTGACAAGGTAATTGAAACACCTCTGGGTGTAATGACCATTCCCCTTGGTCCAGCATCTGGCGATTCAGATAGTCCGCCTGCCAGTTTTCTACGCCCGAACGTAAACAGCCGATAGACCCGGCACGCTCCTTTCGGCCCAACTTAGGATTCAAGCTACTTCCGATGCTCTGGCCGAGCTACCTGTTCCTCCCTGATGGTTGACAGAAGCCACCGCCGTAGCGTTATCCACTGGAACCTGATCAGACGCCCCTGAAGTCTCTGCGACCACTTGGAGAGGCACAGTCTGATCGCTCGAAGTTCGAGGACATTGATCGGCAGGCGAGATTCTTCCGGAGTCCAGCAACCCTGGGCCAATTGGACCCCCCAGTCTCCCCTCCAAACCGTGAGGCTGGCGTCCATCGTGATCACAGTCCCATGGGAAGGAAGGATTGACCTCCCGGACTGAAGAGCCGGGAATCTCAGCCGCCCTCTCAGGGAAGCCTTGACCAGGTGACTTAGCTAAATCTAGAGACAATGGAGATCTGTTCCAAGTGGACAGGATCTCTTCCTGCAACACTCGAGTGTGGAATAGGGCAGACGGAACTGCCTCGAAGGAGGCCACCATGAGACCCAGAACTCGTGCAAAAAAGGGGAGAGACGACCATTTGCGGGATGCCAACAATTACACCGCCGACTGGAGCGTCTGCAACTGCTCCAAAGGAAGGAAGACCTTCACCTCCAAAGAATTCAGGATCAAGCCTAGGGACTTCAGACACTGAGTCATTACCAACACCGACTTCAGTATGTTCAGTATCCAACCAAAGTCCCGGAGGGTCTGACTGGCTAAAGACATGTCCTCCTCTAATTTCTGAGCCAGAAAAAGCTCTCAGAAGAAGAACGTCCAAGTAGCCCACGATATCAATGTCTCGCTGTCTCAGCAAAGCCCAGATCGGGGCGAGCACCTTGGTGCCGACGCCAAGTCAAATCGCAAAGCGCAGAAACCTCAGATGGCTGTTGCAGATGGGGACATGCAAGTATGCGACCCTGGTGTCCAGAGATGCCAGAATTCCCCAAAAACAATACATACACACACTGTGTATGCATTAATGCGTATGTTCTAGCTGTGGCGCCGAAGACGTGCATGTCTTTGGAGTGAGGGAGGAAACCAACGCAGACACAGGGAGAACATGCAAATTCCAGGCAGATGGTGTCGGGGTCCAGGTTTGAACCAGTGACCCTCTTGCTGCCAGGTGAGGGAGTTAATCACTACACCACCGTGCTGCCCTACAAGGTATTGAGAGCCCTAAGGTTCAAGATTGGACGGACACCGTCCTTCCGTAGGACTACCAACAGATTTGAATAGAATCTCTGAAACCCTTCCACCAGGGGCACAGGTAAAATCATTCTGCACCAGAGCAAGTCTTGTACTGCTCCCATCAAAGCAGACCAACGAGCCGGAAGGAGGGGAAAAATTAGAGGGAAAGATCTGTTTGGTGGACAAGAAGAAACTTTATCTTGTACTCCTAAGTGACCACCTCGCAGACCCACTGGTCAGAGAGCAGAGAGGTCCATTGAGCTGCAAAGTCGCAAAATCATCCCCCCCCCACCCTTGAGTCAGGCAGGGACAAAATATCATGTGGTAGCATGGTATGTTAGCCTGCACATTCGTGTACGCACCCAGGGACGCTTCTGTCCCCCAGCTAGAGCCTTGTCAGCCCGGGAGGATCCACTGACGAAAATACAGCTTCTGCGCGGAATCGGAGAGCCCCGGCCAATGGCGCGGCTCCTTCCCCTCAGAGGACTGTGAGAGAAGAGTGCTCTTACCTCCAGTGACATCTTAACAATGTCGTCCAGCGAGGTACCAAAAAACCTCAGAAAGGCAATCTGCCAGAGCTCACTTGGGAGCTTAGCCAGCGGACCAGCATTCCAGCCAAACAGGCGGCGCAGAACCACCGCAGATACAGAGGTTATGGAAATCATTTACATACACACACCGAGTATGCATTAGTGTATACGTTTTAACCATGGCGCCGAAGGCGCGCGTGTCTTTGGAGTGTGGGAGGAAACCAGATCACTCGGAGGAAACCCACGCAGACACAGGGAAAACACGCAAACCCCAAGCAAAACTGCGACGGGGCCATGCGCTGGGGGACCACAAGGACCTCTGCGGCCGTTCCCATTCCTTATTTACGAACTTATCAAAGAAAGTAACATAAGGAACAAACGTCACAAAGCGGGCAGATTTGTGTGACCTAAGGGAGACAGACTCCTCTGCGAAAGTCCCAGCTGCATTCCCAGCTGGAGAGTGTCCCTCACAGCATCAGAAGTGCACTCAGAAGTGCCCTGACAAACATTTCCCAGGAGATGGCAGGGGGAGGGGGCGCTTCCTTACCCCCCTTACACCCACAATCCGTTTCTACCCTGGCAACAAAAGGTTCCATGACTATTTATAACGCATCCATGGAAACTGCAGGTGCAAGGGCACCATTTGCTGCCAAATGTATGGGGAAGAAAGGTCACATACTGACTTCATAAACACCCACTGACAGCCCTCAGGGACCAAGTGAAAAATACATAAGAGTCCACCCTCCATGCTGCACTGACCGGGGGGGGGGTAACCCAGGGGACTCACCACCCAGAAGGAAACCGCTCAGCACCGCTGCCCGCCTTGTATACACAGCGCGTGTGTGATGAAAAAGCTGTGAGGAGAAAGAACTGCGCTGTTCAGAAAGCCAGTGCTAGAGGCCAAACCCACTCCAAAATGGCCGCCAGACGCCTCAGATAAAAAGGGCGCGGACCACAAGAAAATGGCCGCCCGCAATACCGACCTGCGCCACAGCGCGGCTACAACAAAATGGCCGCCAATGGAAGATTTATCACAGAAAAAAACACACTAAAAATGGCGTCAGCGTCGCAAAAAATGGCGCCCGAGGCCAGGGATGTGGACGAGAAGGCCTGCAGAGACTTCCCAGGAGACAGACCCCCCTCACAGAAAGCTGACCCTGGCGCCCAACGGTCCCCCACAGGGACTCGGAGACCCCCCCCACAGGTACACCCCGGTTGCAGCGGGCCCTAGGGCAGGAGGGGAAAGGGCGACAGAGAGCAGGGAAAGGGATGACAGGAGACCCCCTAAATCCCGGGAATGCCCAGCTGTTCTATCCTGCCGAGACAGGAGGAACCGTACTTACCTGTCCTTGCAAGGACAAGCTGGTGCGTCCCTGACAGACCCACAACCGATAGTACGGAGTAGCTGTTGGCCCGGTCCACTGTAAGTGAGGCAACAAGCAGCCCAGTCATATGTGGACCCTGGAGCATGTGGTCACCGGCCACCCCTGGAGCCATGGGGTATATCGTGGTCAGAACCGAGCGCAAAGCAAGGGACTGGCACGCTCATTGGCCGGAACTGGGAAGACTACAAGGATCTATATATCCAGCCTGTTGCCCAGCCGGCAGTTGATAGAAGATATCACAAAAGTTAAAAAAAATAAAATCCTTCAGGACTCTGGGCCCAAAGGGAGCCACGTCCTTCTCTGCTAGGCAGAAAAAAACTGAGGCTGCTGACTGCAGGAGGGTTATGTTCGCTGGGACCGCCCCCTGGGCGGGGCTGTTCAACTCTGTTAACCACTTAACGACCGCCCACTGTAAATATACGTCGGCAGAATGGCACCGACAGGCAGAATCACGTACATATACGTGATTGCCTTTGTATAGTTGGGGGGTACCCCCCTTCTTTACAGTGGGTGGTTGTTTTACCTTCGGGAGCGATCCGGCATGAGGGGACGGCCGTTCGATTCCGGCCACCCCCTCTCGATCGCTCCCAGCGAATGAGAGAGCTTCCCCTGCCTGCCAGGCAGGAGGAAGTGATGTCATCTCTCCTGCGGCGCTCACATATACCGAGCGCCGTACAGGAGAAGATGCAGGTTAGTACACAAAACAGCACACTGACACCAGGACACATAGGCACATAAATCGCCCCCCCAGGCCCCCCCAGATCACCCCCAGCCCCCAGTCACAGTGTCACTGATTGCAGTGACCATTTATTTAGTGATCACTGCAATCAGTGACATTTGTGACTGTAAAAGTGTCACTACATTTAGTTTTAGGTCCAGTGTAGCCCCCTAACCCCCCCCTAATAAAGGTTTAACCCCCTGATCACCCCCCAGATAACCCTTTCACCCCCTAGCACCACCGTCGCTAAGCAATCATTTGTCTGATCGATGTCTTAGCGTCGGTGATGCTGATCGGTAGCTAGTAATTTTTTTTAGGTTCGCCGCTGGTTTTTATAGCGTTGGGTACCCCCATATATTACCTAATAAAGGTTTAACCCCCTTGATCGCCCCCCAGGTAACCCTTTCACCCCCTATCACCACTGTCACTAAGCGATAATTTTTCTGATCGATGTCTTAGCGTCGGCGATGCTGATCGGTAGCCAGTAATTTTTTTTAGGTTCGCCGCAGGTTTTTATAGCGTCGGGTACCCCCATATATTACCTAATAAAGGTTTAACCCCCTTGATCACCCCCCAGGTAACCCTTTCACCCCCTAGCACCGCCGTCGCTATGCGATCATTTTTCTGATCGATGTCTTAGCGTCGGTGATGCTGATCGGTAGCCAGTAATTTTTTTTAGGTTCGCCGCAGGTTTTTATAGCGTCAGGTACCCCCATATATTATCTAATAAAGGTTTAACCCCCTGATCGCCCCCCAGGTAACCCTTTCACCCCCTATCACCACTGTCGCTAAGCGATCATTTTTATGATCGTTGTCTTAGTGTCGGTGATGCCGATAGGTAGCCAGTAATTTTTTTTTAGGTTCGCCGTCAGGTTTTTATATAGCGTCAGGTACCCCCATATATTACCTAATAAAGGTTTTAACCCCCTAATTGCCCCTAGTTAACCCTTTCACCAGTGATCATCATATAAGTGTTACGGGTGACGCTGGTTAGTTAGTTTGCTTTTTATAGTGTCAGGGCACCCGCCGTATATAACCCAATAAAGGTTTAACCCCCTGATCGCCCGGCGGGTGATATCAATTAGGTTTTAGCGTCAGAGAGGGTCTGCGTCACACCCCAGGCAGCGTCAGGTTAGTGCCAGTAGCACACACCCCCCTTAGTGGTATAGTATCTGATCAGCTCAAAATCTGATCTGATCAGATCTATACTAGCGTCCCCAGCAGATTAGGGTTCCCAAAAACGCAGTGTTATCGGGATCAGCCCAGATACCTGCTAGCACCTGCATTTTGCCCCTCCGTCCAGCCCAGGCCACCCAAGTGCAGTATCGATCGATCACTGTCACTTACAAAACACAACACACATAACTGCAGCGTTCGCAGAGACAGGCCTGATCCCTGCGACTCCAGTGCTGTAGGAGGTGATTTCACCACCACAGTTAAAAAAAAAAAGCATATATGCCGAAGCATTGGGGCAGCAGGAGCGGAGGAGCGATTTTGCTCCTAATGCCGCGTACATACGGTCGAAATTCCGACGGAGGCTTGCCCGTGGAAAAGTCTGACCATGTGTACGCGGCATAACTTTTGCGAGAAGATGCCCCCATGCTTCGGCATATATAAATGGTGCATGTATGCCCATCATTAGAAGTGGGTGGATGAAGGGCGGTATTCTAATGGTGGGCATACCCACCGATCAATCTTTTTTTTCCGTTCAGCCAACAGGCTGCATGAAAAAAAAGATTACAATACATGTCCAACAAGGACCAGCAATGTACTGGTATGTTGCTGGACTTTGAATGTTTATACCAGAATGATGCCTGCGGGTTTAGGTATCATCTTGGTATCATTCTTTTCAGCCAGCGGCCGGCTTTCATGTAAAAGCAATCCTAGTGGCTAATTAGCCTCTGGACTGCTTTTACAAGCAGTGGGAGGGAATGTCCCCCCCCAGATATAAAAAGCGCCATTGGGAAAGCATTTTATCACACCGATCTTGGTGTGGTCAGATGCTTTGAGGGCAGAGGAAAGATCTAGGGTCCAATAGACCCCAGTTTTTTCAAAAAAGAGTACCTGTCATTACCTATTGCTATCATAGGTGATATTTACATTCCCTGAGATAACAATAAAAGTGATAAAAATAAATAAATATGGAAGCAACAGTTTAAAAATAAAATAAAAAAGCAAAATTAATAATAAAAAAAAAAAAAAAAAAAAAAAAAAAAAAAAAAAGCACCCGTCCTGCCCTGCTCTTGCCCAATGGCGAACGCAAGCGTCGGTCTGGCATCATATGTAAACAGCAATTGCACCATGCATGTGAGGTATCACCGCGAAGGTCAGATCGAGGGCAGTAATTTTAGCAGTAGACCTCCTCTGTAAATCTAACGGGGTAACCTGTAAATGCTTTTAAAGGCTTTTAAAAATGTATGTAGTTTGTCGCCAATGCGCGTTTGTGCGAAATTTTAAAGCATGTCGTGTTTGGTATCTATGTACTTGGCCTAAGATCATCTTTTTTATTTCATCAAACATTTGGGCAATATAGTGTGTTTTAGTGCATTAAAATTAAAAAAAGTGTATTTTTTCCCCAAAAAATGCGTTTGAAAAATCGCTGCGCAAATACTGTGTAGAAAAAAAAAATGCAACACCCACCATTTTATTCTGTAGGGCCTTTGCTTTAAAAATATATATAATGTTTGGGGGTTCAACATAATTTTCTTGCAAAAAAAAATATGTTTTCATGTAAACAAAAAGTGTCAAAAAGGGCTTTGTCTTCAAGTGGTTAGAAGAGTGGATGTAAGCTTCCTAATGTTGTGTATAAAATGCCAGAACAGTTCAAAACCCCCCCCCAAATGACCCCATTTTGGAAAGTAGACACCCCAAGCTATATACTGAGCGGCATGTCGAGTCCATGGAATATTTTATATGTTGACACAAGTTGCGGGAAAAAAAATAAAAAATTTTTTGCACAAAGTTGTCACTAAATGATATATTGCTCAAACATGCCATGGGCATATGTGGAATTACACCCCAAAATACATTCTGTTGCTTCTCCTGAGTACGGGGATACCACATGTGTGAGACTTTTTGGGAGCCTAGCCGCGTACGGGACCCCAAAAACCAATCATCGCCTTCAGGCTTTCTAAGGGTGTCAATTTTTGATATCACTTCTCACTGCCTATCACAGTTTCGGAGGCCATGGAATGCCCAGATGGCACAAACCCCCCCCCAAATGACCCCATTTTGGAAAGTAGACACCCCAAGCTATTTGCTGAGAGGTATTGTGAGTATTTTGCAGATCTCGCTTTTTGTCACAAAGTTTTGAAAATTGAAAAAAAAAAAGAAAAAAAAAATGTTCTTTCTTCATTTTCAAAAACAAATGAGAGCTGTAAAATACTCACCATGCCTCTCAGCAAACAGCTTGGGGTGTCTACTTTCCAAAATGGGGTCATTTGGGGGGGGTTTTGTGCTATTTTGGCATTTTATGGCCTTCAAAACTGTGATAGGTAGTGAGGAGTGAAATCAAAAATTTGCGCCCTTAGAAATCCTGGAGGCGGTGCTTGGTTTCCGGGGTCCCGTACGTGGCTAGGCTCCTAAAAAGTCCCACACATGTGGTATCCCCGTACTCAGGAGAAGCAGCAGAATGTATTTTGGGGTGCAATTTAACATATAACCATGGCATGTGTGAGCAATATATCATTTAGTGACAACTTTTTGTAATTTTTTTTTTTTTTGTCATTATTCAATCACTTGGGACAAAAAAAAAAATATTCAATGGGCTCAACAGGCCTCTCAGCAATTTCCTTGGGGTGTCTACTTTCTAAAATGGGGTCATTTGGGGGGGTTTTGTGCTATTTTGGCATTCTATGGCCTTCAAAACTGTGATAGGTAGTGAGGAGTGAAATCAAAAATTTGCGCCCCTAGAAATCCTGAAGGCGGTGCTTGGTTTCCGGGGTCCCGTACGTGGCTAGGCTCCAAAAAAGTCCCACACATGTGGTATCCCCGTACTCAGGAGAAGCAGCAGAATGTATTTTGGGGTGCAATTCCACATATAACCATGGCATGTGTGAGCAATATATCATTTAGTGACAACTTTTTGTAATTTTTTTTTTTTTTTGTCATTATTCAATCACTTGGGACGAAAAAAAAAATATTCAATGGGCTCAACATGCCTCTCAGCAATTTCCTTGGGGTGTCTACTTTCTAAAATGGGGTCATTTGGGGGGGTTTTGTACTGCCCTGTCATTTTAGCACCT